>OY740767.1:74104546-74727046 GCA_963513935.1 Aphrophora alni
CATCATATAACTCAATACTTCTATTTAACTATTTAGTTAAATAGTTAAGATTATTTAATCTTAACATAATTAAATGCTAAATACAATAAAAAAATTCTAACCTTTGAAGTTTTTCTTGTTGCGATTTCAATCTGATCTCTTATGAAAGAAAGGTTGTTGTAATACTAGAGCGACGCCGACGGTTTCAGAATGTCATCCGCTGATGCCTCGGGCACAAAGTCTCAAAGTATTTTTTTCTCGTTTTAATTTATTAACGCTGTAGTCTGTTTAAACGCTTTAAAGACCCCACAATTTTCTCAATTGCCGTACTATTTTTATTTCTATCTTTGGTTTTTACTTTCCACAGCTTTGGGCAATCCCGGTAAAATATATCAACAGGTTAGTAAACACATGTTCCGAATGTGTTTAGATGTTGAAAGCGAGTGGGTTGCTGTAGAGCTCGTGATTGTGACTGAGGGAAAGATTGATTAAAATTCAAACCCTCCTAGATTGTCAAGCGTACTCTTCAATCACTTACATCAATAGACTTTCTTATCACTCACCGTCAATGCCTGACTCAACGACGAATAATTTTGGTTGGTTTTGAGAATGGGTGGGTGACAGAGATAGAGCAATATATTAGGGGCTGTTTATTTTATTTCTACGTAGTATAGAGAATGTTACATGATGGGTCACAAATATCTACTTCTTGACGATCATATGAGTTTTGAGGCCCCCAAAAACCAAAAAGTATTTTTTTTGGAATAATTTTTTTGTCTTTATGGCCGTCGATCCTCTTTACTAATCTCTAGAGCCCAAACGAGTGAACCCATTTTATTTTAATTGAATCTGGTATGTGTACAAATTTTGGTAATTTATGAAGTCTTTTTGACATCTGACAATTTGGAGTTATCTGCCATACGAAAACAAAATACAAAATTACGATTAAAAAAAAAAAAAAATAAAATAAAAAAATGAATGTAAGGATTTTTATAAAATGCTGCCTCTAAAGACCCAAACTAAATGTATTTATCGCTATCTCCCAAAAATGACGATCGGTAAAGACTACTATTACTACTACTACTAGGAGTATTTTCTCAAAATCCGCTCAACCGATTTCGTTCTAATATTCAAAGAAAATCAAATGGCTGAAGGTATTATGGCTTACGTTTTGAAGTCATGAGATTGTTCTTCTTCTTATTATTATTGCGGCTATGGCATTTAATTATGAACAAATATTAACGTAATTAGCCTATATTTGTGGTTGTTAATCTTTAAGGTTCACCAAAATTTCATCGAAATCGGTTTAGCCAAGTTTAGTGTCTGGTACGTTGACCCCCTCCTCCCGTACTCGTGACTACTTTCACCGCTTACATCGTGCGCTGTTTTAAATAAAGAGGAAACTATTATTTCAACATTTTTATTGTTTGTGGTTAGTTTTGTCATTTATGCATTTGCGAAATATTAAATTATTGTGTGTGTAATTGGTACCATGGTGGTAATTCCCTCCACCCACCCCCCTACCTTTTAACAATCACGATTCATATTCTGTGGTTTTTCTTTCACGTTGGTATGTGTAACAACGTATAACTGAAAATATTTGATTTTACATTCTTTTGTCTTGAAGAAAGTGGTTTTGAAATGAGGGATTTTATTTATATAAATATAGAAAAACATTCTTAACTATTCGAAAAATTTTGATTTAACATATGAAGGCAATTTCAGCTATTCCTTTACAGATTTTCATTACTCTACATTTTGTTATTACTCTAAATTTGAAGTACTTACTAATTTAATTGTCCAGTACTAATTTATATTCTTATGTATTTGTAAATACCTGATAAGAAGTACATTGTGGAAATTATATGTAAACATGTTTTTTTTTTCCCCCAAAGCATAAATTAAAGAAACTCCTACAAATTTAAGATATTTGTATAGCGGCATAATGATAGTTTAAATATTTAAGAAATATATTCTTACATTATCCCCAACGAGAGTAGTGAGATTATTATTTAATTCCAGTTTCTTACTTAATTACAAAACTAATACATCCATTAACCCAGGAAGACCTTCGTTGCATCACTCTGAAGATTGTATGATAAACCGTCTCACAGTTGATTGGATGCCTGAAAACAATTATCCTCCTTCCTTCTTTTTTAAAGCTTTCTACACGTAAAATCGCATATTAGTCGTTTTTATTGCGTGTTAGTTTCGTCTAGTAAAGCTGTTGAGCAGTGAAAGTATTCTGAAACTAAAGCTTCAGCTGCACCTTTTATTTATATCGCTATAGAAATGATTGTGTCACTGTTTTCAAAGAACATACCGTTCCTCGCAACTTTAACCCTTAAAACAATAGAACCTATTTTAATAAATTCCAGTACCTAACATGACCATGAGTACCAGTTCACCATTTTTAATTCATGTTGACGTAAAGCTGGTCATATGAATATATATATATATATATATATATATATATATATATATAAATTGGAATCATTTCTCTGTATTATTAATCTACAAAGCATTTAAAAACACAAATTCTAAAACTAGTTTTTATTGATTAGGTGGATAAAAAATATTTATGTTATCAGTTGCCTGAATGTTAATTTTATATAAATAAAAATACAGCTGATCAATATAAATCTAAACATTATAATGGATAATAAGTTATTTTAAATTTTTAAGGACAATTAGTTAATCATTTCATGTGGCTTTTACACTCATGCTGTGTCACAAGTCACCAGGAACGACATATAGGATCTGTTACGTAATGGGACAGATTCAACACATATGTAATCTGTGACATATTAATGATGGGTTATAATTATATCAAGAACTTCGAAACCTCGTTATTTATTTTAATCTTGGACTTTATATTTTGTCTTCTACATCTAAGAGTACTTCGCAAAGAATACAACACAAAACATAATGAAAGTACTGTGTGTAAACTTCGAAGTAGTAAAATACCTTTAATGTCGATCTTTTGACTGTAGGCTAAACAAGACGATATAATCTTATTGTATTAACACTTATAGTTAAGATGTCTTGGATACCATAAGTTGTACAGTATGCAATCCTTCATTCGCTCGACTGCCGTGACAAGTTGTATCACTTTTCAATACGCATTTGTTAAGTATCCACTAACGTAGTAAACATTTTTAATGGAAACTAATTGTATGGACTATTTATTGTTACCGTTAGATCATATTGTTCATTCGTATCGAATGGAATTTTCAAAAACATATACTTAATAAGTGTAGGGAAAAGGAAAATTATAGTAGCGATGACTAGAGAAAAAAAAAATCACAATTTTTATCTTTAAATAAACAGCCTGTCAAATTATTTACAATGAAATCAGTGCGGCAATAATGTGATGCCTTATCTGTGCACAAATATAATCACTAATTATAGAACAAAAATATGCAACAGAAATTAATCACTTCAATGAAAATATAATAAGATATGTATTTACTGTTTTGATATTAGTACACACATACTTACAAATACTTATGTACTTTACACATATATTAAACCCTTAGAAATACTGGAAAATAACTTCAAAAAGCAAAAAAAAACTATTTTTCCTACAAATGTATTTAAAGTGTTCACTTACGACCTAAGAACAGTTTCTAAAATACTGATTATTACTCAACTTGCAAAAAAATGTATTGCACGCAACTTAACATTGAATAAACATTCTTTATCGCACGTTAAATAAATCAGCTAATTCAAGTTTATTATTATTACGTCGCATTACAGCCCTAGTTATTTAATACAGTGTCGGAACACTGTTTTGAAATGGATGAGAACGATTTTTAGTGGTCAAAAACTTCACTGAATATAACTGCTTTAGCTAAAGACTGGTTGACTAGAAGATCAAGAGATATACATGAAAAGAAATGTGAATAGCTAATAGTAAAAAGTATAATGTATACTGCAGTTGTAGGAAACATTATGTGTGTATTCAAGTGTAAAGTGTTTTAATCGCTCTCAAAAAATAGCAAGCTCCACTGCATGTCGCGCGGTAACTTTTCTCTTGTGTAATTAATACCTACTTTAAGCTCTTAATTCATAAATATTTATTTGTTACTGAAACTTTAGTTAAAAATTTTAATAATATAATATACGCCATTGTTTTCCTGTAGCCAATTTTTACAAATAAATGTTTGGTAGGTTTTTATTTCTTTTGGTAAGCTATTTATTTTGGTACCATTAGGACAGTGAATTTTGAAAAAGATTCCGATTTGCCATTAGTCTTCTCATGTGTTCATTGTATGACTCCCCGGGTGTTATGAGTTAAGTTCCATTGTTGCCAATTCTCAAGAAAAATATTTTTCAAACTTTGTAAAATAAAGAGATTGCCAAAGGGTAAACTTTTAAAAGTTAAAAAAAAAAAGAAAAGATGGCTCGGTTTTACTTTTACATAATATGATTTGAGAAAAACATTTCTGCGTAAACTCCAAGGTTTTAAACATGTTATGTTTACTCCTCTCAAACATTCAATTCAGTATTGAAACTGTGAATCTTATTAATTCCAAATATAGAAATACGCAATAAAGTTATGTCACAAACTTTAATAATGATATTCTTTTAATATTCCGTTTAGGTATTGTATGCACTTGCCAAACATGTTCTTCCTAGAGATTTTGTTATCTAGATAGATAACGAGGAGTTTGATTTTATCTATTTTGTCTATAGGTCGACACAAAAAACAATGTTCTAGTACATTACACCTCACGGTAGATACAATTTTCATTGAACCCAAGTTCTTTCGGATGAAAATTTAGATATTTAGCCTTTTCTATATTAACAATACTCGTATTATTGATAAACCAATTCCTTAATTCAGTAAATATAATTTTATATTGCCTTCATTACTATCACATTTCTGTAGAGATATTGCAAGTCTATATCGTTATCAAAAACAGTAATTTAGCTCTTATAATTTTATTCTAATAAATCTATTATAAATATTAAGAAAAGGGTTGCTGTCAGAACTGATCCCTGAGCAACTCCTATTGTCTTCATAGGAACTTTTTGCATACAACCTCAAGTAACTGGCAAACCAGCAGCCTCTAATTCCATTAACAGGATGTTATGATCTACAAGATTTAAACCTTTAGATAATTCTAATAAATCAATTATAAATATTAAGAAAAGGGTTGCTGTCAGAACTGATCCCTAAGCAACTCCTATTGTCTTCATAGGAACTTGTTGCATACAACGTTAAGTGACTAGCAAACCAGCAGCCTCTAATTCTATTAACAGGATGTTATGAACTTCAAGATTAAAACCTTTAGATAATTCGAAGAAGAACCTTTTTGCTTAATTTTTTGTATTAATGAACTAAATACTAAAACACTAGCTTTTTAGCAGCCTTGTTTTTCATAGTATTTTTTCGGGGATTTTTGAAAATTCAAAGAGGAGAACTAAAATTGACCTGTAATTATTTTAAATTCTTAAGATGTTCAACAACAAAGATTTGTTAAGAATGAAAGTATCGGCTTTGATGTTGGTGAATGACTGAATAGGTACAGTTTGTTACACATTTGTGCTGTGATAAAGTGTAACGTAGTAAGTAAGTACATAGAAGCACAGTTGTGCGTGAACGTGTCGGTTACGGTTATGGTAAAAGTTGCGTGTGTTGGTAAAGATTAGGTAATGTAGGTGGAATATCCAGCTGATTGGGAGGGGAAAGCTCCCAGCATCTCGACCTGTCAACCTGACTTTACGGTTCAGTGTTATTCTTGTAGTGAGTACGAAGGGACTGTACGATATCAGTTAAGCTACGAATCCAACGTGAGTTCAGTTCTATTGTCATTTATAGATTTTACATATTTTGAATACATGCTTATTAAATCAAGTTAGGTTAGTAGGTGGCAGTCCCTTGTGATTATTGTAAAGTATTTATACATGTGCATTTAGATATGTACGATTTATCGTTACTTTAAGATTACGAAGTAAGGAATTTATTGCGATACAATTTTGATATTTCATTTCAACTGTTTTCTACGTTTTGACTTCGTAGGAACACTTTTATACTATTTTCAAAATCCGTTCGTTAGTTTATAGAATTTTTGTCACGCATTATCCGAAGATCAAGAGGTCTGAATGGAAATTGTATACCGGTACTTTGTTGTGGGGTGACTGTGGACAAGATCCCGTAAGAATTTATGATGGAAATACGATGAGGGTGAAACGAGATTGTAATTAATTTACTCAAAACTGAGCAGTCCAATGGCTTAAAACTTCTAAGTTTTTATGTGGGTCTGCTGTTCCACGGAATGGTTACATTCCTAAGTAAGTGAGGGGTGGAAATAGTGTTTTGCTTCAAATGTATAAATGTTTTAAAACATGGTCCGATTTTTATGAAACTACTTTTATGTTTTTGATGTCCTGAGTTAAAACGTGTTTACAAAATTTAACGTCATATTCTGGCCACAATACTGTTTTAAAATGTGTCCTTGCCTTTAACGGAAGGGAAGATTTTAATTTTTTTGTAAATGTAGTTGACAGAAAGACTATATAATTTAAATATGTATTTTATGGTAAAAAAACAGGGACATTAAGGTAATTGTAGTAACAAATTTGGAGTTCCTTGTATTAAAATTTACAAATTACTAATATCGATATATTATCTTACAGCAATTCTTCATCATTCTAGTCTGATCTTAACCAACAAAAAACAACGAAATCTGAGATCGGCTACTTAACCGATATTTTGCTTTTCTCCCTCTATAGGTCGCAATTTCTTTGGATTTGTAGGAGATTTTTTTAAGAATATTTTAAACAATACTAAGGGAAACAGATTATTGAAATTCTTTTCACACCATTTTCAGCTTATAGTGGCTTAGACAAGATATTTACGAATAAGTAGATATGTCGATAATTATTGATGCTTTTATCCTTCTTTTGTGATAGTTTTACAAATATGTCATGTTTTTAATGATGTGTAAATAAAAGACGAACCATTATTCAACTTTACCTGTCTTATTTACTGTTATTTTATGTAAAATCCAAATTGTTTTGGAGATTCAACGATAAACAATAGTAAATAATTCCATTTCAGGGTAGTGTGTACCTTACACATGAGCTACACGTTTTACATCGTTAAGTTTCTCGTACATCGTTAAGTTAAGTTAAATTTTGATCTTTTTTTTTTATATCGGCGTTGAATTATTCTTTTAAGACTATATTCTATTAGAGTTTATATCAAATATTTTTAACAATTGGTCCAATTTATTACAAAGCTTGATTTCAATAATTGTTGTTTTATTTTGTACGTGAATATTTAACGATCTATATGGTAATTCAACTTTGACATCACAGAAGTCGGTTCTATACATTCTCTAATTCCTAGTAAATTATAGCTAAAGATTAAATTAGATTTTCTAATGAAAGTAAAGTTTAATCAAAATTTAACAATGTAGCACATACACTACCCGTGGCACCGCTGTCAAATGTTAATGGAAATTTTAAATGTTTTCATTTCCAAAATCAAGTCAAACATTTTATCACGTGTTACTTTCTCCGTTGGATCATATTTTTGAAATTATTTCAAATCATTCTTTTTGGATCTCATTAAAATATATGGTTTATTTTTCAGTTACAACACAGGAGAATTTTCATTTTAGTTTTAGTATCAAAAGATAATAACAATACAGTTTATGCAGTTAATGTGTATTTAATGTATAAATAATCCGCTCAGGTTTTCTGTCGGATTTTCCTTTGGACTTCATTTAGATAGTCTTTTTCCATGTTTAATCTTAATAGGATTGTAGTTTATTCTGATAATACTACATGTTATAATAATTACTTTATGAAAATCTATATAGTAATTTTAAAGTTTTATAACAATATTTTGAACCCTCCCTCCATTTTACTATTGGCAACAAATCTTGAATTATAGAAGTCGGTGAAGGTTACAACTATAAACATATCCAATGACATATCACAAAGTTCGATTAACTTGTTGACTAGTTTTTAATTTATTTATAATTTTAAAATCATTAACTCCTCATTACACTCGTATTCAATATAAGAAGAAGAAATTTTTACACTGTAACTGTAATGCACATTTGGGAACTATGTATTGAGGTTATTTTGGCAATATTTTTGAAATTTCTTAAGAAGTACACAACTCCATATTTTCGAAAGCGTTGAGAAAACAAGGTTGTGTTATTCAACGTAAGACTAAAGATTGTACTTATTGGTAATGCTATGTACAACGTTTTATGAAATACATTTTATTCCGAAAGTCTGTGTCACGGCTTACAAAGTTTTGAAAAGTAAAAACGGGAAACTCGAAACCCTACAGTATATGTTTGAATATATAAAGATACTACCGTTGCATGTTTTGGAATGAAAAGGAGAATTATTGGATCACTGCTAAAAGTTTTATTTTATAATTGTATCTAATATTTTTCACTGCTAAAACTGTCGTAAAACAGGGTACGTTAACTTTGACCATTCAATAACAGAACAATTTAGGAGTCAAATTCCTTGTATTGTACAATGTTTATTTAGAAAATAGTTTTAGTTAGGATAATAAAGAATTATTTGAATGATACTGAAGTGTACCATTACATCTATTATAAAATTAATGATTTCGTTAGAGTAAATTTGGTTGGAGAAGGATATTTAAAGCATTTATAATGTGTCTTTTAAAGTACGTAAGGAACAAATAAATGAGACCTACAATGCTTTAAACATTTATAGTCATCTCACATTTCATTGCAGATAGACGAATCTTATAAAGAGGCAAAGACAGGAATAACCTTAATTTATTCTCTGATTGTCTTTTATGAGGAAGAAAAAAAGATAGTCGAAATTAATAATTAAACTTTCTAATTAATTTGGCACATGGGTTAAGTGAACTTTATCTCGGAGAGAGCAAATTTCTCTCCTCCTCTTACAGTATTATAAAGTATTGCCTATCCTTTCATCCAAGGAAGGGCTTAATTCACAGAAACCGAAGTTGCCGTACAGCAATAATGGTTCTCTAATGTTTATATTATTACTTTTATTCGTGACAAAGAAGGCGAACATTAGAACATCACGGTATTTGTTAATACTTTGTGGACCTCTTTGTCGGTAATACTGTGGTCGAATTTGTCGACAATTTGGATGTTAAAACAACCGTTTATTAAATAGCGGTATGCGTTCGTTGGTCAACACCAGAAGCAAAACTTGTTCCGCCCCTGGCATATTGCAAAATGTCCTTAAACAACTCTTTATAATATAATAAACATTTTTATGTATTTGGTGTATATAATAACTCGCTCTTGCGGGTCGATAACAATTAATAATTTCTATTTGTAGTTCATTAGCATTCTGTTTGCCAATTTTGTTGATTATCATTCCATTTTGTTAGTTTCAAGTGAACTAATCAATAATTTTAATTCTTATACAATATATTTTTAAATATATTTGTGGTTGATAGAATTATAAAAAGATGTAGTTAAGAAAAGAGAAAAATACAACTTTAAAATCCAGAGCAATTAAGCAACATTGTATTTTTTTTTAATACCCCATACAATATCAGCTTCTATGAGTTCCATCAATGAAAATTTAACTTTTAAGAACTTATATTTCTTTCTCCTCATTCAAATTTCTAAAGTGCATTATTCTGACACTCTATGTTATAAGATTGCTTAGAAAATTTTAGTGGAATCAAAATGAAACATTCTAATAGTAGGCCTTTTAACAAATTTAATTTACATTAGAATATAATTAAACGCTATTAGAATGTAAATAAGGTTTTCACTAATTAGTTATTGTTATTAATTGTAATACATATAATTACTGAATTATCGTTGCTGAATAGAGTTACTGCGATAAACATTAACTAATATAAAAACTGTACTTAATTTTTATTTTATTATCATTCCTGCAACAACTCAATTAAGTCATAGTATGCTTTTATACCTTTATATTACTGTAATTAATTTAATTGAATAATCTATGTAATAAAATAGACTACATTTTCCATTTTAACTAATAGAATTAATTGATCAATACTCATTTACAAATTATAAAATAGGAAGTTTTCGTTTATTTAGCTTTTGATACCGGGTTTATATATTTTTTTCAATTTGTACTGAAGATTGTCTATGATGATTGGAGATCCCCGGTCACCTTTCGTCCAATATAGTTCTTTGATTTTAAATATAATCACTGACTTCGTCTTGAACCCCATTTCATGAATAACAACAATAATAATTTGATTTAACTCGATGGATTAATCTAGTCACGTGCCTCTTTTATTGTATTATTGTTTGTGGAACATGATTCAGTTCCACCTGTACGAAAGATAAAATACATGGCCAAGCACTTAAAGGTTCAAGCGGAACTTATGAGATATAAAGGATTTCAATATATTTTTTCCGTACTTAGATACGGATCCGAACACTCTTACTCATCACTTAATGTTGTTTCCTTCAGATTGTCTACATTCATTTCAATTTATAACTTCTAAACATTCTACTAAATTTGACCAACTTTTTTCATCATTCAAAATTATAAGCTAAAATTTACAAAATCAGTTATTTAACGATTGTAAACTTTCTTTCTTTACTCTTAACAATAGCATAGTGTTAAACTAATCCTGTTTTACTATACTAGAAATTCATATTTTACTAATTGAGTCTCGACATAGATTTTGATGGAAACATAGTGACTAATTGTGTTTGTGAAAGTTTAATTTTGATTTCATTGTTGTCACTATATAACTGTGTATCACCACATGTGTTTCGCTGTCAGTGAGAGCTTCTTCAGGTTAAGTGATGGAGTACACATAACAAACAAAACACACTAGACCTGTATTTCCAATGGAATGTCATACGCCAAATAGTTATAACCGGTTTTTGAACATACTCTAGGGCAGCGTTTCCCAATATAAATTATAAGGCCTGACCCATAAGACTGACCGTGGTCATTATGTCGGCTGATTGCCATCCTTCCACACAATGTCTTATAACGTAAATTATTTTAAATACAATAATGATCTATTACACATATCTCGTATATAATATGCTTATTTTTATTTCTCTAGACACTGAAAGTTATTATTTTAATATTAAGCAAGACATTAATTTATTGATATAGCGATTGATTTAACCATTTCTACAGTTTGTTTAGAATCGTGTGTTTCACTTCTGACGCCAACTTTCATAAGTTTAGTTCAAAGAATGTATTTCGAGTGTTAATTAGATTTTCACATTCAGTTTTATTTTCAATGTGAATGAGGGCCGAAAACAAAGTCTAACAATGGTAATTCGTGGTGAAGGACAAAAAGTAAATTATAGATATTTTATAAAATACAAAATGCAATGTATGGGGCCAGAAGTCCTGCAATGGCATTGAAAACTGCAAAGAGGAATCTCACGATAATTTTAAAAGTTGGTCTTCTTCATTCATTTTTATTTTTACGCAATTGATTTTTTAAATATTGATGACAGATATTCCTTTAAATTAACATATTTCGTTTTACTTTATGAATTATATAATTTTATTGTATTGATTTATAGCACCGTTTTTTATTTTAAAAGAGCTTCAAAATGAGGCGCTATTATTAAAAAAAAAAGTATTTGGACCTCCCCCTCCAATTATATCATTATAAGCTACAAGTTTACCGGTATATACTACATTGTTAATGAGTGTTCTTTTAGTTACCTTTCTTTACAGTTAAACTCGTGTCAAGATAAGGTAAATCATAAGAATACATGGTGCTATTTTAAATTTCAATTGGTACTCATTTTAGAAAGGAGCAACATAACGTCCTCAGATTTGCTCGAATTTTCTCTTCTTTCAAAACGATGTATTTGATAAGGATCGACATTTAAAAAGTTTGGTTAAGCACTCAAAAACTCAGTTGTTGGAAGGGGAAATTGCTGCGTAAGTTATGGCAAAAGGTAATTTTAATAGCTTTATAGAGTTAATTTTATATTTAGTCATTAAAAATTATGACAGATATTTGGGCTTTTGTAAATGTTTTCAATATATATGATATTCTATAAAATCGTAGTGTACCTCGCCTAAGTGTCAGTTAGTTCATGATATAATAAGTTGTTTTAGAAACTTCTTGTTGAAACCCCTGTTAGTTAAACATGTTCACCCTTTCAGCATTCTTGTCATTTGTTTTTGTGACTTGCTGCTTTCCCACCACACTTTTTTATGTAACTTCTATTAATTGTACCAGATTTTTTATAGTTAGGTTTCGTCGATTTTCTTTCCAATATTTTTGTTTCTGCGCTGTTATAATTAAAATAACGTATTAAAATATTTCTCAAATATGCGTCATTGTGTGTAGGATTTTAACAGAATTAGAATGTATCTTTATTTTCCTGTACACAGATTTATTTTATTTTTTTTAAATAACGAAACTTATTTCCCTATTGAACTTGTCACGTAAGCGTCATATTTATCTTCTTTTTTTCCTTTTTTTTGTTTATTGAAAATGTTTAGAAGTAGCCAACTCGTATCTGTCACTGAATTAATACAGCATGATTACGTCATCCAAAATTATATAAAATTATTTACTTTAGCTGTGTATTTCTTGTTATAGACATTTAATATTAATTTATTTTGATGTAATGTATGCAAATTCCCCCATTATCTACAATAATGCTAAGATTAGTTGTAAACACCAGAAGGATGAAAGTAGCCATTTATGCAAACTAAATTAATACAGACTCGAGATTCAGACGTTATCTGGTATTTCTTGTTTTTCTGGTTTAGTCACTTTGTTATTTTATAAGTTTGATAGTTTCATTCACTGGTATATAGTTTACTTTAATGAGATATGTTTGTTATAATTGTGTTTGCAAAGTTAATATTTTTTCAATAGGAACTCGATAAATCTATAATTCCAAACACAACTTTCCTTAAATGGACGAACATTGAATAATCTTAGAAAAATAGAAAGTTATGACCGATATATGGGACTAACTCCACTATTATTACAAATCTAACCACATTACCGTAGTAAATCGCGTAGCCTAACTTAACTATAGGCTAAAGTTTTACATACCATAAAGTGAAAGTATCCTCTAATGAAGGTTCACACCTATAATCACTGCAGTTTATATAACTTTAATGCAATTTATTTTCTTAGGTAATTATATTTAAATTTAAAATTGTTGTTATTATTGACAGGAAGAGATTCGTAATTATTGTTGATTGAAGAAGTGTTTAACAATTAATCAAGTTCTACCCCTGAACTTTGTTGTATTTGTTTGTGTTGGTAGACAGCTTGTCCTCAAAACAACTGTTACTTGTTTCAGAAATAGAAATTAATTTTAGAATACGCTAAGAATTGTCATATCCAATTAACATAATCAGTTGCGACTTCTGTAGCTATTTTATTTCCTTATGATTGCGACTTTGATAGATTTTTACTCCAAATTTCATTCCGATTAGACACAAAGTTATCGTACTAGCACACATTATCAGGATAGGAAGAATTAACCATTAGCAACCTCCGTATCCTTAACCAAACTATATATCTTTTTAAATGTTAAAAAAACTGTTTCTACAAAAAACTATTTTAAAAATCTTCCTAATAAAAACTATTTTACCACAAAATCTGTGATCACGAAAAGTTCTAGAAAAAAATAGAAGAGTCATTGCTCCCAATCTAAGCTCTCGAAAATATAAAAGGGGGTATTTAATACCTTCAGCATTTATTCATAATTGTGGTGCACAAAATATCATTACCTGAAATTTGTTTTAATAGACTGCCTTAACTATAAACAAATGTATCTCTTTACTATGGACACGAGCTTGATACTCGAATGAAAATTCACTTTTCTTAAAAAAAGAGCGGGGTAAATGTTTTGGTTGTATCAGAAAAGAAAAACTTAAATTCAAAGCTAATGTTTTTTCAAGCTAGACAATATGTAGAGAGGTTTTTCTGTATCTTTTTGAAATGTTTGAAATTGTAAAGGAAATTTTTCGTCTGGTACTTTTATCTGAATCTTTTTACAGATCTCTACTGAAAGTTTTCACCTACACCTTTATTTATTTAATTACTTTTTCCTTCTATCCATTTCTCTATTAAAGATGTTGCATGTGTTAATCATGGTTTTTGTTTTTTGGCATTTGTATTAGTAACGTGAGCAAAAACCAAGTCAATGATCCTGAATATTTTGAAAAATCCATGAAAACACATTTTATCCTTTTTAACCTCCTTAGCATTAAATTTCATATAATCCCTTCTTAGTCGATTCTTACGCGATGGTTGGAATATACTCCATAAATTTCATGTTTCTTTGTTTAGAAGTTTAAGCTCAATGTTCATGAGTTAGTCAGTCAGGATATTTGCTTTCAAACGGGTAAGAAGGGCTTAAGAATTAAGATTTTAGGTGTTTGTATCGATAAAATATGTAAGTAAAAACAGAATCAATATCTTCTTGGGCCTAAGAGATTTTGAAGAATTCGTGAAAACACATTTCACTCTTTTTAACATCCTTAGGGCATCGAATTTCCTAAGAAAATCCCTTATTAGTTACTTAGGGAACTTTTCAACTTTCGGTTTAAAGCATTGAGGTTAAGATATCCTAGGATATATGAAACCTTTTAATAATAATGATAATATTAATTATAATAATAACCCATTTATAATGAGTTCAAGAAATTGGAGTCCTAATATCAATAATACTTATTAGATATCACTCAGTAATAAAGTAGAAATGTTCGACTTTACGTTAGCATTTGAAGAGCCCACGCAAAGAACGTGTTAAGTCACTTTTTTAAAATTTTACAGGAGAGATATTTTAAGGTGTAATTCTGTCATTAGGAAATCATAGAATATTTTTTAATAATTTGCAGTTTTTACATGTAAGGGAAAACTATTTTCAAACTCACCTGCATATCAAAAAAATAGTATATTTTTTTTTAATAGTCATATTTTATTTAATTTTTTGTCATATGCTCACTTTTGCCACACAAAAAACGTGTTAAGTCATCTTCTCTAAAGGAGATAAGTCAACGGGCAAATGAATGACTAATCAATAAGTGAGTTTTAATATTTTATTAGTTTATTACAATATAAAAAAAAACACAACACAGAAACATTATTAACTATATTCTGTAATATTAGAAACTGTAAAGTTCATTTACTCTTTACGATGAGGTAAACTTTCAAAATAAACCTTTGCATCTTGACGGCAAAACTGTTTAAGAACCTGAAGGTCTTCAAACTTTGCTTTGGAAATGGGTAGCAAACCTAAAAAGAACATAACAATATAAAACTAGTAATGTACCGGTATTTACTTTTTATATTATTTTTTAGTATTGTATTTCTGAACTGCTTATTCAAAATGAATTTTTATCTCAGTCTTAAAGCAAAGTATTTTTTCTGTATTATTCTAGTCATTTAAAATCTGTACTAGGTCTAATATTATGTAAATTGAAGGTTATGTTCACTAGTAAACTACTTTAGTTATAAAAATGAAAAAGTTTAATTGAGTACCCTCCAAATATTTATTTATAAATAATTTATTTTTATTAAACTGTCCATTTAAATTTTAACTAAAGGGTATACAGTTAAACTCCCTCCACTATTTGTAGTATTATGTAATATTACTTACCATCATACGCTGCATCTGGAAACAAGAATTCTCCAGGATTTAGGTACTGAAACTCTGGTATTTTCAATGGTAATTTGTTCTTTTGTTAAGATTGCTAGCTTTGAAGCAGTCCATGCGCCATTGTAAAAAGACCTGTGTTGGCAATCAGTACTTTCCTTTACAAACTGGATTTCTTTTATTGGTCTTGTCTTGTACGGACAATTTTTCTTGTAGATGCCTTTTTCTTTGAGGAATGTAGTCCAATCTCTAATGATTTCTTGATCTATTTGGATGACTGTAAAGGGGAAGGGTTTCTTCCTTGCGTTCTCAAACACTGTAACCCATTCACTAGGCAATTCAACAACAGTTTTAGTCTTCACTAGCCCCATGTTCTTGTCGCACTCCATATAACTGTGACCTCTCGTAGGATAAATTACTTTAACCCTGTCTAATCTTCCAACAACGTAAACTATAGGCCTATATAGTGGAGATATAACATTACAGGATAATTTTTGTTCTGTCCTGAGCAAGAGTCGCAGAAAATTGTGAGATCCCTCACCTTATCATCTAATACTTGTGTAATGTAATGGTTTAAAAAACCTATTACTTCGTTAGCTCCTTTAGAACCAATGACTTCTGTGTAGGTATAAAATACGGATTTGCCGTCGGATAATTGGTGTATGTTAAAACTATAAAACGATAACTGTCGTTTATAGTACACATCATTGGTACTTATGTTTGGTAGTGGGAGATTTTTTTGAAAATCCATGCAGATACATTCTTTCCAATCTCTTTTTTTACTTTCTTTTCTGCATTCTCGTTTTCTTGTATAAAACGTTACTGATTTCATTTTATGAACTTGACTTTCTGTGGTCAAGGTTTTAATTCGTTTTTCAATCAATAGTTTTTCATTTGCAGATGCTTCAGAAAGTTCTTTTTTCAAAATGTCTATTTGAGCTTTCAGTTTGTCACATGTGGAGCATGTATCCCTACGAGGATATTCGAATGAAATATTGTAATCTTCGTTAAATATTTTTCGGTATGTTTCGAGGGAGACTTTTAAATGTGGGTACTTCTCAGAATACATATCATGCAGTTTGGTAATTGACAACTCATCAGGAAGATATATTTTGTTGTTTTATCTTTGCTATAATGGCTTACCCTTCCCTTTAAGGAGCTTATATGCTTATGGACAGCATTAATCTTTTCCTCACTATGCCTCCATGGACGATTTTTATGACGACCTCTATTGTCTTTTGGTGAGCGACCAGTATTTTTCATTGATGCTTGAATGGTAGCCAATCTACATCTTGTTACTCCATGAAAGGATATAAAAGCTTTCGCACACACAGGGATTTCCTTAATTGAGTCATTTCTTTTAACCCTTACAATGTATCTAAAGCTACAATCTCGAGAATCAGCGTTTTCTTTCCTAGGCTTTCGAGTCTCTATTTCACATACCGATATCATACTAGTCAAGTAAGATGATTGCTCATTCCAATTCCCTAATAAGTTAAATTGTTTAATGAGCTCGTTTCTTTCCTCATCGCTTACATTTTCAAAACAACGAAACAGCTTACATCTACAATCCTCACCTAATACATAGCTCTGATCCCTAAGTTTTTTCGTAGCATCGCTTAATCTTCCATGCCGTTTCCTTTTCTTGGTTAAACTTGATGTAGATAGTTTTTGCGATTCATCTTCACTACTACTCATTTTCACCACTTTCACAAAAACACTATAAGCACAATAAAACACAAAGTTCACTTAAAACTTAAAAGTATTATTTAATAAGCATTGCAAACGTCTTTCCGAACAAGTTATAAGTATTATTTATTAGCCTAAGCACTGCAAACGTCTTTCTGAACAAGTTATAAGTTGCAGACAGATTGGAAGAGTCTATTGCTTGTAAGGGAGTGAGCCAATGACTTAACACGTTCTTTCCTTGTTTTCGAAGACTAAACACGATCTTTCCAGGAAGGCGTATAATTAAAACTGAAATAGCAAGGAAACTTAACACGTTATTTGAATGGGAGTGGATAGAGATGTAGATCCCCAAAAGAGCCACCAGAATGCGTAATAATCTCAATTTCGGAAAAAATTGACTTAACACGTTCTTTGCGTGGGCTCTTCATTTTCTTTATTCAACCTACGATGTAAAATAATAATATCAAGTAACAAGTATCAAGATAAATATTTAGATTTAATTATAAATTGAACGTTTAAAAAAGTCGGATGATTACATGTAGTGAATGTTTAATAAATGTTATTACTTATATTAAACTATTTATGTATTATACACTATAGTAATTAAAAAATACAAAGGAACTTCAAAGGATAAGTCTTATGTAGTGGGTATTATTAGTGTAGTATGTATGAGTAATTAGTTGAAAAAGAAAATAGTAGTTTGTGGTCGCCATTTGGTTTCTTACGAGTCTGTCCCACCTATAGACGACCTATAAAACATTCTATAAAATTCACTATTCTTTATTACAGAGAAGTAACTCGATGACGTGGTTGTACGTATTGATTCAAGATATAATAACTTTATGAATCTATCGATTTCTTGTTCATTAAACTTATAATCATTCGAGAGCAGAGTGGACGTTGTGGTTTTCTACTTCTTGATTTCTCACCGAACTAGTTTTACGTGACTTAGCCTATATCAATAATTCCAGTTTTTTAGTCGTTTACTTTGGCAGATTTTCTTTGTTTCTTCTTGTGCTTTACTATAATGACACGAGCTTGGAGCGTAACCATGGAATTCATTAGTGTTTTATGGGTTGTCTGTCGTTAGATTTTAAATCTAAGTCTATTGTTTATATTTGAAATGGTTATATGTCAACAATTGTGGTGGTTCCCGGATTGAATGTTATAATAATCACTTTTCAAAGAATGTTTGAATAAGTTAAAAGCGAATACTTCATCCAAATTTCAATGAAAATAACTTTATTAGGGGGTTTTTATATACTGGTATATTTATATATAAATTTAGATTGGCAATTTAGCTAGGAATTTTTTCCCATTATGCATGATAATGCTAAGTTTATAAATAAAATTAATACTGAAGAAAGTTGTTATTTCAGAAACTAAAATAATTCTAGCTCAAGGTTATTACACTCACTGTGATTATAGTTGTTCATCTTTGAAAATGTTGAGAGGACAGATTTTGTGCAATTTTGTTTTCAGAACGGCGATCACAAGAGTTAATTTTTTTAAATAGGAAATAGTTTTTTGGGACTTTTTAAAAAAGGTACTGGGAAAAGGTTATAAGGCTGCTAGTGGGAAATTGGTGGTTATGCTCCATATAAAATTATGTGGTTCTTGTACGTCCACGCACTTATGCGTATGTACGATAATTTTCGAATGAGATGTGTATTTGGAAATATCATGGAATCATCTTAAGTATTCATTCGAGTTCGTAAATAACTAAAATCGCAACAAAACCCACATTTCTTAATAATAAACCAATAATAACGTTCCTCTCACTCAGTCATAAGACAACCATCAACAAAATCTGAGGTTTATTCCTATTTTTTTCAAAATAAGTAACAGCTGTTCTGAAAACATTCCAGGTACATAAGCTGTATATTAAATACAAAACCAAGTTTACGGAAAGAAATTGATTGACTCTTAAAGACATTTTCTTCTCTAAACAATTACGAAGCTAAATAAACATAATCTATCTTATCATGTTAATGTTAACAGTTATTTAACAAATTAAAGGAATAATTAGATAAGAATATATTTTGCCATGTTATGTAAACCTATGATTATAGATATAAATCCTTATGTCGGAGGATACTTTCACCTGATGGTACGTAAAATTACATTGCAATATAATTTGGCTACGCAATTTAATAAGATAATGTGGTAATAGTGGATTTCTCGTTCCAAGTAGTAGGGTAATTGTCGACCATAACTTTCCAGTTTTCTCTATGCTTATTCAAAGTTCGTCTCATTTTCAGCCATTCATGGGTAGGTGTAACTTGATTAATGTATTTATCTGGTTATTCTGCATACGGTATTCTTCCTACTATGTAACTAGTAACCTCTTGAACACAATGAAAATAAATGTATTGGGTGTACCGCATATGTTTTAAAGAGCCCAACAATACAAAATGTTGAACTGTTATCGTTAAACTATTTCATATTTTAACCTCACGAACTGGGATTTTTGAAGAGATGACAAAAACCAATAGGTTTTATTTGCGTCGTTAGAGGCTTGAGCAAAATTTAATCAAATTCATATAGCTAATTTTGAGAAAATAGTAAAAATAGAAAAATAGTAAACATTTTTGTTTTTTTTTATCAAGAACGTATCTTGACCATACTGCGCCCTTGGCGAAATTTCTTGTTTCTAGTGTCCCCCCCGAGACAAATTTATGACAAAATGTTAAAATTTGTTTGTGTTTGATCATAATTTTAACTTTACTTTAATTTTTGTGAAATTACTAATAACTTAACAGTTAAAGCGCTCGTGTAACACGTTGATGAATAATATGAACACTCTCTTTTAATTTCATTATAGCCTATATATATATCTTATTGTGGTGTTAATTTCGTAATATGAGTAGAGCTTAAGATAATCGTTTTGAGCAACAAAGTAATTTATCTAAATACATTTATCTAATATTAATTTATTAAAAACATGTAATATTAAAAAGACTAAGGTATCATTGAAATTGTGCTAGATTTGTGTGGAAAGATAATATAGGAGGAAACTTTGTAACTTTGACAAATTTAGTTTAATAACACAGAATAAATGAACACATAATAATAACTAAATTTCAAGAGCAATTCACAGTTCAAAATATATGTTTCTTAAAATTTCATTAGCTTTAATTTTCACTTTCTGGGGTTTATTAGAAGAAAATTTGTCTATGGTGTCATCAAAGTTAAGATTTGCTGCTGTTTTGTGTTCAATTGACAGAATTGCCAAACTGGTGAAGCACCTCTGGCCGGTTTTTGAACAACGCAAGTAATTCTTGATTAGTTTTAATTTACTAAAACTTCGTTTACAAGTTGCCACACTCACGAGCATTATTAAATAGATTCTTAAGGCAATCTCAATATTATGATGCGTATCTCTTAGTTGGAAGGTGTGTATGGACTGTAATAGATTTCAATTCGAAGTTAAAGCTACATCTTTAAGCAGCTGTCATATGGAATGTGTAGCTCCCTATTTTCTTACTATTGTTACAACGTCTACATCTCGGTTGAACTTCTGACCACAGTCTCAGATGTTCACAGTGCACAGTTCTAGTTCACAAACTGTACATTTCTTGAACGATAAACCTAATAAAAATTCAAAGTCTATATATACTGATTGATATGCTTCTGATCTGGTTTTCATTTCGACAATCAGCTAAAAACACAAAACATTCCCGTTGGAATGCTAGTTTTGCCGATATTAGGCAACTTTCGTCTTTTCCCGCCTTTGAGCCCAGGAACTTTGCGTTTGTCAGTGGCAAAGTTATTTTCAATGCCAATTGTATCACATAATTTCACAGATTTTTCTATTATTGTATCCATACCATAATCACGGGTTTCCTGGATTTTCTTTGACAATCTATTTCACAGCTTTGCTGCAACGTCAAGGTATGTGTCTTTCTGTTCCAAAGCCTTGTTTGTGGAATCTATTGATACCAATATTTCTGACCACATATGAAGCAGCCAAATAAATTTGAAATCAATACATTTATACTGGATACCCCATAAACAGTGTCATTGTTCCATTCTTGACTGTTCATCATGTTCTGGAGAGCACTGTATAAAACTTCCAAATTTTTTTCAACAGAGATTATGGCCCATGACTTGTCTCTTTAATGACCGTCGAGGTTCAGTGTGTCACTTTATAGAGTTGTATTTCATAGGTAAGATAAGCCATGAAAAGCCTTAAAAATTAGTAAAAATGTCAAATATTATATCAATAAATAATGGTGAAATCTTACAAAGTGTATGCGAATAATGATTGTAACGAAAATGCTCATTTTACATGTGTATAACGTAGTAAAATTAGACCACGACTTAATCCTGTAAGGTATTCTGAACTGACTTTGAGAGGAAGTGAGAGGAAAGAAATGGTTAGTAGTTTTTAAGTGGATAATGGGTCAGTACTAAGTATTAATATCAATGAATACAAATAAGAAGATATTTAACTCAGCCTGGTGTGCTGTCTGCATCCATTCTCTCCGACTCATGATCTACTTTGGATTCTATGACAAACTATGGGAAACTTTCTTCAATTGAAGAGTTGAGGGCACTGCTATCAAGACTGGTGAGAGAAGAGAAGCATATTGTATTGCAGTTGACCCCGACACACTGTAGCATAAAGAGAAATGAGCGTGTATATGAGATTGCTAAGTTGACAGAAACTGTGGGACCAATTCAACCAACCAAAAGGTCCCTAAAGTAGTTGTAAAGAGGTCTACAGAATATAAAAAAAAAAAAAAAAAAAAAAAAAAAATGGATATAAAAGTGAAGACTGCGAAGTACAGGACGGTCCCTATACAAGCTGCAAATTGTATCTATGGATTTAGCGCTTTACAGGAATGGTATCAAGAGCTAGAGCTACATTAGCTACACGAAACAGAATTGGTCATCTTGTCACAGGCCAGTACATCTACAGCTTTCAAACTAAGAGACTCGCCAACTTTCACAATTTGTCAATCGGAAATGAAACACTGGAGCGTATACTGCTTAGGTGTCCATATAAAATTCATGCTATGGACTCCTTGAGAGTATTGGTTAGAAGGAGATGCAACATACTGAGGGTCAAGAGTAGATGGGGACTCGCTGCGGTAGCTACCACGGACATTGGGCCAATGGTGTCACCTGACACTATAAATCCGAACCAAGAAGTAAGAATTTTAACATATAGCAATCCCAAGGAAACCTATCTGGAGCTGCACCTTTTTTCACACAATTAGATCCCTTTATTTCATCTTACCTATTAGATCTCTCTTGACCGACTCTTGTTCTCTTCTGAATTGACTTCTTCTGAAGGGTTTTTATTATATATTCTTTTCTTCTTCTTTTTTTATATGACTGAGAAGGTCTTTCACTTATACAACAAGGAGAAAATTAACATATATTATATTACTCAACTTGATGTGCAATTTTTAAAAACCTATTATATTAAGAGGCAAATTTGTTAAAATATATTTTTAATATATAATTTTCAGCATTAGATCAAATTTTGTTGTGTAAATAACTTCATTTGAGGTTTTTCTAACTGTACTAATTTGAATTAGTCCAATAATAATTTTGAAAAATTGGTTTTTACGCCTGTTTCTTTGGAAGTTAAGTTGAAAATTGTAGATTTAATCTGGAATTAAATTTTAAATCTGGATCAATTATTGTGCAAATGTGTTGAATACGTTAAAATCAAAGAAATGATAATTATTTAACTTTTTTTTGCATAAGCATAAACTTAAAATTTAAAAAAAATTAGTAACAGTAGACTAGTAGAAATATTTGTTGGAATTTAATTAGATTTAGGACTGTAAGCTATGTTATTACTATTATTACAAAATATAATTGTCTGACAATTTCAATATGCTTTTCTAGTATTCCTATGCTATTTGTCTATAACATCTCATTTTGTCTTTCTACAAGGTCGATATCAGCAAACGAACAGATTCATTAAAACACCAAAATAAATCTGTGTTGTGTTAGATAATCAGTTATGTGCCGATAGATAAATTACACAAAATCAATGGACGGAAGCACACTATTCGATATGTATTAGTAATTCCTAATTACATCATAATTAATATATATTTGTGATATTTATTATTTATCAACTTGTTTTAACCAAATTACATAGAAATTATGGTTGGAACACAAACTGATTTCTAGGCGTCAACTAAATCGTATCAAGGCTAAATTACGACGAGTTCTGATAGTAGAACCTATAACCAAAGCATTTTATGTAAGGATTTGAAATCGACATACGCACATAATTATATCATGAATATTACCAAAAATATATAGTGTTCCAACTACAAATTTATCCTAATAATCACCTATATATTACGATGTAAAAAAGTAGAAATATCTATCAAATGTAAGTTTTTTGAGCATCATATATCATCGTTTTGATAATTCATATAAATAATAGTACCGTCATACGTTTTGTAGCGGTGTACACAAATAATTAAACAAAATTACAAATATTTACTGCGAATTCAATCCACAGAAATGATATAATCTCGATTTAAGATTTTAACATTTAAAAAATTATTCACAATAAAGACAACCGACATTAAATCAATTTCTTTTCCGGTGTAGACACGCCTAATTAAAGACTAATTAGATCACCAGACTGCCCCTTCAAGGCATGATCAATTTATTACATAATGTTTTAACTTTCTAGTAAACAATGTTATATCTAGCCTACTGTAGACATTCCATTGCTAATTTAATATCATAGAGACGTTAATGTTTCGTTAAATACAGTATTTTGGATGTTTTTGTTTGTATTACGAAACTTACCATACAGTACTATTGTTATTAACCAAATTTATTAACGAAACGTTCAATTAACAATTTTATAATATTTTACATGGTTTGGCTTTGCTGATAATATATACATGAAATATACCATAATAAGTCAGGTTTGTCATCTTAATAACGACGAGGCTGTGTAATATTGAGTTGGGTATATATAATTTTTAATATATTCTTGTTTTATTAATAATGTGTTTTTATTGTTATTTTTATAATTGGAGCGAAGCTCTCCTAAGAAGGTTAAAATCGAAGTGTAACTATCGCTGTTTCTTGAAAACTAACTATTAGACCTATTATAACGTTTTTTTTTACACATAATTAGAATTCGACAATGTGTTTGTCGTGACAAAGTAGCACTTTTAAATTGTGACCTCAGCTAAAAGTTATAATTATATAATGTAGTGTTGATTTTAAAATGAATCAAAAACCAACGAACTAAGTAAAAGTAGTTTTATAAGATAAATTGTAATCTGTTCTGAACCTTATCACTAGAGAGTCCAAGGTCAATTCTAGTACAGCTGTTCCAAGAGAGAAAAGGGTAATAATTTCAATGTCTTAAATACAAATATAAAAGTGCACTTCTAAAAATTCATGTGTTTTTCTTTAATTAGTAGTGTAAGGTGAATAATGGATTATATATTTTTATAACGTGTTCTATTTTCAAACTAAATAGTTTTTGATAAATTCGTTGCTATACTTCGTTAAAAAAACTTTTTTTCTCTATTAACTTGTTTTAGTGGTCCAGGAATATGAATAAACAATGATTCAGAGCTCAACTGAAAAAAAAGTTATATATTTTTATATCTTTAGTGAAACTAGTTCAGTAAGGCAATCAATAATGATCTTAACATATTATTTAACAGAATTATATACAATGTGGTTATTTATGCATGATGCCATTTATTACCTTTGTGTTTAAGCTTGAATGCAAAATTTTATGCAGTGAGAAAAAACAAAATATGTATACCGGTTAATGTAATTGGATAGTAGGCTTGACAATTTAATAACTTATATTTTTAGATTTCAAAGGTAATTAAAAATAGACCTTTGAACATTTCTGAAAAGATTGAAACAGTTTCTATGTGTAAGTTTGAAATTTCAAGTTCACTTTTAGAACATTTGTTACTTTATTCCACAGAGAACAAATTTTAATTAAAAGAATTGAGAAACAAGTGAAAATATTAATCGAAACTGCTTCAGATGATTATGATAAAAAAGAAGTTACTGAGTTTCAAGACACTATTTTGGAACTTTGCTCTTTAATTGAAATTAATATTAAATCTCTTTTAAACGAAACTTCTGTAAATTTAAATTACAGGACCAGTTCCTCAAACCCACCTCTAATTGAATCAATTGTGGTACCAGTGCACTTGCCTAAAATAGAACCTAAAGCTTTTGATGGTGACTTATCTAATTAGATAAATTTTATTAATTTATTTGACTCTATGGTTCATGTAAACAATAGTTTACCTGCTGTTGTAAAGTTTATATATTTCCTTGGAGTGTTTTTGTAGAACCTTTAAGGTTAATAAGATAACCGTTGCTAATTACTTAGTGTCTTATTACATACTAAATGAACGCTACCATTCTCCTCGAAGGCTAACTTCAGTTAACTTAAATAAATTTTGGATTTGCCTAGTATTAATAGAGACAATGGTAGCTGTCTTAGATAGGTAATTCATACATATATTTTACCAAAATTCCTATGACGTACAAGCATTAGAACATGATGTTACAGACAAAAACCTTACGCTTATGGTTTTGACGTAACTTTGACGGTGGTTTACGGGAAAATTTTAAACAATTAGGGACCTATCAAGAAATAATATCTCGAAGTGTTGTACTTTTTGTGCTATAATCCTGAGTATCAAGTGTTAGTACTATACTGGACAACAGATGTTTTGTCGTAGTATTCAAGAACTGTTAAAAAGAAGTGTGCTTTCTACACTGGTACAGATCTTCGACTCCCTGTGGACAATTATCGCCAATCAGAATGTGGGAAATGCATTAATAGAAATTTGTGGACTTGTAGTTTAGATGGGTGTGTATCTTTTCCTTCAAATATGGGAATAATTTTACATGACTCAACTTCAACTTCAGAAATAAATTTCTTAGACAAATACCAGACTCATCCCCTGTACAGCTCCACGGCATTAGTGATGTTCCTCAAACAAAATTATCTGCTGTGGTATATATTCTTTGGGGAAAATATTGTCGCCAAGTAATCTGCAAAAATCTATTTGTCCAGACTGGAATTGTGTGGCAGTCATCTTCTTGCAACTTTGATAAATTATTGTTTACCTATCAACTGCCTAGTATGTCAATCAGAGAGGGTTTATGCATGGTGTGATTCGATCATCCTACTAACCTGGTTACGAACATCTCCATAACAGTAAAAGATTTATATTTCCAGCAGAGTAGCTTAGGTCCAAGAGTGGGTGTCATTTGGTCACAATTTGTAGGTCTAAAAATTCTGCAGACTGTGCTTCAAGAGTAACCTACCCAGAGCTGAATAACCATAAACTTTGGTGGAGAAGTCCCTCCAGGTTAGCTTTACCTCAGTTTACATAAGTAAATATCAAACTAATGAAAGTGTTAACGATAGTTTCACAGTTTTTACGTCCACTCAAAGTAATGAATGTGATCTCTTATCGAAATACTCTCATTGGGCAAAATTGCAAAGATTAATGGCATACGTATCGAGATTAATTTACACTCCGAAAGAAGAAACTTTTACCTAACTTGAGAGAAATTCAAACTAACTAAACTTAAATTTTTTGAATTCGTTCTACTTGAACGAATGAAATTGATGATTAATGAAAATGTTTTTCTGAAGACAAAAATGTTTAGAAAAGCACCACCAATGTAATACTAAACGTGAGTGACGATCAGAGCAGGCGGACGTTTAGAAAAACGCAAATATCTCTTTATATTTACGAACTCTCCAATCATTCTTCATAAAAACATCGAATAACTAATTTGTATACACTTATCTCAAATAGAATATTTCAGGAAATATTAAAAATTGATATTGTTTAAGGTTGCAGTACTAACTTTATTGTACTATTACTTACTTAACTAAGCTAGGAAGGTTTCCTTTGTTTATGAAGGAAAGAATAACAATGGGAACAGTTGTAGATTTACTACTGTGATAAGTAGAATTGTTTGTCTTAGATGCTCGTCAAAAGCAGAAAATAATTCAAGTGTAGACACGAATACAATTTGTTCACGATTTCATGTTCACGAATTCAATTTGACTTGTATATAACCTGCAAAAAGACGGTTAATTTCTAGAGAAACCGGCATTACTCTGTAAAGGACGTAAAGTAGCACGGAGGACGGCGGTTTGTTTTCAGTAATTAAATGAAGAGTGAAAAAACATTGCACAAACTTACCGTTAACTGTTATCGTGACCAACATGACTTTCTAATGACTTTTATATTAATTTGAACTCAATACCGGATGAATATATTATCAGTTTTCCTAAAACTGGCAACAAAAAATAACAGTTTACAAATCTGTAGGTTTTTCTTGGATGAACTGGGAACCAAAGTATTTAGTCTTAGTCTTAATAATCATACAAACTTTTCTTATTAATCATACAAACTTAATAATTTACAAATTTAGTGGGACTAAATTCATTTTAGTCCCACTAATTTCATTCGTACCGCTAAAACTATTTTGATAACAAATAATTATTCTATGGGACACCACCTCTCACCAAATTGAAGCAAAATGTTTCTACCATCATGGTACTTACCCAGCCCGTCATATAATGTAATAACCAAAAGTTTGTTCCGTGTAGAAATGTTATATTGTACTGGAAGATCAGCAAACTTGGTATAGGATAAGTTTGTTAAAACAGCTATTACTCAGGTCTTCTGCACTTCGTGATTAATTATCTATATCACTACTTTTTGAGGTCTGCTAGGTCCTAACGAGCCTCGTAGATAGTTATTAATTAAGAATTCTCCAGTCGTTACGCTCCTTGGGCCTGCCGGATCTCGTAACTATACGAATATCACATTTTGTTATGAGGCCAGTGTTATAAATTACATTTTTGACAAAATACTTCGCTATTTGAGAGGTGAGGTTAGTTCCATTACATGTAAATTTGTATTTAATATAGTGTGTTATAAGTTGAATAGCACACGTGATAAGAATAAAATCTCTTTAAAATGGTCGACATTTTCATATTTTTATTTAAAAAATAATTCAATAGGGTTCTATATGAGCAGACTATATTAAATAAAAAATAAATACAATATTTATTTTATGTTCCCTTTTTTATTTTTGTGGTATCGTGCAGACAACAACGACGACGGACGGCATCTCAAGCCAGTTGTAGTTTGCTTCTTACTTAATATCTTCTTTGCTTCTTGCTTGTAGTACCTTGATAACTTAAGTCGTTAAAAAAATACTTCTAAATATAGGCCTAGGTTACTATCCCAAAATCTGCAACCCATTTAATATTGAAAAAAACAACTTTTTTTCCCCTTTTTTTATGTTAATTCATTATTCTCCAAAAAAGAAAATTCTCCGATTTTTAGTTTTAACTTTACTAAAGTATGATTACATATTTAGCTACTTTGAATTGTTGATATTTTGAAATCTGTGAGCAGAATTTCCAGTTCAACAAACATAAAAGTAAAGTCTAATTTTTCAAATTCTCTGTTTAGTTAGTCAGTCGGTTATTTAAAATTATTGTCTGGTAAGCGATTTAATTCGTAAAAATATACCTTTACACTATTGCTTGGATAATGAACAAACCTTCACATCTTTTGTGATTTCATTTTAGTTTAGTTTTAAATTTAAAATTAAACTAAATAGTTGATTATGCAGATTACTGGGCTCTTAACGTGATTCATTGAACAAAATAAATCCCTCAGACAGAGCTTTAAGATTTACTAGAAATTAGGAAAACATTATTTATTAATTAATTTTTATACAACTTATAATATTAATGTATTTTATATCGCAGAATTCGGTCGATTTATTATTATGTATTGTGTCCATGTTAACCACTAAAACCCCAATTATAAAATTGAATCCAAGGTTGATAGTAAAATTATCGAACTTTTTTAAAGGGCTGTATTTTAGCAAAATTGATGTAAAATGGCGTTAGAGGGTATTATTCTCGCGTAGAAGAAATTTCCAAAAATTTTGTACTTTTAACATTCTTTTTAAAAACCCTACCACCAAATTTTAAATCCATCGGGTTACGATAATTACTAAACTAATAAAAATGGAGGAAATGTATTTCTTTTCAGGCTTCTGGGTTATCATGTTTATTGCAGTATATTGTCGATTTAATATCATGAAGTTTATGTTTAATATTACAAATTATTAGTTTACGTACTAGTTTTCTAGTGTCGGAACTCTAGAACCAGTAGACTCAAATTTTGACGAGGGCAATCCGGGTAATTTTGCTTTTGGCGGAGCGAAGGTAGCGGTGGAATGGGGCAGGCCGTGAATTCAGTGAGTGAAGAAAGACCATTAATCGTAAGGGATTACCAGAAAAGTCACATTTCCTGTCTAAATATAACAAGAAGAAACCCAAGCTGAGGACAATATATATTTGTCCAATTTGGTATTATTATAAGATAATCTAACCTAACTTGTTTTGTGGCGATCTAATGCTATTATTGTCATATTGTCAGATTTTAATAACAACAAACTTCTAAATAACAAATATAGTGAAAATAATAATAATAACAATTCATAATTATTGTTCAGACTTTATAACAACGCCTTTTTAAATGTTACTATATTTTTAACAACTATTTTGTTACGCCTATAACAACTATATTTTGTTCTAGAATTAACTTTCTATTTTCGTGGAAGAAGTCCTGCACTATTATAACTGTATTAGAACATGTTCTATTTACCCATAATACAAAATATTTTATCACTGAAATAAATCAAAATTTGGTTGTTCATTTTGTATAATTTAGTAGTTGCAATTTCTTGTGAACACAATTCTATCCATAGAGTGAATGAGGCTTTGGGAGAGTAGCACAGTAATGTTGTTTGAGGTAGATATTTTGCTTCTGTACAGTTCAGTGTATAACCTGCTACTCCACTTCTTAGCTGACTAACACAGTTGGAATGAATGGAGCAGCTGGTTATTACGTGGGTCTACCAACCACTTGCCGAAATATATCAGCGAAACGGTTTTTATACAACCACTTTTCACGTCATAACAGGTTTCAATTTAAATTTTGGTGAAAGTTTCAAAACGTAGTGGAGAAAATTAGTACAAGTTATAAGTATTAAATTCGGTGGGAATATTTAGTTTCATATACCCATGCGGAAGCAGATTAAATTGTTTTAGGAGCCTAAGTTAATGACAGATTTAATTAATACTTTTATCGGTAGATTTTATGAACACCATTCCAACGATAATGTATTTGTTTATACATTAATAGCAAATACCTTATTTTAGGATTGGTTTGTAAAAATATATGTTTTTGGTATATGTAAGTGTAATAAAATGTATTACATTTTAATACATTTACATTTTAAATAGTTTTTTAGTTTTTATACAACTTTCTTAGTCAGTGTGTTCTTTTTGAACAAATGATTTATGAAATTGCGTCAAAAATTCGTTATCAAGATTTTTATGATATTGAGAATAAGCATTTTATTTTTATTTTTTATAGCTGAAGGTTTTAAAGTTTATAAATTTAAAAAAAAAAACATTATTTTGTTTGTAGACTCTATGGCGTATGTTTAGAATAGTTTTGATCATCCTAAGCTATTTGAATTAAGAACTGGTAGAAAACTTAAAGGCTTAAGCAGAAAAGCTTGCCCTGTAACATTTTGCTTGTAAAGTGTCAGTGTAAAGATAAAACAGACATGAACAATATTCCACGTAATGTATTAAAGATAATTATGGAACGGGATCTGGTAAAATACAAAACGAATCTTGACAGCTGTCAAAGAAAATCTGTAAATAAATTTTGAAAATTAAATCCTTACATTCGTATTAGCACATATTTATACTACAGAAGACCCTTAGGGGCTCACATATATTGAGTGCGGGTGTGGCGGACTGACCTAGTCTTCACATTTCTTCATGTAGTCTTAGGTTAGATCCATCTCTTTCATCCTTCTTATCAGGTCTTGACCAACTCTTGTTCTCTTCCGACCCTGACGCTATTAGAGTATTCGAAAGTTAGGAGTCTTTATTTTACACGGTTTTCTTATTATTTTTATAAAAGGATGACGACCGAAAAGTTTTTACTTTTAAACGACAAGGGAAAAATATACGACAGGAGACAATCCTCTTGTTTGCTAAGCTGGTATACAAATCTTTTTTGTCCCTTTTACTTTATGGTTGTTTATGTTTCTGCTTGCCAATGAGACCTCTTTTTTGTACCTTTTACATTCGGTTGTTTATGTTTCTGCTTGCCAATGAGACCTCTATTTTGTTCCTTTTACTTTCGGTTGTTTATGTTTCTGCTTGCCAATGAGACCTCTTTTTTGTTCCTTTTACATTCGGTTGTTTATGTTTCTGCTTGCCAATGAGACCTCTATTTTGTTCCTTTTACTTTCGGTTGTTTATGTTTCTGCTTGCCAATGAGACCTCTTTTTTGTACCTTTTACATTCGGTTGTTTATGTTTCTGCTTGCCAATGAGACCTATTTTTTGTTCCTTTTACATTCGCTTGTTTATGTTTCTGCTTGCCAATGAGACCTCTTTTTTGTTTCTTTTACATTCGGTTGTTTATGTTTCTGCTTGCCAATGAGACCTCTTTTTTTGCTCTAAAATTCAGCGTGCGGCCTTACCCTTTGGCGTTCGACAAATACTCAGACACTTAACTCGAAGTGTTTGTTACCAATGTCTTATTATCCTTAGCTGTTCTTAACTTTGGTCAGGGACCTGAAGAGTAAATTGTTATAGAATTAAATAAATTTTAATTACTTTAATCGGGAGAGAAAAATTAGGAAGTTAGGAATTACAAGATTGTAAGAAAAATAGACTAATCATAATGATAAAAAACCACCACATATAAGTGACTATATATCGCTTTTCATCGGAGTTTTACTTCAGATCTGTTTGCCAACGACCATCTTTACGTGTTAGTGAGTTGTGTTTGGACATTTCCCTTCTCTTTGCCATTACATTATTATTTAATTATTAACAGGCTCACATACATATGTATTTTCACTGAATAACTCAGTATAATTGCAATTATTAATCACATAATGATGTTGCTTATCATCTTAGTAATAGCGTTTAGTTACTGATAAATTACTCTCCGACAGAATCTTAATTCTTGACACTTATCCACACTTTTTACATAAAATTGTTTTTTTAAACATCCTTACTTAATGCCTGTTCGACCAATGAAGACGGAGATGTAGCGGTAAAGACGGAAAATACACCATCAAGCGTGCCCGAACCTTCTGTTGGTTCGCTAGCTCGAACTGCAGGGAGAGAACGTGTGACTTAACTAACTGAGCTACACAGCTCCTCTTTTACATAATCAAGTATGTGGTCTGGTATTATATGATATCACCATAGGAGAGCTATCACCTAATATTTATAAAGTCAAAGTCACACACAATAGTAAATCCAATATGTATCTTACTATACTTTTAAAAAGAAAATAATTAATACAAATTAGTTGTGAAAAAAAAATGTTGATGGGGAATTGAAACTAACGCCTAATAATAATTCAAAAATGAGTTGATAAAAATAGAATTTGAAATAAATTTTGTAATTTTACACGACATTTTCAATTTTAAGAGACGAGTATATATTTTTCGTCAAAGAAGGTAAAATAACTTTGAAATCACTATATTATTAAAAAATAGCCAAATAAAAGAAAATAATATTGTGTCGACCTAATTGAGAATGGTTTTTTCATTTGAAAATTTAATTAATTAATTTGGGGGTTTTGTTGCTTACCCGTTAAATTGTTTTGAACCAAGGTATATAATTTCATGTCTCTAACTAGTTCTTGACTACCTATATTTTTTTGTCTCATTTTAGAAACGTTTTCCCTCTCATAGTAAACATCCCGCACTGGTTCAAATTCGAAAATCTAATAGATAAATACATGATTTATGTGGATGTGGGGTACGAATGTGAGAAAGTTTGTCACTTCGATCATAATTTATTCTTATTTCTTCATATTTAAATCAAATGGTTATATAAATCATACCCGCAGATGCCGGAAATGGGTTAAATTTATTTTAAAAACTGGGTCCACTGTCCACTTGCTTAATTCAGAATCAGGTTATCTGTCTGGATACAACTCCTCCATGTGTTCAAGACTGCTTGTGTGTAGAACATGTTACATTTTCGCTAGACCTGTCTGCCACGAATTATGTAAAACAGGTTTCTTATAACAGGTTCATATTTTCTACGCGTGACATCAGTAATTTATTGTAAATACGTGGCGATTAATATATTGATCCACTATAGTATACTAAATATTGTATACTATAAATTTATAACACCAAATATGTAACCTTGTGAAGCAGTTAGAAAGATGTTAAAATCTTCTTTTAAAAGCATTTTTCAAAAGGGAAACTTTCATGCAGAATTTGTTGATGTAGGATATTATATTTTGTGGATAATATTCTACGTTATACAGTCTTAGTTTGACCTCATTGTATTCAATCCTTTAAAGGAAAGGAAAAGAGGAAAGTAAGAGAAGGAGAGATATGTTCATTTCGTATCAATAGACTATTTTAGTTAGTACAGAGGGAGAGATTAAACTAGACAGATCTCTCAGAGTAGAACTCAGAAAAAAGGCCAGGCAATATTGCCTATATGGAGGAAAATGTTTAGTCCAGTTGACAGTTAAACAGTTAAAGTTAAACAGTTATTACATTACAAAATAAGCTACTTCTTTAAATTACACTAGATGTCACCAACATGAACATGCTGCAGCACCTTGAGTACAGATAATGTACAGTGGTAGACTGTAAACAGTTTGTAATTAACGTAAAATAATGTTAAGAGTTGACTAAACCGGTCGCAACATGGGGTTGGTCAGAATATACTTCTTTCCCGTTCAAACAAATTGCAGTTTGAAATATCAACTAAATGTTTTGAAATCCCAAGCATTGCGGATACAACCAGAAATCTTTGAAATGGATTTGGTAGGGTTGTGTATTTAGTTTCGACTTAAGTTAGGAGTACATTTATTTAAAGCAGTCGCATCCATGTTTTTTCTCCGTAATATCTAGAGTCGCTAATATACAGTAATAAAGTATAGTTAAAACTGCTATCTTTCCTAGCTGCTAAATCATTTTACACGTTCATGTCAAAATTAGTGAAAATACATTCCTGGGAGGAAGGATATTTTTTTCTGTGTAGTTATGTAAGTTACTTGCCCATTTAATGTTCCCCGGATATAAAAGTAAACTACCTCAGTTAAAATATCGAATTCTTGTATACCATATTTATTGTGTAAGCATCTTACAGTATGCGAGAAAGCTAATTTTACGATTACATTTTCAAGCCTTATAATTCTGAGGTCATCGTTTCGGCATATTTTATCTGCCAAATAAATTAAAGTTTTATTATGACTTCAACGCACACACATTACTAGCGGACATTAGAAAGTGTCAAGTCAGGTTTATTTCACTACATAAAATCCTTGCGACAAAGACAGCTTGAATTAATTTTAATTCGCAATCCTAAGAGTCGCTTGAAGCAAATAATGTGCTTCTGGGCATCTCCTACCAAAAATCCATCCTACTCCAGTATACAAAAAGTATACATTAAAAATCAGCTCTAATATACATATGTAATATATGCAAACCCAACAACTGGGGAGGTATATACAAATAATATATATGATGCTTGGGGGGGGGCTCCCCAATCGTTGGATATATATATATATATATATATATATATATATATATATATATATATATATATATATATATATATAGCATGGGTTGAGATTGTTGTTGGGACCTCCCCAGTTGTTGGGTTTAGAAAATCGATACATAAGAAGATGACATACAACAGGGCGTAAACTTCTGGAATTGTTTTATAATTATGGATTAGTTATTTTGAATGGTAGAACTCCAATTGACGTGGGGGTGTAATTTACATTTGTTGGAGCTATCGTGGTGGTTGTTTTAATAAGTTGTATAGCGTTAGTAAATTATTTGAGGTTATAATTTATGTAGGGTCTGATCGTTTGCCTATTTGTGCAAGTTTCAATATTGGTAGAACTGTGCAGATTTAGAGAAGTAAGAAGGATACACTCCCATTGATAACCTATATTATAATGGACTAATTCAGTTAACGACTTCTATACGAAAATAAATAAGAAACTTTCAACTTTTGATATTTCAAAGTATAATAAACAAACAAATATTGATAGGATGGTTAGTTGTACTAAGCAAGCAGCACACTTTAAACAGGGGAGAAATAATAATATTAATATGATAAATGAAAAAACAACCCTGGTTTTATTATGAGTATCTGTCTGCAAGGCGGCGTGTTTTTAAATTATAACTTTGTTTAGCAAAAGAACTTGATTATGGTTAAAGTCTTGTAAATAGAGGTAACTCGAAATTTTAAATCGTTATGTAAAATTAAAAAAAGACCCTTCATTACAACCAGATAATAAAATACCTTTTTTAGCGACCAAAGAAAAAACTGAAGACGAAAACACAATTTCAGGATAATATGAGTACTTTTAAGAATACAGAAATTAAAATGTCCGTGAATTTTAGCGATAACGAATGAGTAGCCTATTTAAAAAAAATTCTAAACCCTCCTATATCGAGGGATATTTTTTATGCTGAACTCTCACTGTAAGTGATTAACTTGACAGAAATTCGATCAAGAAGAATTACAGGAAGTTTTCGTAAAGTTAAGACAGGAAAACCCCCACGCTACAACAGAGTGCCACATGAATTTTAGAAAGTGATTCTTGTCTATTAACTTCAAAGTTATTGAAGATTCAATAATAAAATTCTAATACAGATGGGTGTAATTCTTCTGATGTAGAAAAAAATGAGATGTTAATTACGCACATAATTGCAGAGGGGTGTTATTTACAGACTGTGTGGTGAAAATATTTGCCAGTTTATCAATTGAGCTATAAATAATCAGTGAATTTCAAGCCGGATTCAGAAAGGAATACTCCATTAAATTTAACATTTATGATTCACTTACAGTTCTCGAAAAAAACTGTATTTTTTTAAATGTATTTTCGGAGCATTTGACAGTATTTATTGAAGAGTAAGTATTTCAAGCTTTTCTACTGAACATAGAATATAAAATCAGGAGTAGTAATTAAAAATTAAAACGATTAGTGATATGATTATCCACTAACAAGTTGAATTATCACTCATTCATCACTTTCCACCTGGTCAAATAATTCTATATTTGATTTATCATCTTGATTGGTACAGAACAGCCGTATATTGGTTTTCATTAGAATGATCAAAGGTTATTTTTAAACAAAAATGAGGATATAATTTTAGAAGTTGATTCTAGGTTAAAGTGTGACACTTAAACTAGCATGTTTACAGATCAGTTATGTCTAGGCCTACTTTTAGAACCTAATATCTGTAAGATTTATCAATTTCTAAATTGTTATTAAAATAACTTTCACTACATCGTTTATTCATTAAGCAATGATATTAGCATTTTTGAGTGTCCCGTATATCATGCATATTTATGAGAAATAGTGCACAAATATGAATATATTCCTTGCAGGTCATGCAGAGATAATAAAATTTAAAGAAGACCCTCCGTGCGTCACACGCCAATAACCCTGCATTCATATAAAAATTCACTTCTCTCAAGGAGAGAATTTGATTACCCATGTGATAGCCATGTATTTCTACCCGTTTACAACGATAATCAGCAGCTTCATCTGTGACTTTTGTTAGAAAGAATCAAATAATTCTTTACTTAGAGTTTGCATTACTCTATCATGCAGAAGATTATAGGTTACAGTAAGTCATGATATGTTTCTTTATAATCTCAAGAAACCCCATCTTGTATTGTAGCTTTCATTATTGTAATTAAAACATCACGTGTCTGAGAGTAGTTTATTGCACGAATTTGTTCAAAGAGTGTAACATCCAAATTCAAAACCTCAAATTCGTAATTAGATTCATTCACTTGACTTCCACACATTCAACTTCCGTCCCTTGACAGATGCTGGCACCTGGCGACCTTGTCCAAAACTAAACATCGCATGACATCTAAGTACAAAGTACAACGGCTGGACAGCCTATCTGCTCTAATACCCGTTGTCTAGTCTACCTGTAGTCACTCACAATGTTCTACATTCTTACATAGCTACGTTAGATATAATTTTTTTTTCTTGATTCTCAAAATTTTCTGCTCAGTTTTCAACGATATGTTAAGTTACAGTTTTGTGCGCTTTAGTTTTTTTTTTTTAAATGTTATATAAATTATTATTTTCACGGCACAAGCTCATGTGAACTGCGACAGGATTTTCCAGGTATTCAGCTTTACAGATTTTATCATATCTTAAATTTTGTTAATGTTTTAAAATAATTTGTTAATTATCATGTATTCTCTAAAATATGTATTTCATGTTTTATTTAATATTCTATGTTCTTTTTGAAACTGAATGATTATAAAAATTTTCTTTTCTTAAAACATACTTTACAAAACCTTGCAAAGGCACATTTTGAGTTTTGAACAATTATGTGAAATAGGTGCAAACTAATGTTGAACATTAAATGATCAGAATATCTTATTGTACATGTCAAATATAAAACAATTAGAGAAATCTATTCTAAATCAGAAAATTTCGTTTACAGACTTTTGCAGATCTTTGCAAGTCTTATACAAGCTTTGTTTTACACAAAACTAAATATATATAAATAGATTTATAATCATCTAAGAAGCTTTTAATTACAATCTTAACGAATTTCTGTGATATAATCAATTTTCTTTAATTTTGACAAATAACCAGATACTTGCTTTAATAATGAACATTAATGCTACAACATGTCTGATTTTGCACAGACGCTAAAAAACATGTTTTTTTGCTATAGCTAATACGCTGGTAGAAGAAACCCAGCAATTCTTGCCTCATATTGCATAGACCAGCTAAACATCCAAACATGTTTCGTCCTGTTGGCAAAACACGTTTTTTTTAATATACCTTCAGAGTTTCAAGTGCACAAAAGTGATGTTAAAAAAAAAAAAAAAACTGACTTTATAGAACTTTAATTAAACTCATATTGTACATGTGCCTAAATTGCTTCAGCGAATATATATATTTTTTTTAAAGCTATCTTTTAGATGTAGACTTGTGTAGTCATTTATAAAATATATAAAAAATCATTGGGTGGAGCCTGCATGCAAACTTTCGGTCCTAACAACCTCCAAGAGGTTATTTTCTAAATTAAAATAATTGACGTCAATTAATAAAATTTAATATTCAAAATTTTCATTTCTTTTTTTTAAAATAAACTTCTCATTTTATAATAAATTCTTTTATCTAAAACATATATATTTATTGGCCAATATAGCATTTAAGAAATTTATCAAATAAGTAATATTATGTAACTGTGTTAAAAAACTATCATCTCATAAAGTCAAAAGGGGGGAAATAAATATCAGTATCTTTTCATCTTTTTATTTTAATTGTACATTAAGGGCGTATAATCTTTTTTTTTTGATTAATTATAATCCTGTTAATTGTTAAGCTGTGCTCATTGTTTTTGTTAAATTTTGTAACTATAAAATATATAAACTAAAAAGGGGGGGGATAAATTTTCAGAATCTATTGATTAATTTTTTTTTTTATTAAATTATAATATTTTACATTAAGGGCGTATAACTTTTATTAATTATAATATTGTTAATCATAAGCTGTTTATGATCATTTGTCTCAGGATGTCTTTCTAAGTTGTAAATGATAAAATCTGAAACGTCGAAATTTCTTTTGTTTCAATAAACTTGAGCCTTGTTAATTACTAAATTTGTCTTTGTCTTTTTTTTCTTTTTTTTCTTTTTTTTTTTCTTTTTCAAACATTGTTACCATCTGGTTCCGCCTTTCTTAAATTTAAGTCCCCTGGTAACAAGAGAATAAACTGTCTGCACTAAAATAACTAAACAACGATTGTTTAGGTTTTAAACACCGGCTGTAAAGAGTATTACTTTAATTATTTCAACTCTATGTAAGGAAAGGTAAAAATAACTCTGACATGGGGGTTTGTAAATTTTTTAAGTAGGCCTAATTTTAAAATTACAAAAATGTAACTTGATCGATCGATGCCCTTTTTTGAATTATTATAAAACCAATATATTATATATTGAATAAAAATAGTGCTTTATTGATAATATCTTTAATCTAACAAAGGAATAGAAAATTAAACAAACATAATATGTATAGACAATTATACAATATGTATAGACATAATATGTATTACACAATTAAGAATGAAGATTAAAAATCTATTACATAGTGTACAGGAAAGGTCTGTTGACCTCCGCTGGGTTTTTAAAACACTACTTTACGCTCACTATAATTTCAATATAGCCTACATATGCATTCATAAATATATATATATATATATATATATATATATATATATATATATATATATACACACAAATAAATATACAAATATATGCATTCAAACACACCCATACCATATATTTATACAGAACTAAACTTTAAAGTAACACAGTTCTCGATCAAATAAAACTCGAACACAAGATCTCGCTAAAATATCTTTTACTCTATCAAACGCGTTTCAACTACAAAATCGACATTCTAGTGATACAACTTTAACTTATTTAGCGGTTCAGCTCTACCGACTTGAGTGCCATATTTATAAATTAATATTGAGGTTCACTTGTGAGATAAAATAAAACTCAAGAACACAAGACTCACAAAAATTACGTTTATTCAATCAAACGCGTTTCAACGACGAAGTCGCCATCCTCAGTGATACATTTCTCAATTTTATAAGACAAAATAAAATTGTTACAAAAATCGTGGCATTTAATTTCTACATTTCTACAGCTACCTATAACTAAATGCAGTAATTTAAGTAAGTATATTTAAGGCAAACAAATTACTTCAAGATTATTGCCGATATATTCGTTTGAATATTCCTTCCTACAAAATAAATGTTGTTTAAGATATCTTTCTAACCACTGAGCAACAGACTAATGGTATATTTCGATTATATCTACAGGGAATTGTTTTGATTTATTTTTATATATAGCCTAATTCGTACTTTTAAGTACTTGTCCTGAAACCAAAATTAACAATAATCCTCAATATCGGGCATAAACATTTTGCTTAAATGTAGTCTTACGTATCCAAACAAAATGTATTGCTCACCATCACCTAAAATTCCCCGATTATTATACTAAAACTGTAAATAAACCCTGTGCACAGTCGTAAAAGGCAGAATATGGAAGATATGTTAATGATACATTTACATTAAATTGAAATTTGAATTTAAAAATCCAAACCAATATACTAAATTGCATTATTTTTATTCATATACTATTTATTTTTATTTCTAGAAATAAAAAAAAAAAAATTTCTCTCGGCCGTGCGCCCCTGGGAGCTTACGCCCATAGGAACGGGCCTACCGGGCCTAGGCCTATTGGGAAATCCGCCCTTGTCTCTAAAGTATATTGAAGAAAACTGTTTGTGAGCCCAAGGTTTTTCTCTAATCTTCCGTAAAAGGTTTTAAATTTATAATTAGGAGAAATCGACTTGAAAGCTATAATGTTTTTAAATCGTTAATCATTATTATTTGTCTACTTGAAGGAATTACAAATTAGTCTTTCACCAAGCTGTTACAACGAATATAGATATGCGTGCGCATGTATTTGTATTATTATATGGAAGTTGGAGGTTGTCATTTTAAACATTAATAAAGTAACAGGTAAGAAATTAGTGTAATAAATGTATTACGTTTAGAACTAAATTTATCTAAAGCTATTGGTCCAGATTTTTTTAATTTTTGATATATATAGTCTACTTAAAGTAATTTACAATTACAATATCGTTGACATAATACTGTTATTACTCCAAATCAAATGACAAAACATATACTCGTGCTTGTGATTTAGGTCTTCTAATCCTACGATACATAGTAGGTTATTATATCTTTCAGAATATAAACCCATAATAGAAAATATTCGTATGAACATACCGTATACTACTGTACCTTCATTACAATATACCTTTTAAAGTTCCTTGAAACCCTTTTGGAATTGACCATTTAAATTTGTAATATATGCAAAAATTGTAAATCAATATATATGCATAGACTCGTTGAGACTTTTACATAAAAGAGAAAATATTTAAGTTTATCTACATATATGTTATTAAGTCTGTTGTTGAATACAGTACAGCGTTGTTTTGTCGAACACGTGCGTCTTAGTCAAATGTAGCATTTACAATTTAGAAAGTATCCATTAATTAAGAACATAAGTTATTTACCGGAATCAGGACTGTATAATGTTACCATCTACAAATTTACTTAAAATGTATGTATTTTTAATTAAAGTACTCGGATAGAAAATTTTACAAAAGAGGAAAATTAAAAAAATATATTTTTTATTTGGACCGGGAGTGTGAATTTTCACAATAATTCATTTGCAAATTTAATTTAAATATTTATAGGGAATTTTGAGAATACGATATTAAATATCATCAATCATTTCCTCCAATATTACTCTTGAATCCGAAGTTTTCAAAGATATGACTCTTGTTAATTTACTTGAAATGCTATGAGGAATAATCTAGATAATTTTAAACAACATTTCGGAACTAATTTTGAGGAAACAGAATTATTTTTTTGTTTTGTTTTTTATTTATAAGACAAATCAATTTTTTACATCCATTCTCGTATGTCTAAAATAGACGGAAATAATACTATTACAGTATAGTTGCTTGAATGAGCATTAAAAGGGTACATATAGGAAAGATCCTTTTTGTATACAAGAATAGAAAAATCAGTCTTTCAAGCTTAAATGCTAAACTAAATTTCTTGGAGAACCATTCTACTATCTTAAACCTTAATCTTACCACAAAATACAGTATATTGGCCAGAAAGATATATTTTCGAGTGTAGAATTATTTCTTTTTAAACGTGATTAATGTGTAAATTAGTAGCATAGCAAAACAGGAATAACATGACGCGTGTCAGTGAAGAGAGAAGAGTAGCCACACTAGCTAGGAAATTTTCGATTGTCTGAGACACAAACATCCGTTTTAATTAGTCCTTACACGCCCGAGATTGCATTAATTTAGCCTTGGATCGACAACACACATTCTTCTCTTATACTTAGCTATTACTAGCTATTCAACAGAAATAGTCTATTTAAATTAGAAGTCAAAGAAAAACCAATGTACGCGTTAAAGAAACGAAAATACTGTTTTTAGACCTACAAAACATTACAAAACACAAGTCATGTACGGCAAAATCACTCGATTCACCTACTATTCCAATCGATTACATTACTATCTCGACGCTAAATCTGTTATATAAACCATTAACGAAATAGATATCTAAACATTAATACTAGAGAAAATCTTAAATAATTAAAAAAATATATTAATTTGGTACAGACGTTTCTAGTGCTTTGTTTTTAAGATGTTTGTTGAAAAACCACAATGACGCACATCGTTAGCAAAACTTAGACTCAATAGTTATGTATTGAAACTCTCCACGACCTGAAAATAAACTTGGTTGTTTTTCAAAAAAAAAAAAACTAAAAACTTTCTTTTATATACGTCATTTTTGCTAATCGTCCTTCTTTCTCTTAAACCTAGTAATTTTTTTTTTTTACTTTAAAATTTATATACTATTGCATTTAAAACTAAAGTACGGTGTAGAGTGTACAAAATTGTAGACACAAGAGCATTAAATGGCACAAACGAAAGAAGTTTTTTAGTTTTTTTTAAAGTAGTTAAGTTGTTTTCATTAATACCATTTTAATAATTGAGTTGGTGTAGTAATTATTGTACTTTGCACTTAAAAAAGTGTTTAAATATTTAAAAAAAGATAAAAGGTTTGATGATTGGTCCCAGTTGACGGCGTTAGTTTTCCGTAATCAGCTTCTTCTTCTTACTCAATTGGCCTTTCGTTATTACGTAATAGCAATAGATAAACAAAGCAATAGATAAAAGATGATGATTGTGGAAATACTTAGCATAACAAATGATATGAGATGAAAGGTCAAACGTCTAGGATGCATCATGTTCTCGGATAAAAGCCAAAACTACAAGATAAAATACATAATTTCTTTTTATTGGAAACCAATCAAGATGGTCACACGAGTTCCTCTGTCTAGCCATGTGTTGGCAGGTTTCATACCAGAAACATCAAAACTTTAATTAATTTTCAAGTAAAACTGTAAAGAATTACGTTTTAGTTTCATTTTAATAAGATTTTTTTTTTAAACCAATATCTGTCAGCCTCTAAAAATCTGTGTCATTATCAGCTGAGAGCATTTTTAGAAGTCTTTACTCTGTTTTGAGAAAAAATAGACAAGTATGGTTACTTTTTCTCATAACCTACAAAACATTCCAAAACACAAGTGTACATGTACGTAGAATAAATCCATTCCCTTACTACACCAATCGACACCATGACTATTGCTATACTCGACGCTAAGTCTGCTATTAAACCATTTACGTAATGTAAACCTAATCATTTGTAATTTTATTATTAACTCAACTTTGATATTGACTATACTCAACATATCTTTTGAATGTCATTAATGCTAAAGAAATTTTTAATAATTTTAAATATATAAATTTGGTATATTCATATCAGTAGTAGTTTGTATTTAAGACCATTGTTGAGAAAACCAAAATGATGCACATCGTTAACAAAATCTAGACTCAATAGTTAAGTGTTGAAACATTCCATGACCTGAACATAAAGTTGGTTGTTTTTCATAAAAACTAAAAAAAAATTCATTTATGTTAGTTACCTTTGCTAATCACCCTTCTTTCGATTAAACCCAGTAATATTTTTCCACTTTTAAATATATATATATATATATATATATATATATATATATAATTCATATAAAATAAAGTACAGTGTAGAGTGTACAAAATTGTAGACATAAGAACATTAAATGGTACGAATGAAAGAAGTTGTTTTGTTTTTTAATGTAGCTAGTTAAATTGTTTTCTTTTAATGTTCATTAGTACCATTTAAACAATTGATTTGGTGATATAATTGTACTTTGTCATTTAAAAAATGTTAATTAAAATATTTACAAAAAGGGAAAAATATAAAATAAAAGTTTAATGATTGGTCCCAGATGACGGCGTTAGTTTTCCGTACCATAATCATATTACTTTTTTCTTACTCAATTGGCCTTTCTTTATTATGTAATAGATAAATAAATAAGAGATGATGATTGTGGAAATAATTAGCATAACAAATTATACGAGATGAAAGGTCAAACGTCTAGGATGCATCATATTCTCGGCTAGAAGCCAAAACTACAAGATAAAATACATAATCTGTTGTTATTGGTAACCAATCAAGTAGGTCACAGTTCCTCTGTCTAGCCATGTGTTTCTATTCAATTACATACCAGAAATATCAAGACGTTAGTCAATTTTTAAGTAAAAATTTAAATAAGAACGTCTTAGTTTTATTTAAATAAGAATTACTTTGTTTTAAAACCAATATATATTCAGCATGTAAAAATCTGTCTTTATCAGCTGAGCGTATTTTCAAAAGTCTTTACTCTGCTTTGAGAAAAAATAGACAAGTATAGATATTTGTTCTCATAATCAAACATGTAAATATGATTCGCCAACAAAAAAGAAGACTTAACTATCATAAAAAAAAAAACAATATTTAACAAAATGTGCTGAAATATTTAGAAAAAAAAACAACTGAAAAATATCCAATCTTAATTCCAAATAAGATGGTTGAATTTTAAGTAATATATTATTTTAGCTTTAAGTAGGAAATAATGTGTTTAACTCATGTCATAATGTGTTAATAAATGATTTAACGTTTTCAGCAACAAAATGTCAATGCTAGCTTCAGACAAATATTAGAATAATGTGAGTCATTAGAATTTTAAAATAAAACATTTTGTTTGCTAATACATGTTGTTTACGTTGCAACGCTTAACTTGTAATATTATTGTTTATATTTTCTTTTATAAAATAGTTTTACAACTTTACATAATTTATTTGTCGTATATTCAATCATAAATATATCTCTATTTTGTGTTACAGGTATTAAAGATTTAAACAGTTTCCCTCTCCACAGACATTCTCAATTAAACTGGTAAGTTTCATGAAATGTATATTTGTTATTTAATGTTATAGCATATTTGATGAAAAGCTTTTTTTAGGATGTAACTCGTTCACTGGTCATGTGTGCTATGATATGAAAATGTGAATTATTGTTTAAGGACTGTTATACATATTAGTGTTATTAGTAGGTTTGTGTGTCTTTTATACATCCCATAAGTAAATGAATAAATCCTTCAACCTGTTTTGAGATGGACACTTCAATTATACCTAAAAACTATACCACTAATGTCCCATTAGTTTGGAACTTATTTCGTACTAATTCATCACCCATTTTGATTTTAAATTTTCAGAAAATTTATTTTTAGTTCCAGATTTAACGATTTGTTAACAATACTAATTGTCATTAACAGGAATGTTTATAAATTTTGTTTTGGAAAGAGAATCTGACAAAAATCAAAATATCAAAATATTAAAATAATTTAAATTAAATGCAGTTCAATTTAATGTTTAAAGATAAATTTTAATATTTCTAAGATTGCAATTATGTAAACAAAACTTAAATTATTATATTAATTTAGTAAATTACTAAATTTGTAAACTTTGATTTGTTTCTATCAACAGTTGAAATTCAATGTTTCGGTCATCTTCGTAAATGTTTTTGATCTCCATTCCGACCATTGATAATCATAAAAATACCGTATTCAATAGTCTAATTGTGCTTTTAATTCAGCCATTTTCAATTTAATTATTTAAAATCAATTAAATACTTTACTTTTCATCAGTTGGTGAGATAAATCGAATTTACGTACCATATCTTTCATCAATTAAAGAGAGAAACATCAATTAAACACAATACGTATCATAAATTTAAAACGATCCATCAATTAAGTACCATACATCCCAAGACAGATATACATCCATTCAGTATGAAGGAAACACAAAAAATAAAATTTAAAATCATGTCTGAAATAAATTTAAATAAATTGAAATGAAGTTAGGAAACAAACACACTTTGTTTTAGTGTTATAAAAAGACTTAAATCATTACTCAATCAGAACACCAAAATGTGACAAGAGTCATTTTACAATAACCAGGAGTACGGTTACAAATTTCATTGAAAAAAATTAATAGTATTCACAAAGCTGCAATACTGGCGACAAGTGTATTGGATGGATGGAGAATCTTCATCCTATTGGATTAACATGAAAAAGCAATTAATATTTTATATTTAAATGAACATAAGTTCCAAGGAAGAAATGAAGCTGTAAGTGAAAGTTGGCACGTAGGGTCATTATAAGCAAGTCTTCAAAATGCTACAAGTTCAAGAAATTAAGAGCCGGTGAAGAGTTTTTGTAAACCTAGTGTAAGCAACACAGGAACGTTCCCAGGAACACACTCTCTCTCACTCGAAAGTATTCACTATTATATAAAATGTGCTGTAATGTACTAATTATATGGCACATATTTAGAAACACGCAAGTGATACGAACACGGAGTTGAGAAAAGGTGTTAATTACACAACATGATTTAAACTGAATCTCTGCAAAATATCCATTTCCCTTAATATCTCAGAATACTGTAAACTAGGTACTCTTCTGTGTGTAGCTTCCTTCGTTTAAAACAGGAAACAACTCTTTTTCAAACCATAAGTATTAAAATAGCTGAAATTATGAAAATTGGACAACTAAACATTTTTATTTTTAAACAGCATGTCTGAGTTTTGTACTCAATTTTATAAAAAATGGAGAATAATTGAGGCCGCTAATGCTACAGTGATCTGATGAATATTTACTAAAGTTTTACCTTATCTTCAACTTGTCCCACAAACAACCGTGAAAGGAGATATACGCTTACAATATTGCAAATGGGTAGATCATCTTTTATTAAATGGGGTCCAAAGTTTCGCATTTGGCGACCGGTACTCTCTAACTTATTGAAAACCCCATTCCCAGAAAGATAATGTGTGGAAGTGGTTGTTATTAATAGAGTCAGGGTACTCTGTTCAATCATATCACCTACTAAGGATATTTTCGGGCAGGGAGACGCAAGAATTGGGTGTTTAAGCGCACTCACATGGCTCATTTTTTCTAGTCACGAGATCCCAAAATTAAGCAAAATATTCGAAATCAGAAAAACACCCGCATTTAAGAATTACTCGGTTAACTTTATGTAGTTATATATAATAACTTTATATGTTACTCCGTAGTCCAGAACCAATCTGTCGTCGGTAATGCTTGGATTCCTACAGCCACTCTTTCAGTACACTTTAACTTCTTCAAAAATCTACTACAGTGAAGTGGCCAACTCTCGGTTATCATGTCTGCTAAAGATGAGGAACTGAACTTCCCGACTTCTGCAGTGGCCACAGCCTAGATTTAGATATGTCGCTCCATTAATACAGAGCTATTATAATCGTTACTAGAAACAGATCAGTTTTGGCGCAGATTCCAGATAAATGGATCGGGGGGAGCTCTCATCGGTGGTAGCACCTTGGTGTGATAGCACATCAAGAAAGTAAATTAAAACGCTCCCTATTGTAATACAGACCCTACGAAAAAATTCAAGTGGTAGCAGCACCTTGATGTTACTATTTTTCCTACCAATCCTATGCTATTTGCTAGAGCGAAAGTCGAGAAACACCTTTCTATTTCTATATTGACAACAAGGAAAACAAGGATATACTTCCAGATTTTTTGTTTTGCAATAGTCTAAACCATTTCAAAAACAACGCTTATTAACAGAAGTTAGATTGGATACGCTCACATGTTTAGTTTAATAAAGTATATAAAAAATGCTGTTAATTTTAACTTCACACCTTAAAAAACTAAATAAATCGTATTTTTTCCTCACTTTTGACGAAACTTATATTTCTTGTGTTTTGTTAAGCTAAGCTACTAGACTCACTTTCATTTTCCTATTACATTTAATCCATTATTTCTAGAAAAATCTCAAATTTAAAAATGGCGCAAATAATAATAATATGATTGTTGGGTAACTGATTAAAAGTAGTATGTAATTGTCAGAGTATGTTTTTACGAAATTGATAAATTCAAAACGATGCCAATTTTTAAAATTTATATTTTTATCAGATTTTGATGAAACATGACCTTGTTTTGTTTGTGTATATAGTAGTTCGAATTGGTATTTAATGAATTAACCTATCAATAAATAAACTTCTCATCATTTACAAAAAGTAGTTAAAAATTACGAATTTTTACATTTATAAAATTTTAGAAATAATTGTTATTTAGAAATTATAACAATCATAGGTTAATTCTAACATAAAATTCAAAATCTGGTTTACAAGAGTATTATAAAAATAAAATAAAAACAATTAACAGGGAACCCTAAGTTATGTTAAAATTAAAAGAGAACTAACAATTTAGTAAGTATTAGAATACAGGATTTATTAAATAGTTTATATCATTAAATTATTTATTGTAAAACTTTGCAAAATGTGGTTTTATTTAGTTCATTTTATGATTTATTTATTTATTTAATGAAAATCTTTATGCGCAAGTTAATTTTTATACTCTATTTATAATGTTGAAGGGTTTATTAAAATATGTTTTAGGAACTATGATGGACGCAATTTTATAGTTCCGGATCTTGTCACACTTGGGTCTAGAGTCTAGGTCGGCTGTCATCGCCATATAGTATTCTCAATATGGGCGTTAGATAATAGCTTGTTGTCATTGACTATCAGTGTTCATTTAATAATGTTGAACTAACATTATATATGCAAGCTGGTATATTGGTTGAGATTGGTGATATAAAACTCTTCAATGCATTATAATTTTAAATTGAAACTTTTATAACAAATAAATAAAATCCATAACCAATAAATATCGGTTATGCACGCTAGATATTTAGAATTAAAATGTAAACTATAACATTAAGTTATAAAGTTTAAAATCTAACTTTATATATATATATATATTCATATATATATATTTATATTCATATTTATGCCATGACTATATGTATGTGTTAAAATGTTAAACTTACATAGTCGTGATGTCTACTCACGTTTCTTAAAAGTCGAGAAATACAACTTTAGTAAACGATTATGAAAAGTTAGTTTTTAAACGCGTAATAACACAATCGTTAAACACGTTATTCAACGTTATCTCTAACACCATACATAAACAAATATTATTGAACGTTTATTAAACTTTTTGAAAAGCATCATTTAAAAAAGTAATAATTTAAAGTAATTTCTATTACAACTTCCCATTTTTTATTAAACGTTATCGGTAACAACAGTTGTTTAAAAAAAAAAATTAAACTTTAATAAATGTAACATTATCTTTTAATATGGATATTAAAAATAGTTTTTAACAACATTTAATAAAATCAACCTCGTTTGTAAAATGTTGTAGTTTACCACGATTACTATATTTCAATACATAGGAATTAATCTACCCGAACTAACAGAAAGGAACTAAATTTAAAGAAATGTATTTTGAGTTTTACCTTAAACTAATAACTTCTATATTAAAAACTTGTAATTTATATTAATTAAATGTATTACGATAGCATCTACATGAGCACAAAATTTATTAAAATCCGTTGCCTTTATTTGAAGAGGACGGAATTTTTTGTTTTGCTGTAAAAAAAAAAAAGGAAAAAAAAGTAATTTTAAACTTTATGGTAATAAAATGCACGTACGATATAGTTATATTAGTTCACTAAATTACATATACAGATAGCATAAAAGACCTCACAAACTTGCTACCTAAACTCAATTATACTCAAAATATAATTTTCTACTTATATAAACTATATAGGCCTACTCCTTTGTTTAGTCGTGAAATAAATAAGTAAACTGAGTATGACATATAGCGTCTAACCTCATTACAGCTTTGAATTCAACCAAGTAAAAAAAAAAAAAAATCTTAAAAGAAAACGAGCCTTAATAAAGACTAAGTAAACCTACTTTCCAACTTGCTATCTGGTTTGTTACTAGCATTCCTTGTTTACTAATTTCCTTTTTTGGGAAAGAGCTATTACGTAAATCTGACTTGTGCGACTTAGATCCTGAATCATGAAAAATTCACCGATCCTGACTCCACGGATTTGAAGAGTCGTTCAATTGTATATATATATATATATATATATATATATATATATATATATATATATATATATATATATTATAACGTTTAAGACGTTCTCTTTTTATTTTTTATTATTAGTTCTGCTACACGTTGGTCGCTTAAATATAGGAAAACTCTCCTATATTTCTTTTACTATTTATTAATATTATTATGATTCATTTGGTTATTAGTTCGTTAGTTATTTGACAATTGATTAAAATAATAACACTCAAAACATGTGGGATTATAACTCAATTTTAATTAAACATTTTGAATAATTAACTCTTTTAAATATTAATTTTTAATCATTTAAAACATAAATTTTACCTTGATGCTCAAAATATTACTGATTAATATCTTATTCTACAATTTTATACTACGGGTTAAACTAGGTACATCTTCACTATAAATTCTTATCCTAAACAACTTAGTCTAAAACAAGGAATTTAAGAATGCATCAATTTAATTTGTATTTAATTTTGACTCTAATTTTAATTAGCTTTATAAAATATTTGCTCCGGCTAACTGAAGGTTATTTACTTGAATTTAATTTAAATCTCTATTGGGGTTCGTTGGTTCTTAGGTGGCTATAATTTATTTTATTATTACAAAAAACAAAATTTGGTGGTAATTTATTAAATGTATTGTCCTTTAAGTTCTACTTATCAATTGACGTGTTCCTTTCCAGTTTTTTTTGGGTTGTTCTCGTTCCGTGGTTCTCTCGAAGATTGCGTGATGGTTGGATGGTTTGCCTCTCCCGTAGATGATCCCAATCGCGGGTTACACCTTTCTTCACTCACTCTTGCGACGATGATGCTTTTAATTCTTACGGCGATACTTCTTCTCACTGATTTAATTTTAATACGACGATGACTCCTTAAACTTCACACTTATCTCACTTAACGACCACGAAGACTTCTTATACTTTAATACGACGATTCTTTTAGTTTTTAAAACGACGGATAACTTTTTATTGACTTTTATAAACTTAACAGTTCTATTAAAAAAGAAAAACGACGAATAGGATAGGCAAAGTCCTTCACAAACACTTAACTCTTTCGATCAGGAGAAACACTTCCCCGGAACAACCTTCTAATACGACGTCGGAACCAAAATACCTAAAAAGAACCACGTGTCCTGCCTTTTACCCTTATTTATAAGTTCTCCTCTTTTTAAAACAGCGTCATGATGCTCTTCTTCCATTGGTTAGTTTTAATTTTTGGACGTTATTTCTGAACTGATTCACTTGCTCTGATTGGCTTGTTACAATTTGTTTCGGTATTAAAAGCTTAATTTTGATGGATCTTGTGTGACGGTTTGGGTGCGTTGTTTCCCTGTTGAAACATTTTTTTTTATGTCCGTCAATCCTTTCATGTCTTGACGATTTATGGCCTGCCGGGTACTGACCTTTGGAGCTTTCTATTTCGGTATGTTATATAAGTCCCCAAAATTTTAAAATTTTCAATTTAATTAAAATTCTAAAATTTGATACACCCTTAATTTCCTTTTACAACTATTATATTACTTACTAATTAATTCACACATATTTGTTTTCTTAATCTAATCATGTAATTACCTACTTAACTTTAAAATTCATATCTTTCTAACAACGTTTAATATTTACAAACTACCCTTTAAACATAAAACCTATCGATCGGTTGTTTACATTTGTCTATTGTCTCTTTAAACTTAAAATTTATGACCGTGTCAACCTTTTCTATACTAACAATAACCCCAGGAATTTGACCTACAGACTGACTTCTATTATGGTTAACCGAACAATGCCCTTTCTTTTATACACTACCCTTCCTTTTAAAACAATTTATCGTAAGACTATCTCTATTTTGTTTAAATTTATTTATCTAGAATTAAAAAAAACTTTATTATTATTTATCTTTATGTGTTATATTTCTTAATTACCCTACAACTAAATATTCCCCTAATATCTGCAAATACTGTATTTATTATTAATTTATCTTCATTATTGTGTTTACTTAAGAGTTGTTTGCCCCTTCCCCCATGTCATTGTGAATTGTCTTGTTTTGGTCGGCTTGTCCCCTCACCATTCTGGGTTTCTCTTTTCCCGTAATATGTCGGTCCTCTGTTTTTAAATTTATTATACCCGGTCGTCCAGTGACCTGGATGTCTGTCTCTATTGTCCCTGCTTTCATAATGGTTGTTTTTGTTTGGAGATTCTTGTCGATTGGGGGTTTCCCTAAAGTTGGTAGGTGGTAACGGCACATTCTTGAACTCCATTATTAACTTTATGAACTCGGTCTTCGTTGCAATACCCCTCGTAATAACGGCGACCAACGTTGTTGGGTGAAAATGCTTTGCAATTTTATGGACTAACTGTACCTCAGTAAGACGCGGCTCGAGGGATCCAGATTCCAATAGAATGTTCTCTACGTAACTTACTGTCTGTTCATTAATTGGTCCTTTATATCTTCCGAATTCTAACCTATCTCTTATCTCCCCCTGTATGATCTCGTTAAAGTACTTTTCTTTAAATATGTGTTCGAACTCACTGAAACTCTTGATATCTTCGCGATGCAACTGCCACCATATAAATGCGCCATCCTTTAAATATTTGTCTATCCAATTTACGTTTTCTTCCCCATAATATTCTTTCATTTCTTTTAAGGTTTTTAAAAATTGCATTGGGAATCTTTCCCTCCCCGTAAAGTTAATATTTCTCATATTTTCCGTCTCCTTTATCACTTCTCCATTTTTAATTTTATTCAAACGCGTATTTACTTCTGTAATCCTTGTCTGCAACTCCTTTGTTTTTTCTACGTATTCCCTAACCTGGTCATTTGTCTCTGAATATTTATTTTGAATTTCGACATAGCTATTTTCGTTTATTTTTGTCTCTAAATCTGTGGTCCTAATTTCTAGTCCTACAATTTGTGTCCGGGCGCCCTGTTTATTTTCTTCGATTTTCCGATCTAACTGAACTTCTACATTTTGAATTTTCTCTCCCACTTCGTTAATTTTGCTATCGACGGTCCTTATCTTATTATCTATGGCTGAACATTTCCCCTTTATAGATTTTTCTAATTTTTCCTCCACGGCTTTACTGGCTAATTTAATTTCTTCCCTAATCTCTTGAATTTTAAGGTTAACTGCTCCAATTATCTCTGCCTTATTTGATTCTAACAACGTTTTCATACTTTTTATAGATTCTGCTTTATTGGCTTTCTCGCGTTCAATCGCGTCTTTTTCGCGTTAAATCGCGTCTTTTTCGCGTTCAATCGCGTCTTTTTCGCGTTTTGCATTTTGTTCCATCATTTGTCTCATTAATAATTCTATATTGAAACTAGGCTCCGTCCCCAACACCCTTTCATTTTGTTTACCCCCGTTAATTTCGTCTACTGTTTCCCCATTATTAATTTGCATTGGTTCCCCCGTAGATTCTACATTTAATTCCCTACTCTCAACTCCTTCTACACCTAATTCGTTATCAGTTTCCCTGTTTTCCCCTAACTCAATTTGGTCATTAGTTGCCATTTTAATTCTACTATTGTTAGGTTTACTTCTTAACCTATCACTTCTTCTTAACTTAAATTGGCTTATATTTAATTTCTTATCCTTTCTAAACATGAACTTAATTTATTAATTGTCTTTTTAAACTTGTTTGAATGTCTTTCTTAACTTATTCAATATACCACCAATTTATCAATTTAATTAATTAATTTAATTTAATTATAGCCACACCTGTTGGGTCGCCAAATATAACGTTTAAGACGTTCTCTTTTTATTTTTTATTATTAGTTCTGCTACACGTTGGTCGCTTAAATATAGGAAAACTCTCCTATATTTCTTTTACTATTTATTAATATTATTATGATTCATTTGGTTATTAGTTCGTTAGTTATTTGACAATTGATTAAAATAATAACACTCAAAACATGTGGGATTATAACTCAATTTTAATTAAACATTTTGAATAATTAACTCTTTTAAATATTAATTTTTAATCATTTAAAACATAAATTTTACCTTGATGCTCAAAATATTACTGATTAATATCTTATTCTACAATTTTATACTACGGGTTAAACTAGGTACATCTTCACTATAAATTCTTATCCTAAACAACTTAGTCTAAAACAAGGAATTTAAGAATGCATCAATTTAATTTGTATTTAATTTTGACTCTAATTTTAATTAGCTTTATAAAATATTTGCTCCGGCTAACTGAAGGTTATTTACTTGAATTTAATTTAAATCTCTATTGGGGTTCGTTGGTTCTTAGGTGGCTATAATTTATTTTATTATTACAAAAAACAAAATTTGGTGGTAATTTATTAAATGTATTGTCCTTTAAGTTCTACTTATCAATTGACGTGTTCCTTTCCAGTTTTTTTTGGGTTGTTCTCGTTCCGTGGTTCTCTCGAAGATTGCGTGATGGTTGGATGGTTTGCCTCTCCCGTAGATGATCCCAATCGCGGGTTACACCTTTCTTCACTCACTCTTGCGACGATGATGCTTTTAATTCTTACGGCGATACTTCTTCTCACTGATTTAATTTTAATACGACGATGACTCCTTAAACTTCACACTTATCTCACTTAACGACCACGAAGACTTCTTATACTTTAATACGACGATTCTTTTAGTTTTTAAAACGACGGATAACTTTTTATTGACTTTTATAAACTTAACAGTTCTATTAAAAAAGAAAAACGACGAATAGGATAGGCAAAGTCCTTCACAAACACTTAACTCTTTCGATCAGGAGAAACACTTCCCCGGAACAACCTTCTAATACGACGTCGGAACCAAAATACCTAAAAAGAACCACGTGTCCTGCCTTTTACCCTTATTTATAAGTTCTCCTCTTTTTAAAACAGCGTCATGATGCTCTTCTTCCATTGGTTAGTTTTAATTTTTGGACGTTATTTCTGAACTGATTCACTTGCTCTGATTGGCTTGTTACAATTTGTTTCGGTATTAAAAGCTTAATTTTGATGGATCTTGTGTGACGGTTTGGGTGCGTTGTTTCCCTGTTGAAACATTTTTTTTTATGTCCGTCAATCCTTTCATGTCTTGACGATTTATGGCCTGCCGGGTACTGACCTTTGGAGCTTTCTATTTCGGTATGTTATAATATATATATATATATAACTATTTGCACGAACACTTTCAACAGGTTTTAAAATATAGCCCTCTGTATTCGGGCCGAGCAGAAGGAGGTCTTGCATGCATGGTGACATACGTAAATTTAGAATAGTGTAAATATCGAAAAAATATAGCTCTCTGCGTTCGAGCCGAGCAGAAGGAGGTCTTGCATGCATGAAGACATACGTAAATTTAGAATAGTGTAAATATCGAATAAATATAGCCTTCTGCGTTCGAGCCGAGCAGAAGGAGGTCTTGCATGCATGAAGACATTACGTAAATTTAGAATATTGTAAATATCGAATAAATATAGCCCTCTGCGTTCGAGCCGAGCAGAAGGAGGTCTTGCATGCATGAAGACATACGTAAATTTAGAATAGTGTAAATATCGAATAAATATAGCCTTCTGCGTTCGAGCCGAGCAGAAGGAGGTCTTGCATGCATGAAGACATTACGTAAATTTAGAATAGTGTAAATATCGAATAAATATAGCCTTCTGCGTTCGAGCCGAGCAGAAGGAGGTCTTGCATGCATGATGACATACGTAAATTTAGAATAGTGTAAATATCGAATAAATATAGCCTTCTGCGTTCGAGCCGAGCAGAAGGAGGTCTTGCATGCATGAAGACATACGTAAATTTAGAACAGTGTAAATATCGAATAAATATAGCCCTCTGCGTTCGAGCCGAGCAGAAGGAGGTCTTGCATGCATGAGGACATACGTAATTTAGAATAGTGTAATTATCGAAAAAATATAGCACTCTGCGTTCGGGCCGAGCAGAAGGAGGTCTTCCATCCATGAAGACATACGTAAATTTGTTAGATTTTTTTATTTATTAGAAATTTCTGAAACCAAATTCATTTTCGTTCATGGAAATTTAAAGTGTCGTTTACATATTTAGAGAAATGTGAACATAAAATGACATTAAATTGTAAATTAGATTTAAAATGTTAACCAACGGAATTATTTTGTAACTGTTTAACTTTCTTAGAAGGAGAGAAAGTGGAACAATTAAAAAAAATATATATTAAAAATCTAGCATTATCTGGAAACAGTTGATTCTGTTGCGTTCATGATCATTAATGTATTATAAGAATAGACTATAATTTATAATTAACCTTTATAATGATTGTCTTTTTTTTATAACATTAATATTCTGCATCAATACACGCAAAGAATAAATAAATGTAAAACTTTAAATCCATTATATCGACTAGAAATTGATGTTGATAGTTTCGTATAGTTAAAACTTTTAGTGGAAGAAAAAATCTTAATACGTTTAAATCAAAAATTGACATACACAAAATGAACATCGATCACCTTAACTATATAATTAAAATTTAGGGCCATATTAGTCGTAGTAAGTCATTAATTAAACTAAATTCATCAATCATATTCGTTAAGGAGGCCATTCAAAAATAATAATTGGCATTGAGGAAGATGGACATTAGTCATCATATTGGTATCACACTAGCCTATATGTTTCCATCAAATTAATTTTTGGAGAAAACCCTCCTTTGGCCCAAACTAAGACAACATATTTTAAATAAATCATACCTTGATAATTTATGTTTCTAATTCCAACATTAAACCTTAGAAATGTTTAATAAATTTAGTCAGTAAATACCTTGCTTGTAACGTTCACAGTTTTTATCGTTGAAGCCGTTTTTATTTTATTTTTGTTTCTAATACAAAACTTATTTAAAAAATAATGTGAACAGAAACGTTACTTTAACACCAACCTCCAAATAAACTTTACGAATCAAATAACTATTCATTCTATTATGAAGTGCAAGTAATGTTCACACTAACTGATTCGAAACAAATAATTAGTTGAACTTTAATTGTTTGCCCATGCGTTAAGTTGATGTTACAAGTAACCACGAGATTAGAAATCAATCGACCATGAACTGTCTTCTCTATTGTCAGACAAAAACAATTATTTTTTTGATTAATTAATAACCTTGCCTAGGTATTGCTATCACTTTCTGGACAAATTATGAATTCAATTTAACGTTTCGCTCAGTTTAAACCAGGCTACTATGAAATATAAATGTTAATTCTTTTGTACTAAGAGTTTTAAAGTAAAGTGAAATCATAATGGTTTGGTATGTCATCTACAATTAAACCATTAAATAAAATTTAAGAATACTTTACATGTCATATATTCATCAGTTATTTTAATTTTGTACGAAAGAGCAGAAACAGACGAGTAAATAAATTTAGACATTGACTAATCAAAATCTAACATAGTCAATAGAACTGGACCAAAACCATCTAATTATAGGAAATTTGGTGTTATATTTCACGTTGCCTTGTCATTAGTTATTTCTAGTTTTTCCACGCGCTCCCATTAGTCTTTAAAATTAAGAGTTAAAATTTTTCATCATTTTACTTTCTTTATATAATTATGTACACACATACATATCAGCAATATAAAATATATGTGTGTATATTAATATATATAATGTATATAATAAATAATAGACAATAGATAATAAATATAAATACATTATTTAAGACTAAAACTCTATTTATATTTGTTATTTATATGTTCATATTTTGGTGAAGTCATCTTTGTGATGAGAAAAATGTATTTTAGTGAATAAAGTATATTTTTGGATCCTATTCAGTAAAATAAGTTTTTCTTAAAAAAATGTTGTTTCTCTGTCTTTTTGCAGAGATTTCTCAAAACCATTCAATCAGATTTATTTGCCTTTAAATTATTGACGAAAATTTAATTCATGAAAACAAATTTAAAGAATGTATTTATACTTAGAACATTAATTGAATTTTCGTAAAATCAGCTTAAAGGATTTTGTTATATTTTTTCCAAATGCACTCCTTAAAGTCCGTAACGAAAGGGGTATCGGTTGAAATCTTCTTAAAAATTATTCTTCGAATGGATACAAAAATATAATAGAAATTTATGAAGCTTGTATCCAGGGTCAAATTATCAAAATTTGATTTACTAATTTTGATCAAATTAGAGGGAAATATCAAGATTAACAACCCTCAGTACATTAAAGTTGCAAGTTGAAAATTATTGTAGTTCGGAAGTAATTGATGAGTGAAACAAACTTGATCGCCGTTATTAGGCTATTAATTCAATTTTCAATCGAAATTTGGTTTAAAGGAGAGGAACCGTGTGACGTGTGACTTGGTACGACTTAGGTTCTCCCTATTAATTATTTACAAAGTACTCAATTATAAAAGTATTATTTATAAAGTACATCAATTTTTCTTTTTTGATTTTTTTACGCATAAGTAAGAATGTAATGGTTTGTGTCATGTTTGGGCACCAGTTACTACGTAATAATTACTTGAGGAGTCGAAATTTGAAGTTAATTACTTGTTATGCGTGGCTAATTAGTCTCTTGAAAAAAGGACATTATAAGAAACAATAAATAAAACGATGGCCTTCTTAAATCCTAAAAGAAATAATTTAGATTTAATGCAATCAAACGAAGCAAAATCAGATAGTTTTAAACAGAACATAAAAGTTATGTATTTTATTATGCCATGAAAAATGAAAAACTCAACCGGATTTTGCGGAGGTATTGGACTAACATTGCCTTTTAGTTATTAAATAAAAAGACGCCAGTATTAATTAAATTTTCGTTTAAGTCAACACAGTATTAAATACAATAACTGCGTTATAAATGGTGAAATATTAGATAATATTGTATAAACCATTTCCAAATCAGACAAATGTTTAACTTTGGGCTTATTTAATTGATATTTATAATGTCTTGTTTTCTTAAAGGATAAGATATTCTAACTGAAATTCAATTCAAATGTATTTAAATAATATCTGTGTTTCTATAATATATTATATTTTATTTATTATATTTTCTATTTAACAAATACCTACTACAAACCTGTCTCTTTAACGGCAGATCCTTCTTCTTTTATTAACTTCATTTACAATTTAAAATAATTAATGGTAATGCAAAATAATACATTCTTATGACCTTACTAAATCATCAATGTCAACGCCACATTACAGCAATGCTAATTTCTGATTTAGTTAATTAAAATTTGTTTATGGAGGGGGGATGGTGGAAAATATCTATTATCGTGGACCTATGCAACGTAACTGGTTATCTGGGATCACTAAAATACGCCGATCTTGACCTTCGCACACCATTTCAGGGTCATATATATTTGGTAAAACTACATATAATACCATAATGTACTGAAAAATTACCATTTGAAAGCAAATACTCTTCCGCATCTTCAAGGCTAATGATTATTGTAATTACTTTTAACATGATCTTGTGAAATGCGTCGAATTATCAAAAAGTTTAACCTTCAAAAACCTAAAAAGGTGATTAAAAATTGTATTGCAATGTCGTTAGTTTTCATATTTTCCTCATTTTTGTATAAATTTTCGACAGATGTTGTCACAAAATACAGTATATATATATTAAACATTACACCAATTATAAACTTTAGAAAATCAAAAGATGAATATAGTTATGTAACATTTTCATAATTATGCAAATATATGGGAACTAAATACTTCAAACTAAATACCAACAGCTTATAAATATAAGTGAAAGCTGATATACTGTACGCAATGGTTGAAAACAAAATATGAATTCAGTCAATGTGAATGTGAACTTCCATAATTTGCGAGGAAGTTTTCTAGATTAAATTTAAAAACACTCTTTTGTCTGTACTTGAACATACAGAATCTGGCCGTTTTAAACGTGGAAAAAGTATTTCTCTAATCTATTGAAAAAAAACTTGTTGGATTTTAGTAATGGTATGAAACAAATACAACTATAATTTCCTAAATAACTACATAAAAGCCAAAAATTATTACAAAATTTTAGAATTCAGACAATTAGTGAATTGCACAATTATAATGGTTAATTAGAGCAAAATGATCATATATTAAAAACGTACACTAAAAATTACTTAATAGCAAAAGGTTTTCAAGATGACGAGAACGTAGAAACGGTTGTTCTGTATATGCACAACTACGAGCGTCCCATTGAATAATAATTGGGTGATTCTATAAAGAAATATCAACTATTTCCTTATTCATTGAGTATCTAAGATTAGAGGTTTACATGAAAATTACAAATCGAAAATTGTAGTAATTTCAAAACTTAACTTCAGGCTACGAATACTAAAAAGAAAATGATTGATAACTAGATAGCGGTGCCATCTATAGTTCGCAATTGATCTCTGAGGTCAAGATAAGACCGTGATGAAATAATATAGTAAGCAAGTTTACTTTCACTCCCTTGGAGAAAGGGAGAGGGAAGAGAGAGAGAAACATAATACGAGAGACATATCACGATTCCACATTATTTTGTGCGATGAATTATTCAACTCTGTTTTTATTTAACTCTAAATAGGCCTACTAAGGATTGCTGTGTGGGTGATTACATTTCTTCCGCTAATTATCTATAACTATCTGTAAGTGTTCTCATCGAGATATCTTGTCAGGCTTTTATTTTTTAAATATTTAAAAGAATTGACTTTATTAATATTTCAGTTTTAAAAGAATTGGTTCATATCATGTTTTGTATGCAGATATAAATACAATCAGACCTATTTAAAAAAAGTAATTTTCTCTAAAGTTGTTTTACTTAGGTTACATTACTATTTCCTGCATAATGATAACATAATTCTTCAACACATTATAAATCTTCATATCTTACAAACTCGATGTATTCATACTATACCAGAAAATCAGGAAATATAATTGTCACTTATATTTTTGAAGTGAAAACTTCTTTTGGAACATTATACTGTAGTACTATACCAGAGAATCAGGACATATAATTGTCACTTATATTTTTGAAGTGAAAACTTCTTTTGGGACATTATACTGTAGTACTATACCAGAGAATCAGGACATATAATTGTCACTTATATTTTTGAAGTGAAAACTTCTTTTGGTTTTATAACTCCGTACATTTTGGTTTTATAGTATTGTACATTTTGATGGAGAAAAAACTCTGGCGTCATCACCATTCGTAACGCATCATGCTCGATTATCCCGTCACGCGCCGTCATCACAAAAATCCGTAACGCATCACGCTCGATTGTCCAGTCACGCTCCACTATATATACGTTTGTATGTAGGCCTATTTATATATGTATGTATTAATTTTGACACACTTACAAAAATATTGCACTAAATACAGTAGTACATAAAAGTAAAATAGTTCACTAAATAGTACTCTCACCCATATATACATACAAAATATTTTAAGAAGATGAAGCAAAAAAGTAATAGCAAATAGTACCATAATCATCGAATAACTTAAAAAAACACCACTCTCAGGGAGAAATAATACAAGTTCGATTCACTTTGGGTGCCTTTCTCGTTGCTTTGTGATTGTAATTTACCACTTATTGGTATCAAGTGATAGTAAAGATTATACTGTACTCACCTATGTATATACATCCTGGAATACTGACTATCTTAAATTAAAAACGAAACTTTACCCCACTACGTTTTGGCCTCGGTGGTAAGTGGTCCAATTTTATGGAAGCGATCCTACTATTGTTAAATTTCATTCTAATTCAGATTGATACATGCATGAAAGTTTTATCAAGTTTTAGAGGTAACCCAAGGCTACAAAACAGTAACCGTTATGTAAATAATAATTTTTGTAACCCTATGAAACTCGGAGAGGATTATTCACGTTCGTACCGAAAATGTTTTAGCGTCTTCCATTCTAAAATAAAATTTAAAAAAAAAAATTCTGATCGTCAGACGTATCCTAGTCTTAAGTTAGACATGTTACAGCTGTTTAATGACTGACCACACTATCAAACACTGTACACGAAACACATAAGATCCCAGCTTAGAAAAAAACTTCGTATATAAACAAAAATGTGGCGAATGCGATTCGTTTTAGATAGGGTAAACAGTGCGCAGTTTCACTTAGAGATACCAAGAGCATATAAAGTCCGATAGATTCCCTATACGCCGATCACGTAGCCAATACTAACCATAAATACAATAATGTCAATAACCTGGAAATTTTACACATACGCAGTAAGGGTAAACATATGGACAGATTAGAAGAAATAGAAATCTACAATAGCTTACTTAAAGAACCTACCAATATTTTAAATCCCCAAAAACATTTTACAGCCAACCCTTAATACGAAGAAATTAACAAGTCGACTGTGTGGATGTAGTCACAATTGGGATTTTTTATAGCTTAGTCCTACTGTTGGCAACACTGCTTATCAGATGTCTAACGTTTTTTAATAATTGTGTTCCCTGTTCCAATAAGGGAAATGATGTATGACTTTTTACGTACTTTTGTGACTTTATTTAAAATTATTATGACGACGTTCCAATGGACATAGAATTAAATGTGAACTGTGTATTGTTTGACTTTTAATATGTCTCGTGTACTGTGTTTCATAATGTGATCAGTCATCAAAGAGCTGTAAAACGTCTAACTCAGTACAAGGATATGTTTGTCGGGAAGAAATCTAATTTTTATTTTGAATTACGTTATCCGAGTTAAGTAAATTTATTAAAAAATTTTTTTAAAACCTGTATGTACGTTGTTCGGCCTAGCTATAAAGACACTTATCCATATTTATATGCATAATGATAGATTGGTACGAGTTTTTCCACAACTACGTAACAGACACACAAAAAACATTCAGACGAAATGTCAAATGATGGAGTTAAAACATGGCGTCGCTTCACTCAATCAATTAATCTCATTAAACAATCCTACACGACTTCTTCAGTACTCAATGTTGGATTTTCTGCTGTTGATATCCTCCATATCTTACAATGTTTTAGGTATAAATCGATCCTACACAACTTGTTCAGTACTTAATGTTGGATTTTCAGCTGTTGATATCCTCCATATCTTACATTGTTTTAGGTATAAATCGATCCTACACGACTTGTTCAGTAATTAATGTTGGATTTTCTGCTGTTGATATCTTTCATATCTTACAATGTTTTCGGTATAAATTGATCTTACACGACTTGTTCATTAATTAATGTTGAATTTTCCGCTGATGTTATCATACATATCTTACAATGTTTTGGGTATAAATTGATCTAACACGACTTGTTCAGTACTTAATGTTGGATTTTCTGCTGTTGATATCCTACATATCTTACAATGTTTTAGGTTTAAATCGATCCTACACAACTTTTTCAGTACTTAATGTTGGATTTTCAGCTGTTGATATCCTCCATATCTTACATTGTTTTAGGTATAAATCGATCCTACACGACTTGTTCAGTACTTAATGTTGGATTTTCAGCTGTTGATATCCTCCATATCTTACATTGTTTTAGGTATAAATCGATCCTACACGACTTGTTCAGTACTTAATGTTGGATTTTCTGCTGTTGATATCCTACATATCTTACAATGTTTTAGGTATAAATCGATCCTACACTTGTTCAGTAATAATGTTGGATTTTCTGCTGTTGATATCCTCCATATCTTACAATGTTTTAGGTATAAATCGATCCTACACGACTTGTTCAGTACTTAATGTTGGATTTTCAGCTGTTGATATCCTCCATATCTTACATTGTTTTAGGTATAAATCGATCCTACACGACTTGTTCAGTACTTAATGTTGGATTTTCTGCTGTTGATATCCTACATATCTTACAATGTTTTAGGTATAAATCGATCCTACACTTGTTCAGTAATAATGTTGGATTTTCTGCTGTTGATATCCTCCATATCTTACAATGTTTTAGGTATAAATCGATCCTACACGACTTGTTCAGTACTTAATGTTGGATTTTCTGCTGTTGATATCCTACATATCTTACAATGTTTTAGGTATAAATCGATCCTACACTTGTTCAGTAATTAATGTTGGATTTTCTGCTGTTGATATCCTACATATCTTACAATGTTTTAGGTATAAATCGATCATACACGACTTGTTCAGTACTTAATGTTGGATTTTCTACTGTTGATATCCTACATATCTTACAATGTTTTAGGTATAAATCGATCCTACAATTGTTCAGTACTTAATGTTGGATTTTCTGCTGTTGATATCCTACATATCTTACAATGTTTTCGGTATAAATTGATCTTACACGACTTGTTCAGTATTAAATGTTGGATTTTTCCCTTATGTTATCCTCCATATCTTACAATGTTTTCCGTGTAAATCAATCCTACACGATTTGTTCAGTACGTAATGTTATATTTTCTGCTGTTGGTATCCTCAATATTTTATGATAATTTGGGTATTCATTAATCCTACTGTACATGACTTGTTCAGTACTTAGTATTGAATTTTCTGCTGATGTTATCCTACATATTTTATAATGTTTTGGTTGTAAATCAATCATATATAACAAGTTCAGCGACTGACAGCATTTGTGTGGCTCAACTAAAAATCAGCGATTTAGGTTAAATAAGACTAAATCAATTTATATCAACTTTAGATACAAAGGTAAAAACATTAGAATTAGAACTATACAAATAGCTCATGCCAATTTTACCAAATATCTGGACATGAATTTCGATGTAGAATTGTTTAAACCACATCAAGAAGATGGACAAAGAATTATTCATAAAATTAAGTTGGTGAAAAATCTGAAATCTGTACAAAATAACATACATCTGTATAACCAAACAGTGAAGCCAGTGCGGATTGTAGCCGTTCACCTCTGTGATTGTATTGCTGACTTCTGTATTGCACGGATCCGATACTTCTGAATAAAATCATAATATGTAGTCTATAGTGATGATCCTTGGTTCATATGAAACAAAGACATACGTAAATATATGAAAATTCCTCTTGTAATGGATAAAACCAAGATAATATTCAGGAAACATGAGGTGAGACTAGATATCTGTACAAAGAGGCCCAATTTCTTCTCAACTACAAATTGTCTCTCTGCGTCTCATTAGCAGGAAACATTTGCGTTGGTGGAATGAGTTGTCCCATTGTAACTTCATTGTGTAAATAGAAATTCCCAAAATCTCATGGATCCAAAGGGGAATTTGTGGATTTCATAATTTAGCGTCAGTTTATTTGTAATTAGTTTAAAGGTTTAGTGTCTACATTCTAGAGATAAATAGCGGGGTAGTCGAATACTTCCAGTTGCATTTTCAATGTACATTAGTAATAAATAAATATATTTAAAAAGTATTATAATAAAATTTGAACTTCGGTGTGTTTGTTGATTTAGCTAACCTAATAATGAAATAAATAAAATTAATCTACGCCACCTTGATATTTAAAATTACTTAGATGTCAGAATAAATCCTCAGTGAATTTCGATTTTACACCAAATCTGTCTTTTTCGTAGACAAACTAGTTTTTCACTTCTTTCGTCAATCATAAAGACAAATCTGTTACAACCTGTTCACCATAATAACGATCGAAATACTTTCTTAGAAGAATCTGTGACGTAACAATTTGCGTGGCGATCGGACATGGTTAACTGGAGCCAATTAGTGACCTACAACGGACGTAACCATCAGCACGGGATCTGGTGATTAAGATTTAAAAGATAGTTGGAAACAATGTTGTCAACATTATAAAAACCTGAACTTCGATTTTAAATCAAAGCAAGAACCAACTAAACCTTTTACACCTCAACACAAAAACGTGAACAAAATAAATTCAAATCCGAATGTAAAATTAGTTTTTTAGACGCCTTTACTTGAACGACGACTTCTAGTTTCATTCAGGTTCACGTTTTAAAATTCTAATTAATGTTTTAGATTTAAGCAGAAATATGAGGGAACAGACATTGGAGTTTTAAGAATAACGTTAAATATCAATTAAATTGCTAACCAAAAGTGGTATCACTTTATCAGGTATATAAAAAAAGGGAATATCACTAAGGGATAAGAATAGTAATAAAGAGTGTACAAACATTGCACTACCTAATACTATCGTTCGTAGCCATATCGCCAAAATGGTTACATATGTCTTTACACGTGAAAAAGTCCAAAATGTAATTTATTTATTTAGATATTGAGTTTTCCTTTGTAATTCTTGTGAAAGATGAGTTAATAAGGAAGGGGTAAGAAGAAGTTTCTTCATTAACATTGTGACGACAAGATACCATTGTTAACATTCTTAAAACGCGAGCTTCGGTTAATTTTGTTGCTGTCATAAACTAATATCTTAATTGTACGAAACATTTTCATAGTTTTTTACTTTAAAACATTAAGGATAGTGTGATGGTAACCGTGATTTTGAAGGTGCACCTCCAGACATTATTCAAGATACTGATTGTCCAAATACTTCAGAAAAATCAAGAGTGAGATGAAAAACGTACGGACATATGATTTAATGGTGTAATGGTAAGGCACTAGAAAAAATTCGGAGAATGTAATGCTACCTTATTTTTATCATAAATCTAAAAATTGCACCCTTTATAATCTATGGGGTATATCTGAATACTAAAAAGCACTACTTACACAAATAAAATAAAATATAGACATAAAAAACTTCAACAATTGTGTAGCGTTTTTGAAACGCAAGAACGTACGGCACCAGTGTAAAAAGTATAGAGCACTGACAAATGACGATACAAGATAATTTATTAAGGAAAATCCAGATGAACATCATTTATTTAAAAAAAAAAATAGTTTTAATTTTTGGAATTCACGGTGCTTGTTGGAAGGACGAGTTATTTATTAAACACGAGTGTAGAGGATATCGAAGATAAGGATTCTATCCTTATTGTTAGAATAAAAAACTCTGAATCAAACTACGGGCTTGGCAGTAGCTAATAGCACACAGGACGTAGATGATTTGTCCTTGTATAGAAATTTGCTTTTAGACGAAAAACATCTACTTTAAATGGTTTATTTAAAATACAGCAATGTAAAAAGATCCAGTCAATTTATTGAAAAAAAAAAAAAAAAAAAACACTAAGGAAAATACCAAAAGAAATAGAGTAGCCTATTATTTAAAATGATTGCAACCTAGGCTGTACACCGGTCATTGCTTCCTGCGGATATCTGCCACACATTAGTTGATATAAGTGGTTAGGTAACTCAACTCGAACGTCATGGCACGACGACTATATTGACGACTTCCTCAGAAACAATATTGACACAGCTAGAAACACGTCGGAACAAACTTTACGTATTTTCTATGAAACAGTAGCCTACGACAAACAACTTCACCTAAGTTTCTACTAAGCTTTTATCAGGAGCAAGAGTTATCATTCCAAATCGTGAAGACTGCACTAACACTATAATTATTAATGTTGCTAAAAATTTGTTTGTACAGGCCTGAGTTAAATAACTCAAAAGCTAGATGTTCGTCGTCTGATAAATAAAACCTGTTCAATAAAGTTTTTATCACAGTATTGGTGCAGTAATTTTTTTTATCCACAAATAACTACAATAATTTATTTGGAATACTGGTTTTTTACAATTACTTGCAATTTGGAATACTGGTTTTTATTGTTAGTCCATGTACGACTTTTTGTTTTTTACCAATAACTCCCGAACCAGCACTTTTTGTGCGATGGCGTCAAATACATTTACAGAGGCTACATTTTAGCAAAGTTTAAAGAAAATAGTTAAAGTCTATTTTGAGTAAATCGGAAGTTTGTGTTTTGGTCGAAAGACAGCAACTATATAATTTTGAGTTATCGTATAAACAATTTGATCCTCGGGATGTAGCAGAAATATAGCCACAATATAATTTTAAATAAAACAAAATATTTATGACTCCATTATGAAATTATGACTCCAGTAATGAAAAAGTTTACAAGTACTTTTTTTGTGATAAATTTTTAATGAAAAAATGTTTAAAATAATATTTTCAAGTCATATGACGGTCATTTACATATTATGGAAACTTATATATTAATAACCTTAATGACATAATTAGGTTAAATCTATTAATTGCAATATAGAGTTATTGGCCCGACTTTGAACTCCTAATATCCACGTTTTTTTCTTCCAGATTTTAGAAACAATTCACCGGTTCAGGGATAAAAGTATAGAAGAAGGTAAAACGAAGGTTTTAGACCTTTCTAAGACCAAATAAAACATCCGTTTGAATCGAGCTTCTTTGAAAAGTTGTCTAGAAACTGAGCTAATTATATATCGCAATCATACGTTACTCTTGTCTTTCTATTTTATCCTAGTACAGTAGTAATCAAACTTATGAAATTTTGGTTTAGGAATGAATTATTTTGTATCCCTTTTTATGTACAACCTGCCATCCGAACTATAGCCTATACTAATTTAAGTATATTGTTTAATATTTCGCTCGTTAGAGAATTTTGAATTTTAGCTTTGTTGAATGCTAAAAATAATACATCTTTTAAAAAAAAATCATAATTTATAGGGTTTAAGTTATTATTATATGTTTATTCAATATTTCGAATAGTCATCAGGTTGAATGTAACAGCCATTACACAAAATAATATACAGTGCCCTTTTTAAAATTTGAAAGTAAAATTCAGATGTGATGTGTTTAGGTAACTCGGTTTTACAATGTATTCTTAAACACTTGATATGGTTTGGGTATGATTGGTGAACTTACATCCTCAAAACATTTAGTTTATAAAATAATAATATTATCGAAGCTAAAATCTGATTTCTGTAAACGAATGAAACCAATTTTTTAAAATATTCACAAGGAATTACCTAACAACGTCTACAAGACATAACATAAGCTAAATTAAATTTTATGATATCTCAAACATATTTGTTTAAACGTTGTATAACTAATAAAAATGTATATTCACAAAATAAATTAAATCGATTTTAGGACTGAAGATCTCAAAACCATGGAACTAATGCTGCGAATATTTGGCTTCATAGGGAATATCTTCGACATTCTGACAACTCCGTTCTTCTGGCTTTTGTCCTTTAGACCGTTGTTGCCTCTACAAAGGATGAGAAGTGAACATCTGACTCAATCAGCAACGCAACTAGCGGCCAAAATAAGAAATGGAGAAGTAAGTCTAATGACTAAATGTAATCTGTAAAAGTAATGTGATGTTAATATATATTTTTTAAAGGTATCAGAAATACATTTTGAATTTCATTAAGTTCAGAAAGTTGTTTTAATTTTTTCTACTCTAAACGTAGCAAAAGAAATATTGTAATATTGATATTTTCACTAAAAATTCCACTATTGCGTCACAGTCAAAGTCGGGGGGTTTTTTTTGTATGGCTATGATCGGAAGACTATCTGTTCAAACTGAAAATTTCCATAACTACAAATATTGAGGTACAAATATGTCACTCAGAAAATACCCACTAAACTATGATTATCACAAAACAGGATCTAACGATTTTGTTCAATTTGTCTCTAAGGTCTTTGAATGTGATTATTATATTTATGCTAAATTTATTTCAATACAAAATATTATCTGCTTCTTTATTTGAGCCCAAGTTTTAATCCCTAGACATGTGTATTAAGTTTGTTTCGTTCTAACAACTTGAAAGTTGAAACGTTGTTGCAGAACCTCTCATGTATTGACAACTGATGTCATGGGAAAACATACGAGATTAGATTAGAGAGTACATTGTTAAACCTCGTCTTGGAGAAAGTCCATCATCTGTTAGACTTTAAATAAGTTACATCACTTCCTACAATAATACTGACATTAGTTCATTCAGAACAATAAGTTTCATTCATCCATTGTTAAAAGACCGTACATGAATCTAGTTATTGTGGTATATTGGCGTTTCAAATAATGATGAAGTGTTTAAAATATAATGAGATTAGCCCAAATGGTGATCACAGTAAGTTAACTAATTGTTCACTACTACTTAACTATTCCTTATAGTTTGTTGAAGTGTGAAATCAAATACATTATAAGAATTAACTTTATTAATAATAGTTTATAAATATTCGTCAAATAATTGAAGAAAAGTGACTCGCTACACTGGACTTGGTGACACAGTTCTGATAATCTTCGTAAATGAGAAAATGATAAATTAACTTTAAGTAATTAAAGACTACAAATATTGACCTAAATGTAGTGTAAATTACACTAAATTCTAAAAAAAATATAGAAAAATTTAAATTTCCATTATAATTTTTAAACGAGTTGGCCATCAGGATGGTATTAGTAGAAAATCAATCCTGGGAATAGTCGCGTCCTTTTTCTAGCCATTGCGATGTCGCCCTTTGGAAACGCCATGAAATGCCCATTAATAATTTGGCACCTATTCCATTGAAATATATATATATATATATATATATATATATATTTACAGGGTAATTCAAAATTGTTCGACAATATTTGGGGAGATGTAATTCTAGAGCTAAAAATAAGAAGAAAAAACTTTTTGTAAATATACTCGTAGGTCAGGAAACGCTTAATTTACTGTCTCTCTGTTATTTTGTGTTTTACAAAAACACATTATATCTTTATAAGTAGATAATATGTTGAGAGAATATTTGGTATACGCATTATCTATGTAACCGTTTACCAGTATTCCAGAAAATCCAAGACTTTATTTTTTTAAATGACGGATTTTTAGAATTGTTATTATTGAATATATAGAAAACCACTAACAGTAAAATATATTTTTAATAGACAAGACAAAAGTTTTCCTTTTTTAACAAAAAATTAAATGCTTTTTTTCTGTAGATGAAAGGATATTGATAAAAACTAAAATCTAATTTCCGGCTAATTATCTACTACAGCCAAGACTATCTAAACCAAAATATGTTACGTATTATGATAATTGTCAATACTAATAATATAACCCATTGTCCAGAAATGTACCAAAATTGAAATTTATTATTAAACAAGATATTATGTTTTTTACTTTCCTGTAGATAACTCATGTAAACTTTGACGTGCAGAAAAAAACGAGATATTTGTCATTAAAAATGTTTAATGTCTGCCGTTTAGAAAATGTACAAAATAAAGTCTTGGTTTCCATGTATACTAACAAAACAATGCGTAGGTATTCACTTAATATCTTATCTAATTCCAAGAGATAATTATATAGATATATAGTACTATTTTTTAAAACTCATATTTACCGCCAGACGAAAAACAAAGCGTTTCCAGACCTATATTTACGTTATATAAACTTTTTATATTTTTTTATTTTTAGCTCCCTAATTTAAATTTTAAATTTTTTGATCCGTACAATTTGGAATCAAATAATATACAGGATACAATCGTAAACTATTAAGGAACCGTTGTTCTTTTTCATATAATTTAAAAATCTGTTTTTGAATACTCTGAAAAATGGCCTCCAATTTTTCCTACAATTTCTTTTAGGAATACTTATTTTTTAAATTTATAAATTAAGACTTATTGAGATATTCAGTTCATAGAAATTAAATGGTCTTAATTGTGTAAAGTAAAAACGAATTTGGTATAGTTTTTCTCTCTTTCAAAAAAAATAAAAAGCGGCTGTTTACAATTAATTGTTGCTGAAAAATTTCATCGAAACTGATTTCTTTAAGAATAATTTAAAAACAAAATAAATATTACATAATTGTATTCAAAATTCAATTAATACAAGTTACTTGTTAAAATAGTAAAAATCCCCCCCCCCCCCAATGATACTTCATAAAACGGAGTAATCAAAATTTATATCAATAAAGATGCGATTCTCACTATCCAACAGGACTACTCTTCAGCGCATATAAGTAGGGGAAAACCGCTATGTTGCCTTTACAGTATTTAAAATACATAGTAGGTGATTGAAATTTTTAAAAAAGCGTTATTATATTACCTTTGTTTTTTACTTCAGCTTGAAAGAATTTAATTTACAATTTTGTATTATCATATTCTCCTAATTCTTCAAAATAAAATAATGGTGAACTAACATTTTCATATGAATTTCACTAGAAGTTTACATAGGAACGTCTTAAAAGTGGAATGTGACCTTTTTAAATGACCCTCAGAAAATTATTACAAACTTTAAAGACCTCTTATTAGACATAGGTCTACATAATACAAACACAATGGTAAGTGTAAATACTTTAAAAAAGTAAATGAATCTAGCATATAGCTCACAAACTGTTAATACTTTTTTTTATTTTCATGAGTAAATTTGTAACTTAAATATAATAGATAAAAAAACCCGTTCAGGGTCACGCACATAGGCTCATACAAATATGGGACACACACACACACACACACACACACACACACAAAGAATCATACATTTACACACATACATGCTTATAGAAATGCCTGACACAGGATCACACAAGTACATATAAACTAAATATAAACAGGTTACAGAAATACAGACACACAGATTCAGATAATCATTTTTACAGTTATGATTTCTATTCATATTATCTAATGATTGAAATATTACACAATGCAAATTTACATAGGCCTAATAAAATTTACATAAGTAAAATTTGATTAATTAATTGAGCAAGCATATATTATTATAAAACTGAAGTAATAGACCTACCTACTTGAGTGTGTGTGTCATAGACCTACTTTCACTCAAATAAAAATAAAAACAAATAAGTAATGATTTTATTACACATGAACAAATTATAACTCTTTGAGTTTTCTATGACAACATCAATATATTGAAAGATTATGCAAATTGTTGATGGCTTCCAACACTTAAACTATTAATAGTTATCTCTACACTTATTAATCTTAATTATACTTACGTTTTTACTTTATAGTAGGCCTACATACAATTTCTTTACATTATCTTTAACTAATAGGTACACGTTTTTTAACTTAAAATCGAAAATGTAAATACTGACTGTAAACACTTTCTTATATCATCTGTTTGTCATTCACGAATTGTATACATTATAATTACCTTGATTTGAAGAAAGTCTTTGCAACTTTGAAGTTTACACAAACATTTAAAAATACATATACATATATAGCGTTATTTAACCATTATGAGTGGAAGTCATTGTTAAAATTCATTTTTTGTTCTTATTACATTAGCAACATCTTTAAACTATTTTGTTCTGACAAATACTAATCTGACCTTATCTTGAATGATTTTGTGAATCAGACAAATGATTTTGGGGAACAGATCAAAAGTGGAATCATGAATATAATATTTTCTGTATACTTCAAAGTTCTGTGTTTGTGTAAATGTGTAAACTTAATATATGTGACAAATTAAATTAAGTGTTTTGCCCCCTGAGGAAGCTACCAGTGATTAGCGAAATACCTCTGTAGGAACAATAAAATTTAAATCAAGAACTGCAAAGCATCAATGTAATTAAACACTTCTATTTTGTAAGAAAATAGCACAAAACACTGATTGCAAAATCGATGGGAAACTCAGTCTCAGTAGTGTGGCTGATTATTTCACATGTTTTTAAATGTGTTTGAAACAGTATTCTTTTCTGTCGGAACGATTTGATTAGTGTATAAATTAGGGTTGAAGCTGGTTTTCCCCTTGCAATGTAAAATTCAGTTCATTCATATGTTTTGTCAAATCGACATAAAATGCTAACTTCCACAGCAATTCGCTATTATGTAATTTGGTAAGAGGGCGATGAATTTCATTCAAAAGATTTTGATCACTTCTCAAAGTTCAAAAAAGCGATGAAAGACTCTTCCGCAACTAGTCAGCGTACGGCAGTATGATATGGTAAGTAATTTTCACCAATCTCTTCAATATACTCCCAGAATTGTCGGTGATTCTGATGAAATTAACAACTGATATGACTGGTTTTAGAACTTGAGACATATCAAAACATTTCCTGCAGAAAGACTTGATGATGATACAATGTAAGACTAATGGTTTTGAACCACTATCATTTTCTACAGCCTTTGACACAAAAGCTACCACTCCTTTATTTTTACCACACATGTTTTTGCCACCATCTGTTTAATGTAACAGATTTAAAGTTTTTACATCAAAGGTTCTTTTTATTAATGACATTTTCAACTCCCTTAAAAATATCTTCCCCAGTTGTCGTACCATGAATACTTTCAATATCAAGACGTTCTTCATAGACTTCATAGTTTTTATCTACTTCTCGAATAAAAATCAACACCTGAGAAGTGTTTGATTCATCCAAGGACAGAGAAAACCATTCAAGATGCCTATTTTTGTCAGACAGTTGAGATGATGTATTTTCTGCGATGTCTTCTACTCTCCGAGCCACTGTGTTTGCTGACAAACTGACAGTTTTAAATAAATTTACCTTTTCGGTACACATTTCTTCTGCTACTGCAATTACACATTCTTTGATAATTTCTCCATTGGTGAATGGTTTTCCACATTTGTGATTTCAAGAGCTACACAAAAGCTGGCATGAGTTGTAGCCTCTTGTTCTGTGTTGAGTTTTTCGAAAGTACCACTTGCGGTATCTGTTAACGATATAGGGTACTACCACTACATATTACTGCTTGTGACTACTAAGTGTAATCAAGTGTCACAGTCAGTCGTAACAATAAAGTACAGTTAGTATACAATAGTAATTGCACTAGTGAATTTAGCAAGCATATGCTCGCTCAGGGTTCGTACTTGGCGATTAGTCTAAAATTATAGATAATGCCAGAAAATTAGCATAGCTATTGATGGACATTAATTCCAATTAATGTAATATTTGGATCATTATAGTTCTTTTTCTTTTTTTTATTAAGTTTGATACATTTCATGTTATCTAGCCTTTAGACTGAGTATAAATTTCTACAAATTATTGTTTATGATCAGGCAATAAATACATCATGAGCAGGTTATAAGGGGGAGGGGTGTCTGCCCTCAACATGAGGTAAACATATAAATTTTAAAATACCAATTCAATAAATAACTTAGTTTTCAAAAATTCAATAATTAGTAAATTGTTTAATAACATTTACGAAAGTAGAAAAAAACCATAATTTCTTATAAGCTTATCTCTTAAGTACTGAGACATAACAGTTTTAACTATAAATTTTATAATTGGGAACTTCAACAGGGTAGTGTGAATGGACAAGGTCAGATCTATTTGAAATATGGAGGGAAGGTGGAGGATATGAAAACTAGAGGCCTATAGTCAGTCCATAGTTGATCTTAAACCTGTTTCAAATTTAGTCCAATGTTCCAGTGGCAGTAATTAAATTTTATAGCTATTAAAACCAGGACTATGTAAAACAAACTGCTAGACATTCTTATTATTCTTATAATGCAGAGGTTGTCACTAAGAAGTCATGATGTGTCAGATGACTAAAAAAATAAGAACTTTTTACAGCTAAGTGAATTTTGTGTAAATACAATGTAAAATTTCAGGAGATAAACACTATTTCAACATGACTGTAACAACATGACAATAATGATGTTCAAAATGACCTATTATTGATTGTTAAGGAAAAAATTTTGAAAGTTGTTGTAGATGAAATAAATGTAGCTTGTTTCTTTATTCGTTTTTAGTTGATGAAGTTAAATCACATACAGTAGAGTTCAACAACTTTACGTATGTGTATGTTACCTTAGTGGAGAATATCTAAAAGAGAGAATTATAGCATTGAAGGAAGTATCTCTTTCTATGTCTGCAGTTTCTTTGGATGGCATTATTTTTTCAATTCTTTTAAAACTTGGTAATCACATTCTCATTGTTAGTTAATCATTAGATGGACCAAGCATTATGGCTGATGTAAACAATGAACGTCAAACCATTGTGAAAGACAATAATCCTTAAGCTACTTAAGTTCTTTATGTCCACTGTTTAGTACAGAAGGTAAATTTTGAACTTGTTGCTGGTTACAAAAACAATGATTTGAGCTGTATTTATTCAACATTATGTTGTGTTTGTATCATTATTTCCCTCATCCTGACACCTATGCCAAATTTAAATCAGTGAAGAAAGAACTGAAAATTTCATGACTAGGACCTCATGGACTTCACAATTGAATGAAACCTGTTAGTCTTCCAGGGCAACTGCTAGTCTATCTGTGACAAAAAATTATTCAGAAATTGTTGCTGTTTTAACTAAAACAGTGGCTGACATGTGACACTCCAAATGTCAGGAGGCTATGGGACGTGATAACAGAATTTGTGTCCAATAGAAATGAGTAGACATGGGACTGCAAATGACAACAAGAAGTGAAGACTTTAGACAACAAAGAATTAGATTTAAAATTATTCTAAATTGGAGAACATTGTGTAACTAATGATGCTTATCAGCCAAAACTATTTAGAATGATAGTGAAGAAATTGGACGAGAACCTAGTTTATACATCTTTAGGCCAAAGAAGAAGAGAATAAATAATGCCCGAAATGGAACCTTTATGTCGAAATGAAAAAGAATATTGAAGATTTGGTTCGAATCTGGTTTATTTCATCCCCCCCCCCCTAGGGCAATTTGACAGGAGAATTAAGAAGAAAATTTAGTGGTGACACATTATAACTAGCTCAAGAAAATGAAAGTTTCCTTCATTTTATCAGAGAAGAGGCAAGATATGTCATTAACACTTATTCTGTGCTCATTGTTGATTAAATAATGTTATATGAAGAAATGTTAGTTCTTAGAAATGTTATGGAAAATTCAGACTTTAGTAGCACAAGGCTCCATCTAGGGCCAGATTTCTGAATTGTACTCTACGATGGATTACTGCAGACAAAGTTGCCAACGGGCATTTTCTTGGCTGCCAATATGAATGATTCTGATGTTGTAATCAAGGCCTGCAACAAAGAACTGGTCCAGTTGAGGCTAATATAGGATATGAAGAGAGCCAACAGGTAGATGGGAGATTCTGGCCTACAGTTGACACTTCTATAGACAGAGATACTCGTCCTTACAAGGAAGAGAATTCCTACCATAGTATAGACATGAAAATAGGAAATGAGGTAATAAGCAAAAAAAGCTGTCATATACCGGGGAATAAACTTGGATTCAAAGCTAACGTAATATCAGCACACAAGGCAAGCAACAGAAAAGGCTTTAGCTCACATCGCTAATCTGATTAGACTTATGGTCAATCTGGAGGACCCAGACAGAGCAATAACAGAGCAACTGTTAATGGAGATGGTCCAATCTACTTTGCTGTACAGAGTAGATATATGGGTAATAGCTGTTTGAAAAAAAAGTATAGTTACAAGCTGGTCTCAATTCAACGTAGATGTGCAATAGCATTTGTTTCTTAATACTGGACGAAATCTGAGGCAGCAGTCTTGGTTATTGCAAGAATAATACCCATTGATTTGGTGGCCGTTTGAGCGGAAAAAGATATACTTAAGAAGTTCTTCGGAAGAGAGATAAATGATGTCATCTAATTGAGTGTCAGCTGATCGAGAGTTAACAGAAGGCAATGCACATTTTAATTTCATTGCATTGTGGGAGGAAGTGGTTCTATCCAGAATTTTTTTTGTCACTTTGTTTTGATTGACCATACAAAAATTAAAGTTGAGGGTACTTTTTTTATATATCTATGAAACATAACTGTAAAGTGTCATGTTTGTAGAGTGTTCTATATGTCCGGGATGTATATAAATTTTAAAATAGCAACCTCTTTGTGGGACACGCTGAATATTCATTATAAAAATTAAGTATGTGGATTTTCGTCAACACTGAGTTGTACTGAGGATAGTTATGGTTTAATATACATTAACTAGGAAACTATGTCATTTGATGAGGACTTTAAAATGATGTCTCCATAAATAAAAGGTTTGATTGCTGAAAAATATAAAAATATATAATAGATTATAAAATTGTAATTTAATACTTTGCATTTTTTTTTCTGTGTGTTACAGATTTATATATTCAAACAATAGCTCTGTATTTTCAGGTATTATGTGAAGATGTTGTGTCAGCTTTCCTTTTTCGTTGCCGAAGAGTAAATGCTAGACTGAATGCCATTGTAGAAGACAGATACGATGAAGCAATGGATGAAGCTCATGCTGTCGATAAGCTGATTGCTTCTGGAACAAAGACACCAGAACAAATAGAAAGAGAAACTCCACTCTTAGGAGTACCTCTGTCTATCAAAGAATGCTGCAAATTGAAAGGTAACCTTAAATTACATAGTGGGTGTATCATGGGCGTACCCAGGATCAAAACTAGGAGGGGCAAGCCATGGTCATTCAATATACAATTGATTATTAAAATAGTTATTTCAAGAATTGTATTAAATTCCAGCAACAAAATGTATAATAAAGATTAATTTTTTTGCTTCCAGAGGGGGGCAGCTGCCCCCCCTGCCCATCGCTGGGTACGCCCATGGGGTGTATTATATTGTACTAAGAACACCATTAATGTTCCATTTTTATATTTTCATTTCCAATTAAGGCTCAATGGTTTACCTATGTACTTAACACAGAGGAACTGTGGAATTATTTGTTGAGGAGCTGCATATCATACAAACATAACTCGTGTTGCAAAAAATAAAATTTACAAATAATCATAAAACTAATTACAGTAGATATGAACCTGGCCAATTATAGTAACACTTGAAATGCTGTGTAATATTTTAAATAAAAATATGCAAATAATGTTCTGAAAATCTTTTAACAAAGAATTGGAAATATGGTATTAATGTTTAATAAATTCATTCGGCTGCTTTCATACTTGTATTCAGATTGTTCATTTACTAATTTGAGTCTCTTCACACTGTCCAGTACAATTTAAAAGGGTATGTGAATGGTATTCTCTTTTTTATTGCACGCCTTACACATTACTGAATCGGCAAGGTGAAATATATTCAGGTAACTTTCTATTACTAAATACCCAAATCATATTCTCGCTCCAAATATCCAATTAGATCTTTTAAAATTTCTGTGTATAATAAGGTTTTTTAAAATTTCTGTGTATAATAAGGTTTTTTAAAATTTTCTTTATTTTGAAAAGCTGGTGGCCAGTAGTTTATTGATTCCAGTTTTCTGTCCATTGGTCTTTAAAAGTTTTATTACATTTTCCGACACAACTCTGAAACAACTGTATTGCTGGAGATTTATGATTCCTGATTGCTGGTATCAGGGTAATAAATTATCTGATAGTTATTTCTATCAGATAATTTATTCCCCTGATACCAGTTTTCAAAACTGTGAGCTAAACATCAGGATTTGCTGTGACAATACCATAGCAGCCTTCTTAGCTATGTACAATAATAAAGTCATTATCACCACTTTCAATGTATCACTGACCACTGTGAGATCATCCGAGTTGAACATCACATCCCCCCTCCATAAATTCTGAAAATGTGCACTAATTCCGGACTTTCTTGTTATTAAGTGCAAGTACATGGTGCATCCAGAAACAAAATATGCTTCCTAAATTCTACTTGTGTATTGCAGATAGTATACCATGTGGCTGTAGATTTTGTTTTGCTTTTTTAGGCAACGCACATGATCGATCACTGTGGAAGAGGAACTCATCAAGAGCGGATCTTTTACATAGCATGTGTCATTTACAGTTTATAATTGTGCTTATTGTTTTATAACGAATGGGTGATTCTAATTTAGAAGAATCTGTTGACCATCACCAAACTATATTATTACATGTCCACACGAATTTATCGATAAAATATTAAATATCTAATTTCAGGCCTAAGATTGACCTTGTGACCATGTGGTGTGTTTGATCAATTTTTGGTTTTAATGTATATGTGTAATTGTGTAAATGAAAATGTTATTATTAATTCATCACAAGCTGGCTACGTTAACCAATAGGTTTGAATAAGTTATTACGTAGCTCTAAATCGGTTCAGAAATAAATTTAACCTCTGTGTGTTATAACATGTAAGTAAAAACGTACTAGCATGCTTACAACCTTAATAAGTACTACTACTAGTAATAAGTACTACATAGCCAAGACTAGTACCAAATAACTATGTAAAATCTTACAAAAAATCTCCACAAATTAAGCTACATATCATCGACTATGAGGTCAAATTATTATTATTATTATTATTATTATTTTTCTTCCAAGTAATCATTATTTCTTTTTTCTTATTATCAAGTAATAATTATATCTTACATCTAGTTTACAGAAACAAGGCATTAAATGACACAGTTGAATTTAAACTTTTTCTGCATAAACTCAAATACATCAACTATGATTTTATCTCTGAAAGAATTTATTATGATTCTCCCAACTTAGAATATTAAAAAAAAAAAACTGAATTCGATTTTTGACTTTGCTTTACTCTATAAATAAAATTCAAACCATAAAAGAAATGGTCTCCTTACCTTTTTTCCTTCTTTGGAGTTAAATGATTGTGGACTGCATGGCACCTCAAATAAATCTTGGGTACAAATCCACCAGCATTCTATCTTCTAGCAAGATCTTCCACCCTGGCCTTTTCCCTTTCTTTGTGTTCCCTGGTTATTTAAAACCTTTCCATATCCCCTCCAAGTGTCTCATTTTTTAATCAAACATAAAGTACCGGTAGATCAATTGGCCTAACCACCATTAGCATAATATCTAACTTTGAACTGTCTGCTCACATAATTAGACTTCCTGGCCTATGTATATTCTTAAAATTATAAACCATTATTCTAACAAATTGTTATCTTATACCTAACTTATTCCAAACAATACCCTTAGACAAAAAGGATGTCAAGAAGATCTGTAAGCTTATTGAACTTCATAATACGCCATGCCTTGGAAAAAGCTGTCACACTTATAATATTTTTTCATTCAACATCTTCAATTTGAAGAATATAAATGGTCCAGATCAAACATTCTACAGAGTGATTAAATTTCGTTGTGAAATCACCCTCGATGGTCGACAGATCTGACTAATAAAAAATAAAAAATGTTAAAGCTGAGAGTATATTCTGCAGGGGGAATTGAGGATTGATTGAATTTACTTTAAATAGACCCAGTACACATGTTTAATTTTAAAAATGCTTATTTACTAAAGAGGTAAGCCTACATAATAAATTGCTAAGTAAATAATGACACACTGAATCTAAATATGTTATTTAATTGTATTGACTTTCCTCATAATAATATTTAACAACAAACTGTAATAACTGTAAATTTAAATAAATAATTTTATGCTTGATTGTTACATGAATCATTGTTATTCTAGGGATGAGTTATGCTGTTGGTTGCTTACTAAGAAAAGGCAAGAAGGCAAATGATGATGGAGATGTTGTACGCCTTCTTCGGAAAGCAGGAGCTATTCCTGTAGGAATAACCAACCAACCAGAGTTATGCATGAGTCCGGAGACATTCAATTTTGTCACAGGATTGACAAGGAATCCTTATGATCAACACAGAACTGTTGGTGGTACATCTGGTGGCGAGGTTAATACATTACTTATAATTACTACTATAATCAATTAATTGTAATACAACTGTCAATAAAACTGACATTTCAATGCCAAGATTCTGAGGCTTATATAAATATAATAATATTTAATAAACTCTCCCTTTTTGTTTTTCTAGCCATCTTGTCTTTTTGGGGTTTTCGTCTTCATTTCTGATTTAATTCTAACTATCAACTTTGTGTACTAGTTAAACATATTCTGTTCATTGTATCACTTCCACAATTTATGTTTTCAACTGTTAGTTGAACCCATATACCATTTCATGTGGATAAGTAATTCAGTGATCATTGAATTGTACATACCACCACTGTAATTTGAGTTTACTTCATTATTTGAGCAATTGAACTTTTTATAATAAATAGTTTACTTGAAATTTGAGTTTATGACCTCCAAAACATTTCACGAAAGTTGATAAAGAAATAACTGAAACATTATTGATAGTGTTATTTGGAAGTTAACATTTTAAGAAGTCCAGTAACAATAACTACCATTTAAACCAATCAGTTTTAATAAAATAATAGATTGGACAATTTTTATGAAAGTGAGTGAGAATCACATTTTGAATTTTTTTTTGCCAAGTGACATTTTCAAATTAAATAAAATTATGGCCAGAGGTCAACAATCAACAAAGTTGTCTAAAATCCCTGATTACAATTAATAATGCACCACAAGACTAAAAAGTTATTGTGTTTTGTGTTTTCAGGCAGCACTGATCAGTTCAGGAGCTTCAGTTATCGGAGTAGGGTCAGATATCGCTGGTTCTATAAGATGTCCTGCTATGTTCACAGGAATTTTTGGACATAAACCTACATCAGGTAATAATTTTTATACTTTTTCTTCTTATACATGTATATATTACAATTTAACTGATTGTAAATATTAAAATAAAAGGGTTTGAGTTTAAAAATAATATTGATCTGATTTTATCTTAAATTGACGCTATTTAACATTAAGTATTTTATTAAAAAAAAAAATGCTCAGCTTATTAGCGCCAGGTAGCTTTAGCTTACCAATTTTGAAAAATTAAAAGTTAATTATTTTTACATAAGAAATTCTCAGGGTCGTAGATACTTTTAAGTGGTTTTTCGTAAATAAAGAATCTTTATTTGTATGCTGAAACTGAACATGGTTATTTATTATGGTTATGCATATACAAATATATATTCATGGTACATTCTTTATTATATTATCTGAAATTCTATATATCATAAATTTAAAATTATCCTGTCTTGAAGAGACCAAAATTCATTTTAATGATTCTACTTTAATCAGTTGCAACTTTTACTGATTATACTTATTATGAGCTTCCTTATTCTCATATATTAAAAATTTATATTATTTTATTTAGAAGTTAAATTAAATCATTTTTTACAATTACTGCTTACAATACAACTATTCATTTAAACAAATTTTAACATATATTTTTTATCAATGGTCCTATTAAATACAGAAATTTATATAAAATTGTCTATCATTTTTTGTTACCGCATGTGGTCACTTCCATGGTGAATGTTCTTTGTGGTAAGCAGCCCTTGTTCCTGAAGTGCAAATTCATTGTAGATGCAATCAGCCTCGCCGACGATCTCAAAATGTCTTTTCAAATTCACAGTACTGTACTACTCAAAGTGTTCATCACATTCCTGCACACTCTACAGTCAATTAATTTCAAACTGTCCGTTTTTATTCACTTTGTTACCAACTCAGATATTTACACTACATTGTCCTTAAATATCTTTAAACAAAAAATACGTCTTACTAGACTGAATGTTCCCTTTAGACTGCTTCTAAAATATTTCAAATGTTTTTTTTATACACAATTGCGTCCTTTCAAATCAGACGCCGCTGTAAGACTGTTTTAGCATTAACACTACATTGTTCTAAAATTTCATTAAGCAAAAATAATACGTCTGACACAGTTAGTGCCTTCTTCTCAACTCTTAAAACATTTACACTACATTGTCCTAAAATTTCTTTAAACAGAAAGTACATCTAACTAGGTTAGAGACTTCCTTTCAACTAACTCCCCGCATGCTTGCTTTTCTAGATCCCAACATTAAGCGTGGTTTCAGAAGTACAAAGTCAGCTAAAAAAACTGTTCACATACTTTGCACACGGACACTACTTAAGTCATTTATATGGCACAGGTTCTGTCTGTTATTACAACACAATATATCACTTAAACATTTATTACAACTTACAACTAACATTTTATACTTCAAATTAATATTTTGGAAATCTATATTGAATTTTAATTACCCTTGTTTTAATATTAGGTATACCCTGGTCTTTTCTGTAGACCAATTATAAATCTCCCGGTTTATTTTCATATTTCAAATCTTAAAACAACCATTTCTTTGGTTAAAGTTAAAATTAATTTTAAGGATTACATGATTTTTCAGAGGTCAAAATAAATGTAGCACAAATAAAAATTGAAAAAAACTACCACACTCCTACCCTAAATCAAATACCAACCAGATAAAAAGCAATCTTCATTATTTCTTCAAAAATTTCAGTTGAAAGAAATAGAAAAATAAACATGCTGATTGTGGGTTGTTAATTTTAGTACTTTTTGTTTACTCTAGATCCATAATTTTCTATAGATACTTTCTGGTTTGGGTGAAAACCACATTGTTTTCGATGAAAGTATAATAGAAGTATATGTGGCAGATTTTGAAATATTCCACCTTTTTTAGCCAGCATTAATTGTTTACTTTACGACCCTTTGATTTTTGTAAAGATATCTTTGTAGAAATACGTATTTTGTAGGCAATTTGTACATTGCAGCAAAATTTGATTAAAATCAATTAAGCTGATTTTGAGAAAATGGAAAATTGGTATTGCTACTAACAATTTGTCTATAAAACCAATAATTTTACTTTTAAATTCTTCCTAAAAGGCCTTGTTTTTTCATGTGTTCTAACTAGAATGATTTACCAAAATCAAAGTTCCTTTTAACGAAACATTAAATAAAATATTCAGTTGTCAAAAATAGTCCCAAATTAACTTATACACATCATCACTTTACAAAAACAAACATGCACTGTTATCACTGAACACATAAAACAAACATTTACTACAAAAATATTCAAGTCAGGACTGCCCCCCCCCCCTACTGAAATAAAATACTGATTCAGAAAGTTTACTAACATTAACAACAGTTTGATTGGTGCTTTTATTTATTGGGGAATTTGATAATTATGTAAATAACCTATAAAGAGATATGAAGCTTAATGTCATTTTATGATTGTTAACACATTTGTTTATCTTAGGAATCAAGGTTACCTTGGGAACTGTGTGGATGTATGTATTTTTAACAAAAGAGGAATTATTAAAGTTTACTGTTCTTTATTATTCTTGTTTCTTATTTTACTTGTTTGGTAGCAGTGAACATTTTGTAAATGTCAAATGAATTAACTTTAGATATGTTGAAAGAGATTGTGGCAGATGATATTTCTTCAGTTAAAACACATATTTCAAATGAATCAATTACTCAAACAATAGACATTTTATGTCATGTTTGTCCTTGAAACAGACACTCAACATATATATATATATATATATATATATATATATATATATATATATATATATAATTTTATTTCATGGGATAGTAAGAAGAGAGGATTTGCTGCATATTATATTAGAATGGATAGAAAATCTTGTAATGGTGTTGTTTAGAACTTTGATAGTTATTTTGTGACAAAGAAAAACATATTCTATCAAAGGACATTTTTTATTAAACATAACCTAAAACTAGGTGAGAAGATTGATTGTTATATTAATGATTTGTATAAAGTAAATGTGAAATATGATTGAGAGTGTCAAGAGTACAAAAGTGTAATATGTTTTGATGAAATGATAATGTTCAAACTAGTGACAGTTATTTCAAATAGATAGTTATCAACAAACTTAACACGTTAAGTGCCATGGGGGGCCGATCGGTACGACAGCAAGCTCATAGTTAAAGTGGCGTGTCGGCCGATCGTTATGACACTGCTATTAATGCAAGGTTTTATTTTAGAGTATTTTATCAGTAAGTGTTGCAACCTAACGGAAAACACACACACAAAGTGAAATGTAGAAGATTGTAGCTAATAGCCGTAGATATTTCATTTTATTATCTTTAAATAGTGTTGCGTAGCAACCAAATAAAATACCTCAACATTATGTTAATTTCGTCGTACCGATCAGTACGGCAGCGAAATTTTCAGTTGGAATTATGGATTAATGCATTAAAACAAGTAATATACAGTTTCAACATTCTACAGTTGTTATATTTAAAAAAAATAAACGTATAAAAGTTACTATTACGGTAAGCAAACAATAAATTTTGCATATCTTTGTATAAAACATTGAACAATTACAAAATTGGGAAGCAATTTTTTTAAACTGTTTAACAATGTTATTTATTTACAATTAGGTTTTTAAAAATCATTTATTTATATTATTACTGTCTAAACTGTAAGATGAAAGCATTTTGAAAGCAAAATGAAAGCATTTAAAATCTGTTAATCACAAGTATTGGTGTTGCGGTCGTGTTCCTACATTGCTTTTGTAAGCAAGCCAAGCATTTATTTACAATGCAGGTGCCAAATAGTAAATGTTCTGCAACTTTATGGTACCATTTTAGTGTATTTCATACTGCTGAGTTGTACGACAACATTTGATCAGCAACATCAATGCCGGATTTTTGCTCATTGTACTCTGTTATTGCAAGAGGCTTGAAAATGACATTTCCCCTTCGATCCCGCTTTCCAGTTTGAACCATGTCGACTTGATGTTTACGTGCAGTTACTCAACGTGTTTCCCACCACTGAGTCATGTGTTACCGACATCACAGACCAAAATTATCCTAGGAAATCAATCAAAAGTGCAGTCGGCCAATCGGCCGACACGTCAAATTCCAAGCAAAATATGGTATTCGAAATGACATGCCGGGCCGATCGGCCGATCATTTTTTTTGAATGTTTTGTAAAACAATTTCTCAAAAAATCAGTTCTCCATATATCCATAAGACCACATATATACAGGTTATGTCATTAAAATTGTTTATTAAAGTTGGCATTGTATGATAAAAGTGGCACAATTGGCTTGGCACTTAACATGTTAACAGCTCGAAGAAACCTTAAGTTTTGTAAAAGTTATACAAATGGTGAAGCAAGCGGAGTCAGGGGAGGAGCAACAAAACAGGGTGAGAGAGGACTTGGAAGTGTCAGAAACTGTTTGTAAATTTTAAAAGTTCAGCAGGTCAGTTAATCAAGGTAAGCCTAATATTAAAAAAATAAATATAATAACTAGGGGAAGTTCTGTACTTACTGTGGAGCGGTAAATAGGCACTTCATTAATGTATTCTTACTGCTGATTGGTCAAAGTTTGAATATGCTTTAGACTACTTTAGAGAACGAGGTAATCTTGTAAATATCGAAAACTTAATTTTAAAAGGAACAAGAATTTTCATACCTGAAGCACTCATAAAAGAAGTATTAGAACACAGTGGATATTTAGATGTGGATAAGTATTTAGCTAGAGTGAGAGAAATGTTATGGTGGCCAGGACTTACTGTGGGATATTAAACATGAAGTGAAAAACTTTATTGTGTTTTGAGAATAGAAAAAGCTTATCAGAACCTTTAATAGTGTCATATTTGCCAAACCAACTATGGAATAAAGTTGCAGCTGATTTGTATGAAAACAAAGGTAGAATATATTTATGTATTCAGGATTACTTTTCTAAGTATATTGAAATGATTAAACTGAACAGAATATCTACTCTAGACACATGAAAAGTCTATTATCTGTATTTTCTGGACATGGACTGCCTAATGTTTTCAAGAGTGATAAATGGTATGCAGCTAGTATCTAAAGAAATGAAACAATTTTCCAATGAGATAAGTTTTATTTTCCACATCTAGTCCTCACTACCCTCATTTAAATGGCCAAGCAGAAAGGGCAGTAATAATTTGCAAAAACATACTAAGGACAACGAGAACCCTAATTTTAGTCTATTAACCTAACAAACCACACCTTTAGAATGCTAGCTTTTACCAGCAGAGCTACTGTTTGGGAAAAAAATTATAATTTTACTGGTTTTTCCCAAACTCTTAATTCTAAAATGTCCAGATTTGAAAAAATTACAGAAAAGAACAGAAGATATTCTATGGAGAGACAAAATATTTACTTCAACTTAGGAGTAAAATTTGGATAAGTATGGCATAGTTATTGGTCAAGGTGAAACTTTAAGAGATTCCTTTAAAAGGGGGCACAGAAAAACCTAGTAATGTGCAAGACAAATTACTACGATTTACTATTAAATGTTGAAGGGAGAAAGCAATGTCAGAGAAAAAGAAGGCAAAAGAGTCAATAGTCTAAAGAAATTAAAATAAAATATTACAGATGAAAAAGTGAACAATAATCAAGGTTTAATAAAAAGTATGAGTAATACACAATGAACACTTTTATATGAAAAGAACTTGGGGGATGGTACTCCTTCTAAGCAGACTGAAAGACTTTTAACTTTGTTACAGGAGAGAGAGGATGTAAAGAGATTATTACCCTTGGAGTTTATTGCTATATGATTGTTAATATATATATTTACCTTAGCAAACAGGTTACCTTGGGATCTGGGTTATTGTTGTTGGTTTTTGTTGTAAGTGTATCTAACCTTAACAGAAATTAGTAATGTTTGCTGTCCTTTATTATTCGTGATTCTTAGTTATTTTACTTAAACTTGACACAAAGTTTTTTAAATTATTATTATTTTTTAGTTGATTTCAGCTTACTTTAGGTTACATTTACACAGCTTCAATTTCCTGACAAACCAGTATTCTTTCATTCTCTCAATTTTTCTGGTTCTTTCTTTTTGCGATATTACACTCATCACTGTTTTTCGTGTCATAAGATATTTCACTTTGTAAAGTTTTGCTCTGAATCAATATCGATCTTCTATTTTCATATCTCCTGTTCCTGATCTGTCCAGGTATTTTTTTACTTTTTGATCCATGGGATCTATAATTTTTTGTTTTCTTAAAGTAGGTTTTTTTGGCTAGTCTGTTCTTTGAATATGTCTATAGAAGGTGAGTCTTTTCTTTTTCATGGTCGTGACTATGTTTTCAAAATTTTCATACAGCTCTTGGTTGGTTCTCTGCTTTTAGATATGTAATACTTTTGTAGTTTTTTTGGTCCTAGTATCTTTTTTTATGAACTTCCACTCTTTTCCATTCTATCTCTTCTAGTTTTTTCTTGAAATAGTTTCTACTGCATATAGGCATTCTGGTTTTTTACAGTGTTTCAGTAACTTATTTTTGTTTGTATAGGTAGCAATTTTAATTATAAACATTTTGACAGAGTTTGAAGATGGTTTCCAACTCCCTTGTTCTCTTTTCCATGGCTAGTATTTCGTTATTGTTTGAGGTGATTATTTTCCATGAATAAATTGAAGTTCTGTACTCTCTGGGTGTCTCTGTATTTGTTGTTTATCATTCTACCTTCATTGTCTCTGACTAGACTCACGTATTCTGATTTCTCAAAAGATATTTGTATGTTAAAATATTTTTGAAAAATGTTGGTTTTCGGTTAATCTTGGTTGTTGTAGACAAAGTTTGTCTTTTTTAAAGTTAACGGTTTTCAAGTTATTCGAAGTTAAAAATTTTAACGTCCACCTTTTTGAAACTATGCAAATAATGTTTTTGTTTTTGGCACACTTGAAAAAAAAATCACAATAAATGTGTATGCCACATTTGAACTCAATATGTTATCTACTTCCAAAGTTTCAATATTTAAAACAAAAATTCAAAATGGCAGATTGACTGGAAACAAAGCATTTCCAAACCTAGGTTTATAAATATGATTTTTTTACTCTTTATTTTGATCCAGGAAATACATCTGGGGAGTATATCGGTTTCTTCCTGAGACACTCTGTATGAATACATGGTCTTTGTTTAACAATGTATTATATATCTGAAATCTTACAAAGTAAGCTGATAAATTTATTCAAAATACTAAAAGTTTGTCTTTCTGTGAATCTTATACCAGCAATAAATCGTTGAATTGTATTTCATTACATGCTGTAGTTTAATAAGTAACAACTAATTGTCTCATTAAATATAGTTCCTAAAATTTAATTTTTGCCAAATAATTCACAGTAAAAAAAAGTGTTTAGTTGTTGTAAAACACTACTTTCTATTATTTGTATATTATTGTTGTGTAATATTCTGTATTAACAGAAGCTGTATTTTTGTTTAAGAGGCCGTATCATTGAAAGGTCATTACCCAGTGGCAGAAGATACAGATTTTGATAAATATCTTACAATAGGACCTCTAGTTAGATATGCAGATGACTTACCTCTGATGTTAAAAATTATGTCTGGTAATCAAGCACCAAAACTTCAACTGGATAAAAAGGTTGGACAAAGTACTCATTAACTAACTATTCATAATTACTTCAAATAAATAATCTCAAAACTATATTGTTTAAATATCTTTTTGTATAAGGAAATATACAAATATCATTAAAATTCATAAAAAACAAATATGTTAATGTTAAATAAATGAATTGAGGAGTATTCTCTCTCACACACAAACCCAAAAACTACCATTTTCCATTTTGGGGAAGATAGCAACCAAACCTAAACCTTTTGTTTGTGATTACCTGGAGGTTACATTTTAACAAAATTTAATGAAAAATGGTTAAAGCTAATTTTTAGAAAATTTAAATTCTTAGTTTAGGTCTTATGACAGCTACCTCTAAATTTAGAGTTACTGAATGAATTCAAAAAAGCTTTGAAATATGCCCAAATATTAAATTTCATAAAAATTGGTTCACTTGTTTGGCCTATAGAATACTGCACAGACACCGTACATCATTATAAAAACTCAGCTTCAAAAAAGATATTTCTACAAAAAACTCTATATCAATTTTTTAACCAATTACATAACTTTTTTTATACTATATATGAGTATGTGAGTATATATGTTTTCCATAATAGTTAATCATGGAAACATAAAATTTTGAAGTTAAACAAATGAGTGCTATCCATTACTATTAATCAGTCAGTTTATAAACTTTAGTTGTAGAAAGTAATTGTTTTGAATTTGTATAACCAAACAAATGTGGTGTGGTACTTAATTAACTACAGTAATTCTAATAACTAAAAACTTCTTTTTTTTTTTAAATACTATCCATATAAAAAAATTGATTTTCGAACAACAGAATACCGGTATTATTTTAACTATAGAAAAGAGAATACTAGAATCTTTTTAATAAGGTATGTGCATGTAGTTATAGCATACGAGTCACAAGCCGAATTAAAAATAAAATTGGTTATGTTGTTATTTCATTAGTTTTTTTTTATTCACAACAGGTAGATGTTAAGTCATTGAAAGTATTATACATTAAAGAATTTGGAAATGATTTTGGATTGATTAAAGTTGACACAGAGATCAAGGAAGCAATACAAAAGGCAGTAAATCATTTGAACTCAATTGGATGTGAAGTACAAAAGGTAAATTTATTTAATTTAAATAATAATGTCAACATTATCTGGTATTTTGATCTTATACTATGATATATTCTACTGATTTATTTGTTTATAGGTAGCATTATTTAAAAGACCACTGTAATTGCCTAACAACGTTTTCAATGTTAACATTCAAGCATCAACATTTTGAAATATTTAGTTAACACAATATTGCATTTAGCAGTTTGTAGATTTATTCTGAAATGAAAATAAAATAATAAAAAAAATAAAAAAAATGAAAGTTAAGTTTTGAAGAAGGAATGAGGAAGTTGGAGACCAAGGACATAACACAACAATTGAATAACTATAAGTGTCATAAAATTGATTCATGCATATGTTAAGGTCAAAATTACTAGTTGCACTCAAGACAAAATAAATGTCAATAAGAATAAACTATTGCCAAATATGTTCCTATCAAAAATGTGTTTAAAATTTGAAATTATAACACCGTATAATAATTGAAATAGTGAAGAAGAAAATCACATTGTGAATGCTATGTTCACTGTATAAAATAAACAAAGTGATAAATTTTACAAATAAATGAAATATATACAAGAGTCATTATATTTCCAAAACATTTTAATTAAAAATTGTGGGTACTTGTATAATTACCCTTATTAAAACAAATGTAAAAGAATTAGTAAATAAATATTGAGCTCGACTTGTGCAATGATATAAAATTAAAATAATCTTGACAATTTCTCACAAACAATATGTTTATTAATTCAAACTGGTTTCAATCACATGTCACTATCTTCAGCGATGCATATTGTTTGATTATTATACCCCATGCATCACTTAAACACATTTTAATTAATAAACATATTATTTGTTAGAAATTGAACTCATGTGTCATATTAATTCAAAACATATAATTTAAAACTAAAATTTTTAAAAATTAGCTTCACTAAAAGTCCATGGAACTGAAGATTATATTCACTATTTCAAGTTCACAGATTCTCCATGTTCTAGAGATTTTCTACTTGGGTGATAAAGACGTTTAAAACATATATCTTCGTTGTGTAAAATAGAGCCCCATCTACTGTAAGATAGAGTAGAGGTGATTCAGAGCTTATATACTCGTATGTAGACAAGAGTACCTACTATGTTACAATATTAAAGAGGTTTTGAGAAACTTAACTTTAGTGGGGTCATCTCAGTTAAATTGTATGAGATAAATCATGTTTTCAGTGTCAACAGATACATGTAGTAAGAAAAAGAAGGCTGGACAAAATCAATTTGAAATAACTAAATTAAACTTATTGTATAATTTTATATGAGATATTATTTTAAATCCTCTATTATAGTTTTAAAATTCTGAATTAATATTTTATATTACATATCTTTTTTTAATTTTCAGGCAGAATTTGAAGAGTTCAATGAAGCAGCAGAGATTAGTTTATCAGTTATGTTTAGTTTTAAAGGAATGCCTGACGTCTTTAATGAAGTAGATGATCCAAAGGTAATTAAGTTAGAACAAGTTTTAAATATTTAGAGTTCATAATCAATATAATTTGGTAATTGAATCTGAGTTGGTGTTATGAGATAGAAATATATAAACTGTTCATTTCAAATCTATTATAAATCAAATAAAAATACTTATGTGGAGTTATTAGTAAAAGGATGGGGTTAGAATGCTATTTATATTGGTATAATAAATTAAAAAAGTTTTGTTAGTTGGTATTATTGATTTTTAATAAAATCATGTTACCTTTTAATAGAGTTAATTTTTTGTTTGTTTTGGTATAGCATATAATTATATAATTGTAGTATGTGTAAAAATATTGATCTTATTCTTAAAGTAAATGTAGGAACAGTATTGGTACAGTAAGGTCACACAGATTCCAGTATAGAACGTGGAAATGTTATCCGTGATATAGTTTGTCCTTAGTTGAGTTATTATCAATAAGAGGTGAAATGTTAATTAGCACATATTATTATATAACAAGAATTTGAATAATAGAATTTGTAAATTAAAATTAAGTTATTTTAAGTTGATAATGTTGTAGATAATGGGAAAATGAGTTGTCTTGTTATTTACAGATTGAATATGGATTGAAGAAATAAGTAGGTACTAGGTAATTTATAAAATCAGTTACCTTGGAAAATCTTCAAATGAATTTGTAATGATTGAGACCCAAGTGTAAAATTAAATTACACTATTCAATCCTCAATAATATTTTATACTCTTACCATAGACAAATACTTTGTTCCACCATCTCTACCATCAACAGTGTCACAATATTCATCATATGTTAACACTTCAAATAAAGTTGTTATTGTTAATGCTTTAACCCACTGTAATGTTTGGAGAGGTTTGAATAGTTCTCCTTCCTCTTTATATCTCCAATTTAACTGCACAACATTAATTAACAGTATATTTTAAAGAAATGAATTTATTTGGTGTTTAGAAATGGATAATGTTTATCTAGATACTGCTTACATGATACAATATATCTTGAAACTTGTAGTAATGTCCCTTTTATTCTTAGAAAAATCAAAAAAATTCTACTCATCAATGCTTCTATACCAAGTTTAATTGAAAAAAAAGGTAAATTTAGAGATATCAGGCAAAAATGGCTTATCAGATAATGTCACCAAATCTTGATATTCCGATGTTAAAGTTTTTTCTTTATATTTGGGGGGAGGAGGGGGAGTTGAGAACCCGCAAGTAGCCTTTTGTCTACAGCGATACCAAATGGAACTTTTGTTGAACAAATTGTTATGATCCACCTAAATTCTAAATTCTTTGACATCTTCAGGAATTGAATTTGGTTTATTACAAATCAAAACTATTACAATACATTGGCAGATAAATAAGAAACTTGTTAGTAAATAAATTTGTAATCTATAATAAATTAAATTAAATAACCAGATCACTAAGCTGTTAAAGTATCTCAACTGAAACAGTATTTGTTTGTGTTCTTGTATACATTTGAATTGATTTTTGTATTTTACTAATTGTTCTTGAGTACATTTTAAATGCATATTGGGGGAGCATTGTATTTCAAATGACTAAACACGTGTTTTTCTTACCACAGTTCCAAGTAATGTATCGCTAAAAGTTACTCCAGATTCAAAGCCGCTTGATAAAGTGATGTTTGTGTGTCTTCACTAGTTCAATAGACATAAAATAAATATGTTAAAAATCCTTGCCTGTAATAATATATATATATATATATATATATATATATATATATATATATATATATATATGTATTGATTTTCACTGTTTTTATAAATTGGTATTACAGTAATTGTAATAAAATAAGTTTCATTTGATGATATTTCTAGCACAAGCCAAATTTAGTTGTTGAAGCACTGAAATCAACGATAGGCCTGTCAACATTTTCTCCTACTTCACTTGTTTACAACATCATGAAAAGAACAAACTGCATGATCCCAAAGTCAATGGAAGAGCATTACAAAAGACTCAATGAGAATCTTCGTACAAAAATAATAGTAAGTTTTACATACAAATCATTTTAAATGTAATACTGTACTTTAATGTGACATTTTTATCTTTATATGGTTTTCAAAATATCAAGGACTCTTATAATATTACTTAGCAGTCTATTTGTAACACTATTCAAGCTATTGAGTTAAAATGCCCAAATATAAGAACAATATGTAACATTTTAAAAACTATTAAAAAAATTTAATGTTCTAAAAATGGTATAATCCATTTTTTCCCCAGCAAAGTAAAAAACAAATATTTATTGATGAAATAAAAAATAATTTCAAAGTAATTTTTGATAAACAGAAAAATCAAAATGTGCACCAGAAAATATTGAGCAGAAAATTATACTAAATAATTCATATTGATGCATAAATCCATATTTAAAAAAAAAAAAAAATTAAAAACCAAACAAAACCTAATAAAATTTGCCTTCTACAACCAATTTTTAGTAAATATTTTACCTATTTATATGTAAAAACCAAAATATTGTGTTTTTTTTTTGTTTTAAATGATCGAGCTTATACTCCTGTAGTTTTTTCTTATATTTTTATTTAGATTTATGTTTAATTTTATTAATTTTTGTATGGCGTTAATGAACACAATGATTTATCATATATAAATTTTAACAATTATTGTTTAGGAATTGATAGTTGTATTTTATTGTTTTCACTAATTAATTGTTACAGATATTTAGTACATATTTTCGTTATATTACTGCTTTGGAAAAGTAAATTATTATTAAAAAAAATTTAATGTCAATAAAAAATAGGGTTTACTTTTATAATTTCTCCAACAGTAACTTCATTTATTAAACTTGCATTTAAAATGTATCCTTTTAATTAATCTAAAAACATTACAAGGAATCGATACAAGTTAGTGCTAACCATTTTGACACTCCCAATCAACAACATCTTCTCACCTGGCTTTTGTTTGTGTTAATTAAACAATGTCATTTTGTAAAATATATTTTTCTTTGTAACAAAATAAGAACCAAACTTCTTAACAACATCATCATAAGACTTTCTTTCAGTATCTCCCATAAATGTTAGAAAACCCTCTGCTTCCTATTTCATCTAACCTAAAACATATTTATCTGTTGAGTGTCTGATTTCAAGGACAAACCTGTTGTATTTCTAAACATATGACATATTTTAATGAAATATCTCCATGATAATGGTTTCATCAAATTAAATTCATCTGGTGGTTTAACTTTATGTTTAGTGTATATTGTTTGAGTTATTGATTCATTTGAAACATTTCCCAGCAAAAGAAATAATTAAGGTAAAGTAACAAAAAGTTGCCTTGGTAACATATAATATTGCCATAACATTACAAAGTAACAAAGTAATATTGTAGCAATATTATGATTACATTAGTTTAATGTTGCCACTTCCCTTTTTTGTGTTACCAGAATGTTGCAAAGTGAAATGTTATTGTAATATCTTAATGTTAGCAAAATATCGATTTAAATAATGATATCAAATAGAGACATCTTTGTGGTAAGATCTGCAAGGTGCCTGATACAGAGATACTAACATCAACAAATTAAAACAAAAGGAAAACATAGGAATGAAATAAAATATTTATATATTTGATTACAAATGATTTTTATTGACGAGGAATAAATGTAATTAGAAAACAATACAAATATATATTAGATTTTTAATTAACTATTACACTTAAAATAGCCTGATACGAAAATGGTATTATAATGAGTACCGGTATTATAAGAAATCATATTATAACATGTGAACTAACATTAAAAAAAAATCTATTAGAAATTGTTCATTAATAGTAAACAGTTCCTATCTCTAACTAGTTGTCCTTTCAATGTTTCTTGTATCCATGGTTACAGTATAGTAAAAATGGTTTTTTATTTCCCTCAAGAAAGGAAAAATTAAAGTATTAAAATAATGGTCAGTTCCCTAAAAAAATTGTTTTTAAAGAAGGAGTAAAAGCCTTATAAATCTTTTGTGATTACCTTTTTTAAAAATCATGGCCTTTTTTTATCTGAGTTTTAGTCTTTAATGGAACTTTTAATGTCAAAAATATCTTCGGCAGAAAAATCAACACTAGCTGGGATGTAATTTAGTTGTGAACCATTATGTAGGCTCACTTTGAACAGGTTCAGATTCATTTCTATAACTATATAAAGAGATGTTCACACTATCAGACACTAAATACATGAACACTAATTTGTTTACTAATTAGGAAGTACTGATAAAGGTATAACCAAAATGAAGAGGGGCAGATGAGGGGAAACTCAGTAGATCCATCATCAGATGAGCTCAAAGATAATTTAATTGTTTTCCTTGAACAGACAGATCAGTGAAATGTTTATGTGACTTTTAATTTATTATCGGTCCTGAAAAAAGAGTAAAATGTCATTTTAGCTTTAAAATAATTACCATTAGTAATTAGTAATTAGTAATTCAGTCATTTAACAAAATTATAATTAATTACTATGAATTAGAACATACAACCTTTCAACTGTGAATTTCTAATGCTATCCCATAGAATAAACCCGTACACAATAACTAACTATTACATCAAATTTTGTACAAAAGGTTTTGATATGTAACATACATTAGGCTATACAGAGTGGCCATAAAGTATCCCTACTTTTTTGCATAGTTTTTTGTATCAATTTTTGGGCTAAATGGAATTTGTGTATAATTACTTATATAGTAATTATATGTGTCACAATTTTAGAGTGTCATACTGAATCTGCCAAAATGCTTTTGAGTCAATTTTTTTAAATGGCAACATAGTGTTATGATACATAATTTAACATAATGTTTCAAGCCTGAGCTCAGTGGTATAAATATATTTTTGATATCACTCACATATCTTCAGTTGTTCATAAAAAACCATAGGAAATGAATGAAATTAAAATTTTTTGAATATTGTATATATAAGTTTTAATTATGTGAGATGCATGTTATTGCATTAACTTTGATTTTTAACACAATAAAACAATGAATATTGGAATATTGGAACAAGATATAGTGTCTTTATCACTTGAATAAAAGTGTTCATCAATAATATCCGATTCATTAGCTTTGTCTAGTAATAACTGTATTAACCTTTCTTCTTCACTTCTATCCATTTTATTTACATTGTTATGTACAGAAAACAAATTTTACAAAATTAAATATATAGAAACAAATTAAAATTATACACTTTGAATCACTATTTACACAGAACGATATTTACAATTTTATTTACAAAACATCCAATTCACTGAAAAAAATAGAAATGTTAATTTTTACTACTTAAGAGAGTAACATTGTACTGAAAGGTACTTTCTGCAAACAAACGATTTCAGTCCAATTTACCTATTCAAAAATGTCATGATCATTGATGCTATTCTCAAACCTCATTCTTATATTTACATTATATATATGTATAAATCTACCAAAATGTAAGAACCAGGCGACAAAATACCATTACTCATTTACCTGGTGTGAAGGCTAACAACAAGCTAAAACATCTAAAGATTTATGGTCGTTAATATTTTCCTGAGAATATGCTGAAAAATATTGTATAATATATAAATCAATGGACCACAGCTCATAGAAGAAACATTTCAAACAAATGGGATGCTTCTCCTATCAACATGGCAGAAATATAATCTTATATTGGCTGTATATGGCTGGTGTTCTGTGGTCATCTCGTGTGAATATAAGACAACCAAGAGGTGGGAAAGGGAATTGATTTTTTTCGGTGTGTAATGGTTGAAAGACCGTTTAAATTTTTACTTTAGGCACTTTGTTTTGATGATTAAAATACTAGAGATGAAAAAAGGGGTTTGGATAAACTTCTACTGATAAGAAAAAGTTTTGAACAATTCAATACTTGTGCTGCAAATTATTGTGTCGGAGAATATAACATGATCGATGAAATGCTTGAACCATTTCGACCGATGTGTAATTTTGGGTAGTATATTTAACAAAAGCTCGCTGAACACACCGTAAAACTATTTACTTTGACTGATGCTAGGCTGTGTTACACATTAAACATGGAAATTTATAGAGATAAAGCAGTCCACTGGCCTATTTCAAGTAGACAATAATCCACAAAATAAACCAAATAATTGTGAAATCATTAATCATTAAGATTACAAAAGTAGTTATAAGATTCAATATAAATATGTAATTAATATATAACTTGAGCTTGTAGAGCAAATATTACAAATTAACTTAAAAAGAGGGGTGTAACAATAATTGTAAATAGTTAGCCAAACAAAAGAGTTTAATTTCCCATAAATGTTTTAATGTCTATGTTAAAACAAACAGTGGATGGTTCCTCAAATCTCAACACAATTTATCTTAAATTATGCGTGAAATATTTGTATGTTTATTTTATGTTCAGGATCACATAGGAAATAATGGAATATTTATTTTACCAACTTATCCAACAGCTGCACATTACAACTACATGTTTATGACAAAAAGTTTTGGTCCTGTTTACTCTACAACAACAACTGCATTGCGACTACCATGTACAAACATACCAATGGGACTTAACAAACAAGGGTTACCAATAGGGCTTCAAGTAAGTAATTCAATACATTTAATTTTGCTTTTTTCAGTTATATTAAACTACTTGAGAAGAAAAGCTGGATTGTTGTTGGAATTTTTTCAAATATATTCCAGCTTTACATTATTGAGTGGAGGATTAACTTTATTTAAAGAAATATGAACTTTATAATATTAAATAAATAATAATAAATAGAAATAAAAGTATTATACTTAAATTAGAATTCATTTTAAAATGATTGACAGTTAAAAATTAAAAACCTTCAGTTTGTGGGAAACATATATTATGGAAAAACAATGTTTTGTAATAAAAAATCGACTATTATTTTATATTACATCAGGTTTCAAACCTAACAAGATTAATAAAAGAGAAACATAATTTTATGAGTTCCCACTTGATAATCATGTCACACTCCTGTATAGTATATCATTTTTGTTTCATTTTGTGTTTGTAGGTAGCTGCTGCACCTTATCAAGATAGGATATGTTTAGCAGTAGCTAAAGAGTTAGAAACTAAGTTTGGAGGTTGGGTGCAGCCACCTAGTTTGTGAATAGTTAGTTACCCTAACAAAATGGTTATTACATTATATAAACAAAGTAATTAGTAAATTCATACACTATGTTGTATACAATACTATGTTTTATACTATATATATTGTCTTATTATGTTAATGAAGAAAATATATTTCACTAATAAAAATTTTATGTACCAAATTCTTATACTGGTGTATTTTTGTTTTCCTTTTACACATTACATGAAAACAGTACTGTAAATAATTTTAAAATTGGGTAATGAAATTGTGAATAAATTTTGTTATAAAAAACACAATTCCCTCATTATTTGTTACAATTTGTTAATTAAAAAATTTAAAATGTAAATTGATAAAAAAAAGTTAGTACAAATAAGTAACAATTTATTTTTAATAGCAGTAACTTTTGTAATGAAAGAAATATATATTCTGTCTCTCGTTATGTCAGATAATTATTGTGTGTAGTTTGGTTTCATGAGACAATTGTTTAAACTGTAAAATCATTTTGTGGATGGTTTTTCCAACAAATGATTTATCCAAAGATCCTATTCAACTCCTACTTTTGCTCCTACAAAGAAGGGTGTGCTCATGCCTATGTGGGTGTGGCTACAAAAATAACAGTGTGACATCAGCATCAGACCAGGGGTCACCGCTCACTCTTTCAGTCTTGTTGTTTAATATATAACTTAATTTTAGTTAAACATATTTTTTGTTTTAACATACAGTTTAAGAAATAATTTTGTTGTTAAAACACTTGAATTAACATTGAACGTAATAATTACAGTAGGTGTAAACTAAATATATTTTTATTTCATTGTTTTTTGAAAAATGTCTATTAAATTTTTTTTTTATTATAGTATTTACAGTACATTCACTATTAATGTTAGTTGTAGGATTTTAATTTATAAAGAAATAAATTTTATAATTTAATTGATTAATAATTTTGTTAATATTTTGCTCTATTTGGTTTGTTATAATTCATTGGTTTTTGAGAACATTCTGTTAAGATAACCTTATACAACACAGTAATGTTATTGGATTCACTACTAATTTTAGTTTTATGACTATAACTAACAATGAAATTATTTATTTATTTTCATTAATTAATTTAATTCAATTATGTTTTACTTTCTTTGGAATAAAGATTGTTGTAATTAAAAGTGGCAGCTTTTTAATTCATTCATTTTTACAATCAAATTTTAAGATATAAGTGATGATTAATAACTTATTTCAAGAAAACTTTGTATATATTTAAATAGATTTTAAATTAAAATAACAGTGAAGGTAACTTCACACTCCTGTCATACAATTGGGAATTTTTAATCTTAATTTTCTCAGTTATTATTAAAGTTAATGACATTATCTTTGAAACGTGTAAAATTTTATTTTCTACAATTTTGTAATTTAACTTTTCTTTTTAAAGAGTATATTGAAAAAAAAACTACTAAGTTACTTTTAAATTTAAACACATTAGTAAATTTTTTGGTCCTAACTAAACAACTATTTTCTATTTATTTTCTAGTTATGTAAAATTTGGTGAGATCAAATTTGTTATATTTTTTTAACTATCCACCTCACCTTGACTTCATACATTTCTCCAAAATTTTAGATATAGATGATATCAAAGATATTGGCCTATATTGACCAGGTAACTGTTTATCACCATTTTTATAAATCGGTATAACCACAGCTCTTTTAAGTTTCTTAGGGAAAATACCGGAGACGAAACTTAAATTACATAAATATGAGAAGACATCAGAAATCAGCTCCGAGACAGCTTTTAAAGCTACTGAGCTTATTCCGTCTATTCTGGGAGCTTTATTGTTTTTTAAAGTTGCTATGAGTTTTACAATTTCAGCTGGGGTTACTGGCTCAATAAACATAGACCGTTCTTGAGAAGCCATGGGTAAAATATCCATGATAGAACTACAGGACTCAAATACAATACCATTTCTAATTTCTTCAACCACACTTACAAAGTATTTTTTAAACATATTCGATAAATCTAAGGAATTAGTGACAATAACTCCATTCTCATTTCTTAAATTAATTTCGACATTTCTTCTCCTTTGACTAGTAATTTCATTAATGATTTGCCATTCCTTTTTGAATCACCGTTACATTTTTTGAATAAATTATCAAAATAAAGTTGTTTGTGTTTTTTAATTTCAAAGTGTAACTTTTTTAAAGGATTTATAAAAACCTATTAATTTTGAATTGTTTGGATGAATTTTAGTTTTTTTGTGTAATTTATTACGTTTTATTATTTGTTGGCACAAGTAATCTGTTATCCATTGCTTAATTTTTTTTAGGGATTTCTTTTGTTGATAAATTTCTCGTTCACTTTCTTTCAAACAAGCCATAAACTTTGAAATAAACAAATCAAACGCATTATTTACATCATTCTGTGAGTAAACCTCGGACCAATCCACCTCAGCTATATGCCCACGAAATAAAGAGTAATCAATACGAGGGATCCTTAGCCCTACTGCGCCGTTATCAGCTATATTATTATTACCGTAGGTAAGGCCTACTACAACAAGATTATGATCTGTTATTTCGAAGTCCAAAACAGCTGTTTCTATGTCATATAAATCTACTCACTTAAACCTGACCAAAATGTGGTCTAGGCAAGAACCAATTGATGGCCGTGTTATCACATTAATTAAGGATTCCAATCCATGACTAGATATTACAAGTTGATAATCTTCTACAATACTTGACTTATCAAACAAGTTAATATTCATATCCCCAATTACAATAAGATTATCATTGTTATTTATTTGAACAAGGTAACTATCAATTTCAGAGATAAACTTATGTACCACTTCGCTGTGCAGTCTGTATATTGCCAGAAGTACAAACTCAAAGTTTAAATATTTAATCCTAGTACACAACGCATCACATATAGATAAAGAAACCAACAACTTTGTTTAGTAGTTATCAATTATATAATACTAATAACCGTCATCAGTTTGATAACTAAATTAATTAAAATGATTGTGTAGTCCAGTCATTAAATTTATTGCTTCAGCTGGATAGTGACAAATTGGAGTATCATATTATTAATAACATTAATTTGGTAAGTTCATGTAAATATAAATTTAAGGAAAAATTATCAAATAAAATTGACATAATGACATTGTGTAATAATTTAAAAATTAAGTGAAGTTACTTATTTATTTGTTATTATCTTGTTAATTTGCTCGACTTTAGGCGCCAGATGTGTTAACATCAATTTTGAAAAAAGGAAAAGAAGTTAATTTTCGTTATTAACAAGAAAAAATCTCTAGGGTCGCAGGCTCTTTTTACAGTGTACTTACAGTGGATTTTGGTTTCAAATGAGAACACTTTGGCTGAAATGTTACAAAGAAAACATTTATTAAACATTCAAAAAAAACATCCTACAAATATTATTAACAAAAAAATCATATTTATAAATACTAGTTATCCTTTTAGTTTTAATAACAAATTATGAATTTATATTTCCTTTATTTCATTCTTTCAAATTAATTAATTTTATCTTCAAAAATGCTTCTACAAATAAAATTGTTGCAACAGGAATTTAATCTATGAATTTTTTAGTAACTTTGTAGCTCTAAAAGAAAAATGAAAAGATTCTATTTTCATTATTTAAAAATTTCATTTTACTAGTATCTCTTCTAGTAATAATCTACTAAATTTTCTTTAAATAGATAAACATTTACAAAAAAATTTATTTACAACATAATACAGGTTATTAATCAAACAGGTAATATATAGCGTCTATACCACAACGCCGAACTAAATAAAAAAAAAACATTGTCTGTATCCGAATGGAAGACTGATGTCCTACAAGTTGAAATTTTACGGCTCGTAGTGGATTCTCCCTCGTTCAGAAGTTGTTTTCTCAAGTTGTTGAAAATGTTCATAACTCGCGTATATAGACCATTGTCTTTTATGTTCCCGCGTTATTGTCATTGAAACACGCTCTTTATGGATTTTTAAATACTTTCGATCTCTATTTGAGATAAAAAAATCAAATGTACATTGTTCTAACAGAACCTAGAAACTCTTTCTACGATCTTATCTCTCCAAACACTGGATTTTGACTTTGAAAAACACAACCTGTCCATTTTAAGCGGTAAACTCAACTCTTAAAAAACACAACTTGTCACTCCAAACGCTGGACTTAGACTTTTTAGAAAACACATCTTGTCCCTTCAATCGCTGGACTTCGACTTTTTAGAAAACACATCTTGTCCATTCAATCGCTGGACTTCGACTTTTTAGAAAACACATCTTGTCCATTCAATCGCTGGACTTCGACTGACTTGTTGCCATGAGGCAATTTCTTACTTCCTTCCTTTTTAATTGGAAACCGGCTCTAACCTCCTCCATAATTTACTTCCGCTGTTCTACACAGTCCACACACCCCTTTCTCTCCACACATTTTATTAATGATTAATGATAAAAAAAACACTTGTACCCAATCACACAATACTAAAATTAAACATCTGTACATTTTAATTTATACCTACACTAAACATCGTAATTCATTATGTTGCCTTGAAAATCCATTTTACTTCCCTTTCATAATTTGACGAAAGCTACGCTTTATTCACTGGCTTCTCCCACTCTCTGTATTTTTAATCTCGCGCGTTTAACACCTATTACAAACTTGATTTTTCACATTGTCACAATTGGTATGGCTTATAGATGTATTATCAATAATTTATTTACTATTTATTTAAATAAATAATATAATAATAATAATAATAATTAAAATAATTTATTTTCAATTCCTTATTGAGTAGTTTTAAAGATGAAACAAAATTTCTATTGTATTATGAGATGATATGATATATAAAATTTATTACATTTGGTTTGTTTAAATTTAAATTTCTTTCAATACTTTAAACTTAGTTATAATTTGCTTATGTAAATTGCCTCGGTCTAAGTTTGTAAAATTTTTAAATGCCATTATATATGCATATACAAAAATGAAGTTGAACTTATAAAATTTACATATTTTTCAAAATCATTTCACCCTTAACAATATAATTTTTGTTAATTCATTATAATTGTATCTCTAATTGATTATCTCATGATGGATTGTAATAGGAAACTATAGAGCCAAAGTAGTTGTAATCTGCTGTAATTGTTCTATACTTTGTAATGGAATTTTTCATAATTATGATTTTCCTTTGAGTTATAAATTGAGTGGTGAATCCATGTAATATATAGTTGTGATAATGTGAGTGTAAGTTGTTGGTATCTTCAACATTGTGACAAGTATTATTAGGTCCTATAACACTCGATTAACATAGACAGCAATGGCTAGTACGTCTCGGTCATGGTCTTCAGTTTATTATATATAGTGGGTGTCCTGTATATGCATTTATTACATTGTGGGAAAGTTTAGAGTTCCTTACTGTTTGTATGCAACTGCTGCAGTATGAAACTTTGGTGTTTTATTATTGGTAAGTTATGGTATAGTAGTGGTTTGAAGTTATTTGTTACAGTTTAGGAGTTAGAGTTTTTTATTTTTGAAAATTAGTGTAAAAAGAAAACGTGTAGTGGTGACTATAGAAATGAGAATAAAAAAAGTGAACCCATGAAACTAATTTGTGACAAGTATATGTTGGTAAAAGTATTGTGAATGGATGGTGGCAAAACAGGAATAATAATAAAGAATTTTGCACACAGATTGAATTGGGTAAGGGACTTTCTATGCGTGTTATGCTAAAAAAAGGAAAAATTAAGAAGTTGACAATGTTCTTTGGTTTTGGTTTATGCAGGAACATTGAAAGAGTACTTCTCTTAGTGTTCTAATTTTAAAAGAGAAAACCATACTTTTAAAATAAATAATGGAAGGAAGTTCATAGCTAGAATTGGGTGGATTTCTAAGTGGAAAGAGAGATACAGGATTCGTTTCCTAAACATGACTGGTGAATAATTACCTGCTGACTTGACACTTGTTCATTCTGAGAATTGCCTGAATATTCATTTAAGCGTATTGAATTGGTTAAAAACAAAGGACTTTAGCCAGAAAAAATTTATAGCACAGAAAAAAACGGGTATTAATTTTAAAATGCTACCTAAAAAATCATTTGTTACAGTAAACAAATTAACAGCTTCCAGAAGAATGCACCACTGTTGCCCTTTGTACAAATGTAGCAAGCACTCACAAGCTCCCTCTCTCTGTCATAAGGAAGTCAGCCAAACCTACTGTAGGTTGCAAAAGTATGGATATAAACTTAAACAAGTGACCTGAAAGAAACCCTAATTCTGTGTTGATTGGTGTAAAATTTTCTTCAAAATTAAAAAAGGAAAATTATGATGTAATTGGATTTGTTTTATCTCACTTGATTAATTTTATATAAATGTGTAAACTAGACCATCCATAATTTTGCAACTAACAGTACGGTATAAAAACATTTAAACTTGAAAGTCTTTGGCTGTTTATTACAGAGCTCAGAAGTTTGTGTGGATGAACTATTATCTCTTTAAAATTTGATTTATTACACAATTTGTGCTGAAAGAGAAAACACCAAAAGATAAAGAATATCAGCCTATCAAAGATTATTGTACTGTTATGATTGCTCTGAATTTTAGGTTTTCTCCTATATTCATACTCTACAGGTTCAAATACAATAACAAAGAATACAAATTCGGTGGTTCAGATTATTAATATTAATAATCTGAGCCACCAAATAGAATGGAACCTATAGGACATGACACAGAACTACACATTCCACTCTGTTCCAGACAAACAAGGATCTTTAATAACAGAGATCATGGGTGACAAATCCTACCCATTCATCCAATACAAAGCCACTTCAAATACATTTTAATAAAAATATATATTATAAGAAAAAAACCATATGCATTAGGGCACCAGAGAGGGATTATCCTCAGTTATAAGATTAGGCTCAATATTAGACGTCAGGACGACGTTTTCAAAGCATCGGTGTTGTTAGGATTTAGGATAAGAAAATATTTATTATAAGTTTAGAAAATATTTTAATAACAATTATAGTCAAATGTTAGCACCAGTTAAATCTTCAATATCAGACGTGTGGTAGTTATTGGGAAATAATTGAAAAAGTGTTGCAACTGCTTAGCTTGAAGGTCATTGGCTTGCCATGGATTGTGAAGCTCTGTATAAACTGCTAGTGACCTAGAAAGAGGATGAGTGGCAACCCAGGCATCGACAGGGATGGGGAGACCCTGCTGGTCAGCAGAGAGACCAATACCAGAGGGGGATTGGCATCCAAGACATCAGCGAGGATGAGGAGATGCTGCTGGTCACCAGAGAGACATGGTCCAGGAAAGTACTTACAAAAGGAGCAGTTTATAGAGATTCACGGCCTATGTTGAAAAAGTGAGCAGTTCATGTGTTTAGAAAACAAGAGTTGTTAAACTCAATAATTTGCCATTGCTCTGGATTGAAGGTTTAAAGGTCTGATTAGGACAGATTATGTTTTTAATTATATTTTAGGATTAAATATCAGACAGGAATAAGATTATTCCTGACAAATTATAACATCTATAAGGGAACAAGGAATAAATTAATATTAACAATCTGAGCCACCAAATATGTTATTTTAATTGAACCTGTAGAATATGAATATAGGAGAAAACCTAGTAAATCATAACACTACTCACCCTTAAGAGCTCAAATGTGAAGAAGACACAAAGCTGGAATTTTTACCCCCGAATGTAACCAGTCTTATCCAACAAATGGATCAAGAGGTGAAAGAAAACATGAAGAGAAGTTTTTTTTCAGAAATCTTGGAACATATAAAGCAAATTAAAGCAGGTCTCATCTCTAATCTAAAAACAATAAACATTAAACATGTTATTTACATGTCAGGAGCAGCTTTTGAGTAAAATCTTCATATAACATTTGTAAACTTATGAGGAAACTGTAGCCAGATGTGAAAAAGTTTTAGAAGTTCTTAAAGATGATGATTCAATTGTGATAGATGAATCACTCCCTCAAAAATGCTCCAAGGAAGACAGTCATAGTTCCTGAGTGATCTAAAGTTACTGTCTGAGTGTGAAACAGTTGAAGAAAAAGCCATAGAGAAGTGGTTTGGAGGTGACAACCAGTTAGAAAACAAAACTCTGACCAGTTAAGAAATTATTCCTCTCGTTACACATGTTAAACAAGATTGTGGAGAAGATATAAAAGGCAGTGACAATGAGACTGTACATGAAACGGTTAGCTAATTAAAACCAAAGAAGGTACTGTATCTTGTGTTGTGTTACATCGAACAGAAACACAAAGCCTTGCAATCAACGTATTTTTCATAGTTGTGCGAAATTTTGTGTATAACAAATCTCTTCAAATTAAAAATAAGATGAAAATCATACATTTTCTTTAACAAAATGTAGACTGATGTCCTTTAGTCTTGATAAATAAACTCAACAATTATGGTTTTATTACAGTTGGTTTTTGTTGTTTTATAATTTCATTCCAGTTAATATTTTAAGTAGTTTGTGTTTTATGAGTGTGTGTATGGACAGTAGTGTGTTGATAAAGTGTTTTTGTGAGAATAAATCATAGAAAATGTATGATCAGGTATGTATTTGTATTATTTATTTCTATTGTATTACTGTTTTTAGATTACTGTAGGTTGTGTAATGTACTGTACAAGTATTGCATATAAGATTAACTGGTCAGATGTTTATTCAGCCAGGATTCCGGTCCTGTAGAGGGCAAATAAGAGGGCAACCACTGTATGTGTGCCTGAGAGGAATCAAGAGATATTAAACAGGTCAGGGAAAATATTTATTTACATTTGATAGGTTTGTTTCTATGTGATGGGTTGAATACCAACCGGCCTTGTATTCATTTTTTAAGTAAGTTGTATACTCAACAAACAATAATTTGTATGAGAAAACAAGGTATAAGCTTGTGAGGTTCTATTATCATTCAAAGAATTTTTAAAGGTGTCCTGGTTTCACTAAATAGTAAAGACAAGCAAAAATAAACAGAAGATTCTTTTATATACAAGATTCTTTTATTAAACAAGTGATAAATCATTAGCAACAATAGATCACTAAAGGCCTAGCATTGTTTTTTACTATTACGCCATTCTGGTACTGTTAATCGACTTTCTGGTACTAGAAAACCAAAGTCGGTAATATAGTATTTGCAAATCATTAAAGTCTGGTGTGTCCATAGTTCTACAACTAGGCCTCAAAACAAACGAGGAACCTAAATAGTAGTGCAAATACACTTGAAAATCAATCAGCTGTTAGATAGGCTCTTCTTATCTCTAAAACACAAATACAGTGAAGCTATCTGTTTTCTATTCATTACTAGACCAAAGGTCTTTGGAGTGGAATGTGAAGTATTTCTTAAACTTTTGTTTAATTTGATGCTGCACTGTTGAAATATTTTTGAAATTGATGGACATATGAGTTATCGGTTTTTAAATTTTAGTGAGTTAAAAACAAATTTAAGTAAAATACAACATGTTTATTCCGAAACTCTAAAGCAGTGAAAATTACCAGGTAACATTTATACATGTTTTTTCTTAAATAGGTTTGTTGTGATTATAAACCCACCAAGAATTTTAAGTGTCAATAAAACAAATTACTGTATTTATAAATCTGAAAATTTGTCATATTTATATATATACTACAAAAAAAATCTAAGCTTAAATTTCTGTAACAAACATGTTACCTAAACCCTGACTTGTTAAAGTCAGTCAGTAAAAACAAAGTTTATGTTTTAATATTCAGAGTCTTTCAGATTAAAAATACCACTTAAATTGTCTGTATAACGAACACAGCTTAATTCGCACCATGTGCTCAGCGTTCACTCACAAAAGACCAACTATTTCTCAAACAGAAAATATGTCTGTCCATCTCTGATATCACTTTCCACGCTTTTTACAAACAACTACGACTGTTTTGTATTTGTCTTTCTTTGTCATTACTCATTTTCACCCTTTTATCATCTTTAAGCACAAAGTAGATTGTTCTACTTTACATAGCAAAACCCGTCCAACACTCGGGGGGGGGGGGGGGTTTAGAGGTAAAGGAAACCATTCATTTGAGTTAAAAAAAAATTAAAAACAATATTGAGTCTACTAAAAATAAAATTATAATTAAATAATTCTGTATTAATATGAGCTTGTATTTTAAAACCAAGTGAGTATAAAAGAGTGTTAAATTGTATTTATATGTGTATGAAATTGATATCATATTCGGATTTAAAATGTAGTAAAACTTATTTTTAATTTATTTGTGTTTAACTACTCCTTGTTTAATTGGAATAATCTCTATCACATGCCAAATAACAGTGCCCTAATAAGAGTGGGTTAAATGCCCCCTCTCCCCTTAAAGTAAACAGGTCAAAAGATCTTATGACCTACAGTTTTTTAATCCAGATAAGATACTAGAAATATGCTATGAGACAAACAAGGCTCTCATTGTGTGTGAAACAGAATACGGGGTATTTAAGTTCAAGTTTTTTCCCCATCTATTTCACTTTACAGTTTACTGCATTTCTATAACAGTAAAATGGTGCGTGCCTGGTTTATGGATGATTCCAAAACAGACCAAAGACTGGAACATCATTTGGACCCACCTCAATTTGTCCATCTGGATATTTTAAACAAGATTAGTGGAGTGGAATATATCAAGGTAGGTGTTTTATAAATTTATAGCTTCTTCCATACCACTGTTAATATAATAATAATAATAATAATAATAATAATAATAATAATAATAATAATAATAATAATAATAATAATAATAATAATAATAATAATAATCTGTTGAACATCAGTAGTTACAATGGGTTGTGGATCAGAAAACTTGTCTTTGGATTGCAACATAATAAAACAACAATTTTAAGAAACACCAAAAAGAGAAAACTAACCTACCAGAAGTGCTGTAAAACAAATTAAGATTAAACTTGTACAAGTTATTAGACACAAAATAACAAATAAGTTCTTTGTAAGACAAAATTCATTTAATAAAGTTTTTTTTTATGTCTTCAAAGAAGAACAAGCTAGCTGATATAAGCCTTATTATAGTCTCTATTTATTTTCCTTTTATATAATTGTATAACAATTAGGATTCCATTAAAATATATATATAAAATATTCTTAAAAAAATTTAGGTATTGTCAAAATTTAGATAGGTAAAGATAGGATAGATATACTAAAGATAAGATTTAGATAAACTTAAATTTTCTAATTTATTTATTACTAAAATTTCCAATTTGAGATCCTAAGATGCCGAAAATATGCATATGCGTTAGTCTCCCAAATAATATTTTTTTGAATTGCAATCTTTACTATATATTATATGTAACAGCGTGCAGGTTCATATAGAAACTTCAGGCAATATATACTCTTCCTCATGTATATTTACAGATAAACATTTTTGATTGTTATTTATAATTATATTATTTGAAATTGAGAATTGTTGGAGTTAGGTTGATCCTCAAGAAACCATTTACTGAAACTCCTCCCTCATAGAAAGTTAGGTAAATCTTTAAAAGAACTTTAACTGAAACTCTTTCCTTATATTGGAAGTTAAGTTGATCCTCAAAAGAACATTTATTGAAACTGCTCCCTTATAGTGGAACCAGTAACACTATATATATATATATATATATATATATATATATATATATATATATATATATATATATAATTTTTTTTTTTTTGGTTTTATGAAATGAAATGATAATAAAACAAAAATTAAGCAGGTTTTATATTTTGGTTAAAGTTATCTATGAAAAGAAATTTATGTGGAGAAAACTATTAAATAAAGAACAAGAATTTTATTGTTATTATTTGTTATTTTCTTTTCCTCCTATATTAAAAAATCCCGTAAATGAATGATTCATCCATTAAAATTAATAAACCAAAAGTAAACAATGAATTAATAAATTGAAGTTAAATGAATAATTTTTTATTCTATGACCAATAGAAATTATTACAGATTAAATTTTTGAAATTGAACATGTACTCTGAGAATGGCTGACCGGAAATTACAAGATTCAACAACTTAATCTGCACAAAGTGTTTTACTTGCTCTCTTCTAAGTTTTAAAAAACTGCATTGAAATTTCAATTTCAATTTTGACAGTGTTTTTATTTATCCCTAGAATTTAAATTATTAATTTTTTTAAAATTTAGAATGTGCATAATAGACTACTCAAGATGAATTACAGCTAGGTAAGTAAATGTAAATTTGTACCTTATAGGTACAATCAGGAACAGTAGTTTCCTCCTGGTCTAGTTTCCTCCTTTTCTTAGAAAATTTCAGCGAAGATAGAAAAATAATAATTTATTTTAAACATTTGTTTCCACAAAGACTGCATGGAACCTTGAAGTACACTTTGCCCGGAGTTACTAACTGCACAAAGCACAAGGTCCAAAACTGCTGTCTGAGTTTTAGTTACCTTCAAACCATGTGGCGTTTGATGTCACCACTTGCCATGCTGTTGTGAGACTAATGTTTATGCTTTTACGAAGCTCAAGAGGCGAAAGGATGGCATTTCTTAGTTTTAGAAGGGGCGTAATTTATTGAATGCTACAATAATAATAATAATATAAACAGTGTTTTATTAATAAAAAACAAAATGAAATGAACAGTGTCACCTTCTCAGTATTGGTCCTAAGACCGTCTATGGTTTGCATTATCAAATATTAAAGTTATACTTATAACTATTTACACATATTATGATCTTATATACAGACATCATAATATTACATACTGTTGATAACAAAGAAAACTGGATTTTACACTCTCCACTGCTACTCTAACTGTCACTATGTAATTTCCTGTTGGACAATTAACAGACTGCAAGAATAATACCTATTCTAAATACAACCACTATCAACAAACACAGAACATAGAGTGGTAATAACGAAATAATGTATAATAAAGAAATAATAATAACAATAATGAGATACATTACAATAATGGTAAATGGTACCATCGAGCCTTACTCAACAAACAGAACATACTTACCAAAATAACCATATTTATAATTGTTACCAAACTGCCTTTTATTAACTCAAACTTCTTAAATAGTGTCCTTAAAAAAGTTACTGTCACGGGACGGTAGACAGAAGTTAAAACTTTAATTATCAATTTTAAAACTTCAATAAAAGTAATAAAAATATTAATTATATGTAATAGTTCATTTTTTAGTTTGACTATGTATGGGAGTCTGAGAAAGTTTATGCAATATTTTTCGTTGATTTTTAGTTTTAATATGTTGGGTATGTGAGAAAGTGTGTGCAATATTTCTGTATTGATTATTAGTTTAAGTATGTATGGGAGTTTGAGAAAGATAGTGCAATATTTTTTATATATATGTTTAGTTTAATATGTATGGGTATGTGAGAAAGTTTGTGAAATATTTTTGCATTATTATTAGTTTGACCATGTATGAGAGTCCGAGAAAGTTAGTGCACTATTTTTCATAGATTTGTAGTGTATGAGTATGTGAGAAAGTTTGTGCAATATTTTTGCATTATTATTAGTTTGACCATGTATGGGAGTCTGAGAAAGTTAGTGCACTATTTTTCATAGATTTGGAGTGTTAATATGTATGGATATGTGAGAACGTTTGTAAAATATTTTTGAATTATTATTAGTTTGACCATGTATTGGAGTCTGAGAAAGTTAGTGCACTATTTTTCATAGATTTGGAGTGTTAATATGTATGGATATGTGAGAACGTTTGTAAAATATTTTTGAATTATTATTAGTTTGACCATGTATGGGAGTCTGAGAAAGCTAGTGCAATATTTTTTATAGATGTTTAGTTTAACATGTATGGGTATGTGAGAAAGTTTGTGCAATATATTTACATTATTATTAGTTTGACTATGTATGGGAGTCTGAGAAAGTTAGTTCACTTTTTTCATAGATTTGTAGTGTTAATATGTATGGATATGTGAGAACGTTTGTAAAATATTTTTGCATTATTATTAGTTTGACTATGTATGGGAGTCTGAGAAAGTTAGTGGAGTTATTTTCATAGATTATTAGTTTTAATAAGTATGGGTATGTGAGAAAGTTTGTGCAATATTTTTGCATTGATTATTAGTTTGACTATGTATGGGGGGTCTGAGAAAGTTAGTGCACTAACTTTCAATTAATAATCGAACGAAAACATAAGATATATACAGCACTAATGTTGCACAATACGACAGCTGTATAGCTACAGATATACTGCTCTTAAGCATGTCGGTGACGCGAACACATGAGATTTCACCCATCCAAAAACCATCTATCGCGCACAGCACACGGCCGCTGTGCATGCGCCAGTCATGAGCATGTCGGTGACACGAACCCATAAGATTTTCCCCTACCAAAAAGTGCCCAACATGGCTAAAGAAGTTTTCACTTCAAAAATAAATTCAACAATTAAAGCCCATCTAAACTGCCACAGTTCCCACAGATATTGAGAAAGAGCGACCATATCCCAGCCATTTAAGTAAGATGTGAGTTCTGCATCATTTAATTAATTCTTACCAAACTATTCCTTCCTCAACCCGTCAGTATGGGACATTTAGCGATAAAACTTTTTGTTTTCCTGTCTGTTGCAGAAAGAACATAAATAATTTACACTATCAAGTTTTGGTTTAAGGTTAATTACTCAAGTCCTAACCTTAAACACACACATCATAAGATTTATATTATATGTACCAAGTTCAAGGTCTAGGGACTTGTATGAATCATGAAAGAGCATTTCTTACCAAATCCAAACAATGTACTCACCACATATTGTTTATCTTTTCAAAAACATGAAACAGCTGATCTCCCATTTTATCCAAGAAAGCAGTATTCATATCAATAGTGATTCAAACATTTCAACACATAATTTTTAACTCACAACAACAAAACACATCTTTATTTATTATGTGTCGGGCAAGTATATTTGCTAATCTGTTTGGTGACAAGGACAATTAATACCCGTAAAATATAATTTAAATGATTTTTTAAACTAAAACATGAACTTTTCTCATAACCAGTTTCTAAATATAATATTTATAGTTTGGCATGTTATTAAGCAACTGGCAAATTCTTTTGATAAAAAATCACAACACTTCTTCTATATAAGTATTCTCCCTGTATCCCCAACCCTGAGCAATGTACAGTAGCACATAATTGGCTTAACTGTTACTCCAAAACAAGCAAATTTAACAGCCTACGGTTTTTTACAAAAACTAAACTCTCTTCGCTTAACCAAATTTATAGGCAACTTGGCTACAATGGATTTTTCCTTACAATGTAAATCCCAAGACAGTTTATTTGTTAAAGTCTCCCATAATTATTTGTATTTGTTTATTACCTCTAAATTTTCCCTGTTATAAACCTTGCCTCTTTACATTTCCTAAATACCATAACCTTTGATTAAATCAAATTAAATTAAAAATTTCGTATACTGCAACATACTACTAGTTCATCATTTTTTGCTAATGGGAATACAAGGACAATGTCATCCACATAATATGTTCCTATTCACTAATCCATTTAATTTTAATGTATCTATTAAACAATAAACTGGTAAATATTTTGGCCATGGAATCAATAAAATATAGTCCCATATAATTTTGTACACATTTGATATCTCTTTTTTCATGCAAGGAGAAGATGATAGAATTTTGAAACTATCGGCACCAATCCTTTTTCAAAAATTTAGTTAAAGATTGTTACAATTTTTTTGCTAAATACTTTAAAAACAAATCAGTTTAAAAAATAATTAGTTATCCTATCTAAACTTGGAGCCTTATCATTCATAATTTTATTAAACACCACTCTTAATTCATTTACGTAAAACTCAGTGTCAAGAAAATAGTTTTTGACAAATGGTTCCACATATAAAATTACACTTGCCAACAATGAAGCATTTAACAGGTTCTTAAAATTTGTTGACCATTCATTCAACACCAGTATTTGCTGCTAAATAATAATTTTTAGTTTTTACGAGTGTTTTCAACAAAGTTCTACGAGGGTATTAAAAAACTTGTTCACCAATATGACAAGTGACTTAATGTATCAAGAAATTATATGGAAAATTATGTAAGAGTTATAATTTTAATTTGTGTAAAATAAAAAACCTCTAATTGGGTTATATGTTGTCTTTTTTACAACAAATGGAACTTACTTTCTGAACAGCCATTGTATTATGTTTATTCCATTAGCAGCTATATTTTAATACTGATAATATTATCTGTTTCAACAGATTGGAGATGGCAATTCCTTCAATAATGATATGTTGGATAAAATTAAGAAAGAACGTAACTATGGATATGAAGATGAAATAACATGTTCAAAGAAATGCCTTGCAAATTATGAAGAAACAGTAAGTAATACTATTTTATAAAATTTAAAAAAAATGTATTTAAACATAATAAAACCAAATTTTGTATTATAGTCAAATTGTGATAAAAATTATTATTAGTAAGCTTTGCTAATTACTAATTGAATATAAAACTTGCATTGCTATTGTTATTTAAAAAGTCAAATTGATATATTACAAAATACTTATTTTTTTGTAAAACTTTACAGATTTTAACTTTATTATTTAAAGTGTATCATTTAAGCATTATTTTATACAGGTCCTTAATTAGGTACACTGCTTTAATAAATCAAAATTTTGAGTAAACTGCTATATTAAAAACTAGTGCTCTATTGTTAAATTGATATAGCAGATTCGGTATTGCCTGGTAACACTTTGTAGGAATAGAAATCTAAATGTAACTTCACTCAAAAAAAGTGTTTAAAACAAACTAATATTATAGCTAATGAAACAAGAATGAATATGATTAGATTGGCTCCAATTCTTTTTGTTATAACTTTGTCCTAATTTTTAGTGATTAAATTATAATAATCATTGTTATAATAAATTGTATGATTCTCTATATACTGTGATAATATTGGTTGTCCCAATTTGAAATAGGGGACCTAATCCTTTACATAGTCAATTCCATAGTTTGTAATGATAATTTGTGTTTTTTAAATTAAGTAAATATTATGGAAGGAGATAAATTCGTAAATTTTATTTGACCCTAGTCATAATTATGAGTCGGTAATATTTCAATACATTCACCTAATACTATTATACTATTTTTTTCCATAGCGATGGGTGCTTCCTTATGGTTACTACAGCGCTCTGGCTTCCTTTCAAATGTGTAGACAGATCTTAGAATAGTATGGTTTGGTGTTAAAGTACAAATTAAAATCATATACAAATTAAAACTTATTAAATTTTAGTAAAAATGTTTTATATAAGAAAATTTTCTACCACAAATTTTTTGTATCTGATATTGTTGGCATGGCTGCTATGTTACAAACTGCTGTTGTTTTAACTATATGCTTAGAATGTCAATTTAAGTGGATTTTTAAATTATAGGAATAAAAACTTATTTATTTATACTTCTTGTAAAATAGAGATATAAAATTTCCTTTCCTTATATAAAATTCAATTCATGAGAAATTGATCTCAGTGTATTAGGAGTAAATAAATAAATCGAAAAAAACAAACCAAATTATTTACTTATCATATACAATTAAAGAATTTATTTGTAATTTAATTAAGATTGCATTACATCACAGTTACTTAAAAATGGATTCACCTGTAATTCCTTAACCCGGGAGGGGTCGCGTGAATGAAAGTTACGTGAGAGGTCGCGCTGGGTTGTTTAGACCAGGTATACTAAAATGCAGAGTTTTCTAATAACGAACAAAGTTTTATTTTGTATAATATGATTATAATTATATTAAACAGTATCATTTATATTTCTTATGAAATATTAGTAAATAAGATCAATTAATAAAAAAAATTATAGTCTACTAAAAATATAACGAGCATTTTAAAAGTTTAGTCGTATTTCTATTGAAATATTGGTAAGTAAGGCTGTTTCCCAGCATACACTTCCATGTTCATCGTATAAAAGGTTTTCGCGCAAGTCATGACAAATATTTTTATACCATACTTGGCTGGCTTGTTTGGTATGTATTGTTTGAAACCGCACCGTCCTCTGAAGGATTCTAACATTTCATCTATGGTGAGATACTTGCTTACGGAGAAGTTTGTTTTGCACTTTTCAACAATTTTTTCAAAAACATCACGTATGGGTGAAAGTTTATCATGTTCCATTCGCTGCCTCCTGGTTCCAGCATCATCAAACCTAACAGCTCTGATGAGAAATTTAAACCTCCGTAAGTTCATACAATTGCGAAAGAACTCTACTCCTGTTCCGTCAGTCAACCACAAATCATTAAGATTTATGTGAAAAGCACGGAGAACACCCGCCATATAAAGAAGGCCTATAAATGATTCAATTTCTACTTTTGAGGTATCTCTGGGTTGGATATAGGCTGGCCTAATTTTTTCAATACGTTGATTTGTGTATTTTACTATGTCATCTATTATGTCATCTGTGAAAAACAGCCTCCAGGAATGAACAGGTGAATCAATGTTCACATTACGCCTCACACCTGGAAGTCGCCGAACCAAATTGTGTTCGCCTGTTCGTCTGGTAACGGGTGGGCAGTGAAAGGACCACTTAGTAACTTTATCTTTACCGGTATACTCAGGCCCTGTCGCAGCAGTAACTTCGTCATCATCTCCAGACTGTTCTGATATGCTGTCATCTCCTTGAATCTCTAACTGTTCCTGATCGCCAACATCTGAACCTGGTTCATCAATTGACTGGATAATAGCTTCATCTAAGAATAATTGCCACCTTATTGTGCCTGTGTTCACGATTCTTTCTTCTTCATGTCGTTCCTCTTTTTTCACACTGTCTAAAAGTCGTAATAGTCTTTCCTCTTCACCCCCACCATCCATGGCAAACACTAAATAAACATAAATAAATAAACACTTCAATAAACACTATAATCTAACAAAAACAAAATAACAACAAAAAATATAGGAAACACTTTGTTTTCGTGGTCACACAATCACACACAATTGGCACACATAAGGGGGCGTGCTGGGTGTTATCGACACAGGCGCTGTTTGAAGCGTGAATAGGACTGACTTGTAGGCAAAGGGGAAGGCCACAACTGTGAGAATGTGTTGTGGACAAGTCCATTTGAAGGTACTGGGGGGGGGGGGAGGAACCACCCGCTTTCACAGTTGCAGCGTTGTGACCTTGAACATATATGAGTGGGTCGAAAAGACCAGGCGCGACCCCTCCCGGGTTAATAACAACATTGATTTGATTATAGCCATTCAAAAAGCTATTTGCATTTATCATAAATAAACCCAGAAATAAATTTAAGTAAACCTATACAAATAAACGCACCTTTTACCATTTTTGAACAATATTCAAGAACTTTGAAAGAACTGTATTATTTATTATACATTGGAATACTGCAAAATTTTTGTTTGTAAGTACTTTTATTAATATAATTTTCTAAGTAGCTTGTTGAATTCAGAGTGACCGAAAACTATTGAAATTTTTTGAATTATCAATTGTTTACAAAAAAGTACATTATCTCATATCAAAGATAATATTAAGTATAATACCGTACTTGTAATAATTTGGTTTCTTATTTTAGTTGAAAAAATTCTTCATAGAGCATCTTCATACTGATGAAGAAGTACGTTTAGTTCTAGAAGGTTCTGGGTATTTTGATGTCCGAGATGTTAATGACAAATGGATTAGGATTCAAGTTATTCCTGGTGACCTGCTCATTGTTCCTGCAGGAATATATCACAGATTTACCCTAGACACAAAGGTAATATAAACACTTGAATTAACTATTTCACAAACCCATAAAAAAATCTAAATCTAATCAAGCAAAAATTATTCATTACTATTCCCAAATAAATCACATTAAGGAAGTTACGTTACCAGTTAAAAACTGAAAATGAAACAGTCCTTAAAGGTAGAGTATCTCAAAACTGGCACAAATTATTTTGATGAAATGTGCAGATTATTACCTTAACATATGTGTCTATATGTAAAAGTAAAAAAAAAAAAAAAATTATAGTAAAAAAATTATTTAAAAAATACTTCACTAATCTTATAGCCCTTATAATGTAGCTATAAAATAACCGGGATCCCTGCGCCTCTCTATTAAAATCTTTTACTGTCGGATACAATGATGGAGGTAATCTAGTAGATCCTTCATCAGCTTCATTGATTTGTTTTCAGTGGACCTCTGTACTCGAAACAGTTTTTTATTTATTTTTATTGCAGATTTGATCTTTGAAAACAAAATGTCACATAGAGCTATGTTAGGTGAGTATATTGATGTTTCAACACTGGAATTGTCAAAAATATCTTCACAAATAGCATAAGTGACCAATTTTTTCACATATCAGGTGTTTTTTTTCACATCATTCTATTCATGAAGTGTTTTCAAGACTTTTTTGTAGTAGATCTGATTAACAGTTTGAATGTTGCATACCCAATCAATGTGAACAATTTGTTGGATGTTAAAAAAAAAAAAAAAAAAAAAAAAAATTATAGTTTGCAAATGCTCCTGCATGCCAAACCATGCTTTATTTTGTCTTGGTAAACTGGAACTGTACTAATGCATGGATAGCCGCTTATGAAATGTTTACATGAGTTTCTTTTTGCTCAGGATAGAAGCCTCAACAATATCTTTGAATATAATTTTTCATGTTAAAATTTTCTTATAAAATCTCTTTAACACGTTCGCTCCCGCAATGCAAAAAAAATATTTCCTGAAATATAGTCCAGCTGGCACATATTTGTGCCATACGGTATTTCACCATAGACCAGTGGCACATATATGTGCTGGCTGTGTCATTAAAATAGACTGGCGGCACAAATGTGTGCCGTTGACTTCACCAAACTTTTCGTTAATTTATTTCAATACGGTGTACCGTAAAGCTCTGAAACTTCGTATGCGGTCTATAGAGATGTGTGCCACTTGGTTTCTGGCTACGTTGATGTAATATTGGTAAATACATCACTTAAAGTTGGTACCCTTGTTGTTGTTTTCGTTTTTATTACCTCTGACTCAGTCAGTGATTGTAAAGATGAGGACAACAAGTACTTTGGACTTTGTATTCCTGTCTGTTTCAAAGCGTGGCATGAAAAATGAAGAAGAAATGAAAGAGCTTTCAATGTAATAAGTATTGGTAAAGCAATGTAAGTTAGTCATTTTGATTAGTAGTTTTTATTAAAACTTTGACAATATGTTTTTCTGTAAATAAAACATAACCCGATTATATAATGTTTGTTTGATTCATACACATTGTAATTTTCAAGAAAATATCAGATTTATATGAGGCACAGCTGGTCTAAATAAAAATAACAATTTTTAATTGTTATAGACCGAGTGGCACATATATGTGCCACCAAACATAAAGCTCTAAAATAAAAATAAATGACTGATATAATATGAATTTATAAATAATAACTCAGTATTTGAGCAAAATAAAACATAATTTTAGAAGTTTTTAACTTTGGTCTGTGGTTAGAGTCATACTCAGGATGGCTGGTACACTAGTTAGTTATTATAGATGTAGTGTGGTTTGTGGAAATACTCCGCCCGGCACATATATGTGCCGCTTGGGAGTGAATGTGTTAACAGTTTCTTTATCTCTAGTAGCTAATTCACAATAACTGCTCAAATACTCAACTGATAATTTGTTTAGAACACTTTCAATGACCTCTTAAATATTTGAGGTTGTGTCTAATCACTTCCAATTTTTAATCAGTAAAAAACATGAATATATTACAATATATGTTATATTGAATTTAACATTTCTATATTTGTTCTTGTTAAATTTTTTAGTTTAGATTGTACAATCACTTCAAACAAAGTTTAACTGCCAAACTGCTGGTTGTACAAGCTTCGAAATTTAATAATAGATGGAGGGGTAAGCTCCTTGCTTTTAAAGGTGATAAGAATGTAAAAAACAAATCTGTAGGGTTACTGAATAGCCATTGATTGAGTGATTGATTGATTTGTAGTTTTAAAGGCCTTTTTTAACCAGTACTGGCACCACGACCAATGGCCTATTGTACAACTAAAGCCTCCACATTCTAGCTTAGCAGATTTGTTCCCCTTATAAGTTTAAGTAATCCACTAGTTTATTAGCTTGTTCAATGATAGTTTCCTAGGAATTTGTTATCCAAAATCCTTTCGCCTCTTATTGGTCAGGCCCTCACAAAATTGTAAATTAAGATTAGCTCTTATCTTGTGCAAGTGCACTATAAGACCACAGTGTCCTGTAATTTGTATGACTTGTCCTCTTATTGTCCTTTCTGGACTACCTCAAGGAATGACTTAGTATGGGAGTCAAGGCTTCCCCATCTTTGCTGGTGTTTTGCATGAACCCACCTGTTTATGGCCATCTTAGCCAGACACACGGATATTCCTAAAGCTGGTTCAGGTCCTGCGAACTCTGGTGGAGAGCCCCATTTAGTTAGATTGTCTGCCTTCTCATTATCCACAACTCCCTTATGCCTTAGCACCCAGCACCTAGTGCATGGTTATCCAGTTTTCCTAGGGAAAAGCATTGAGAATCTCTTGGCATTCCCATAATAGACTAAATTTAATTTTAGTGGCTTCATGTACTTTAATTCCAGCCTGACTATCTGCATGTATGTGAATATGTTTTTTTAAAAAATCCTGTCTCAAATTCTCCCTTATACAGTTATTTAAGGCCATAATCTTGGCCTGAAAACTCTCCATATTGTCCCAAGGAAAACGAACATTTCAACCCCGGTCTCAGCCCATATACCCCTGCACCAGTACCTGCAGTAGTTTTTGAACCATAAGTGTTCCACACCAGGTTTCCTGTATTTGGGTGGCCAATTTTTTCTGTAATTCTGGCAAATCCCCTTATGTGAGTCTCTCCAGACGCCGTTGCACCTCAGTCTACAGGCTGATTTTCTTGTTTCCAGCATCCATTGCAGCGGTAGGTGTTGTGGACATGGTAGTGGATAGACATGCCATCGCCTGAACCCTAGTCAGAGTCATTTTTGGGACCCTCTCTCTGTTTGGTCCCAACCCATCAAACTACTCCTCATAGTACGCCATTGGTCTAGGAACATAGCAGTATAGATATATCTCATCACTGCTGGTCTTAGTCTCCAGATGCCCTCTTGCTGCCATTAAGGATTTGTTGGCTTTTTGTGTAATGACCTCAAGTGCGAATTCCAGAATAGTTTGATGTCTAATTCCCACTTCTAGATATTTGACCTTTTCCGTGCTTGGAATTTTTATCCCAGAAAGTTTAATATCACTGAAATCCGGAATGATTTTCTTTCTTGTAAATGGGTTCAATGTCATCTGTCATCGCTATAGGGTTGAGCCTGAGGTTTTACTTGCGACACCACCCCTCTACTAGTGACAGCTCTTTTCATGAGATCTATCACTGTATTCCCGAACCTCTCTTAGATAAGCACCACCAAATTATGCGTATATCTTTTGGGTGTAGAAACACTCTGATGAGAGAAGGTCCAAAAGTGTGGCAAACACCAGGCACAACAGAAGGGGAGAGAGAACCTCCCGCTGTGAACAGCCTTTGGTGATATTGCCACAGATATTCACAGGTTCCTGGTTCTTTGCATTGTCCAAAGCTCTCTCAATTTCAAGGAAGACACCGAGGGTATATTCACAGTTTCTGAGAGTCCCTTCCAGTATCTGTATTAGACTATGAAGTGCACCCTCATATCCTTTACCAGTCAGAGTTTTCTCTGGAAAGTTTGATGGAACTATTGGCATCTGATATGTTTTCAGGATATCCTTGGTGGACAAGCTTCCAGTCTTGCAAACCTTACTCTTGTCCCTCTTGACATTGTAGCATGGTCTTTTTCTTGCCTCTGCTCTGGGTGAGCTCCCATCAGACTTTGTCCTTTTGGGTTGTTGACTAGACAGGTTTGTTTCTCCCAAGCTTTCCTGTGTTTGGGTTGAGCATATCTTCATATTGGTATTTTCTCTGTGTGGTATTCTATTTTTGGATTTTATAGGTAACCCCTGTTTCACTGCTTCAGCTCTTATCATTTCCGTTTTTGAGCTCCTGAGAGTCGTTTCTTTTTGATGCCGAGATGTTTGACTCCATACCTAACTCTTTCTACAACAGGATAATTCAGGACTCCTTGAGTGCCTATGTCCTGCTGCAGAAGTTGGAGAGTAGATTCCACAGGGCTGTTCTCAACCCCTTATTTCCTCCACCTCCATCTGGTTACTTTTTATTAAGTTGTTTATTTCAAGCTCCCTAACCTACATTTATTGGTTTTGTTGATTCGATAAAACTTCCACTAGTGGCTACGGAGATATACTTCCACCCATATAGAGCCTCACATGTATAGGTAAGTGTAGGTTGAAACTGGAGATCGCCTGGTATTCGGAGTTTGCAAATTCAAGACTAAGCTTCGACATATGCTGTTCCGCCTTGGTTTGGGTTGGATAATGTCTTACACTTTCGCCGCATGATGCCACATCACAAAGTTCAGCCATATCAATACGTTGCCTACTCTGCACCATGTGGAGGCATGTAAGTCCGCACTTGAAACTGCACTCACCCCCCCACAAATTTCTTACGAAAGGTATGTATGGTCTCTTCACAAAACTACTGAATAGCCATACCTTATATAGATGGAAAAAATCCAAAATATAATAATTTTTGTAATCACAACACTTTAAAATGAATAAGCATAAAAATATATGAATGTTCACTAGTAATCACATTAAATTTTTGAAAGAATACAAATTTTTAATCTCGTTAATGACTAATTTTGTATTTATTGCATATAGAGAAGGTTATAAAATTGCAATGTAATATGGAAAGAACTTTATCCTAATTATAAACTATAGTGTAAGGTGGATTATTAATTTATTTTCAATCTGTTACTCCTGAGAAATATAATGTTATTATAAACCATTCAATTGAATTTTTAATAGTTACTATGGCAACTAAGACAACAATACTGCAAGTCTTGTACTTATTACTGTAGAAACCAGAATCAATTAATATATTTTTCTTTATTAAATTAGATAACAAACTTTGCTTCACAACTTCAAATGCATTTATTCAGTGTGAGCTCAGTAGTTGTTGAGGACGGTTTATATATTGTTTGGCATTGTTTATATATTATATAAGTTTGGCATATACCCTTTGACCGCCAAGAGCTTATATATTGGCTTTTTCATTATAATATTAGCTCGGCTTGTGTACTGTGATACGTACCCCGCCAAGAGCCAGTATATCAGGCCAAACCACATATATCCCCAGACCACCGAGAGCTGATATTTTTACCTCCTGCTATATCTTACATAGTAGCTACATTTTTTAGCAATCTTTATGAATTCGATAAGAATTAGGTACCCTACAATTACATATTGAATATTTGTTTTAATTTCGTTGAATTTTAAATAATAATGCTTAACCTTTTTTGTTCGAATAGGGTCTTTAAAAATGTTCCTCTGGAGTCATACGGCCAGTGTGAGTGGCCACGCCATTATCTATATGAGCTTGGAATTGTTTTCGCAGTCTTGTTCCTCTCAGCTCATATGGCCACTCAGAGTGCCCAATACAAAATCCTGCGAACACTCGGATGGACATTGTGAGTGAACATAGCATTACGTATCTATGGAAACCAATTTATATTTTAATAATATTATTTTCTGAGTAAAGTGTTGGAGTCTGTAGGAAAACTCTTGAACTATGTGAAAAACGCATGATTGCTTTCCCTCCTTTTATAACATCTGTAATGAGCTCAATATGATAACCTCTATATTTTCACTCAGTTCTGTGCTAGTCGTTGTTAGTATCGTGATAAATCGTTGATATTATAATATTATAAAGTTACGGAAATGGATAATTAAAATTCAGATGAAATTAGAAATGAGTTCGAAACAGATGTTGTGTTTGATTGTGGTGAAAGTGACTCAGATCATGAAGGTGACATTAACTCTTATGTCAGTGAAGAGCACGAGGCATTCGTTAATGCTGAAATACAAGATTAACAAAGTTATATTGAAAGTAATGGACACATATCACAAGACGAATATGATGCTCAGACAGATACAATAGTTGCAAAAGAAGAAAGGAGAATATTTGTAGAAGATGTGAATGGAATTGTAGAAGAAGAGGTGGATGAAGTTGGAGAAGAGGAGGAATGGGAGGATTGGACTAAAGGTGAGAAAAATGTTAGTAAATTTCAATGGTGAATGGATTCAGGGTATAAACCATCGTCAGGGCAAAAGCCAACTTCAACATTAGAATATTTTCAACTATTTTTTACCGACGAACTGCTCTCTGAAATAGTTAAGAAAAGTAACTCATATGTGGTCATGGAAAGATGTAGATTAAGTAGAAATTAAAGCTTTTTTAGGTGTCCTAATCAACATGGCAATGAACACAAAGACAGAACTTAATGACTACTTTTCAACTGATTAGGTTTACTATCAGTCGTTTTTTAAAGACGTATTGTCAAAAGGTTCTTACAGATTTTTGGAACCCTCATGTCAGTCCTCCTCTAACTGGCCCAATACAAGTTACTTAGACAAGATTTGGAAAAGTACACATTGTAGTAATGTACTTGGACAAAAAAACAGGGAATACTACATCCCTAAAAGCAAAGTAAGTGTTGATGAAAGCGCAATTGGTTTCAAAGGGAAAATTGTTTTCAAAGTTTATAAGAAAGACAAGCCTATTAATTGGGGAATTAAGGTGTTTGTTCTTTCAGAACCCTCCTCTGGCTATATCTGTGTTCTAGAGCCATATTTCGGAAAATGTACAACACATAAAATGGCAGGGCAAGATTAAGCTATATCTGTGTTCTAGAGCCATATTTCGGAAAATGTACAACACATAAAATGGCAGGGCAAGATTAAGGTGTCACCAGCCGAGTTGTTTTACATCTTGTTAATAAGCGCAAAGAACCGTATAGTAATATTGAAGGACTCCATGTATTTACCGATAGGTTCTACACCAATTTAGATCTAGTTCAGGCATTATATGACATAAAAGTGCATATAACTGGTACAATTAAGAGCAACAGGAAAGGCTTGTCTCAGCAAGTTAGGCCGATGAGAAAATCACATAAAAGTAAAAATAAGAAAAGAGGAGAAGTTCCCAAAATAAAGTTGAAAAAAGGCGATACTAAAGCCTTCAGAAAAAGTGACTGTTTTCAACTTTTGCTATGGAAGGATTGTATGTTATTATGCTAAGTACTTTGTATAACAATAGCACTCAAACTGTTAGGCGAATGGTAAAAAGAGGAGTAACAGAGGATGTAATGGGAGGTGTTGACATTGGTTGTAAGTGTTAAAAAAACGGGGAAGACCATCAGACATACAAGACAAAGCAAGATTAGATGGCAAACTGCATATTCCTTGGCCCTAAAATATTTTGAATAATATTTTTAATAATATTTATAATATTTTGAAACTTTAAGTTTTTGCTTTATTTTATCCTTGAATATGGAGTTTCAACAAGAAATATCTGCTATTACATTAATGTTGATAAAAACGTGATTTCCTCAACACTACAGTGTCGCCTTGAGGTAGTAGGGCGGGTTGTTGATGCGCTGGGAAGAGAAAGTGGAGGAGCAATGACCTCTGCGTCACCATCCCCCTACCCCGATGCAGCACGACAGTGACCTTGTCTATTGTCTACGCCGGCGGGTAGTCTGTCATGTGCTAGCGACCGGAATACATCATTACCATATCGTGCTGTGCAGTGTTTAGTTTCTTTACATTTTTGTAAATAAACTTGCTGCAGAACTCGGCGTAGGGACATCAACTGTGTCAGATTGGAAAAAAAATCGTAAAAATATTGAAGACTTTTGCTTTAAAATGATCGCTAAAGACAGTTTAGAGGGTAGAGGAACTATAAAAAATGCAAAAAATGAATCGTTGGACGAGGCATTATTTATGTGGCTTAGTGCTCAGCAAGAACGTGGTGTTCCGATTTCTGGACCGATTTTGGCTGAAAAAGCGGCAAGCCTAAACAAAAAATTACCAAATCCTGATCCAAATTTTACAGCTAGTAAGGGATGGCTAGAGCGGTTCAAAAATCGGCATGGCATAAGACAATTATCTGTGACGGGTGAAAGTCTGTCTAGTGAAAAGTGAAAAGTTTAAAAACTATTCAACGAATTATTTCGTCTGAAAAACTTTCTCCTGACCAGATTTACAATGCTACGAAACAGGATTGTTTTATCGTATTTTACCGAGCAAAACCTTAGCTTGTAAAACTGATGAGGCAGCCAAGGGCTACAATAAGAGCAAGGATCGCCTAACTGCTATGGCTTGTAGCAATGCTTCTGGAAACCACAAAATTCCCCTAGTTATAATTGGCAAGGCAAAAATCCTCGAGCACCTAAAAATGTAAATCGTGCATCCTTGCCTGTGGTTTATCTAAATCAAAAAAGTGTGTGGATGGACAGCTTTATTTTTAAAAAGTGGTTCTTTGAAAATTTCGTCCCAGATGTGAAAAAATTTCTCAAAGAAAAAAAACTGCCAGAAAAAGCGATTTTGTTTCTTGACAATGCGCCATCTCATCCTGCAGTAGAAGATCTCATCAGTGGGGATATTAAAGTTAAATTTCTCCCCCCAAATGTAACTCCAATTTTGCAACCTATGGATCAGGGTGTGTTGGAAAGTATCAAGCCTGTTTATCGCAGAGAACTTTTAAGCAAATTAATTGAAGAAAAAGGCGAACAAAGCGTGATTGATTTGTTAAAATCTGTAAATGTCAAAGACGTGATTTACATGATTGCAGACGCTTGGGATTATGTTCCAAAAAGTGCTCTACAAAAGTCTTGGAAAAAATTGTGGCCAAACATATGCAATGTAATTGAAGAAATGAACCCTACCACTCCACAAATAAGTGAATCAAATGAAACCACTGTCACTACAGAGCAATTGTTAGGCATGTTTGCAAGAATTGACAGTTGTTCCGATTTTGATATCAACGACGTCAATGATTGGTTAACAGACAACAACGAAGGAGGTTATGGAGTCATGACAGATGAAGAGATAATTGTAGCGAGTACATCTACGTAGGGAGCAGACGACAGCGAGAGCGAGGAAGAGGGAGACAGCGCACGGCCGGAGATGATGCATGCGGACACGACGACACAACGACACGACGACACAGCTGGACAACATCATGGCGTATTTGGAGCAACAGCAGGATACAACGCCAGCTGAACTAATGATGGTGAAACGTTTACGTGATCGTACCGCATTGAAACGTTACACCATATTAAAACAGAGGAAGATAAATGACTTTTTTGTAAATAACAACTAAACCCTGTGTAAATTAAAAGCACGTCTAAATATTTCAAGTGTGTAAAAAAAATGTTTTTCGTGATTTACAGTACATTGTGTAATTTCGTGTATTGTGTAAATTGAATGACTGTGTAAATATTGTGTTGTTTCGTGACCAAAAGGAAATTATAAATGGTAAGTTATCATTTTATATTTTGTTTTATTTATCTTTCTATAATTTCGGATTATCCGGATTTTTGATTAACCGGATCACTTCCGGTCCCAATTAGTCCGGATAAACGAGGTTGTAGTGTATAAAGTCTTTATGAGGTTTAAAATACTATGCAATACAAAGTCTTCTATTTCAAATAAGTTGGCTTTTTTTTATAAAATATTCATTTTTGCTCTTTAACCTTTAAATACTTACCTACATGTCAATGAATTAAACAAAACAATTCTGAGCTAGTGATGCCGTCCGGTCGATATGGCAGCCGAGTACCAGCTGACGAACGAGTGGCCACTTACGGTGGCCATGGGACCAGAAAGGATTTTAAGCTCATGGGAAATAATACAAGTTATCTATGAGTCGGGAGTGGCCACTGTTAGTGGCCTTATGAGTGCAAAGGGTGAAGTTTGTAGCCTATTTTTGACCAAGTGTTTCTAAAATAGCTTTTATGATAGTGAAAAATCATAGATTTTAGGTCTGTTTCTAGATATCACTCAAATTTCCTGAATAATTTGATATATAACAGAATGCATTTTAAATAAATATTAACTTCATTACAAAAGTTATATTATATATGTGTTTATTACATTTCACAGTCAATAATAATATAAGCACTTGAAAAGAAATCTATTTTGTTTTCAATATTTTCGATTTTTTATATACAGGTAATACAGGCACTCTACTACAAAAAATAAAATCAAAATGATCACTCCACTTTAAAAATTGTAGAAATTATTAATAGTTTTTTATAACTATGCAAAACAGTCATTTTGGCTTGTTGATCTATCAACTCATGACACAAAAAACGCTGGCAATCAAGGTCATGAACTCACTATAGATGCCTAGCGGTTAAGACAAAAACTGTACAGTAGTCCATGGCGGTCAAAGGGTTATTTGATAATATTCTGAACAATGCACATTAAAGCTAATGTGTAATTTGGCATGATGTTATTTTTTGACAATAAAATATTACCCTTGAGGTGGGTCTGCAGCAGCTTGAGGACTGACGAAGAGAGCAAGTTGACCATAACAAGTTGATGAATGAATACATAGGAATGAATGAATGTATTAAGGATTTTCGTTATGCACTACAACCATTAAAGAGATCTATTTTGACTCTGTTTCATTATTTCTGAGATTCTCAGTTATGGAATCCTTCTAGTTTCACAGCTGCCATATATTTATGGAGATGATCTTGGAAGTAAGGAGACTTCTACCCCAATCGTAGGACTATTGTGGGATTTGAAGATGATTCAGAGATGGTAAAACTCTTCCACTTCTAGTTCCCGAAGTTTTTGCTCCTTTAATAGCTAGAGCCTTGGAGTCTACTAGTAAATAACAAGGTATTTCTTCCACCTCCTCACAATACCTACAGGGTTGTGTCATCTTTTAGACTGAGTTTCCTGAGAAGTCCTTTGAATGTGCCATATCCTTTAGGAAACCTGTTAGTAATTTTATTTTTACATAGACTACTGTAAGTCATTAATCTGGTCTGGTCATAATTTCTTAGCAGACCCTTTGTCCATGTCAACTCTTTCATTCCTCTCCAGAATTTTGACCTACTGGCATCATCTCCTCTTTTGAGGTCAACTTGAAGTAATTTTCTCACTAAAAGGTTCTGGTCCTACGATTGGGGTAGAAGTCTCCTTACTTCCAAGATCATCTCAATTTTCATTTTTTTCTATCACAATGTCCTGATACTCAGAAGAGTGTGAATTTATACTTCTGCCCAGTTCATTAAGTTTCAGTTGGAATTAAAGCAACTGGAAGTGCTGGGCTGTGAAAAGTGTTCAGGTGATAGGAAATGGTGAGAGTTGAAAATGTCCGAACATGGTGGGTCTATTAATAATTAATTAATTTATAGCATGTACCATTCAAAGGGAAAATTTTTAACAAGAAACGAAGGAGCGTATTGGAACCAAAGGAATGGTCATGTCAAGTGAAGAAATTTAGTTATTTAGTTCCCTCGGTGAACTTGGCCTCTTTTAAGTCTAACAGTATCTGAGTTAACCATTTACAGAAAAAACAGATTACCATATAACATTAGTTTCTTCTTTTTTTTAAATAAAAAAAGAACAAGTTGTAATGAATCAATTGATCATTTATGCATACTTATATATATTCATGAATCCATACATGTGTAAAGTTGATACGCCCTTAAAACACAAATTTACATAACGTTAAACAAGCCCCCCCCATATGTTTTAAATTACAAAATATTTTGGTGAAAAAAGATATTGGTAACAATTTGTTAATAGTACTTAAGTTACAAAAAATGGTTCTAAGACTAACTTATTAGTAAATTAAAAAAAAAAAAAAAAAAAAATTAATTAATTACATGTATATTCTCAGAGTTGGCCAACTATAAAAAAAGTTTATTATATAAAAAAAATATGTTAGAAAATTTTACTAGTAATTGACACCAATACTTTATAATTTAGAAAATTAACCCCTTTGGGATTGTGAGGTCCGAAATTGCTAGCTTATCCCTTCCAAAGAAAAACTTATTTTAGTATTGTTAAATACTTAATATTGTTATTATTGTTGAAAAACCTAAAGCATTACTTAAACAAATTTCACAACAAGTCCTCAATTAATGAAAATAAATAAATTCAAGTTCTTTGGTTATTTTTTTTTTTGTTTTCACTTTTACATTGCGAACAATGCTGAAATGTCTGGACTTGAGTTGAACTTGAAGTTACAGCTTGAAATTGTAGCTTGTAATTCCAGCTTGAACCAGCATAAGCTGGTTCAAGAGTTGTCAAAAAACGTTTGAAGACGAGGCATGATGAATGAAGATGATGTTTTTTATAAATTTAGAAAGAAAGAAACTACCCACATCTTAGTGAAACTTCTGTATTAAACTTTTCTTTTTTTTTAAATAACAATGATAGTACAAACTACGTGATGACAGTTAATGCAAAAACATAATTTTTTAGAAAACTTTTCGAGGCTATGTCATCACGACAACACTCGGTTCCGAACTATATGTTATCGCCTGCAGGCACCGTTAGACTTTTGCCCATGGCAAGAGTCACCTGACACTGTTTTCGGACTTGAACGCTAGGGTACAGAACTTCCCGGCAATAAGTTTTATCTACCTCAAAAAAAGAGAAAGAAAATACGTATGTCGGTACATAGCAAAAAGCTTTGACTTCAATTTTTACTTTCATATATTGTGAGTGGATGTATAACAATCATATAAAACAAATTATTCTGTACACCTCATGCTGTTTGCATTTTGAATTTTTTTCTTATGTATATCATCTTTCAAAATTTTGCTTCTCATTGGTGAAATTAAAATTTGTAATTAGAGTAATTTTTAAAGTATTAGCTCTAAGTAATCTCTTATAATTGATTGGAATTTGGTAGATCACTGGCCTTTTTTCTTGCTTATTATTACAAAATACTTTGTCAAATCATCATTGTATTATTACTCTATTCAGAGACATTGCAAGTATAACATAATACATCTTGTTTGAAATAAACTATTGAATAGTTGTAAATTTACATTGCATCTACTTTCTTATAATTTTTTTTAAATGGCCCATAATGAATAACAAAAGGAAAATGATGTTCAGAATATTGTAATCATTATTATTATGTATGGATGTATAATGAAGTCAGAACAAGTTGAAACATGCCATACAGATTTTAGAGAATCCCAGAAATCTGAATTAGAAAGTTTTACTCACTGTTAATAAATACATAATCATTTATTTTATGAAAGAATTAAAAAAACAAAGAACCATCAAAATAACCTATATAATAAAAGAAAGTGGTATCAGAATAAAGAAAGTAGTGTTATATCAGTTTTATTTTATGTCATAATAAGTAACATCAGCAGTTGTAATGAAATATAATTGATTTATAATCCAGATGAAAAGGTAAACTTACAATTTAATTTCAAAATCATGGAAACATCAATTACAACTTTTATGTTCACCAGAACATGTTATTATTATCTTATTTGTTTGATTGTAGGTCTGATTATTATATAGGATTTTATTACATTAATTTTAATTACACATATAATTCAATTTGTAACTGTTTATATTTGGTTGTAATTATAAACCCAATTACATGATACTTGGCATAAAATGATATATATGTGGCAGAATACTAAGACATTAAATAACATATATTAACACAAAATATTTTATGATTAAAAAAATTAATAGATAGAATGCACAAACTTGTCCATAATATTGGATGTTTAAAAAATAGACAATAACACATTTTACAACAATATATTTAATGACTAAGAGATAATGGTGTTTACTAGTTTAAGGACAATTCAAGATATAAATGTGTTGTAAAATTACACTGCTCCATGAATATTATACTTCTGGAGATGTCTCACAAAAACTGAAATCTCTGTAGATATTTTCATATGCATCACTTAATGCAGGATGTCAGATTTACATTTCCATAAAAGCCAAATAAGAGATTTCAACTATTTATATCCTCCCCAATACTTAAAACTGAATCAATAAATAATTTTTCTAATCCATTTTATTTCTGATTTTTTAAGTTTTAAAGTTTCAAGATTATAAGACATATAAAACATTATTATAGCTAAGGTAATAATTTCTACAGTATTTCATCACTATTTTAATTTATTATTTTTACAGAGTTATATAAAAATGAATCGCTTATTTGTTAATGAGCCTGTTTGGACACCTTACAACAGACCAGGAGCAGATAATTTGGATTGCCGTAAAGATTATTTGACTAAACTACAAAGCGGAACGTTTAATGGGGTTGTATAGGTGAGGTGTTAAGTACTGTAATATAGGTTTAACCCTTAAGTTGAAAAAAGAGACTAATTAATTAGTAGTTATACATATTATGAATAACTCTAAAATATTCTTGTCTTATATTTCGATTAATAAATGAGAGTTAGATCAGGAGTGAATTATCTGTTTTTTAAACTGTTCACACTTACTGGATCATACTTCCTCCTTTATTTTTTCATAAATCCTTTTTCTCCATCAATTAGAAACCTGTGTTGGGATCATTATTATTGAAAATATCAAACTACAGTATCAATGTGATTGGTATATATCATTTTAACATTAGTTCATGTCAAACTTAACATGAAATCAGTCAAGCCACTTTATATAATAAGAATGTATAAAAATATGGGCCTTAAGTAATCGTGGTCTCTCAATGTTCTATATTTTTGTTGATACTCCTCTAAATATGTTTGTGGTAAAATGTTCTAAGTAAACCTTCTATCCTAATTTGAATTGGAGTTTTCATTTGTCTCCAATGTTATGCCTTTTCCTAAAGTCCACACAGTTTGAGATAGTGTTGTGTATTCTGTGTTTATGTTTTCTAATTTCCTGATGATGGTCGAATTTATGGAAATCGGGATACACATATAGCCTAAGGTAAGGCAATTTAAAAGAAAAAAAAAATGGATTAGTTGATATACTTAAATAAATTTGAAAAATCTATCTTCTTCAGAAATGAAGGATATCTTTTTACAGTACAATATCTTTTTATAATAGTCCTCACCATTTTTAGGTAATTTATTTTAAGCTTTATTTATAATGATAGACAGATATACAAAGTTTTGATTAGCATAGAATGAATTCAGCTTATGGGCTATGTTGACTTTACATTTATTGATTTACAAGCTTGCAACTGATTCTTTCATCATACCTGTTCAAGAAATTCTTTTATTTCTACAATTTCTCCTTTCTTCTCTAAGTTCTTCTTCCTGGCCAAATCTCTAATTATTGTTCTGCTGCAACTGCTGCAAATCTGCAAAGATATTCATAACTAGAAAATTCATCTATCTTTTTTTGTTAAAACTTCCACAATGTCTTGGCGACCAGTACTTATTTACATATAGATAGATAGGATTAGATCTTAGCATATGACAATAGTAATATAAATATGCCTTAATTATTAATACAATTCTTCTCAAATTGATTTGGGACAAAATTAAGTATTTATATCCTGTACAATTTATGATGTTTATAATTTATGACTGCTGTCATCTTGTATTTGAGTTATTTAAATAAATACTAACATGGTTTTATAACACACAGTATCAGTATTGTTTTCCAAATGCTGATATCAGTCATAAAATAGTATATTTCGTCTCCTATTTTCATATATTCACAAAAAGCTACTGTACTTTTTATTTGCAAAATCTTACTTTTTTAAATACTTCCAAAGACAGATTTAATGTTTAAAACTATTTGTAATATATCATGATGCATAAACTTCAGTGTTCATCTCAATGGTGGAAAATCTTTTTCATTATCTAGCATACTTTTATTTATCCCATTCCAGTTGGTAACATTAAAAAATAGGTCATAAGCTTTCAATAACCTAATAATTTGAAAATGGTTTAAAACTGACATGAAGACAATTATTGATATGAATATTGAAGTCTTATACAGTTATCAAATGGTACAAATACTATAAAACATTAAAGAAGTACATCATTAAACATAGAAGAGACTTTTTAGACATATTATATATATATAATGTATTATTTGAAAATGGGTAGACTTCATTATGAAACATTTTTAGGCTTTTCATGGGGTGTTATAACACGGAGAAATAGAAAATAAAAATAAATTAATTAGATGGATTGTATATTCAATAATCATTTAACTTCTTTTTGTGAATTAGGTTATTCGACATTTACATAAATTATGGTCTTGGGAAGTAAAAGAGTTTTTATAATGTTATTGATGCTTATACATCAAATATGTGTACATCAATTACACAATACAATGAAATCAGAGCTAACATTACCTGGTTAACCAATTGAACAGATTGAAAAAAATAAATCAATTGTATTTTACTGTCATTTATGATCAGATTTATTGTTTTAGGGCAATACAAATCCACTGAAATATATATATTTTTAAACTTGCATATTTTCTAGAAAATTGATATATTTATATTAATTTGAAATGGGTTTCAATTCTTGATCTTATATAATTTTTGCCTTTTTCAGTTCTTGTAAATTTTGTGTTAACTGATAAGGGAATTCATAAATATTGTACAGACATATGGAATGGATTCTTCACATGTTACTATCATTTGTAACACCTTAACCCAGAAATCAGTTTCCTTTTCATTTTAAGTACTTTTGAGTTAAAAATATATCTCATTCAAATTTATATACTGTAATAGGTAAGTGTATTTATAAGATTTTATTGTAAGTAGTGATTCCATTAGAAAAATAAGCTTGTGAAAAATTAACATAATTGGAAAAATGTAACATTAACATTCAGTATTAAAAATAAAATAATATCACCTTAGATGTGTTTTATTTAGTGTACAACTGCTATTTCTGTTCATGGAATTGTAGAAAAACAATGATACACTTATTTGTTAATGAGCCAGTGTGTACAATAGGCATTTGGAAGAATTACATTGTTGGACAAATTTATTTATCATGGTTGTTCAAAGAAAATGTAATTTAGTTTTATAAAGCCACAGACAATAAAGCAACATTGTATATTGTATGTGATAAACCAATTAATTGTAATATCAATGTAAATTGTGTGTATTATTAAGTACACACAGTATTGCATATAATACTTTGAATAAAAGATTTAAATAACTTTATTTATGTTAATAAAAACTGATATAAATCGAATCAATTATTCTTAGATATCCACTTGAGTTTTTTTTCCCTTTCTCTTCCAATCAACATCCACCCTGAGTAATCCACTAGGATCATCAGTGTTTGAGGAAAGTCAGTTATTTTTCATTCTGAAGTTATTTGTGTAGAAGTAAGAAGTAATAGTTGTACGTATTATCTATAAAATTATATATAAAGATATAATGAATGACATTATGATAAAATTGTCTGTCATTGTGTAAATTGTCATTAAGTGCTAGATTCCATGTTTTACTATGATATAAACTATTGAGCTATTAAAGGAGTTAAATTTTTTATGTGATTTCAGTAAACCAAAGGTCTCGGAATGTTCATGCAGGTAGTAACTACAAGTAGGTTTATTACCCAAAATTTATTAACATATTTTGAATTAATTTTGTAAAAATTGGTATTTTATTCTTATGATACAATATCTCACAGAGCAGTTTTTTTTGTAAAGCCAAATTATTAGTGCAAACAACTAGTACACAATAAATAAATTTATGTTGCCGATACTTTCAAACTTATATTGCAGGTGAAAGATGAAACTGATTACATCTGACCATATCTTTGCCTTATACTATGAAAAGTAAACAAAATAAAAATAAATCCAGATTATGAATTAAACAAGTAAAAATACAATTCATTTTACGTAAGGTGTTTATTTTTATTATAAACAAAGTACAGTTTACTGCCCCAAAGTTATTAATTATTTAAAATATGTATAAATACTGTGCAAACATTCTAACATAGACAACTAAAGATTTAAAGAATAGTCACAAATATTGCTTACTATATTTCTGAATATTTTGACTCAGGAGTTAATGGTCAAAAAGTGAAAATATAGAATGGTCCTATTTGCTTGGTCAAATATTTCAAACATTTTCTAAACGACTCCATAAAATTTTAATGAAATGTGAAACTTAATGACGGACTCTAATATACCACATCACATATAACAAGCAAACCTATGGTTGGCAAATTATTTGAAATATTTCGAAATTAACAAATGGCTATGATTTGTCAATGGTTCATTTAGAAATTTTTGTTATTTCATCTGTTGGAAAACATTTTCTAGTGTGGGCACATAAATGTCGATGTCTTAACCTTAAGTTTATTAGTTAGAGAAACGACATCAAAAGAACTAGTTCAATTTGTGATGATGTTTGTAGAGGAACAAGTTTTGACTTTTAGTTGACAAATTAAATTAGAAATTAAATCTATATTCAACTAATAAGTAACGTAGGACTAGTTAATTAATTACAGTTCGTAACAAAGTTGTTCGTCTATTTAGAGACTTCTTTTATGGGAATTAGATTAAACAATGTCATAAACTTCGTTATTAGAGTAACTAATTGGACTTTAGCTTTACCAGAGGCAATGTGACCAACTAACTGTAACTTTAGCCTTTCTAATGAGTTAATTAAGAAAATTCCTTACAAGTAATTATTATTATTTAAACCACAAAATGTTGACTTTTTTTGGATATACAATGTATTTTTAAACTTTCTAACTTATGCAAAATATTAAGGAAAATATTGTTAATAGTATCGGAGTTAGGTTCGGTTTCATAAAACTTTCGATCAATTTAAGTATAAGTCATTTCTATGGTTTAGATTAAATGACATAAAAGAATTAAGATATAATTGTAGAAATTTTCAATTTTATATTTGCAATAACTAAAGCACAAGTTTTAAAAATCAGATTTATAATTTATTCGGTAAATTAAGTAGTCTATAATTATTTTTCAAATTCAGATCGCTTTGGGTTTATTTAATTTAGAAAGTATTATAGCCTATTTCATTAAAAACACTTACAGGTATACACAGATTATCTTAGCTAGTTGTGATTATTTACTTACCTATTACAATTCAGTTAAGAGTGAGTACAATGATCGGAAAAAAACTTATTTCCTATGTTTGTAACTGAATTTCTGCTTTTTCAAAAGATAAGGAATTCCAAAAAACGACTTTCAACTTGACCATGTGTTGTAGTCTTCATTCTTCATTGTTTAGGTTGTTTTATGTACGTAAACATGATAGGGGAAAATTAACAATAGTCCTTAAATTTAAGTTATGAGCTTTTAATATACGTACATGAAAACCAATTTACTATACATTAAATTTATAAATTTACTATAAAATATAAAAAAGCTAATTTATATATTTTTGTGTACGTTTTTCAAGTAGATGAACTTATGATAAGAATATTCAGTTTTTTACGTTGCATGTAATGGTATTTCTACAATTATAACTATCGAAATTATCTTAAAACAATAACATTTTGGACTTAGAGATCTTTTTATATTCATTGTTGTGAATTATTGAATCTTTTAAATCTATTACTGTATATACAGGGTGACCCGTAAGTATTGACCAAAACTTCACGAGGTTATACTATAGGTAAAAACAAACAATTTTCACCATATAATGTATAGTCCTATCTTGCTTAGTTTTCTGTCCATCTGTCTGTATGTGTTTTTTAGAAAAAATTTCTATCTTAAAAATGGTTTGAGATATCAAGTTGAAACGTTTTACATTTAATGACCTTATTAGTGTGCATCTTAGATAAAAGTTTCAAAATAATATCATTTACAGAAACAAAATGGCGGTCATTTAAAATGTTCAAATCCTAATAACTTTAAAACGAGTGATGTTACAAAAAAGAAAAGATACATAAAAAATAGCCCCTTTTAATACAAGCATTTTGGTACCTGGTTTATTGATCTAAGATAAGTAGTAACAGAAATAAGTAAGATTTCCCAAGTAAAGGTCTATGCTTAAAGGTACAGCATTACAAAAGAATTAGGTGCATAAGGCATTATGCATCAGCTGTTTTTATGTAACAGCTGATAATAAATTAAGAGATAGTTGATTTGATAGATGATTTGTTTACTACTTGGAACTAATATTGATTTTAACTGCTTAACCACAACACATCATGTTTCTGTAGTATTGTGAGTCGTGTTTTTAGTTGTGCTATAATATTATTAGTTTGCACTGAAGATGGAACAATATTCAGTAGCTGAATACACTGATATTCACTATGTTTATGGATTGGTTGATGGTAATTCAAGTTTAGCGAGAAGACTGTACGCAGAGCGTTTCCCTAACAGAAATCAAACGGGTCACAAAGTGTTTATTGCAGTCCACAATCGTCTTAGGGAGAGCGGAAGTGTTCAAAAGTGCTCGGATATAGTAGGCCGGCCAAGAACTGTTCGGTCACTACTTGCTTATGAAGAAGCTGTCTTGAACCAGGTAGGAGATAATCCATCAACAAGTACAAGGGCTATAGCACATGACATGGATGCTAGTAAGAGTACTGTGTGGAGAACACTGCATGAACAATTATTATATCCCTTTAAATGCCAAAAAGTGTAGGAACTACATCCTGGAGATTCTGCACAAAGGTTAAATTTCTCTCGTTGGGTGTTGCACAAACAAGTAGAATACCCAAACTTCTTAAAGAATGTCCTTTTCACTGACGAAACGACTTTTTCCCGTGAGGGAGTATTTAATGTAAAAAATAATCATGTATGGGCCCAAGAAAACCCGAATGCAACAATTCAACACCATCATCAAAGAAGGTTTTCAGTGAACGTGTGGGCTGGTATATTAAATGACAGTTTAATTGGACCCTATGTTTTGCCGAATAAGTTAAATGGACGGGCATACTTGATTTTTCTCCAAGATGTTCTGCCTGAGCTTCTCGAAAATGTTAGTAGAGTGTGGGCCACTTGAGCACAACATGGCGGCTGTACCACGTGACCTCCCCCTCCCTCTGCATCTCCCACCCGCCCCTCCCACCCAAAAGTATAATTACAGCTATCTCAGGATTGTCGATTACTTACCCAACCCAAAATAGATGTATATCTTTTGTTCAAGGTACTCACCCAACTTGGTCAGAAGAGACCCTACCTAACCATCACTTACCCAATCCAAAAGTGTATAGTCAGCTATACTAGTTCAGGATTGCCAAATACTTTAACCAAACCTATGTGTATCCGCCAATAGACCTAAGCATTATAATAATAGCCAACCCAAAAAATGTATATATCCAGTTATGGTATCTCGGGACTGCTAAGTACTTACCGAACCCAAAATCAAGGTAGATTTGATGGTACTCACCCAACTTGGTCAGAAGCGTTCCGAAGGCTCATCATAGTACTTACCCAATCCAAAAACAAATCCTATAAGTATAAATAGTTTCACAAACCTTTGTAAGAGTAACCTTATGGGTAAAAAGGGGGGTCGCTTCCGGCTACCTCGTTTTGGCTACCATTCCAAGGTCAGCTTGTGTTTAGATTATACAGACATCAAACATTAGAGTGATTAAACATTAGGAATATCTGATTAAATTTAGGTTAAAACTTGAATATAGTATATACAGCTCGGATATCTCTGAATTATCTGAATATGGTTAAAAATTAAGATTAAATTTTGGTTAAAACTTAAATATAGTCACGGTACTCACTCAACTAGAAAAATCTGACCTAACCATTATAGTACTAACCCAGTTCCCATTGGTTCAAATCGAGCCGGAACTTGAAGAATGTTGGAAATTGAATGGATTAAAAGAGGCTTTGAATGTTTGCTGGACAAGATGAAAACGGCTGATGTTTGGCAATCCTGAAATAGCATAGCAAAATATACACTTTTGGGTTGGGTAAGTACTATAATGGTTAGGTCGGATTTGTTAACATTAAAGTTATGTCATATTTTTAATATACAACCAATGTTATAACACTCTTCATTAACCGTGTATTATCTTTAAACATTATTCACAGAGGTTTTGAAAAATTGAGATATATAGGGAGAAGTATTGAGTTCTAAAATAATATGAGAACATATTTCTTATTACATTCTATTTTAATGATAGGCTACAACATATAACAAGTGCATATCTCTAAACCTAACCTTGACATCTCATCTAATCAGTGAACTTTGACTCTATGTCTGGTTTTTAGGTTTGAAGATAATGTAAGCCTGGTGTTCAAGAGTAATAAGTTTTATGTTGTTTTAAATATTTATTTCGTGGCAGAATAGATTGGTAATATTGCCATATACTTTTCTTCTTTTTTGCCTTTCTCGGCTTGTAGATCAAATATTTTAATTACATAACCCAACAAAGATAAATGAAAATGTAATATTTGTTTATAATATGAGCACGGTACTCACTCAACTAGAAAAATCTGACCCAAACATTATAGTACTTACCCAGTTCCCATTGGTTCAAATCGAACCGGAACTTATTTGTGCGATCTAGCACCGTATAATCAAAGTAGTCAGATGTAACTTCCGTCAGTCGAGACAATGGAGTCGACCGGAGTAGAGGTGGAGCGAGCTCCTACCAAGGTGCGCTGTGTTTTGAAATTTCTTCGGGTTGAGCAGCTCTGCCGCAATAGTTTGTCTCACGCCCTCCATTTCACCAATGAGTTTGTATGGAGGAACCGCTAAAAACCACCCCCTCGGAGAATATTCCATCACCAGCTAGAGCCTATAGCCTATTGGTAGGCCCGGGTAGCCGTCCCATGGTGTCGTTAAGATTCCCTCTAAAAGAGGCCTACCGTCAGACGAGCCCATGACGAGGGGCTTTAGACACTGTCTGTTACTCCAACAAAGTACATACATTCCTTGTGGACAGTTACGTCACGACAGAGGGCACTACAGCCTTACGAGTTTTTACACCGCTCCAGAGGGCACACACAAACAACAATGTCAGAGTAGTAGAGAGTGTCAGGAAAACCTTTCCTACTCGGAACGCATGGTTTTACAATAGCCCTAGGGCAGTGTATCATATTGTCCGTCTCTTTTTCGTTTCGCACCTGTGATTCTAAACGATTTGGTTTCGCTAACGGTAACCACATCACGATCTTTTGTTCTACGGATCCGTGATTCGGTTATCGTTACAGGTTCTTCTTCTTCTTCTTTCTGAACCATGGGCTTTAAACTTTCAAAATTCACAATACCGTCGGTTCGCAGATTCAGAGTCAGTCCTTTAACTTTACATACCGTCACTGGTCCATCAGGTGTCAGAATTTTGTAACCGTAGGTTTTTGGACCTCCGGACACAAACTCTGTTACATATGAACCAGAACCGTAGTCTTGCAATTCGTCAGTCATCTGTCCCAAGTAGTCACCTGTTTCCACTCTGTGTAAGCCCTCTTTATGCACATAGAGTACACTGTCTGTGTCATAATAGAGGGCCTGTGATCCGAGTGAATCCAGATGCTCGTATAGTTTGAGTCGAGCCTGAGCCGTAGTGTACCCAGCAATTACAACATTGACTGTCGGTAATACCTCACAGTCATCTTCAGCGTATCGCCAGTTAACCATTACCGTTTCGTCGTTCACCTCCTGTATATTTTTCACCTCGACGGACGGACTGACTAGCATTTTGAAAAGTTCCGTAGGTTGCCTGATTATAGACGTCTTACTCTGATTCTCTCTCTGACCGAACTTACCCCAAAATGAATTGAGCATAAGTTTTGCCAGAGAGCGTAGACCTTCGTTCTTGCCTATTCTCTCTTTGTTTAGGCGTATGCCCTCGTTACAGAAGTAGTCGTTAATGTACTGTGTCTTGTCTTGGTCAGTCTTACACCAGCTAGGATACCCTGACGCCTCTTGTTTAATTTTCAGAAATGTGTTTATGAATTCTGTGAACAATCCACCACGCCCCTCGTTGAACGACACGATTTCATATTCCCAGAGTTCATACATTTCCACTATTACGCCTGTAGACACAGCCTTCCGTATCTCGTCCATTGTCCAGGTTCCGGTCAACTCTCGTTCGTCAACGGTATGAGTACACTCACCGGAAATTATTTTCGACCACATGTTCGACACAGGACAAACATTAATTTCTTGTTCATGCTTGCAGGAAGTACGGGATGATACAGGCCACGGGGTGGTAGAACTTTACATTTCAAAAGACCCTCTGCATTCATCCCACGCTTCCGGCAATACTCGTTACCTATGTGAATTGCAGGATGGCCTACTGGAAACTTGCCGTATTTACAGACCCAAGGATAGAGTGAACATACATCCACGTACTGAATTGTTTCACCCTTCTCCTTGCATCCGTAATAGGATCTTGTATTACCCGTACGGCCACCGAAAAACGCGTGTCTAGGATTAAGGGGTGCAGTGTCTAGAATAGGATGTGTTTCAAGATAGGCCATTTGTTTGTTACGTTTTTTCAACTTTAAAAACTCGCACTCCCAAATCTCGATCACTTCGTGATCACGCGACAGCTTCGCTGTCTTAGATTTCGTGCGTGCTAGTCGGGCGTTGTGCGTGTCGGATGGGTCGTCTACCTCGTCTACCAAGGGTTCATCGCGACCGTTGGGAAAACATTTGGGGCAGCCGTGCCAGTAACAACCGTGAAATTCGAACAGTTTTCCCTCACACACCCCGTCCACACGCACTCCTTCCACTTTTTATTTCACGGCCACGCCCTGCATGTTCCATTAGGGCCCCACGCTGATCTTCCTCCCACGTCAACCACTGCAGTGCAATAGCAGACTGGGCATCGACCAGTCGGTAACCTTTTTTAGGAACAATGCTTATGGTATTGGATCGTCGGAAGTTGCGTCTAAATGCCAGATTACACGCGCTGGCAATTGTTACGGCCTCGATGAAGGGATCGACGTTGCACACTTGGAGGAATGAGGCTCTAAATTTTATACACGCTTGTGCCAAAATGTCCACGTCGGAGAGACAGTATTCGAATATTTCCTTTTGGAAATCAAATACGTATTCGAGTCGTACCTGCTCGTCGTACCATGTTATAAATTCTCTGTGTCCTTTGTCGAACATCGAGTAGGGGCAGTAGTACTTTTGTTCGGGGATAGGGCCAACGTAATTTTGATTCTCCACCCTGTTGAAGAGGTGAGGGAAATATCCCTTTTTCTTTTCCGGTGGCAAGTCGAATGCTTTGGGCAATTTGTTCAATGCCATTGGCATATAGTTCAGAGAATCTATAAACTTTACATTGTCCATTTCCATGAGGATTACTTTTGTACCACGTGTTATGAGCTCTGGAGGGAACTGTGTATTCTCCAGCAGATACTTTAGGAGGAACTGGAAATCGAAACCTTGACCGTTGTGAGCGTATACGCAGACTTTTTTGTACGGTTTACGTACGTCCATTATGTAGGACATGAATCCTTCGACTGGGTCATTTTTGAAAACGTGCGTACGGTCCCCGCAATTTTCACACTCTTCACCGTTTATGCATACCCAACAGTACTGTTGTGCTACGCATAAAGTTACTCTGTGCACTTGAGCCGAGTCGAGAGCTTCGTCTTGACGCGTCTCCAGATCGAAGAAAATGAAGAAGAAATCTTTTTCGATCGGTCTTTTACGGTCAACTCACATGTAGCACATTTGATTAGGGGGCATGTAATCCCGACACACTTTACAGTACGTTTCACCGCACACGTGTTCGGTACTACGCTTACTCGTCATGATTATTTTCTCACAATCGCGACACTTTTTCATGGTGGAGCAGATATACGGCGTGTGTGCAGCAAAACAGTCCTTATTCATAAACTGTCTGTTGCAATCTCCGCAATGGATGTGTAATCTACCAGAACTAACAGAATGGAACTAAATTTAAAGAAATGTATTTTGAGTTTTACCTTAAACTAATAACTTCTATATTAAAAACTTGTAATTTATATTAATTAAATGTATTACGATAGCATCTACATGAGCACAAAATTTATTAAAATCCGTTGTCTTATATTTGAAGAGGACGGAATTTTTTGTTTTGCTGTAAAAAAAAAAGTAATTTTAAACTTTATGGTAATAAAATGCACGTACGATATACTTATATTAGTTCACTAAATTACATATACAGATAGCATAAAAGACCTCACAAACTTGCTACCTAAACTCAATTATACTCAAAATATAATTTTCTGCTTATATAAACTATATAGGCCTACTCCTTTGTTTAGTCGTAAAATAAATAAGTAAACTGAGTATGACATATAGCGTCTAACCTCATTACAGCTTTGAATTCAACCAAGTAAAAAAAAAAAAAAAAATCTTAAAAGAAAACGAGCCTTTAAAGACTAAGTAAACCTACTTTCCATCTTGCTATCTGGTTTGTTACTAGCATTCCTTGTTTACTAATTTCCTTTTTTGGGAATAAGCTATTACGTAAATCTGACTTGTGCGACTTAGATCCTGAATCATGAAAAATTCACCGATCCTGACTCCACGGATTTGAAGAGTCGTTCAAATTGTATATATATATAACTATATATATAGTTATATATATATATATATATATAACTATTTGCACAAACACTTTCAACAGGTTTTAAAATATAGCCCTCTGTATTCGGGCCGAGCAGAAGGAGGTCTTGCATGCGTGAAGACATACGTAAATTTAGAATAGTGTAATTATCGAAAAAATATACCCCTCTGCGTTCGGGCCGAGCAGAAGGAGGTCGTGCATGCATGAAGACATACGTAAATTTAGAATAGTGTAAATATCGAAAACATATAGCTCTCTGCGTTCGGGCCGAGCAGAAGGAGGTCTTGCATGCATGAAGACATACGTAAATTTAGAATAGTGTAAATATCGAAAAAATATAGCACTCTGCGTTCGAGCCGAGCAGAAGGAGGTCTTGCATGCATGAAGACATACGTAAATTTAGAATAGTGTAAATATCGAAAAAATATAGCTCTCTGCGTTCGGGCCGAGCAGAAGGAGGTCTTCCATCCATGAAGACATACGTAAAATTATTAGGTTTTTTTATTTATTAGAAATTTCTGAAACCAAATTCATTTTCGTTCATGGAAATTTAAAGTGTCGTTTACATATTTAGAGAAATGTGAACATAAAATGACATTAAATTGTAAATTAGATTAAAAATGTTAACCAACGGAATTATTTTGTAACTGTTTAACTTTCTTAGAAGGAGAGAAAGTGGAACAATTTAAAATATATATATATATATATATATATATATATATATATATATATATATATATATATATTAAAAATCTAGCATTCTCTGGAAACAGTTGATTCTGTTGCGTTCATGATCATTAATGTATTATAAGAATAGACTATAATTTATAATTAACCTTTATAATGATTGTCTTTTTTTTTATAACATTAATATTCTGCATCAATCATAATCCTTTAACACGCAAAGAATAAATGTAAAACTTTAAATCCAATATATCGACTAGAAATTGATGTTGATAGTTTCGTATAGTTAAAACTTTTAGCGGAAGAAAAAAATCTTAATACGTTTAAATCAAAAATTGACATACACAAAATGAACATCGATCACCTTAACTATATAATTAAAATTTAGGGCCATATTAGTCGTAGTAAGTCAATAATTAAACTAAATTCATCAATCATATTCGTTAAGGAGGCCATTCAAAAATAATTGGCATTGAGGAAGATGGACATTAGTCATCATATTGGTATCACACTAGCCTATATGTTTCCATCAAATTAATTTTTGGAGAAAACCCTCTTTTGGCCCAAACTAGGACAAAATATTTTAAATAAATCATACCTTGATAATTTATGTTTATAATTCCAACATTAAACCTTAGAAATGTTTAATAAATTTAGTCAGTAAATACCTTGCTTGTAACGTTCACAGTTTTTATCGTTGAAGCCGTTTTTATTTTATTTTTGTTTCTAATACAAAAATTATTTAAAAATAATGTGAACAGAAACGTTACTTTAACACCAATCTCCAAATAAACTTTACGAATCAAATAACTTTTCATACTATTATGAAGTGCAAGTAATGTTCAAACTAACTGATTCGAAACAAATAATTAGTTGAACTTTAATTGTTTGCCCATGCGTTAAGTTGATGTTACAAGTAACCACGAGATTAGAAATCAATCGACCATGAACTGTCTTCTCGATTGTCAGACAAAATCAATTAATTTTTTGATTAATTAATAACCTTGCCTAGGCATTGCTATCACTTTCTGGACAAATTATGAATTCAATTTAACGTTTCGCTCAGTTTAAACCAGGCTACTATGAAATATAAATGTTAATTCTTTTGTACTAAGAGTTTTAAAGTAAAGTGAAATCATAATGGTTTGGTATGTCATCTACAATTAAACCATTAAATAAAATTTAAGAATACTTTACATGTCATATATTCATCAGTTATTTTAATTTTGTACGAAAGAGCAGAAACAGACGAGTAAATAAATTTAGACATTGACTAATCAAAATCTAACATAGTCAATAGAACTGGACCAAAACCATCTAATTATAGGAAATTTGGTGTTATATTTCACGTTGCCTTGTCATTCGTTATTTCTAGTTTTTCCACGCGCTCCCATTAATCTTTAAAATTAAGAGTTAAAAATTTTCATCATTTTACTTTCTTTATATATATGTGTGTATATTAATATATATATATATATATATATATATATATATATATATATATAATGTATATAATAAATAATAGACAATAGATAATAAATATAAATACATTATTTAAGACTAAAACTCTATTTATATTTGTTATTTATATGTTCATATTTTGGTGAAGTCATCTTTGTGATGAGAAAAATGTATTTTAGTGAATAAAGTATATTTTTGGATCTTATTCAGTAAAATAAGTTTTTCTTAAAAAAATGTTGTTTCTCTGTCTTTTCGCAGAGATTTCTCAAAACCATTCAATCAGATTTATTTGCCTTTAAATTATTGACGAAAATATAATTCATGAAAACAAATTTAAAGAATGCCTTTATACTTAGAACATTAATTGAATTTTCGTAAAATCAGCTTAAAGGATTTTGTTATATTTTAACCAAATGCACTCCTTAAAGTCCGTAACGAAAGGGGTATCGGTTGAAATCTCCTTAAAAATTATTTTTCGAATGGATACAAAAATATAATAGAAATTTATGGAGCTTGTATCCAGGGTCAAATTATCAAAATTTGATTTACTAATTTTGATCAAATTAGAGGGAAATATCAAGATTAACAACCCTCAGTACATTAAAGTTGCAAGTTGAAAATTATTGTAGTTCGGAAGTAATTGATAAGAGTGAAACAAACTTGATCGCCGTTATTAGGCTATTAATTCAATTTTCAATTGAAATGTATTTTAAAGAGAGGAACCGTGTGACGTGTGACTTGGTACGACTTAGGTTCTCCCTATTAATTATTTACAAAGTACTCAATTATAAAAGTATTATTTATAAAGTACATCAATTTTTCTTTTTTGATTTTTTTTACGCATAAGTAAGGATGTAATGGTTTGTGTCATGTTTGGGCACCATTAACTACGTAATAATTACTTAAGGAGTCGAAATTTGAAGTTAATTGATTATGGGTTTGGCTATTGACTTGTTATGTGTGGCTAATTAGTCTCTTGAAAAAAGGACATTATAAGAAACAATAAATAAAACGATGGCCTTCTTAAATCCTAAAAGAAATAATTTAGATTTAATGCAATCAAACGAAGCAAAATCAGATAGTTTTAAATAGAACATAAAAGTTATGTATTTTATTATGCCATGAAAAATGAAAAACTCAACCGGATTTTGCGGAGGTATTGGACTAACATTGCCTTTTAGTTATTAAATGAAAAGACCCCAGTATTAATTAAATTTTCGTTTAAGTCAACACAGTATTAAATACAATAACTGCGTTATAAATGGTGAAATATTAGATAATATTGTATAAACCATTTCCAAATCAGACAAATGTTTAACTTTGGGCTTATTTAATTGATATTTGTAATGTCTTGTTTTCTTAAAGGATAAGATATTCTAACTGAAATTCAATTCAAATATATTTAAATAATATCTCTGTCTCTATAATATATTATATTTTATTTATTATTTTTTTCTATTTAACAAATACCTAGTACAAAACTGTCTTTTTAACGGCAGATCCTTCTTCTTTTATTAACTTCATTTACAATTTAAAATAATTAATGGTAATGCAAAATAATACATTCTTATGACCTTACTAAATCATCAATGTCAACGCCACATTACAGCAATGCTAATTTTTGATTTAGTTAATTAAAATTTGTTTATGGAGGGGGGATGGTGGAAAATATCTATTATAGTGGACCTATGCAACGTAACTGGTCATCTGGGATCACTAAAATACGCCGATCTTGACCTTCGCACACCATTTCAGGGTCATATATATTTGGTAAAACTACATATAATACCATAATGTACTGAAAAATTACCATTTGAAAGCAAATACTCTTCCGCATCTTCAAGGCTAATGATTATTGTAATTACTTTTAACATGATCTTGTGAAATGCGTCGAATTATCAAAAAGTTTAACCTTCAAAAACCTAAAAAGCTGATTAAAAATTGTATTGCAATGTCGTTAGTTTTCATATTTTCCTCATTTTTGTATAAATTTTTGACAGATGTTGTCACAAAATACAGTATATATATATATATATATATATATATATATATATATATATATATATATATATATATATTAAACATTACACCAATTATAAACTTTAGAAAATCAAAAGATGAATATAGTTATGTAACATTTTCATAATTATGCAAATATATGGGAACTAAATACTTCAAACTAAATACCAACAGCTTATAAATATAAGTGAAAGCTGATATACTGTACGCAATGGTTGAAAACAAAATATGAATTCAGTCAATGTGAATGTGAACTTCCATAATTTGCGAGGAAGTTTTCTAGATTAAATTAATAAACACTCTTTTGTCTGTGCTTGAACATACAGAATCTGGCCGATTTAAACGTAGAAAAAATATTTCTCTAATCTATTGAAAAAAAAATTGTTGGATTTTAGTAATGGTATGAAACAAATTCAACTATAATTTCCTAAATAAATACATAAAAGCCAAAAAATTTTACAAAATTTTAGAATTCAGACAATTAGTGAATTGCACAATTATAATGGTTAATTAGAGCAAAATGATCACATATTAAAAACGTACACTAAAAATTACTTAATAGCAAAAGGTTTTCAAGATGACGAGAACGTAGAAACGGTTGTTCTGTATATTCACAACTACGAGCGTCCCATTGAATAATAATTGGGTGATTCTATAAAGAAATATCAACTATTTCCTTATTCATTGAATATCTAAGATTAGAGGTTTACATGAAAATTACAAATCGAAAATTGTAGTAATTTCAAAACTTAACTTCAGGCTACGAATACTAAAAAGAAAATGATTGATAACTAGATAGCGATGCCATCTATAGTTCGCAATTGATCTCTGAGGTCAAGATAAGACCGTGATGAAATAATATAGTAAGCAAGTTTACTTTCACTCCCTTGGAGAAAGGGAGAGGGAAGAGAGAGAGAAACATAATACGAGAGACATATCACGATTCCACATTATTTTGTGCGATGAATTATTCAACTCTGTTTTTATTTAACTCTAAATAGGCCTACTAAGGATTGCTGTGTGGGTAATTACATTTCTTCCGCTAATTATCTATAACTAGCTGTAAGTGTTCTCATCGAGATATCTTGTCAGGCTTTTATTTTTTAAATATTTAAAAGAATTGACTTTATTAATATTTCAGTTTTAAAAGAATTGGTTCATATCATGTTTTATATGCAGATATGAATACAATCAGACCTATTTAAAAAAAGTAATTTTCTCTAAAGTTGTTTTTACTTAGGTTACATTACTATTTCCTGCATAATGATAACATAATTCTTCAACACATTATAAATCTTCATATCTTACAAACTCGATGTATTCATACTATACCAGAAAATCAGGAAATATAATTGTCACTTATATTTTTGAAGTGAAAACTTCTTTTGGGACATTATACTGTAGTACTATACCAGAGAATCAGGACATATAATTGTCACTTATATTTTTGAAGTGAAAACTTCTTTTGGGACATTATACTGTAGTACTATACCAGAGAATCAGGACATATAATTGTCACTTATATTTTTGAAGTGAAAACTTCTTTTGGGACATTATACTGTAGTACTATACCAGAGAATCAGGACATATAATTGTCACTTATATTTTTGAAGTGAAAACTTCTTTTGGGACATTATACTGTAGTACTATACCAGAGAATCAGGACATATAATTGTCACTTATATTTTTGAAGTGACAACTTCTTTTGGTTTTATAACTCCGTACATTTTGGTTTTATAGTATTGTACATTTTGATGGAGAAAAAACTCTGGCGTCATCACCATTCGTAACGCATCATGCTCGATTATCCCGTCACGCGCCGTCATCACAAAAATCCGTAACGCACCACGCTCGATTGTCCAGTCACGCTCCACTATATATACGTTTGTATGTAGGCCTATTTATATATGTATGTATTAATTTTGCACACTTACAAAAATATTGCACTAAATACAGTAGTAGGCCTACATAAAAGTAAAATAGTTCACTAAATAGTACTCTCACCCATATATACATACAAAATATTTTAAGAAGATGAAGCAAAAAAGTAATAGCAAATAGTACCATAATCATCGAATAACTTAAAAAAAAAACACCTTATGGCAGCAGTCTTGGTTATTGCAAGAATAATACCCATTGATTTGGTGGCCGTTTGAGCGGAAAAAGATATACTTAAGAAGTTCTTCGGAAGAGAGATAAATGATGTCATCTAATTGAGTGTCAGCTGATCGAGAGTTAACAGAAGGCAATGCACATTTTAATTTCATTGCATTGTGGGAGGAAGTGGTTCTATCCAGAATTTTTTTTGTCACTTTGTTTTGATTGACCATACAAAAATTAAAGTTGAGGGTTCCTTTTTTTATATATCTATGAAACATAACTGTAAAGTGTCATGTTTGTAGAGTGTTCTATATGTCCGGGATGTATATAAATTTTAAAATAGCAACCTCTTTGTGGGACACGCTGAATATTCATTATAAAAATTAAGTATGTGGATTTTCGTCAACACTGAGTTGTACTGAGGATAGTTATGGTTTAATATACATTAACTAGGAAACTATGTCATTTGATGAGGACTTTAAAATGATGTCTCCATAAATAAAAGGTTTGATTGCTGAAAAATATAAAAATATATAATAGATTATAAAATTGTAATTTAATACTTTGCATTTTTTTTTCTGTGTGTTACAGATTTATATATTCAAACAATAGCTCTGTATTTTCAGGTATTATGTGAAGATGTTGTGTCAGCTTTCCTTTTTCGTTGCCGAAGAGTAAATGCTAGACTGAATGCCATTGTAGAAGACAGATACGATGAAGCAATGGATGAAGCTCATGCTGTCGATAAGCTGATTGCTTCTGGAACAAAGACACCAGAACAAATAGAAAGAGAAACTCCACTCTTAGGAGTACCTCTGTCTATCAAAGAATGCTGCAAATTGAAAGGTAACCTTAAATTACATAGTGGGTGTATCATGGGCGTACCCAGGATCAAAACTAGGAGGGGCAAGCCATGGTCATTCAATATACAATTGATTATTAAAATAGTTATTTCAAGAATTGTATTAAATTCCAGCAACAAAATGTATAATAAAGATTAATTTTTTTGCTTCCAGAGGGGGGCAGCTGCCCCCCCCTGCCCATCGCTGGGTACGCCCATGGGGTGTATTATATTGTACTAAGAACACCATTAATGTTCCATTTTTATATTTTCATTTCCAATTAAGGCTCAATGGTTTACCTATGTACTTAACACAGAGGAACTGTGGAATTATTTGTTGAGGAGCTGCATATCATACAAACATAACTCGTGTTGCAAAAAATAAAATTTACAAATAATCATCAAACTAATTACAGTAGATATGAACCTGGCCAATTATAGTAACACTTGAAATGCTGTGTAATATTTTAAATAAAAATATGCAAATAATGTTCTGAAAATCTTTTAACAAAGAATTGGAAATATGGTATTAATGTTTAATAAATTCATTCGGCTGCTTTCATACTTGTATTCAGATTGTTCATTTACTAATTTGAGTCTCTTCACACTGTCCAGTACAATTTAAAAGGGTATGTGAATGGTATTCTCTTTTTTATTGCACGCCTTACACATTAGTGAATCGGCAAAGTGAAATATATTCAGGTAACTTTCTATTACTAAATACCCAAATCATATTCTCGCTCCAAATATCCAATTAGATCTTTTAAAATTTCTGTGTATAATAAGGTTTTTTTAAATTTTCTTTATTTTGAAAAGCTGGTGGCCAGTAGTTTTTTGATTCCAGTTTTCTGTCCATTGGTCTTTAAAAGTTTTATTACATTTTCCGACACAACTCTGAAACAACTGTATTGCTGGAGATTTATGATTCCTGATTGCTGGTATCAGGGTAATAAATTATCTGATAGTTATTTCTATCAGATAATTTATTCCCCTGATACCAGTTTTCAAAACTGTGAGCTAAACATCAGGATTTGCTGTGACAATACCATAGCAGCCTTCTTAGCTATGTACAATAATAAAGTCATTATCACCACTTTCAATGTATCACTGACCACTGTGAGATCATCCGAGTTGAACATCACATCCCCCTCCATAAATTCTGAAAATGTGCACTAATTCCGGACTTTCTTGTTATTAAGTGCAAGTACATGGTGCATCCAGAAACAAAATATGCTTCCTAAATTCTACTTGTGTATTGCAGATAGTATACCATGTGGCTGTAGATTTTGTTTTGCTTTTTAGGCAACGCACATGATCGATCACTGTGGAAGAGGAACTCATCAAGAGCGGATCTTTTACATAGCATGTGTCATTTATAGTTTATAATTGTGCTTATTGTTTTATAACGAATGGGTGATTCTAATTTAGAAGAATCTGTTGACCATCACCAAACTATATTATTACATGTCCACACGAATTTATCGATAAAATATTAAATATCTAATTTCAGGCCTAAGATTGACCTTGTGACCATGTGGTGTGTTTGATCATTTTTTGGTTTTAATTTATATGTGTAATTGTGTAAATGAAAATGTTATTATTAATTCATCACAAGCTGGCTACGTTAACCAATAGGTTTGAATAAGTTATTACGTAGCTCTAAATCGGTTCAGAAATAAATTTAACCTCTGGGTGTTATAACATGTAAGTAAAAACGTACTAGCATGCTTACAACCTTAATAAGTACTACTACTAGTAATAAGTACTACATAGCCAAGACTAGTACCAAATAACTATGTAAAATCTTACAAAAAATCTCTACAAATTAAGCTACATATCATCGACTATGAGGTCAAATTATTATTATTATTTTTTTTTTCTTCCAAGTAATCATTATTTCTTTTTCTTATTATCAAGTAATAATTATATCTTACATCTAGTTTACAGAAACAAGGTATTAAATGACACAGTTGAATTTAAACTTTTTCTGCATAAACTCAAATACATCAACTATGATTTTATCTCTGAAAGAATTTATTATGATTCTCCCAACTTAGAATATTAAAAAAAAAACTGAATTCGATTTTTGACTTTGCTTTACTCTATAAATAAAATTCAAACCATAAAAGAAATGGTCTCCTTACCTTTTTTCCTTCTTTGGAGTTATATGATTGTGGACTGCATGGCACCTCAAATAAATCTTGGGTACAAATCCACCAGCATTCTATCTTCTAGCAAGATCTTCCACCCTGGCCTTTTCCCTTTCTTTGTGTTCCCTGGTTATTTAAAACCTTTCCATATCCCCTCCAAGTGTCTCATTTTTTAATCAAACATAAAGTACCGGTAGATCAATTGGCCTAACCACCATTAGCATAATATCTAACTTTGAACTGTCTGCTCACATAATTAGACTTCCTGGCCTATGTATATTCTTAAAATTATAAACCATTATTCTAACAAATTGTTATCTTATACCTAACTTATTCCAAACAATACCCTTAGACAAAAAGGATGTCAAGAAGATCTGTAAGCTTATTGAACTTCATAATACGCCATGCCTTGGAAAAAGCTGTCACACTTATAATATTTTTTCATTCAACATCTTCAATTTGAAGAATATAAATGGTCCAGATCAAACATTCTACAGAGTGATTAAATTTCGTTGTGAAATCACCCTCGATGGTCGACAGATCTGACTAATAAAAAATAAAAAATGTTAAAGCTGAGAGTATATTCTGCAGGGGGAATTGAGGATTGATTGAATTTACTTTAAATAGACCCAGTACACATGTTTAATTTTAAAAATGCTTATTTACTAAAGAGGTAAGCCTACATAATAAATTGCTAAGTAAATAATGACACACTGAATCTAAATATGTTATTTAATTGTATTGACTTTCCTCATAATAATATTTAACAACAAACTGTAATAACTGTAAATTTAAATAAATAATTTTATGCTTGATTGTTACATGAATCATTGTTATTCTAGGGATGAGTTATGCTGTTGGTTGCTTACTAAGAAAAGGCAAGAAGGCAAATGATGATGGAGATGTTGTACGCCTTCTTCGGAAAGCAGGAGCTATTCCTGTAGGAATAACCAACCAACCAGAGTTATGCATGAGTCCGGAGACATTCAATTTTGTCACAGGATTGACAAGGAATCCTTATGATCAACACAGAACTGTTGGTGGTACATCTGGTGGCGAGGTTAATACATTACTTATAATTACTACTATAATCAATTAATTGTAATACAACTGTCAATAAAACTGACATTTCAATGCCAAGATTCTGAGGCTTATATAAATATAATAATATTTAATAAACTCTCCCTTTTTGTTTTTCTAGCCATCTTGTCTTTTTGGGGTTTTCGTCTTCATTTCTGATTTAATTCTAACTATCAACTTTGTGTACTAGTTAAACATATTCTGTTCATTGTATCACTTCCACAATTTATGTTTTCAACTGTTAGTTGAACCCATATACCATTTCATGTGGATAAGTAATTCAGTGATCATTGAATTGTACATACCACCACTGTAATTTGAGTTTACTTCATTATTTGAGCAATTGAACTTTTTATAATAAATAGTTTACTTGAAATTTGAGTTTATGACCTCCAAAACATTTCACGAAAGTTGATAAAGAAATAACTGAAACATTATTGATAGTGTTATTTGGAAGTTAACATTTTAAGAAGTCCAGTAACAATAACTACCATTTAAACCAATCAGTTTTAATAAAATAATAGATTGGACAATTTTTATGAAAGTGAGTGAGAATCACATTTTGAATTTTTTTTTGCCAAGTGACATTTTCAAATTAAATAAAATTATGGCCAGAGGTCAACAATCAACAAAGTTGTCTAAAATCCCTGATTACAATTAATAATGCACCACAAGACTAAAAAGTTATTGTGTTTTGTGTTTTCAGGCAGCACTGATCAGTTCAGGAGCTTCAGTTATCGGAGTAGGGTCAGATATCGCTGGTTCTATAAGATGTCCTGCTATGTTCACAGGAATTTTTGGACATAAACCTACATCAGGTAATAATTTTTATACTTTTTCTTCTTATACATGTATATATTACAATTTAACTGATTGTAAATATTAAAATAAAAGGGTTTGAGTTTAAAAATAATATTGATCTGATTTTATCTTAAATTGACGCTATTTAACATTAAGTATTTTATTAAAAAAAAAAATGCTCAGCTTATTAGCGCCAGGTAGCTTTAGCTTACCAATTTTGAAAAATTAAAAGTTAATTATTTTTACATAAGAAATTCTCAGGGTCGTAGATACTTTTAAGTGGTTTTTCGTAAATAAAGAATCTTTATTTGTATGCTGAAACTGAACATGGTTATTTATTATGGTTATGCATATACAAATATATATTCATGGTACATTCTTTATTATATTATCTGAAATTCTATATATCATAAATTTAAAATTATCCTGTCTTGAAGAGACCAAAATTCATTTTAATGATTCTACTTTAATCAGTTGCAACTTTTACTGATTATACTTATTATGAGCTTCCTTATTCTCATATATTAAAAATTTATATTATTTTATTTAGAAGTTAAATTAAATCATTTTTTACAATTACTGCTTACAATACAACTATTCATTTAAACAAATTTTAACATATATTTTTTATCAATGGTCCTATTAAATACAGAAATTTATATAAAATTGTCTATCATTTTTTGTTACCGCATGTGGTCACTTCCATGGTGAATGTTCTTTGTGGTAAGCAGCCCTTGTTCCTGAAGTGCAAATTCATTGTAGATGCAATCAGCCTCGCCGACGATCTCAAAATGTCTTTTCAAATTCACAGTACTGTACTACTCAAAGTGTTCATCACATTCCTGCACACTCTACAGTCAATTAATTTCAAACTGTCCGTTTTTATTCACTTTGTTACCAACTCAGATATTTACACTACATTGTCCTTAAATATCTTTAAACAAAAAATACGTCTTACTACACTGAATGTTCCCTTTAGACTGCTTCTAAAATATTTCAAATGTTTTTTTTATACACAATTGCGTCCTTTCAAATCAGACGCCGCTGTAAGACTGTTTTAGCATTAACACTACATTGTTCTAAAATTTCATTAAGCAAAAATAATACGTCTGACACAGTTAGTGCCTTCTTCTCAACTCTTAAAACATTTACACTACATTGTCCTAAAATTTCTTTAAACAGAAAGTACATCTAACTAGGTTAGAGACTTCCTTTCAACTAACTCCCCGCATGCTTGCTTTTCTAGATCCCAACATTAAGCGTGGTTTCAGAAGTACAAAGTCAGCTAAAAAAACTGTTCACATACTTTGCACACGGACACTACTTAAGTCATTTATATGGCACAGGTTCTGTCTGTTATTACAACACAATATATCACTTAAACATTTATTACAACTTACAACTAACATTTTATACTTCAAATTAATATTTTGGAAATCTATATTGAATTTTAATTACCCTTGTTTTAATATTAGGTATACCCTGGTCTTTTCTGTAGACCAATTATAAATCTCCCGGTTTATTTTCATATTTCAAATCTTAAAACAACCATTTCTTTGGTTAAAGTTAAAATTAATTTTAAGGATTACATGATTTTTCAGAGGTCAAAATAAATGTAGCACAAATAAAAATTGAAAAAAACTATCACACTCCTACCCTAAATCAAATACCAACCAGATAAAAAGCAATCTTGTAATAAATATAAAAAATGAACCTTGTCGTACTTGAAGAGTACTTATTTTTATTAAAAAAAAATATAAAAAAATGATTTTAATTTTATTATTATTTATAAAATTTTGCCAAGCTTTTTATGGGCGCCAGGTTGCGTTAGCATACCAATTTTGAAAAAAGGAAGTTAATTGTTATTATTTAAATCTCTCAGGGTCGCAAATCCTTTTAAAAGTGTACTTCAGTGGTTCTTGATGAAATAAAGAAATCTTAAGTGTTGTGCTGAAACTTAACATGTTTTATTGAAATGCAAATATTTAAACATTTATACAAGGTTATCATCAAATATTATTAAACATTCATATTCAGAAATCATAGCTTAATACATCCTCATATTTCTTTATAAAAAAATCAAATTGAATTTTATTCATGAAATTTATTTTTTAGTTGCAACTCAAAAGAAAAAGTAAAAAGATTTTTTGTTCATTTAATTGAATTAGTGTAATTAGTAATTTAGTTCTGCAATTTAGATAAAGTTTCATTAATTTATTTATTTTAAAAGGAGGATTCTACTTTAGTAATTTCATGTTTTACAATATAAGACATTGTCTCAATATTAAACTCCAGATTTTCAATTAAACTTATAACTAAACATTAAAAAATTTATATCATATTATAGACAAAAATGATTTTAGAAATAAAGTCTTAACGTGTATACCAGGCACGTTTTTTTTAGTTAGTTAAAATCACAATTCCTTGTTTCCGTCTTGTAGACAATGCATCTCGTCTCGTGTCGAGTCGCTGACATGGTCGATTCTTTTTGCTGTACGGAATTCATTATTTTATTGTTCAAATAACTCAATGTCTGTTAGTATCATGATTAAAGTTCGAACGAGTATCACTTAGATCAATTTTAGATTGATCTTAAGGCTACTTTTAACGTATTTACCACATTTTATAAAAGTTCTCTACACAAGACAACGTCTGACTAACTTGAACGTTTCACTAGACTGCTAAACGTTTTCACTACATATTACAAAAGTTTATATATATAAAAATACATCTGATCACACCAGACTCCCTCTTAAGACTCTTTGTTTCACATATTCACTACTTTTTGAAAAAGTTTCTTTGAATTGAAAACACGTCTGACTTACTCAACTGTCCCCTTAAGACTCTAAACCACATGTGTCTTTGTCCAGCTTCCAAACCAAGCGTCCTATTAATATGCAATGTCTGCTAGAAATTTTCTCACACCTAGCAACACTGACACGGTTCAAATTATTTTACCTAACACAATACAAATATTACCTAAATATTTATTACAACTTATAACTAATTTTTTATACATGACATTATTATTTTGGAAACCTATATTTAATTCTTTTATTACCCTAGTTTTAATAATCTATATATTTGAGTCATCTTTTTGACTTCTAAAACCCCCTCCCTTATTCAACTTTAACGTTTCCCGGGTTACTTTAAATATTCAAATCTCAATATAACCATTTTTTGGTTATTTAGGTTAAAATTACCATTTTTGGTATTACAAATACCCCATCAAAGCTGTGATTCAATATATAATATTGAAACACAGATTTCTCTTTTATTTAACAAAAAAAATTTTAACTTCAAAAAAAAAACTTTCAAATTCGGTCCCTATAGATTTCCAAAAAATAAAAAGTTTCAGCAAACTAAGAATATTCATATTCCTTTTAAAAAAACAAAACTTTAAAATAAGAAATATTCTCTCCTAACTCACATTAATCATCTTATAATCTATTGATTCACTAAATCTACCTAGTTGCATATTATTATCAATTAAACCACTTATACCCAAATCTTATCCATCATCAAAAAACCTTCATCAACTTCTTATCGTTGAGCTGTCCATCACTCATCTTTTATCTTGCGACGTCAGAGTGTCTACTCCTGATTGCTAAAAGAAAAAATATCTCTATCTCTTTGCCAAGATTCTAACTATTCATCTGAATATTTCTTTCATTTCAATACAATCCAAAATTAAAACTTCTCATTTTTATTTAATATCATTACAAAATTATTTACTTATTACTCAAAATCATTTTAATTTACTTTAAACTCTTCAATTTTAATCTTATAATATTTTAGTTTAAATCCAATAATTATTTATTCTTACTTAAAATCTCAATTCTCCTTTGTCTTGCTGGGATAAAATGTTAACTACTGACTTTAACAATTACTAAAAACTCTTTTCTTCAACTAAAATTCAAAAATATATAACATCATTATTACCAAAAAAACACTTATAAACTCATCTTATCTATTTCAAAATTACCTCTTTACAATTGTATCATCTTTTAGTACCTTATCTTAAAATTATTTCCATCTTATCTTTCATATTTTAATAATCAAAGTTGCATTAATTCCCAAAAAACTTCTTTATCATCTATATTTATGTAGCCCAAGCAGGTTACCTACATCATTTGTATAAATAATCTCCTTATCTCAACGTAGCTTCCTTTAAAAATCATAATAATCGTCGTTTATTCGCAGAATTCCTCAAATCTCCCTTTATTTCATTAAAATCGTCGCATATTTCCTTTATTTCATTAAAATCGTCGTATATTTCCTTTATTTCATCGCAGTATTCAAAAAACCTCTTAAAAACTAAAAATTAACCATTAATGCAACTTAACTACTCTTTTTATAAAAGTTTCTTAACAGAACAACTTCATTTTAAATACTACTTTACTCAACAATTCTGTAACGTCATCATCTTCTTATAAAAACTCAAAAATTCTTTCATTTAAATTACTTCATTAAAATCTCCTTTGTCATCAACCACTTAAATACAAAAACTTCAAAAAATAATAAAATTTACATTGCTTTCCCAGCTAACACCGTATTTCATCAAAATCTTTAGACACCTTTATCAAATAACTTCTCACAATCATCTATTGTTTTAAATTCAAACATTATTTACTAAAAATCGTTAATTATTTATTTCATTTATCAATTTCATCAAAATCTCTCTTATCATTATTAATTTACTACTCCTTCCTTTAAAAAACAAGAACTTAACCTCCTTCATTCATTATTTAACATCAAAAAACTTAAAAAACTTTATTATTATCTGTCTTGGCAAAACTCACATAAATTCTCAAACTTTAACCAATTATTTTTTACATTCTCAAATCATAAATCACTTAAAACTAACAATCTTATGATATCAAATTACTAACTAATCCTTATTATTTACTAACATTTAACATTCAAATTATTACTTTACAAACTAATATCTAATTACATATTCTAATTTATCAACATTTTTTTACAATTTCACCAAAATTTTAATTTATTTCATAAAAAACTTCTCCTTTCTGTCACGTCCGGTTTATTTTTAAATATATACAGATTGATCGCGTCTGCATATATATATATCCTACAATTTATTTGCCTTCAACATCTGTCTAAAATTTATTATCACATGATATTTTTTCATGTAATAATGTCACTCTATTGTTTATTATGCATTTTACCTCATTACTTTCCCCACCACAGTCCTTCTGACCGCCTACTTTTTACCGTGCATACTTCTAATTGCTCTTTAGACTCTTACACAGAGTAACATGTTGTGACGTTGAGATGTGCAATGGTTGAATGCGATATCCCTACTAAATTCAAGATAAAGCCCAGAACACATCCCTATTTCACAACACGCCCTCCATGCAGTCTCAGAATGCCTTATCCTGACGAATAAAACAATTCCTTTTTTGACTAACACAAACTCCTACCTCCTCCCAAAATGTTCATGTACTCCTTAAATGCATTTACACGAAGAAAATTTTAAAATTCATAAAAAATTTCATTCAAATCGCATCATCCGAAGTTGAAATAATGTTTATTTTTACCAATCTTATTACTAGTATCGTCGATTTTCTGTTTATGTAATCCTTTCTAGACGTTATTATTCAAATTCAAAAAGAAAATTTTATTTTTAAAATTTATTCTAAATTCTTTACTCAGAAATTTACTTTTAATTCTATTAAAGTTATTTAAGTAATCTACTTTTGTTCTTATTTACTTTATTTAAAACCAATTATCCTTTATTTAAGTAATTTTTATTTGAAAACGCAAGTTAATTTCCGATTATAAGTCAAAAGTTTTTTATTTTCAGAACAGCAATTTTGTAACACGCTGTATCTCGTCTCAATGTCATGCAAAGAACTTATACCTGACTAAGGAATAAACAATCTCCCCTAGCTGTATGATGCCATATATCTGTCTACTGATAAGAAGTGAAAACCTTTTAGTTCCAATACGGTCTATAGATGAATCTCAACTCTCGTCACATTTTATTGAATATTTAATATTGAATCCACCTACTTAATATTGAATATTATTTCTTCAACACTACTCTGAATCCTTGCTTCGAACTAACTATCTTATCTATGTCACGTAAAATCAATATTTATCTTGGAGTAAACAACACTCAGTTATTTACTGATATAAACCTTAGCGTCTTTCACTTAGCAAATACCTAGACGTTTTCTAAATATTATTTCTTCTATAAACATATAAAGTTATTCACTGCTATAATCCAGCGTCTTTACTTGAACAAATACTGAAACCTTTCTTAAACTAAAACTTCTAACAATTTACGCTTGGCTTATAATTATTTTCTATATATCTGTCTTAGCTTACAAAATTTATTAGTACACACAAATTATTAATATTCATAACTCTTAATTATTTATTATCAAACTTAAACTTATTTATTAACAAAACTTATTCTATTAATTATTTTTCAAAACCAAGTCCGTGTGTCATCATAAAAATGTCTTTACATTATTATTTATTCATTCCAAATCTCAATTGATTACAACAATTATGAATTATCTATTTTTTACGATGGTTTCCCGATTGGTGAAAGAATTTAAAGTACATGATTGAATTTTTTAACACACTTTCAATGTTAAATACTACTTCTAGCTTAGATAGTTTTTCTAGGCTAGTCTCTACAACAGACCCTTTCCTAACAAAAAATCTTACTTTGTTATTGTCTCCATCTCTTATCTCAAACATTTCATCGTTTTCTCCCCTCATAGACATATCAAGACACAATGACCTACTTTTGTCATCTGTCAGCTTAGCATTCCTAACCTTATCATACTCCTTTGCTTTTACAAAAATCTCTTTCACACACCCATTTTTATATTCACATTCAACATTATACTGTTCACTAAAACTTTTAATTTTTTTCTCTTGAATTTTAAAAATACTTGTAAATTTCAACATTACGTAGTTTTCAAAGCTCACAGTGCTACAAAAGTTTTGCCTTCTTACACAAACAGCTGACTCTTTTATTATTACATCATTTATCTTAATCACACATTCATTTACTTTAATTTTATCCTTGTTATTTAAATCACTCACAACTTTTTTAACCCCATCAAAATTGGTAACCCCATCATTTTTCTTAATTTCAACATTACCTGTTAACTGTTTTAAATCATTGTTCTCCATAGGCTCATTCTGACACATTTCATTTTTCTTAAGTTCTAATTTCAACTCATTGTTACTTAATCCATTGTTTACTTGTTCAAAAACATAATCATTCATACAAATATTCTCTATTATTTCAGTTTGATCATTTTTAATAAAAACTTTTAATTGGAAGTTAATTTTTTCTTTTACAGCTAATCTATTTAACATTTTATCATAAACTTCATTTCTTACTTTGAGAACAGCACGTAACATTTTAATTATTTCCTTTAACTCTAATTCTTTATTTATTCCATCCCTTCCTAATTCTTTATACCAATATTCATTTAAATCATCCCTACTTATTTCTATACACCATAGTTCAGTTCTATTACCCAAATCATCCAATTTCAAATCTTCCTTCCTAAAACATTTACTAACTTTACCAAAATACTTATCAGCTTCTTTTTTCATAATTTTAAATTCTACCATTACTCTGTCTTTCTCACTTATTAGATTATTATTAATTGTACCCTCCATTTTTAATTATTATTATTATTTAAACTTTAAATTTAGAATTAGTTATTTTAAAATTACTTATCTACTCATTATTAAAAAAAAATTTTTTAGAGAGAACATTCTTATTTTTTTTTGTTGACTATGAATATTCTTACCTTTTTGATAAGAATTTCTAATCCACCAAGAAACCACTGTTTTTTCGACTTATATTCTTATATTTTTCAATATAAGAATACAGCCCCAATCGTTGGATCGCCAAATGTAATAAATATAAAAATGAGCCTTGTCGTACTTGAAGAGTACTTATTTTTATTAAAAAAAAATATAAAAAAATGATTTTAATTTTATTATTATTTATAAAATTTTGCCAAGCTTTTTATGGGCGCCAGGTTGCGTTAGCATACCAATTTTGAAAAAAGGAAGTTAATTGTTATTATTTAAATCTCTCAGGGTCGCAAATCCTTTTAAAAGTGTACTTCAGTGGTTCTTGATGAAATAAAGAAATCTTAAGTGTTGTGCTGAAACTTAACATGTTTTATTGAAATGCAAATATTTAAACATTTATACAAGGTTATCATCAAATATTATTAAACATTCATATTCAGAAATCATAGCTTAATACATCCTCATATTTCTTTATAAAAAAATCAAATTGAATTTTATTCATGAAATTTATTTTTTAGTTGCAACTCAAAAGAAAAAGTAAAAAGATTTTTTGTTCATTTAATTGAATTAGTGTAATTAGTAATTTAGTTCTGCAATTTAGATAAAGTTTCATTAATTTATTTATTTTAAAAGGAGGATTCTACTTTAGTAATTTCATGTTTTACAATATAAGACATTGTCTCAATATTAAACTCCAGATTTTCAATTAAACTTATAACTAAACATTAAAAAATTTATATCATATTATAGACAAAAATGATTTTAGAAATAAAGTCTTAACGTGTATACCAGGCACGTTTTTTTTAGTTAGTTAAAATCACAATTCCTTGTTTCCGTCTTGTAGACAATGCATCTCGTCTCGTGTCGAGTCGCTGACATGGTCGATTCTTTTTGCTGTACGGAATTCATTATTTTATTGTTCAAATAACTCAATGTCTGTTAGTATCATGATTAAAGTTCGAACGAGTATCACTTAGATCAATTTTAGATTGATCTTAAGGCTACTTTTAACGTATTTACCACATTTTATAAAAGTTCTCTACACAAGACAACGTCTGACTAACTTGAACGTTTCACTAGACTGCTAAACGTTTTCACTACATATTACAAAAGTTTATATATATAAAAATACATCTGATCACACCAGACTCCCTCTTAAGACTCTTTGTTTCACATATTCACTACTTTTTGAAAAAGTTTCTTTGAATTGAAAACACGTCTGACTTACTCAACTGTCCCCTTAAGACTCTAAACCACATGTGTCTTTGTCCAGCTTCCAAACCAAGCGTCCTATTAATATGCAATGTCTGCTAGAAATTTTCTCACACCTAGCAACACTGACACGGTTCAAATTATTTTACCTAACACAATACAAATATTACCTAAATATTTATTACAACTTATAACTAATTTTTTATACATGACATTATTATTTTGGAAACCTATATTTAATTCTTTTATTACCCTAGTTTTAATAATCTATATATTTGAGTCATCTTTTTGACTTCTAAAACCCCCTCCCTTATTCAACTTTAACGTTTCCCGGGTTACTTTAAATATTCAAATCTCAATATAACCATTTTTTGGTTATTTAGGTTAAAATTACCATTTTTGGTATTACAATCTTCATTATTTCTTCAAAAATTTCAGTTGAAAGAAATAGAAAAATAAACATGCTGATTGTGGGTTGTTAGTTTTAGTACTTTTTGTTTACTCTAGATCCATAATTTTCTATAGATACCTTCTGGTTTGGGTGAAAACCACATTGTTTTCGATGAAAGTATAATAGAAGTATATGTGGCAAATTTTGAAATATTCCACCTTTTTTAGCCTGCATTAATTGTTTACTTTACGACCCTTTGATTTTTGTAAAGATATCTTTGTAGAAATAGGCTACGTATTTTGTAGGCAATTTGTACATTGCAGCAAAATTTGATTAAAATCAATTAAGCTGATTTTGAGAAAATGGAAAATTGGTATTGCTACTAACAATTTGTCTATAAAACCAATAATTTTACTTTAAAATTCTTCCTAAAAGGCCTTGTTTTTTCATGTGTTCTAACTAGAATGATTTACCAAAATCAAAGTTCCTTTTAACGAAACATTAAATAAAATATTCAGTTGTCAAAAATAGTCCCAAATTAACTCATACACATCATCACTTTACAAAAATAAACATGCTACACTGTTATCACTGAACACATAAAACAAACATTTACTACAAAAATATTCAAGTCAGGACTGCCCCCCCCCTACTGAAATAAAATACTGATTCAGAAAGTTTACTAACATTAACAACAGTTTGATTGGTGCTTTTATTTATTGGGGAATTTGATAATTATGTAAATAACCTATAAAGAGATATGAAGCTTAATGTCATTTTATGATTGTTAACACATTTGTTTATCTTAGGAATCAGGTTACCTTGGGAACTGTGTGGATGTACCGTATGTATTTTTAACAAAAGGGGAATTATTAAAGTTTACTGTTCTTTATTATTCTTGTTTCTTATTTTACTTGTTTGGTAGCAGTGAACATTTTGTAAATGTCAAATGAATTAACTTTAGATATGTTGAAAGAGATTGTGGCAGATGATATTTCTTCAGTTAAAACACATATTTCAAATGAATCAATTACTCAAACAATAGACATTTTATGTCATGTTTGTCCTTGAAACAGACACTCAATATATATATATATAATAATTTTATTTCATGGGATAGTAAGCAGAGAGGATTTGCTGCATATATTAGAATATATAGGCTGAAAGAAAATCTTGTAATGGTGTTGTTTAGAACTTTGATAGTTATTTTGTGACAAAGAAAAACATATTCTATCAAAGGACATTTTTTATTAAACATAACCTAAAACTAGGTGAGAAGATTGATTGTTATATTAATGATTTGTATAAAGTAAATGTGACATATGATTGAGAGTGTCAAGAGTACAAAAGTGTAATATGTTTTGATGAAATTATAATGTTCAAACTAGTGACAGTTATTTCAAATAGATAGTTATCAACAAACTTAACACGTTAAGTGCCATGGGGGGCCGATCGGTACGACAGCAAGCTCATAGTTAAAGTGGCGTGTCAGCCGATCGTTATGACACTGCTATTAATGCAAGGTTTTATTTTAGAGTATTTTATCAGTAAGTGTTGCAACCTAACGAAAAACACACACACAAAGTGAAATGTAGAAGATTGTAGCTAATAGCCGTAGATATTTCATTTTATTATCTTTAAATAGTGTTGCGTAGCAACCAAATAAAATACCTCAACATTATGTTAATTTCGTCGTACCGATCAGTACGGCAGCGAAATTTTCAGTTGGAATTATGGATTAATGCATTAAAACAAGTAATATACAGTTTCAACATTCTACAGTTGTTATATTTTTAAAAAATAAACGTATAAAAGTTACTATTACGGTAAGCAAACAATAAATTTTGCATATCTTTGTATAAAACATTGAACAATTACAAAATTGGGAAGCAATTTTTTTAAACTGTTTAACAATGTTATTTATTTACAATTAAGTTTTTAAAAATCATTTATTTATATTATTACTGTCTAAACTGTAAGATGAAAGCATTTTGAAAGCAAAATTAAAGCATTTAAAATCTGTTAATCACAAGTATTGGTGTTGCGATCGTGTTCCTACATTGCTTTTGTAAGCAAGCCAAGCATTTATTTACAATGCAGGTGCCAAATAGTAAATGTTCTGCAACTTTATGGTACCATCTTAGTGTATTTCATACTGCTGAGTTGTACGACAACATTTGATCAGCAACATCAATGCCGGATTTTTGCTCATTGTACTCTGTTATTGCAAGAGGCTTGAAAATGACATTTCCCCTTCGATCCCGCTTTCCAGTTTGAACCATGTCGACTTGATGTTTACGTGCAGTTACTCAACGCGTTTCCCACCACTGAGTCATGTGTTACCAACATCACAGACCAAAATTATCCTAGGAAATCAATCAAAAGTGCAGTCGGCCAATCGGCCGACACGTCAAATTCCAAGCAAAATATGGTATTCAAAATGACATGCCGGGCCGATCGGCCGATCAGTTTTTTTGAATGTTTTGTAAAACAATTTCTCAAAAAATCAGTTCTCCATATATCCATAAGACCACATATATACAGGTTATGTCATTAAAATTGTTTATTAAAGTTGGCATTGTATGATAAAAGTGGCACAATTGGCTTGGCACTTAACATGTTAACAGCTCGAAGAAACCTTAAGTTTTGTGAGAGAGGACTTGGAAGTGTCAGGATCTGTTTGTAAATTTTAAAAGTTCAGCAGGTCAGTTAATCAAGGTAAGCTTAATATTAAAAAAATAAATATAATAACTAGGGGAAGTTCTGTACTTACTGTGGAGCGGTAAATAGGCACTTCATTAATGTATTCTTACTGCTGATTGGTCAAAGTTTAAATATGCTTTAGACTACTTTAGAGAACGAGGTAATCTTGTAAATATCGAAAACTTAATTTTAAAAGGAACAAGAATTTTCATACCTGAAGCACTCATAAAAGAAGTATTAGAACACAGTGGATATTTAGATGTGGATAAGTATTTAGCTAGAGTGAGAGATATGGTATGGTGGCCAGGACTTACTGTGGGATATATAACATGAAGTGAAAAACTTTATTGTGTTTTGAGAATAGAAAAAGCTTATCAGAACCTTTAATAGTGTCATATTTGCCAAACCAACTATGGAATAAAGTTGCAGCTGATTTGTATGAAAACAAAGGTAGAATATATTTATGTATTCAGGATTACTTTTCTAAGTATATTGAAATGATTAAACTGAACAGAATATCTACTCTAGACACATGAAAAGTCTATTATCTGTATTTTCTGGACATGGACTGCCTAATGTTTTCAAGAGTGATAATGGTATGCAGCTAGTATCTAAAGAAATGAAACAATTTTCCAATGAGATAAGTTTTATTTTCCACATCTAGTCCTCACTACCCTCATTTAAATGGCCAAGCAGAAAGGGCAGTAAGAATTTGCAAAAACATACTAAGGACAACGAGAACCCTAATTTTAGTCTATTAACCTAACAAACCACACCTTTAGAATGCTAGCTTTTACCAGCAGAGCTACTGTTTGGGAAAAAAATTATAATTTTACTGGTTTTTCCCAAACTCTTAATTCTAAAATGTCCAGATTTGAAAAAATTACAGAAAAGAACAGAAGATATTCTATGGAGAGACAAAATATTTACTTCAACTTAGGAGTAAAATTTGGATAATTATGGCATAGTTATTGGTCAAGGTGAAACTTTAAGAGATTCCTCTAAAAGGGGGCACAGAAAAACCTAGTAATGTGCAAGACAAATTACTACGATTTACTATTAAATGTTGAAGGGAGAAAGCAATGTCAGAGAAAAAGAAGGCGAAAGAGTCAATAGTCTAAAGAAATTGAAATAAAATATTACAGATGAAAAAGTGAACAATAATCAAGATTTAATAAAAAGTATGAGTAATACACAATGAACACTTTTATATGAAAAGAACTTGGGGGATGGTACTCCTTCTAAGCAGACTGAAAGACTTTTAACTTTGTTACAGGAGAGAGAGGATGTAAAGAGATTATGACCCTTGGAGTTTATTGCTATATGATTGTTAATATATATATTTACCTTAGCAAACAGGTTACCTTGGGATCTGGGTTATTGTTGTTGGTTTTTGTTGTAAGTATATCTAACCTTAACAGAAATTAGTAATGTTTGCTGTCCTTTATTATTCGTGATTCTTAGTTATTTTACTTAAACTTGACACAAAGTTTTTTAAATTATTATTATTTTTTAGTTGATTTCAGCTTACTTTAGGTTACATTTACACAGCTTCAATTTCCTGACAAACCAGTATTCTTTCATTCTCTCAATTTTTCTGGTTCTTTCTTTTTGCGATATTACACTCATCACTGTTTTTCGTGTCATAAGATATTTCACTTTGTAAAGTTTTGCTCTGAATCAATATCGATCTTCTATTTTCATATCTCCTGTTCCTGATCTGTCCAGGTATTTTTTTACTTTTTGATCCATGGGATCTATAATTTTTTGTTTTCTTAAAGTAGGTTTTTTTGGCTAGTCTGTTCTTTGAATATGTCTATAGAAGGTGAGTCTTTTCTTTTTCATGGTCGTGACTATGTTTTCAAAATTTTCATACAGCTCTTGGTTGGTTCTCTGCTTTTAGATATGTAATACTTTTGTAGTTTTTTTGGTCCTAGTATCTTTTTTTATGAACTTCCACTCTTTTCCATTCTCTATCTCTTCTAGTTTTTTCTTGAAATAGTTTCTACTGCATATAGGCATTCTGGTTTTTTACAGTGTTTCAGTAACTTATTTTTGTTTGTATAGGTAGCAATTTTAATTATAAACATTTTGACAGAGTTTAAAGATGATTTCCAACTCCCTTGTTCTCTTTTCCATGGCTAGTATTAGGATTGGGTTCTTTTCAATCAGTGGTTCAGTTATATTAATTAATCTTTATTGCTGCTTATGAGACTTGGGTAACATTTTAAACACTCTAATACTTCAATACTATATTCAATACTTTAAATACCAAGCATTTCAACACTTTTTCAATTCTTTCGCAATAGTTGGTTCATTCTGAGCTTTGTTAATATTAGTTCTTCCTAACATAATTTACAAATTGAATAATTAACTTAACATTAACCTATTCCTAACATCACCGGCGCCCACGAGACATCGTCCCGATGTCATGTTACAAACCTACATATTTAACATAACAAAGTTTGATTAAATAAAATATAACTATATAACACTCAAATAACAAATGAACTATTTATTTCCTATCTTTATTTTTTTATTCACAAGCACTAATGGTTTCACAAAAAAAATTGCACATCTAGAAATACAGAATATAATAAATGAAATAATAAAAAAAATTAAATTTTACAATTCTTTTTGATCAATACCAAATTTTAGTCCTAAAATACATACATATATAACCCAACAGGTCTAGCCAACTAAATGTAGTCAATTAATTGGCTACTCAATCCACCAATCTTTCTACATTAGTGTAGTCAAACCTGCAACAGGGTAAAAACAATTAAACATTTTCACATTATAAATATAAATTACAATATAAATTTTCTGTGACTTGATGTCCTGTAACTTGAGCAAGCATTTCATATAAATTCACCTGTAATCGTTTTGTAAATTAAAAAAAAAAATACTATAATTTTGATTTATTAGTTGGAAACCTTTTGGAATTGGCTTTGAATGTGCTTTTATCTTAATTCTTATAATCTTTAATTACAACATTTAAATACAGTACTACACTTAGAATCACGTTTATTATTATAACTAAATTATATCCATTTATTAATCTCAAACCTATTTTATTATTTATCTTACAATCTCATTACTTAAGTTATTATTATTCACAAAATTTCTCAAGTTGTTTGGTTTTGCTGGGTTAATTTCTTCTCTATAGATCTCATAAAACATTAAAAAAAACTTCATTATTCATGACTTCACCTCAAATTACAAATACTACTTAATTTTCTTGAACCACATTAAAAAATCATCTATTATCTTTAAAAAACTCCTTTTACATTAATATTACCTCATAGTGTCTCATCTCAAAACTCATCATTATAGGCTTCTCATAACTTAATAATTTGATTGCATTGACCTCTTATAAAAACTTCTCTAATTATATATATCACCACATATAAATAATTGTGCACACCACGTATTTCATCGTAGTCAAACTTATTATTTCCTCGTAGATACCTGTAATAAGTTCATTTAAAAACTCAATATCGTCGTAACCTTCGACGCTTACTTATATTTCATCGCAGTAAAAAAAAACTCATATATCCTCGTAGAAACTCATTTAAAACCTTATGTGTATAGTGCCCCTTTGGCTCGCTATCACATTTCGTCGTAAATCTCGTAGAACCTCAATAATACGTCACAAATTCTTCCTATATCATCGAAGAAACCTCGTAGATAAAAAAAAAACTTCTTGTTAAACTTAAAAGAAGCTCTCAATGCAACCAAATTACTTTCTTCAAGGAAAACCTCTTTATAGACTTCATTTCTCGACAATATTTATAAGTACTTTTGTACATTCATTTCTCCCTTTTTAAAGAAAAACATTATCTCTTATTATCTTATATAAAAAAATTACTCACAATTATTTTCCCAGCAACACCTTAGTTTTTATTAAAACATCATAAACTCTTTTTTTATTAAATTACTTCCATTAAAACATTTTATCTTAAATTTCTCAATTATTTACTTTAAAACTCATCAAAGTCCCTTACATCACATTATTTATTAATCCCTATTTATCTAAATCTTAACGTTTATTAATTTTCCTTTAATTATTTTCACATACAATCAAAATATTTCTAATTTTAACCTAAACTATGCATTCTTTAAAAAAAAAATTATTTATTTTATTTATTTTTTATTGGTGTTCCTACACAAACAAAGAAAAATTCAACACCTGACACCCATAAATATCCGTTTCAGCTACTTAGTTCACCAAAATCAAAGATAAACATGTAATGTCAAGTTTGTTGTGAATTTTATTTCCCGAGAAGACTTTTGACGCAATAAGTAAGAAGCAATTTTTAAATAACCACAATGATTTGTTAGCAGTCTATGATCTAACCGCCGAGACCTTGTGCAATGTAGATTGCTGACATGCCTGATTGTAACTGTCAGTCGACAATAAGTAGATCAAATTCTTTATAGCTATGCGATTTCTTAAAATGGTCTACATTTTTACGATAAATTGCACACTAGGTTTTAGCATGTCTAAATTTTCGTCGTAAACCATTATTTGCCATAGAAATCGCATAACACCTTAATTTGTTGTAAAATTGTCAGCATTCATACTACACACCTTGCCAAAGGTATGCTGAAATAAACAATCAAACTCCAAGGAATTTCCCTACTCAGCATGTTATATAATCTTCACATTACACTTCATTCACAATAAACCTGACCTAAGTATTTCTTTCAGTTCATTGCCTATGAAACATACAAGACTAATTTAAACTATTTACTATAGACGCTGACAATATCAAATATTTCCAAATGCATAACAACCATATATATACATTCAAAATTTATTAATTCAAACTGTATAATAAATAAATAATTCTTAAATCAACAGATTAAATACATTTACATGAAAGGGATTAATAATCTTCAGAAATATCAAAAATTTGACAACCTAAAAGCGTAGAACAAATTGAATATAAATGTTACTTCAAAACTTAATAATACTTCTCTCAAAGTTTATAATAACTATTTACAAATCAACTTTTCAACAAATTAAACAATTAATATAACATAGTAATTCGTCATAAATTTCAAAATAATGAAACAAAACTCTAAATACAGATAAATTAATTGTCTATAACAAATTTTTCCATTTTAACGTTTATCAAGTAAATCAACTTCAAGTCTACATTCAATTAATAAAATCAACAAATAATTAAATAAAGTAATGAAGTGTTTAGTAAATACTAAACCCATGACCGATAAGAATTCAACAAAACTCAACATTTTACAAAATGGTTATAAAACTTTTTAGTAAAAACTAAAAGCACGGCCGATGCACCATTTATTAGGATTGGGTTCTTTTCAATCAGTGGTTCAGTTATATTAATTAATCTTTATTGCTGCTTATGAGACTTGGGTAACATTTAAACACTCTAATACTTCAATACTATATTCAATACTTTAAATACTATACAACAAAAATAAGAATATAATACGACACTTTAAATAAACAATACAATAATAGGAATTTAATAGGATACTTTTAAATAAGCAATACAATGATAAGAATTTAATTAAATGAACAATATTCAAACTAAATATTCATTTCACTAAGCCCAAAAGTATTCCAACTATTGTTACTCTCTAATAAATGAAATTATTAATTTATTGGTGATTTTATAAATATAGAAATGCTTGCTTACTGGTGTAGAGTTGATTTCCTGGGCTAATAAATTTCCCGGAGTAGAGTTCCTGCACCACGGCTAGTGACACAGCCGTGTATCTTCCAAAGCTCCAAAAGACCAAAGACCCCCTCCAAATCATGCTGACCGCTTATATATGTATCGTGGCTTCTGATGCTCTACTTTTGTTGCAAGTCAAGCATTTCAACACTTTTTCAATTCTTTCGCAATAGTTGGTTCATTCTGAGCTTTGTTAATATTAGTTCTTCCTAACATAATTTACAAATTGAATAATTAACCTATTCCTAACACTAGTATTTCGTTATTGTTTGAGGTGATTATTTTCCATGAATAAATTGAAGTTCTGTACTCTCTGGGTGTCTCTGTATTTGTTGTTTATCATTCTACCTTCATTGTCTCTGACTAGACTCATGTATTCTGATTTCTCAAAAGATATTTGTATGTTAAAATATTTTTGAAAAATGTTGGTTTTCGGTTAATCTTGGTTGTTGTAGACAAAGTTTGTCTTTTTTAAAGTTAACGGTTTTCAAGTTATTCGAAGTTAAAAATTTTAACGTCCACCTTTTTGAAAGTATGCAAATAATGTTTTTGTTTTTGGCACACTTGAAAAAAAAAAATCACAATAAATGTGCATGCCACATTTGAACTCAATATGTTATCTACTTCCAAAGTTTCAATATTTAAAACAAAAATTCAAAATGGCAGATTGACTGGAAACAAAGCATTTCCAAACCTAGTTTTATATGATTTTTTTACTCTTTACTTTGATCCAGGAAATACATCTGGGGAGTATATCGGTTTCTTCCTGAGACACTCTGTATGAATACATGGTCTTTGTTTAACAATGTATTATATATCTGAAATCTTACAAAGTAAGCTGATAAATTTATTCAAACTACTAAAAGTTTGTCTTTCTGTGAATCTTATACCAGCAATAAATCGTTGAATTGTATTTCATTACATGCAGTAGTTTAATAAGTAACAACTAATTGTCTCATTAAATATAGTTCCTAAAATTTAATTTTTGCCAAATAATTCACAGCAAAAAAAAGTGTTTAGTTGTTGTAAAACAATACTTTCTATTATTTGTATATTATTGTTGTGTAATATTCTGTACTAACAGAAACTGTATTTTTGTTTAAGAGGCCGTATCATTGAAAGGTCATTACCCAGTGGCAGAAGATACAGATTTTGATAAATATCTTACAATAGGACCTCTAGTTAGATATGCAGATGACTTACCTCTGATGTTAAAAATTATGTCTGGTAATCAAGCACCAAAACTTCAACTGGATAAAAAGGTTGGACAAAGTACTCATTAACTAACTATTCATAATTACTTCAAATAAATAATCTCAAAACTATATTGTTTAAATATCTTTTTGTATAAGGAAATATACAGATATCATTAAAATTCATTAAAAACAAATATGTTAATGTTAAATAAATGAATTCAGGAGTATTCTCTCTCACACACAAACCCAAAAACTACCATTTTCCATTTTGGGGAAGATAGCAACCAAACCTAAACCTTTTGTTTGTGATTACCTGGAGGTTACATTTTAACAAAATTTAATGAAAAATGGTTAAAGCTAATTTTTAGAAAATTTAAATTCTTTGTTTAGGTCTTATGACAGCTACCCCTAAATTTAGAGTTATTGAATGAATTCAAAAAAGCTTTGAAATATGCCCAAATATTAAATTTCATAAAAATTGGTTCACTTGTTTGGCCTGTAGAATACTGCACAGACACCGTACATCATTATAAAAACTCAGCTTCAAAAAAGATATTTCTACAAAAAACTCTATATCAATTTTTTAACCAATCACATAACTTTTTTTATACTATATATGAGTATGTGAGTATATATGTTTTCCATAATAGTTAATCATGGAAACATAAAATTTTGAAATTAAACAAATGAGTGCTATCCATTACTATTAATTAGTCAGTTTATAAACTTTAGTTGTAGAAAGTAATTGTTTTGAATTTGTATAACCAAACAAATGTGGTGTGGTACTTAATTAACTACAGTAATTCTAATAACTAAAAACTTCTTTTTTTTTTAATACTATCCATATAAAAAAATTGATTTTCGAACAACTGAATACCGGTATTATTTTAACTATAGAAAAGAGAATACTAGAATCTTTTTAATAAGGTATGTGCATGTAGTTATAGCATACGAGTCACAAGCCGAATTAAAAATAAAATTGGTTATGTTGTTATTTCATTAGTTTTTTTATTCACAACAGGTAGATGTTAAGTCATTGAAAGTATTATACATTAAAGAATTTGGAAATGATTTTGGATTGATTAAAGTTGACACAGAGATCAAGGAAGCAATACAAAAGGCAGTAAATCATTTGAACTCAATTGGATGTGAAGTACAAAAGGTAAATTTATTTAATTTAAATAATAATGTCAACATTATCTGGTATTTTGATATTATACTATGATATATTCTACTGATTTATTTGTTTATAGGTAGCATTAAAAGACCACTGTAATTGCCTAACAACGTTTTCAATGTTAACATTCAAGCATCAACATTTTGAAATATTTAGTTAACACAATATTGTATTTAGCAGTTTGTAGATTTATTCTGAAATGAAAATAAAAAAAATTAAAGTTAAGTTTTTGAAGAAGGAATGAGGAAGTTGGAGACCAAGGACATAACACAACAATTGAATAACTATAAGTGTCATAAAATTGATTCATGCATATGTTAAGGTCAAAATTACTAGTTGCACTCAAGACAAAATAAATGTCAATAAGAATAAACTATTGCCAAATCAGTGTTCCTATCAAAAATGTGTTTAAAAATTGAAATTATAACACCGTATAATAATTGAAATAGTGAAGAAGAAAATCACATTGTGAATGCTATGTTCACTGTATAAAATAAACAAAGTGATAAATTTTACAAATAAATGAAATATATACAAGAGTCATTATATTTCCAAAACATTTTAATTAAAAATTGTGTGTACTTGTATAATTATCCTTATTAAAACAAATGTTAAAGAATTAGTAAATAAATATTGAGCTCAACTTGTGCAATGATATAAAATTAAAATAATCTTGACAATTTCTCACAAACAATATGTTTATTAATTCAAACTGGTTTCAATCACATGTCACTATCTTCAGCGATGCATATTGTTTGATTATTATACCCCATGCATCACTTAAACACATTTTAATTAATCAACAAATTATTTGTTAGAAATTGAACTCATGTGTCATATTAATTCAAAACATATAATTTAAAACTAAAATTTTTAAAAATTAGGTTCACTAAAAGTCCATGGAACTGAAGATTATATTCACTATTTCAAGTTCACAGATTCTCCATGTTCTAGAGATGTTATACTTGGGTGATAAAGACGTATCTTCGTTGTGTAAAATAGAGCCCCATCTATTGTAAGATAGAGTAGGTGATTCAGAGCTTATATACTCGTATGTAGACAAGAGTACCTACTATGTTTACATATTAAAGAGGTTTTGAGAAACTTAACTTTGTGGGGTCATCTCAGTTAAATTGTATGACATAAATCATGTTTTCAGTGTCAACAGATACATGTAGTAAGAAAAAGAAGGCTGGACAAAATCAATTTGAATAGCAGAAATAACTAAATTAAACTTATTGTATAATTTTATATGAGATATTATTTTAAATTCTCTATTATAGTTTTAAAATTCTGAATTAATATTTTATATTACATATCTTTTTTTAATTTTCAGGCAGAATTTGAAGAGTTCAATGAAGCAGCAGAGATTAGTTTATCAGTTATGTTTAGTTTTAAAGGAATGCCTGATGTCTTTAATGAAGTAGATGATCCAAAGGTAATTAAGTTAGAACAAGTTTTAAATATTTAGAGTTCATAATCAATATAATTTGGTAATTGAATCTGAGTTGGTGTTATGAGATAGAAATATATAAACTGTTCATTTCAAATGTATTATAAATCAAATAAAAATACTTATGTGGAGTTATTAGTAAAAGGATGGGGTTAGAATGCTATTTATATTGGTATAATAAATTAAAAAAGTTTTGTTAGTTGGTATTATTGATTTTTAATAAAATCATGTTACCTTTTAATAGAGTTAGTTTTTTGTTTGTTTTGGTATAGCATATAATTATATAATTGTAGTATGTGTAAAAATATTTATCTTAGTCTTAAAGTGAATGTAGGAACAGTATTGGTACAGTAAGGTCACACAGATTCCAGTATAGAACGTGGAAATGTTATCCGTGATATAGTTTGTCCTTAGTTAAGTTATTATCAATAATAGGTGAAATGTTAATTAGCACATATATAACAAGAATTTGAATAATAGAATTTAAAAATTAAAATTAAGTTATTTTAAGTTGATAATGTTGTAGATAATGGGAAAATGAGTTGTCTTGTTATTTACAGATTGAATATGGATTGAAGAAATAAGTAGGTACTAGGTAATTTATAAAATCAGTTACCTTGGAAAATCTTCAAATGAATTTGTAATGATTGAGACCCAAGTGTAAAATTAAATTACACTATTCAATCCTCAATAATATTTTATACTCTTACCATAAACAAGTACTTTGTTCCACCACGTCTACCATCAACAGTGTCACAATATTCATCATATATTATGTTACCACTTCAAATAAAGTTGTTAATGCTTTAACCCACTGTAATGTTTGGAGAGGTTTGAATAGTTCTCCTTCCTCTTTATATCTCCAATTTAACTGCACAGCATTAATTAATAGTATATTTTAAAGAAATGAATTTATTTGGTGTTTAGAAATAGATAATGTTTATCTAGATACTGCTTACATGATACAATATGTCTTGAAACTTGTAGTAATGTCCCTTTTATTCTTAGAAAAATCTAAAAAATTCTACTCATCAATGCTTCTATACCAAGATTAATTGAAAAAAAGGTAAATTTAGAAATATCAGGTAAAAATGGCTTATCAGATAATGTCACCAAATCTTGATATTCTGATGTTAAAGTTTTTTCTTTATATTTGGGGGGAGGAGGGGGAGTTGAGAACCCGCAAGTAGCCTTTTGTCTACAGCAATACCAAATGGAACTTTTGTTGAACAAATTGTTATGATCCACCTAAATTCTAAATTCTTTGACATCTTCAGGAATTGAATTTGGTTTATTACAAATCAAAACTATTACAATACATTGGTAGATAAATAAAAAACTTGTTAGTAAATAAATTTCTAATCTATAATAAATTAAGTTAAATAACCAGATCACTAAGCTGTTAAAGTATCTCAACTGAAACAGTATTTGTTTGTGTTCTTGTATACATTTGAATTGATTTTTGTATTTTACTAATTGTTCTTGAGTACATTTTAAATGCTTATTGGGGGAGCATTGTATTTCAAATGACTAAACACGTGTTTTTCTTGCCACAGTTCCAAGTAAGGTATCACTAAAAGTTACTCAGATTCAAAGCCGCTTGATAAAGTTATGTTTGTGTGTCTTCACTAGTTCAATAGACAAAAAATAAATATGTTAAAAATCCTTGCCTGTAATATATATATATATATATATATATATATATATATATATATTTACAGTAAGTATTGATTTTCACTGTTTTTATAAATTGGTATTACAGTAATTGTAATAAAATAAGTTTAATTTGATATTTCTAGCACAAGCCAAATTTAGTTGTTGAAACACTGAAATCAATGATAGGCCTGTCACCATTTTCTCCTACTTCACTTGTTTACAACATCATGAAAAGAACAAACTGCATGATCCCAAAGTCAATGGAAGAGCATTACAAAAGACTCAATGAGAATCTTCGTACAAAAATAATAGTAAGTTTTACATACAAATCATTTTAAATGTAATACTGTACTTTAATGTGACATTTTTATCTTTATATGGTTTTCAAAATATCAAGGACTCTTATAATATTACTTAGCAGTCTACTTGTAACACTATTCAAGCTATTGAGTTAAAATGCCCAAATATAAGAACAATATCTAACATTTTAAAAACTATTAAAACAATTTTAATGTTCTAAAAATGGTATAATCCATTTTTTCCCCAGCAAAGTAAAAAACAAATATTTATTGATGAAATAAAAAATAATTTTAAAGTAATTTTTGATAAACAGAAAAATCAAAATGTGCACCAGAAAATATTGAGCAGAAAATTATACTAAATAATTCATATTGATGCATAAATCCATATTAAAAAAAAATAAAAATTAAAAACCAAACAAAACCTAATAAAATTTGCCTTCTAAAACCAATTTTTAGTAAATATTTTACCTATTTATATGTAAAAACCAAAATATTGTGTTTTTTTTGTTTTAAATGATCGAGCTTATACTCCTGTAGTTTTTTCTTATATTTTTATTTAGATTTAAGTTTAATTTTATTAATTTTTGTAAGGCGTTAATGAACACAATGATTTATCATATATATATATATATATATATATATATATATATATATATATATATATATATATATATAGGCCTATATATATATAAATTTTAACAATTATAGTTTAGGAATCGATAGTTGTATTTTATTGTTTTCACTAATTAATTGTTACAGATATTTAGTACATATTTTCGTTATATTACTGCTTTGGAATAGTAAATTATTATTTAAAAAAATTTAATGTCAATATAAAATAGGGTTTACTTTTATAATTTCTCCAACAGTAACTTCATTTAATAAACTTGCATTTAAAATGTATCCTTTCAATTAATCTAAAAACATTACAAGGAATCGATACAAGTTAGTGCTAACCATTTTGACACTCCCAATCAACAACATCTTCTCACCTGGCTTTTGTTTGTGTTAAATAAACAATGTCATTTTGTAAAATATATTTTTCTTTGTAACAAAATAAGAACCAAACTTCTTAACAACATCATCATAAGACTTTCTTTCAGTATCTCCCATAAATGTTAGAAAACCCTCTGCTTCCTATTCCATCTAACCTAAAACATATTTATTTGTTGAGTGTCTGATTTCAAGGACAAACCTGTTGTATTTCTAAACATATGACATATTTTAATGAAATATCTCCATGATAATGGTTTCATCAAATTAAATTCATCTAGTGGTTTAACTATATGTTTAGTGTATATTGTTTAAGTTATTGATTCATTTGAAACATTTCCCAGCAAAAGAAATAATTAAGGTAAAGTAACAAAAAGTTGCCTTGGTAACATAAATAATATTGCCATAATATTACAAAGTAACAAAGTAATAATGTAGCAATATTATGATTACATTAGTTTAATGTTGCCACTTCCCTTTTTTGTGTTACCAGAATGTTGCAAAGTGAAATGTTATTGTAATATCTTAATGTTAGCAAAATATCGATTTAAATAATGATATCAAATAGAGACATCTTTGTGGTAAGATCTGCAAGGTGCCTGATACAGAGATACTAACATCAACAAATTAAAACAAAAGGAAAACATAGGAATGAAATAAAATATTTTTATATTTGATTACAAATGATTTTTATTGACGAGGAATAAATGTAATTAGAAAACAATACAAATATATATTAGATTTTTAATTAACTATTACACTTAAAATAGCTTGATACGAAAATGGTATTATAATGAGTACCGATATTATAAGAAATCATATTATAACATGTGAACTAACATTAAAAAAAAATCTATTAGAAATTGTTCATTAATATTAGTAAACAGTTCCTATCTCTAACTAGTTGTCCTTTCAATGTTTCTTGTATCCATAGTTACAGTATAGTAAAAATGGTTTTTTATTTCCCTCAAGAAAGGAAAAATTAAAGTATTAAAATAATGGTCAGTTCCCTAAAAATATTGTTTTTAAAGAAGGAGTAAAAGCCTTATAAATCTTTTGTGATTACCTTTTTTAAAAATCATGGCCTTTTTTTATCTGAGTTTTAGTCTTTAATGGAACTTTTAATGTCAAAAATATCTTCGGCAAAAGAATCAATACTTGCTGGGATGTAATTTAGTTGTGAACCATTATGTAGGCTCACTTTGAACAGGTTCAGATTCATTTCTATAACTATATAAAGAGATGTTCACACTATCAGACACTAAATACATGAACACTAATTTGTTTACTAATTAGGAAGTACTGATAAAGGTATAACCAAAATGAAGAGGGGCAGATGAGGGGAAACTCAGTAGATCCATCATCAGATGAGCTCAAAGATAATTTAATTGTTTTCCTTGAACAGAGAGATCAGTGAAATGTTTATGTGACTTTTAATTTATTATCGGTCCTGAAAAAAGAGAAAAATGTCATTTTAGCTTTAAAATAATTACCATTAGTAATTAGTAATTAGTAATTCAGCCATTTAACAAAATTATAATTAATTACTATGAATTAGAACATACAACCTTTCAACTGTGAATTTCTAATGCTATCCCATAGAATAAACCCGTACACAATAACTAACTATTACATCAAATTTTGTACAAAAGGTTTTGATATGTAACATACATTAGGCTATACAGAGTGGCCATAAAGTATCCCTACTTTTTTGCATAGTTTTTTGTATCAATTTTTGGGCTAAATGGAATTTGTGTATAATTACTTATATAGTAATTATATGTGTCACAATTTTAGTGTCATACTGAATCTGCCAAAATGGGTTTGAGTCATTTTTTTTAAATGGCAACATAGTGTTATGATACATAATTTAACATAATGTTTCAAGCCTGAGCTCAGTGGTATAAATATATTTTTGATATTACTCACATATCTTCAGTTGTTCATAAAAAACCATAGGAAATGAATGAAATTCAAATTTTTTGAATATTGTATATATATAAGTTTTAATTGTGTGAGATGCATGTTATTGCATTAACTTTGATTTTTAACACAATAAAACAATGAATATTGGAATATTGGAACAAGATATAGTGTCTTTATCACTTGAATAAAAGTGTTCATCAATAATATCCGATTCATTAGCTATGTGTAGTAATAACTGTATTAACCTTTCTTCTTCACTTCTATCCATTTTATTTACATTGTTATGTACAGAAAACAAATTTTACAAAATTAAATATATAGAAACAAATCTAAATTATACACTTTGAATCACTATTTACACAGAACGATATTTATAATTTTATTTACAAAACATCCAATTCACTGAAAAAAATAGAAATGTTAATTTTTACTACTTAAGAGAGTAACATTGTACTGAACGGTACTTTCTGCAAACAAACGATTTCAGTCCAATTTACCTATTCAAAAATGTCATGATCATTGATGCTATTCTCAAACCTCATTCTTATAATTACATTATATACATGTATAAATCTACCAAAATGTAACAACCAGGCGACAAAATACCATTACTCATTTACCTGGTGTGAAGGCTAACAACATGCTAAAACATCTAAAGATTTATGGTTGTTAATATTTTCCTGAGAATATGCTGAAAAATATTGTATAATATATAAATCAATGGACCACAGCTCATAGAAGAAACATTTCAAACGAACGGGATGCTTCTCCTATCAACATGGCAGAAATATAATCTTATATTGGCTGTATATGGCTGGTGTTCTGTGGTCATCTCATGTGAATATAAGACAACCAAGAGGTGGGAAAGGGAATTGATTTTTTTCGGTGTGTAATGGTTGAAAGACCGTTTAAATTTTTACTTTAGGCACTTTGTTTTGATGATTAAAATACTAGAGATGAAAAAAGGGGTTTGGATAAACTTCTACTGATAAGAAAAAGTTTTGAACAATTCAATACTTGTGCTGCAAATTATTGTGTCGGGGAATATAACATGATCGACGAAATGCTTGAATCATTTCGACCGATGTGTAATTTTGGGTAGTATATTTAACAAAAGCTCGCTGAACACACCGTAAAACTATTTACTTTGACTGATGATAGGCTGTGTAACACATTAAACATGGAAATTTATAGAGATAAAGCTGTCCACTGGCCTATTTCAAGTAGACAATAAACCAAATAATTGTGAAATCATTAATCATTAAGATTACAAAAGTAGTTATAAGATTCAATATAAATATGTAATTAATATATAACTTGAGCTTGTAGAGCAAATATTACAAATTAACTTAAAAAGAGGGGTGTAACAATAATTGTAAATAGTTAGCCAAACAAAAGAGTTTAATTTCCCATAAATGTTTTAATGTCTATGTTAAAACAAACAGTGGATGGTTCCTCAAATCTCAACACAATTTATCTTAAATTATGCGTGAAATATTTGTATGTTTATTTTATGTTCAGGATCACATAGGAAATAATGGAATATTTATTTTACCAACTTATCCAACAGCTGCACATTACAACTACATGTTTATGACAAAAAGTTTTGGTCCTGTTTACTCTACAACAACAACTGCATTGCGACTACCATGTACAAACATACCAATGGGACTTAACAAACAAGGGTTACCAATAGGGCTTCAAGTAAGTAATTCAATACATTTAATTTTGCTTTTTTCAGTTATATTAAACTACTTGAGAAGAAAAGCTGGATTGTTGTTGGAATTTTTTCAAATATATTCCAGCTTTACATTATTGAGTGGAGGATTAACTTTATTTAAAGAAATATGAACTTTAGAATATTAAATAAATAATAATAAATAGAAATAAAAGTATTATACTTATATTAGAATTCATTTTAAAATGATTGACAGTTAAAAATTAAAAACCTTCAGTTTGTGGGAAACATATATTATGGAAATACAATGTTTTGTAATAAAAAATCGACTATTATTTTATATTACATCAGGTTTCAAACCTAACAAGATTAATAAAAGAGAAACATAATTTTATGAGTTCCCACTTGATAATCATGTCACAATTCCTGTATAGTATATCATTTTTGTTTCATTTTGTGTTTGTAGGTAGCTGCTGCACCTTATCAAGATAGGATATGTTTAGCAGTAGCTAAAGAGTTAGAAACTAAGTTTGGAGGTTGGGTGCAGCCACCTAGTTTGTGAATAGTTAGTTACCCTAACAAAATGGTTATTACACTATATAAACAAAGTAATTAGTAAATTCATACACTATGTTGTATACAATACTATGTTTTATACTATATATATTGTCTTATTATGTTAATGAAGAAAATATATTTCACTAATAAAAATTTTATGTACCAAATTCTTATACTTGTGTATTTTTGTTTTCCTTTTACACATTAAATGAAAACATTACTGTAAATAATTTTAAAATTGGGTAATGAAATTGTGATTAAATTTTGTTATAAAAAAAACACAGTTCCCTCATTATTTGTTACAATTTGTTAATTAAAAAAATTAAAAATGTAAATTGATAAAAAAAGTTAGTACAAATAAGTAACAATTTATTTTTAATATCAGTAACTTATGTCAGATAATTATTGTATGTAGTTTGGTTTCATGAGACAATTGTTTAAACTGTAAAATCATTTTGTGGATGGTTTATACAACAAATGATTTATCCAAAGATCCTATTCAACTCCAACTTTTGCTCCTACAAAGAAGGGTGTGCTCATGCCTATGTGGGTGTGGCTACAAAAATAACAGTGTGACATCAGCATCAGACCAGGGGTCACTGCTCACTCTTTCAGTCTTGTTGTTTAAAATATAACTTAATTTTAGTTAAACATATTTGTTTTAACATACAGTTTAAGAAATAATTTTGTTGTTAAAACACTTGAATTAACATTGAAAGTAATAATTATTACAGTAGGTGTAAACTAAATATATTTTTATTTCATTGTTTTTTGAAAAATGTCTATTAACTTTTTTTTTATGATAGTAATTACAGTACATTCACTATTAATGTTAGTTGTAGGATTTTAATTTATAAAGAAATAAATTTTATAATTTAATTGATTAATAATTTTGTTTATATTTTGCTCTATTTGGTTTGTTATAATTCATTGGTTTTTGAGAACAGTCTGTTAAGATAACCTTATACAACACAGTAATGTTATTGGATTCACTACTAATTTTAGTTTTATGACTAACTAACAATGAAATAATTTATTTATTTTCATTAATTAATTTAATTCAATTATGTTTTACTTTCTTTGGAATAAAGATTGTTGTAATTAAAAGTGGCAGCTTTTTAATTCATTCATTTTTACAATCAAATTTTAAGATATAAGTGATGATTAATAACTTATTTCAAGAAAACTTTCTACATATTTAAATAGATTTTAAATTGAAATAACAGTGAAGGTAACTTCACACTCCTGTCATACAATTATATTATCAGGTATATTATTATTAACGTAGGTAAGGCCTACTACAACAAGATTATGATCTGTTATTTCGAAGTCCAAAACAGCTGTTTCTATGTCATATAAATCTACTCACTTAAACCTGACCAAAATGTGGTCTAGGCAAGAACCACTTGATGGCCGTGTGATCACATTAATTAAGGATTCCAATCCATGACTAGATATTACAAGTTGATAATCATCTACAATACTTGACTTATCAAACAAGTTAATATTCATATCCCCAATTACAATAAGATTATCATTGTTATTTATTTGAACAAGGTAACTATCAATTTCAGAGATAAACTTATGTACCACTTCGCTGTGCAGTCTGTATATTGCCAGAAGTACAAACTCAAAGTTTAAATATTTAATCCTAGTACACAACGCATCACATATAGATAAAGAAACCAACAACTTTGTTTAGTAGTTATCAATTATATATAATACTAATAACCGTCATCAGTTTGATAACTAAATTAATTTAAATGATTGTGTAGGCCAGTCATTAAATTTATTGCTTCAGCTGGATAGTGACAAATTGGAGTATCATATTATTAATAACATTTGGTAAGTTCATTTAAATATAAATTTAAGGAAAAATTATCAAATAAAATTGACATAATGACATTGGTATGGCTTATAGATGTATTATCTATAATTTATTTACTATTTATTTAAATAAATAATAATATAATAATAATAAATAAAATAATTTATTTTCAATTCCTTATTGAGTAGGTTTAAAGATGAAACAAAATTTCTATTGTATTATGAGATGATATGATATATAAAATGTATTACATTTGGTTTGTTTAAATTTAAATTTCTTTCAATACTTTAAACCTAGTTATAATTTGCTTATGTAAATTGCCTCGGTCTAAGTTTGTAAAATTTTTAAATGCCATTATATATGCATATACAAAAATGAAGTTGAACTTATAAAATTTACATATTTTCAAAATCATTTCTCCCTTAACAATATAATTTTTGTTAATTCATCATAATTATATCTCTACTTGATTATCTCATGATGGATTGTAATAGAAAACTATAGAGCCAAAGTAGTTGTTATCTGCTGTAATTGTTCTATACTTCGTAATGGAATTTTTCATAATTATGATTTTCCTTTGAGTTATAAATTGAGTGGTGAATCCATGTAATATATAGTTGTGATAATGTGAGTGTAAGTTGTTGGTATCTTCAACATTGTGACAAGTATTATTAGGTCCTATAACACTCGATTAACATAGACAGCAATGGCTAGTACGTCTTGGTCATGGTCTTCAGTTTATTATATACAGTGGGTGTCCTGTATATGCATTTATTATTGTGGGAAAGTTTAGAGCTCCTTACTGTTTGTATGTAACTGTTGCAGTATGAAACTTTGGTATTTTATTATTGGTAAGTTATGGTATAGTAGTGGTTTGAAGTTATTTGTTACAGTTTAGGAGTTAGAGTTTTTTATTTTTGAAAATTAGTGTAAAAAGAAAACGTGTAGTGGTGACTATAGAAATGAGAATAAAAAAGGTGAACCCATGAAACTAATTTGTGACAAGTATATGTTGGTAAAAGTATTGTGAATGGATGGTGGCAAAACAGGAATAATAATAAAGAATTTTGCACACAGATTGAATTGGGTAAGGGACTTTCTATGCGTGTTATGCTAAAAAAAGGAAAAATTAAGAAGTTGACAATGTTCTTTGGTTTTGGTTTATGCAGGAACATTGAAAGAGTACTTCTCTTAGTGTTCTAATTTTAAAAGAGAAAACCATACTTTTAAAATAAATAATGGAAATAAGTTCATAGCTAGAATTGGGTGGATTTCTAAGTGGAAAGAGAGATACAGGATTCGTTTCCTAAACATGACTGGCGAATAATTACCTGCTGACTTGACACTTGTTCATTCTGAGAATTGCCTGAATATTCATTTAAGCGTATTGACTTGGTTAAAAACAAAGGACTTTAGCCAGAACAAATTTATTGTACAGAAAAAAGGGTGTTAATTTTAAAATGCTACCTAAAAAAATCATTTGTTACAGTAAACAAATTAACAGCTTCCAGAAGAATGCACCACTGTTGCCCTTTGTACAAATGTAGCAAGCACTCACAAGCTCCCTCTCTCTGTCATAAGGAAGTCAGCCAAACCTACTGTAGGTTGCAAAAGTATGGATATAAAATTAAACAAGTGACCTGAAAGAAACCCTAATTCTGTGTTGATTGGTGTAAAATTTTCTTCAAAATTAAAAAAGGAAAATTATGATGTAATTGGATTTGTTTTATCTCACTTGATTAATTTTATATAAATGTGTAAACTAGACTATCCATAATTTTGCAACTAACAGTAGGGTATAAAAACATTTAAACTTGAAAGTCTTTGGCTGTTTATTACAGAGCTCAGAAGTTTGTGTGGATGAACTATTATCTCTTTAAAATGTGATTTATTACACAATTTGTGCTGAAAGAGAAAACACCAAAAGATAAAGAATATCAGCCTATCAAAGATTATTGTACTGTTATGATTGCTATGAATATTAGGTTTTCTCCTATATTCATACTCTACAGGTTCAAATACAATAACAAAGAATACAAATTCGGTGGTTCAGATTATTAATATAATAATCAAATAGGATGGAACCTATAGGACATGGCACAGAACTACACATTCCACTCTGTTCCAGACAAACAAGGATCTTTAATAACAGAGATCATGGGTGACAAATCCTACCCATTCATCCAATACAAAGCCACTTCAAATACATTTTAATAAAAATATATATTATAAGAAAAAAACCATATGCATTAGGGCACCAGAGAGGGATTATCCTCAGTTATAAGATTAGGCTCAATATTAGACGTCAGGACGACGTTTTCAAAGCATCGGTGTTGTTAGGATTTAGGATAAGAAAATATTTATTATAAGTTTAGAAAATATTTTAATAACAATTATAGTCAAATGTTAGCACCAGTTAAATCTTCAATATCAGACGTGTGGTAGTTATTGGGAAATAATTGAAAAAGTGTTGCAACTGCTTAGCTTGAAGGTCATTGGCATGCCATGGATAGTGAAGCTCTGTATAAACTGCTAGTGACGTAGAAAGAGGATGAGTTGCAACCCAGGCATCGACAGGGATGGGGAGACCCTGCTGGTCAGCAGAGAGACCAATACCAGAGGGGGATTGGCATCCAAGACATCAGCGAGGATGGGGAGATGCTGCTGGTCACCAGAGAGACATGGTCCAGGAAAGTACTTACAAAAGGAGCAGTTTATAGAGATTCACAGCCTATGTTGAAAAAGTGAGCAGTTCATGTGTTTAGAAAACAAGAGTTGTTAAACTCAATAATTTGCCATTGCTCTGGTTTGAAGGTTTAAAGGTCTGATTAGGACAGATTATACTTTTAATTATATTTTAGGATTAAATATCAGACAGGAATAAGATTATTCCTGACAAATTATAACATCTATAAGGGAACAAGGAATAAATTAATATTAACAATCTGAGCCACCAAATATGTTATTTTAATTGAACCTGTTGAATATGAATATAGGAGAAAACCTAGTAAATAATAACACTACTCACCCTTAAGAGCTCAAATGTGAGGAAGACACAAAGCTGGAATTTTTACCCCCGAATGTAACCAGTCTTATCCAACAAATGGATCAAGAGGTGAAAGAAAACACGAAGAGAAGTTTTTTTTTCAGAAATCTTGGAACATATAAAGCAAATTAAAGCTGGTCTCATCTCTAATCTAAAAACAATAAACATTAAACATTGTTATTTACATGTCAGGAGCAGCTTTTGAGTAAAATCTTCATATAACATTTGTAAACTTACGAGGAAACTGTAGCCAGATGTGAAAAAGTTTTAGAAGTTATTAAAGATGATGATTCAATTGTGATAGATGAATCACTCCCTCAAAAATGCTCCAAGGAAGACAGTCATAGTTCCTGAGTGATCTAAAGTTACTGTCAGAGTGTGAAACAGTTGAAGAAAAAGCCATAGAGAAGTGGTTTGGAGGTGACAACCAGTTAGAAAACAAAACTCTGACCAATTAAGAAATTATTCCTCTTGTTACACATGTTAAACAAGATTGTGGAGAAGATATAAAAGGCAGTGACAATGAGACTGTACATGAAACGATTAGCTAATTAAAACCAAAGAAGGTACTGTATCTTGTGTTGTGTTACATCGAACAGAAACACAAAGCCTTGCAATCAACGTATTTTTCATAGTTGTGCGAAATTTTGTGTATAACAAAGCTCTTCAAATTAAATATAAGATGAAAATCATACATTTTCTTTAACAAAATGTAGACTGATGTCCTTTAGTCTTGATAAATAAACTCAACAATTATGGTTTTATTACAGTTGGTTTTTGTTGTTTTATAATTTCATTCCAGTTAATATTTTAAGTAGTTTGTGTTTTATGAGTGTGTGTATGGACAGTAGTGTGTTGATAAAGTGTTTTTGTGAGAATAAATCATAGAAAATGTATGATCAGGTATGTATTTGTATTATTTATTTCTATTGTATTACTGTTTTTAGAGTACTGTAGGTTGTGTAATGTACTGTACAAGTATTGCATATAATATTAACTGGTCAGATGTTTATTCAGCCAGGATTCCGGTCCTGTAGAGGGCAAATAAGAGGGCAACCACTGTATGTGTGCCTGAGAGGAATCAAGAGATATTAAACAGGTCAGGGAAAATATTTATTTACATTTGATAGGTTTGTTTCTATGTGATGGGTTAAATACCAACCGGCCTTGTATTCATTTTTTAAGTAAGTTGTATACTCAACAAACAATAATTTGTATGAGAAAAAAAGGTATAAGCTTGTGAGGTTCTATTATCATTCATAGAATTTTTAAGGGTGTCCTGGTTTCACTAAATAGTAAAGACAAGCAAAAATAAACAGAAGATTCTTTTATATACAAGATTCTTTTATTAAACAAGTGATAATACATTAGCAACAATAGATCACTTAAGGCCTAGCATTGTTTTTTACTATTACGCCATTCTGGTACTGATAATCAACATTCTGGTACTAGAAAACCAAAGTCGGTAATATAGTACTTGCAAATCATTAAAGTCTGGTGTGTCCATAGTTCTACAACTAGGCCTCAAAACAAACGAGGAACCTAAATAGTAGTGCAAATACACTTAAAAATCAATCAGCTGTTAGATAGGCTCTTCTTATCTCTAAAACACAAATACAGTGAAGGTATCTGTTTTCTATTCATTACTAGACCAAAGGTCCTTGGAGTGGAATGTGAAGTATTTCTTAAACTTTTGTTTAATTTGATGCTGCACTGTTGAAATATTTTTGAAATTGATGGACATATGAGTTATCGTTTTTAAATTTTAGTAAGTTAAAAACAAATTTAAGTAAAATACAACATGTTTATTCCGAAACTCTAAAGCAGTGAAAATTACCAGGTAACATTTATACATGTTTTTTCTTAAATAGGTTTGTTGTGATTATAAACCCACCAAGAATTTTAAGTGTCAATAAAACAAATTAAGTACTGTATTTATAAATCTGAAAATTTGTCATATTTATATATATACTACAAAAAAAATCTAAGCTTAAATTTCTTTGTCATTACTCATTTTCACCCTTTTATCGTCTTTAAGCACAAAGTAGATTGTTCTACTTTACATAGCAAAACCCGTCCAACTCTCGGGGGATTTTTTTTTTTAGAGGTAAAGGAAACCATTCATTTGAGTTAAAAAAAAATTAAAAACAATATTGAGTCTACTAAAAATTATAATCAAATAATTCTGTATTAATATGAGCTTGTATTTTAAAACCAAGTGAGTATAAAAGAGAGTGTTAAATTGTATTTATATGTGTATGAAATTAATATCATATTCGGATTTAAAATGTAGTAAAACTTATTTTTAATTTATTTGTGTTTAATTACTCCTTGTTTAATTGGAATAATCTCTATCACATGCCAAATAACAGTGCCCTAATAAGAGTGGGTTAATGCCCCCTCTCCCCTTAAAGTAAACAGGTCAAAAGATCTTATGACCTACAGTTTTTTAATCCAGATAAGATACTTGAAATATGCTATGAGACAAACAAGGCTCTCATTGTGTGTGAAACAGAATACGGGGTATTTAAGTTCAAGTTTTTTCCCCATCTATTTCACTTTACAGTTTACTACATTTCTATAACAGTAAAATGGTGCGTGCCTGGTTTATTGATGATTCCAAAACAGACCAAAGACTGGAACATCATTTGGACCCACCTCAATTTGTCCATCTGGATATTTTAAACAAGATTAGTGGAGTGGAATATATCAAGGTAGGTGTTTTATAAATTTATAGCTTCTTCCATACCACTGTTAATATAATAATAATAATAATAATAATAATAATAATAATAATAATAATAATAATAATCTGTTGAACATCAGTAGCTACAATGGGTTGTGGATCAGAAAACTTGTTTTTGGATTGCAACATAATAAAACAAAAATTTTAAGAAACACCAAAAAGAGAAAACTAACCAACCAGAAGTGCTGTAAAACAAATTTAGATTAACTTGTACAAGTTATTAGACACAAAATAACAAATAAGTTCTTTGTAAGACAAAAATTCATTTAATAAAGTTTTTTTTTTATGTCTTCAAAGAAGAACAAGCTAGCTGACATAAGAATTATTATAATCTCTATTTATTTTTCTTTTATATAGTTGTATAACAATTAGGATTCCATTAATATATATAAAATATTCTTAAAATTTAGGTATTGTCAAAATTTAGATAGGTAAAGATAGGATATATATACTAAAGATAAGATTTAGATATACTTAAATTTTCTAATTTATTTAATACTAAAATTTCCAATTTGAGATCCTAAGATGCCGAAAATATGCATATGCGTTAGTCTCCCAAATAATATTTTTTTGAATTGCAATCTTTACTATATATTATATGTAACAGCGTGCAGGTTCATACAGAAACCTCAGGCAATATATACTCTTCCTCATGTATATTTACAGATAAACATTTTTGATTGTTATTTATAATTATATTATTTGAAATTGAGAATTGTTGGAGTTAGGTTGATCCTCAAGAAAACATTTATTGAAACTCCTCCCTCATAGAAAGTTAGGTAAATCTTTAAAAGAACTTTAACTGAAACTCTTTCCTTATATTGGAAGTTAGGTTGATCCTCAAAAGAACATTTATTGAAACTGCTCCCTTGTAGTGGAACCAGTAACACTATATATATATATATATATATATATATATATATATATATATATATATATATATATATATATTGGTTTTATGAAATGAAATGATAATAAAACAAAAATTAAGCAGGTTTTATATTTTGGTTAAAGTTATCTATGAAAAGAAATTTATGTGGAGAAAACTATTAAATAAAGAACAAGAATTTTATTGTTATTATTTGTTATTTTCTTTTCCTCCTATTTTTAAAATTCCTGTAAATGAATGATTCATCCATTAAAATTAATAAACCAAAAGTAAAAAATGAATTAATAAATTGAAGTTAAATGAATAATTTTTTATTCTATGGCCAATAGAATTTATTACAGATTAAATTTTTGAAATTGAACATGTGCTCTGCAGGTTTTATATTTTGGTTAAAGTTATCTTCGAAAAGAAATTTATGTGGAGAAAACTATTAAATAAAGAACAAGAATTTTATTGTTATTATTTGTTATTTTCTTTTCCTCCTATTTTTAAAATTCCTGTAAATGAATGATTCATCCATTAAAATTAATAAACCAAAAGTAAACAATGAATTAATAAATTGAAGTTAAATGAATAATTTTTTATTCTATGGCCAATAGAAATTATTACAGATTAAATTTTTGAAATTGAACATGTGCTCTGAGAATAGCTGACCGGAAATTACAAGATTCAACAACTTAATCTGCACAAAGTGTTTTACTTGCTCTCTTATAAGTTTTAAAAAACTGCATTGAAATTTCAATTTCAATTTTGACACTGTTTTTATTTATCCCTATAATTTAAATTATTAATTATTTTAAAATTTAGAATGTGCATAATAGACTACTCAAGATGAATTACAGCTAGGTAAGTGAATGTAAATTTGTACCTTATAGGTACAATCAGGAACAGTAGTTTCCTCCTGGTCTAGTTTCCTCCTTTTCTTAGAAAATTTCAGCGAAGATAGAAAAATAATAATTTATTTTAAACATTTGTTTCCACAAAGACTGCATGGAACCTTGAAGTACACTTTGCCCGGAGTTACTAACTGCACAAAGCACAAGGTCCAAAACTGCTGTCTTAGTTTTAGTGACCTTCAAACCATGTGGCGTTTGATGTCACCATTTACCATGCTGTTGTGAGACTAATGTTTATGCTTTTACGAAGCTCAAGAGGCAAAAGGATGGCATTTCTTAGTTTTAGAAGGGGCCTAATTTATTGAATGCTACAATAATAATAATAATATAAACAGTGTTTTATTAATAAAAAACAAAATGAAATGAACATAAGCAGTGTCACCTTCTCAGTATTGGTCCTAAGACCGTCTATGGTTTGCCATATCAAATATTAAAGTTATACTTATAACTATTTACACATATTATGATCTTATATACAGACATCATAATATTACATACTGTTGATAACAAAGAAAACTGGATTTTACACTCTCCACTCCTACTCTAACTGTCACTATGTAATTTCCTGTTGGACAATTAACAGACTGCAAGAATAATACCTATTCTAAATACAACCACTATCAACAAACACAGAAAATAGAGTGGTAATAACGAAATAATGTATAATAAAGAAATAATGATAACAATAATGAGATACATTACAATAATGGTAAATGGTACCATCGAGCCTTACTCAACAAACAGAACATACTTACCAAAATAACCATATTTATAATTGTTACCAAATTGCCTTTTATTAACTCCAACTTCTTAAATAGTGTCCTTAAAAAAGTTACTGTCACAGGACGGTAGACAGAAGTTAAAACTTTAATTATCAATTTTAAAACTTCAATAAATGTAATAAAAGTATTAATTATATGTTATAGTTCATTTTTTAGTTTGACTATGTATGTGAGTCTGAAAAAGTTTATGCAATATTTTTCGTCGATTTTTAGTTTTAATATGTTGGGTATGTGAGAAAGTGTGTGCAATATTTCTGTATTGATTATTAGTTTAAGTATGTATAGGAGTTTGAGAAAGATAGTGCAATATATTTTATATACTGTATATGTTTAGTTTAATATGTATGGGTATGTGAGAAAGTTTGTGCAATATTTTTGCATTATTATTAGTTTGACCATGTATGGGAGTCCGAGAAAGTTAGTGCACTATTTTTCATAGATTTGTAGTGTATGAGTATGTGAGAAAGTTTGTGCAATATTTTTGCATTATTATTAGTTTGACTATGTATTGGAGTCTGAGAAAGTTAGTGCACTATTTTTCATAGATTTGGAGTGTTAATATGTATGGATATGTGAGAACGTTTGTAAAATATTTTGCATTATTATTAGTTTGACTATGTATGGGAGTCTGAGAAAGTTAGTGGAGTTATTTTCATAGATTATTAGTTTTAATAAGTATGGGTATGTGAGAAAGTTTGTGCAATATTTTTGCATTGATTATTAGTTTGACTATGTATGGGGGTCTGAGAAAGATAGTGCAGTTATTTTCATAGATTTTTAGTTTTAATATGTTGGTTATGTGAGAAAGTTTGTGCGATATTTTTGCATTGATTATTAGTTTGATTATGTATTGGAGCCTGAGAAAGTTAGTGCACTACTTTTCATAGATTTGTAGTTTTAATATGTATGGGTATGTGGAAAAGTTTGTGCAATATTTTTGCATTATTATTAGTTTGACTATGTATTGGAGTTTGAGAAAGTTAGTGCACTAACTTTCAAATAATAATCAAACGAAAACATAAGATATACACAGCACTAATGTTGCACAATACGACAGCTGTATAGCTACAGATATACTACTCTTAAGCATGTCGGTGACGCGAATACATGAGATTTCACATATCCAAAAACCATCTATCGCACACAGCACACGGCCACTGTGCATGCGCCAGTCATGAGCATGTCGGTGACACAAACCCATAAGATTTTCCCCTACCAAAAAGTGCCCAACATGGCTAAAGAAGTTTTCACTTCAAAAATTAAATTCAACAATTAAAGCCCATCTAAACTGCCACAGTTCCCACAGATATTGAGAAAGAGCGACCATATCCCAGCCATTTAAGTAAGATGTGAGTTCTGCCTCATTTAATTAATTTTTACCAAACTATACCTTCCTCAACCCGTCAGTATGGGGCATTTAGCAATAAAACTTTTTGTTTTCCTGTCTGTTTCAGAAAGAACATAAATAATTTACACTATCAAGTCTTGGTTTAAGGTTAATTACACAAGTCCTAACCTTAAACACACACATCATAAGATTTATATTATATGTACCAAGTTCAAGGTCTAGGGACTTGTATGGATCATGAAAGAGCATTTCTTACCAAATCCAAACAATGTACTCACCACATATTGTTTATCTTTGCAAAAACTTGAAACAGCTGATCTCCCATTTTATCCAAGAAAGCAGTATTCATATCAATAGTGATTCAAACATTTCGACACATATTTTTTAACTCACAACAACAAAACACATCTTTATTAATTATGTGTCGGGCAAGTATATTTGCTAATCTGTTTGGTGACAAGGACAATAACCGTAAAATATAATTTAAATGATTTTTTAAACTAAAACATGAACTTTTCTCATAACCAGTTTCTAAATATAATATTTATAGTTTGGCATGTTATTAAGCAACTGGCAAATTCTTTTGATAAAAAATCACAACACTTCTTCTATATAAGTATTCTCCCTGTATCCCCAACCCTGAGCAATGTACAGTAGCACATAATTGGCTTAACTGTTACTCCAAAACAAGCAAATTTAACAGCCTACGGTTTTTTATAAAAACTAAACTCTCTTCGCTTAACCAAATTTATAGGCAACTTGGCTACAATGGATTTTTCCTTACAATGTAAATCCCAAGACAGTTTATTTGTTAAAGTCTCCCATAATTATTTGTATTTGTTTATTACCTCTAAATTTTCCCTGTTATAAACCTTGCCTCTTTACATTTCGTAAACACCATAAACTTTGATTAAATCAAATTAAATTAAAAATTTTGTATACTGCAACATACTACTAGTTCATCATTTTTTGCTAATGGGAATACAAGGACAATGTGATCCACATAATATGTTCCTATTCACTAATCCATTTAATTTTAATGTATCAATTAAACAATAAACTGGTAAATATTTTGGCCATGGAATCAATAAAATATAGCCCCATATAATTTTGTACACATTTGATATCTCTTTTTTCAATCAAGGAGAAGATGATAGAATTTTGAAACTATCGGCACCAATCCTTTTTCAAAAATTTAGTTAAAGATTGTTACAATTTTTTTGCTAAATACTTTAAAAACAAATCAGTTTAAAAAATCATTAGTTATCCTATCTAAACTTGGAGCCTTATCATTCATAATTTTATTCAACACCACTCTTAATTCATTTACAAAAAACTCAGTGTCAAGAAAATAGTCTTTGACAAATGGTTCCACATATAAAATTACACTTGCCAACAATGAAGCATTTAACAGGTTCTTAAAATTTGTTGACCATTCATTCAACACCAGTGTTTGCAGCTAAATAATAATTTTTAGTTTTTACGAGTGTTTTCAACAAAGTTCTACGAGGGTATTAAAAAACTTGTTCACCAATATGACAAGTGCCTTAATGTATCAAGAAATTATATGGAAAATTATGTAAGAGTTATAATTTTAATTTGTGTAAAATAAAAAACCTCTAATTGGGTTATATGTTGTCTTTTTTACAACAAATGGAACTTACTTTCTGAACAGCCCTTGTATTATGTTTATTCCATTAGCAGCTATATTTTAATACTGATAATATTATCTGTTTCAACAGATTGGAGATGGCAATTCCTTCAATAATGATATGTTGGATAAAATTAAGAAAGAGCGTAACTATGGATATGAAGATGAAATAACATGTTCAAAGAAATGCCTTGCAAATTATGAGGAATCAGTAAGTAATACTATTTTTTAAAATTAAAAAAATGTATTTAAACATAATAAAACCAAATTTTGTATTATAGTCAAATTGTGTTAAAAATTATTATTAGTAAGCTTTGCTAATTATTAATTGAATATAAAACTTGCATTGCTATTGTTATTTAAAAAGTCAAATTGATATATTACAAAATACTTATTTTTTTTTTGTAAAACTTTACAGATTTTAACTTTATTATTTAATGTGTATCATTTAAGCATTATTTTATACAGGTCCTTAATTAGGTACACTGCTTTAATAAATCAAAATTTTGAATAAACTGCTATACTAAAAACTAGTGCTCTATTGTTAAATTGATATAGCAGATTCGGTATTGCCTGGTAACACTTTGTAGGAATAGAAATCTAAATGTAACTTCACTCAAAAAAAGTGTTTAAAACAAACTAATATTATAGCTAATGAAACAAGAATGAATATGATTAGATTGGCTCCAATTCTTTTTGTTATAACTTTGTCCTAATTTTTAGTGAATAAACTATAATAATCATTGTTATAATAATTGTATGATTATCTATATACTATGATAATATTGGTTGTCCCAATCTGAAATAGGGGACTTAATCCTTTACATAGTCAATTCCATAGTTTGTAATGATAATTTGTGTTTTTTAAATTAAGTAAATATTATGGAAGGAGATAAATTCGTAAATTTTATTTGACCCTAGTCATAATTATCAGTCGGTTATATTTCAATACATTCACCTAATACTATTATAATATTTTTTTCCATAGCGATGGGTGCTTCCTTTATGGTTACTACAGTGCTCTGGCTTCCTTTCAAATGTGTAGACAGATCTTAGAATAGTATGGTTTGGTGTTAAAGTACAAATTAAAATCATATACAAATTAAAACTTATTAAATTTTAGTAAAAATGTTTTATATAAGAAAATTTTCTACCACAAATTTTTTGTATCTGATATTGTTGGCATGGCTGTTAACTATGTTACAAACTGCTGTTGTTTTAACTATATGCTTAGAATGTCAATTTAAGTGGATTTTTAAATTATAAGAATAAAAACTTATTTATTTATACTTCTTGTAAAATAGAGATATAAAATTTCCTTTCCTTATATAAAATTCAATTCATGAGAAATTGATCTCAGTGTATTAGGAGTAAATAAATAAAACGAAAAAACAAACCAAATTAATTTACTTATCATATACAATTAAAGAATTTATTTGTAATTAAGATTGCATTACATCACAGTTACTTAAAAATGGATTCACCTGTAATTCCTTAACCCAGGAGGGGTCGCATGAGTGAAAGTTATGTGAGAGGTCGCGCTGGGTTGTTTAGACCAGGTATATTAAAATGCAGAGTTTTCTAATAACGAACAAAGTTTTATTTTGTATAATATGATTATAATTATATTAAACAGTATCATTTATATTTCTTATGAAATATTAGTAAATAAGATCAATTAATAAAAAAAATTATAGTCTACTAAAAATATAACAAGCATTTTAAAAGTTTAGTCGTATTTCTATTGAAATATTGGTAAGTAAGGCTGTTTCCCAGCATACACTTCCATGTTCATCGTATAAAAGGTTTTTGCGCAAGTCATGGCAAATATTTTTATACCATACTTGGCTGTCTTGTTTGGTATGTATTGTTTGAAACCGCACTGTCCTCTGAAGGATTCTAACATTTCATCTATGGTGAGATACATGCTTACGGAGAAGTTTGTTTTGCACTTTTCAACAATTTTTTCAAAAACATCACGTATGGGTGAAAGTTTATCATGTTCCATTCGCTGCCTCCTGGTTTCAGCATCATCAAACCTAACAGCTCTAATGAGAAATTTAAACCTCCGTAAGTTCATACAATTGCGAAAGAACTCCACTCCTGTTCTGTCAGTCAACCACAAATCATTAAGATTTATGTGAAAAGCACGGAGAACACCCGCCATATAAAGAAGGCCTATAAATGATTCAATTTCTACTTTTGAGGTATCTCTGGGTTGGATATAGCCTGGCCTAATTTTTTCAATACGTTGATTTGTGTATTTTACTATGTCATCTATTATGTCATCTGTGAAAAACAGCCTCCAAGAATGAACAGCTGAATCAATGTTCACATTACGCCTCACACCTGGAAGTCGCCAAACCAAATTGTGTTCGCCTGTTCGTCTGGTAACGGGTGGGCAGTGAAAGGACCACTTAGTAACTTTATCTTTACTGGTATACTCAGGCCCTGTTGCAGCAGTAACTTCGTCATCATCTCCAGACTGTTCTGATATGCTGTTATCTCCTTGAATCTCTAACTGTTCCTGATCGCCAACATCTGAACCTGGTTCATCAATTGACTGGATAATTGCTTCATCTAAGAATAATTGCCGCCTTATTATGGCTGTGTTCACGATTCTTTCTTCTTCATGTCATTCCTCTTTTTTCACAATGTCTAAAAGTCGTAATAGTCTTTCCTCTTCACCCCCACCATCCATGGCAAACACTAAATAAACATAAATAAATAAACACTTCAATAAACACTATAATCTAACAAAAACAAAATAACAACAAAAAATATAGGAAACACTTTGTTTTCGTGGTCACACAATCACAAACAATTGGCACACACAAGGGGCGAGCTGGGTGTTATCGACACAGGCGCTGTTTGAAGCATGAATAGGACTGACTTGTAGGCAAAGGGGTAGGCCACAACTGCGAGAATGTGTTGTGGACAAGTCCATTTGAAAGTACTGGGGGGGAGGAACCACCAGTTTTCACAGTTGCAGCGTTGTGACCTTGAACATATATGAGTGGGTCGAAAAGACCAGGCGCGACCGCTCCCAGGTTAATAACAACATTGATTTCATTATAGCCATTCAAAAAGCTATTTGTATTTATCATAAATAAACCCAGAAATAAATTTAAGTAAACCTATACAAATAACCGCACCTTTTACCATTTTTGAACAATATTCAAGAACTTTGAAAGAATTGTATTACGGTATTTATTATACATTGGAATACTGCAAAATTTTTGTTTGTACGTACTTTTATTAATATAATTTTCTAAGTAGCTTGTTGAATTCAGAGTGACCAAAAACTATTGAAATTTTTTGAATTATCAATTGTTTACAAAAAAGTACATTATCTCCTAACAAAGATAATATTAAGTATAATACTTGTAATAATTTGGTTTCTTATTTTAGTTGAAAAAATTCTTCATAGAGCATCTTCATACTGATGAAGAAGCACGTTTAGTTCTAGAAGGTTCTGGGTATTTTGATGTCCGAGATGTTAATGACAAATGGATTAGGATTCAAGTTATTCCTGGTGACCTGCTCATTGTTCCTGCAGGAATATATCACAGATTTACCCTAGACACAAAGGTAATAAAACACTTGAATTAACTATCTCACAAACCCATAAAAAAATCTAAATATAATCAAGCAAAAATTATTCATTACTATTCCCAAATAAATCACATTAAGGAAGTTACGTTACCAGTTAAAAACTGAAAATGAAACAGTCCTAGGTAGAGTATCTCAAAACTGGCAAAAATTATTTTGATGAAATGTGCAGATTATTACCTTAACATATGTGTCTATATGTAAAAGTAAAAAAAAAAAAAAAAATTATAGTAAAAAAATTATTTAAAAAATACTTCACTAATCTTATAGCCCTTATAATGTAGCTATAAAATAACCGGGATCCCTGTGCCTCTCTATTAAAATCTTTTACTGTCGGATACAATGATGGAGGTAATCTAGTAGATCCTTCATCAGCTTCATTGATTTGTTTTCAGTGGACCTCTGTACTCGAAACAGTTTTTTTTTTTTTTTTTTTATTGCAGATTTGATCTTTGAAAACAAAATGTCACATAGAGCTATGTTAGGTGAGTATATTGATGTTTCAACACTGGAATTGTCAAAAATATCTTCACAAATAGCATAAGTGACCAATTTTTTCACATATCAGGTGTTTTTTTTCACATCTATTCATGAAGTGTTGTGAAGACTTTTTTGTAGTAGTGTTACCAGGGGACTTAAATTTAATAAAGGCGGAACCAAAATGGTAACAATGTTTAGAAATGAAAAATAAAAAAAAAGACAAAGACAAGTTTAATAATTAACAAGGCTCAAGTTTATTGAAAGCAGAAAGAAATTTCGGCGATTCAGACTTTGTCATTTACAACAAAAGACATTCTGACACAAATGATCAATAAAAAAAAACTTATGATTAACAGTATCATAAATTGTAAAAGTTATAAGCCCTTAATTGTAACATATAATAATTTAAAAAAAAAATTAATCAACAGATTCTAAAAATTTATCCCCCCTTTTAATATAGATATTTATAGTTACAAAAATTTAACAATAAAAAAAAAGACAATGAGCACAGCTTAATAATTCACAGAATTATAATTAATAAAAAAAAAGATTATACGCCCTTAATGTAAAAGTATAATAATAATAAAAAAAATTAATCAAAAGATTCAAAAAAAGAAAAAAAAACTTATCCCCTCCCTTTTTAGTTTATAGGACGATAGTTTGCTTTTAAACAATTACAGAATTTAACAAAATATAAAAGAGTTTGATATTTTAAGTTCAAAAAATCATATCTATAGTTAACATGTTTATCACTAAACTAAAGATACATAATATAACTGGTTTGAAAAATTTCTTAAAAACTATATTGGCCAAATAAATTTATATATTTTAAACAAACAAAAAAAAGGAATTTAGAATTTTGAAATTTTGTTAATTGACGTCAATTATTTTAATTTGGAAATTAACCTCTTGGAGGTTGTTAGGACCGAAAATTGCATGCAGGCTCCACCCAATAATTGTTTTATATATATATTTTATAATTAACTACACAGGTCTACATTTAGAAAATAGTCTTAAGGAACACATATTTGCGAAAGTAAATTTAGGCACATATACAAAATGAGTTAGTTAAAGTTCTGTAAAGTCAGCTGTAGAAAAAGACATCACTTTTATGCACTTGAAAATGTGAGGTTACGTTATACAAAAAAAACGTGTTTTGCCAACAGGACGAAACTTGTTAGGATGTTTCGTTGGTTTGTGCAATGTGAGACAAGAATTTCTTTATTTCTCCAATTTCTCCTATTTGTCCTACCAGCATATTAGCTGTGAGCAAAAAACATGTTCTTTTAGTGTCTGTACAAAATCAGACATGTTTTAGCATTAATGTTCATCATTAAAGAAATATCTGATTATTTGCCAAAATTAAAGAAAATTGATTGTATAACAGAAATTCGTTAAGATGGTACTTAAAAGCTTCTTAGATTATTATAAATCTATTTATATATATTTTAATTTTGTTTAAAAGAAAGCTTGTATAAGACTTGTAAGATTTTGCAAAAGCTTGTAAAACGAAATTTTCTGATTTAGAAGAAATTTCCTCAATTGTTTTATATTTGACATGTTCATATTCTGATCATTTAATGTTCAACACTAGTTTGCACTTATTTCACAAAAATGTTCAAAACGTAAAATGTGCCTTTGCAAGATTTTGTAAATGATGTTTTAAGAAAAGAAAATTTTTATAATCATTTAGTTTCAAAAGGAAATAGAATATTGAATAAAACATGAAATACATATTTTAAAGAAAACATGATAATTAACAAATTATTTTAAAAATTAACAAAATTTATAATATGACAAAATCTGTAAGGTTGTAGTACCTGGTAAATCCTGTCGCAGATCACGTGAGGTAGCACCGAGAAAATGATGGTTAATTTTAACATTTTTGAAACAGATTATTAGACTAAGGCGCACAAGCTGTAATTTAACATGATGTATTTGAAAGACGGTGATTTTGAGAGAAGAAGAAAACTTTTAACTAACGGAGTTATGAAGAATGTAGACCATGTTGTTATCGCATGTAGACTGTGGACTGGTAATCGAGAAGCTAGCTTGACCGGCGAAATGTACTTTGGTTTCAAGTATCAGGTGATGCTTGGTTTTGGAGCGGGCCGCTAGGTGCCAGCATCTGTCAAGCGACGGAAAGTAGAATGTATATTTACGAAATGAGTTAAGTTATATGGCGGAAGTGCTTTTTTGGATTTAAATGCTACAGCTCTCCCCCCCCGAAAGACGGAGTTAGGGTGTAGTCAGAAAAGAGGCCAGAAGGGCCTCCCGCAAAATTTTGAAAAAGGTGCAAAGGGCCAGAAGGGCCTCCAGAAGATTCTAAAGAAGGGGCCAGAAGGGCCTCCTACAAACTTCTGAAGAAAGGGGCCAGAAGGGCCTCCTACAAAATTTAGAAACGGGGCACCTGATAGAAACAACGCTTCATAATGCTTTTATAATCACCACTCTAGGGTGTAGCCTCCTTCGGCACTTACTTATTAAATTTTGAAATTTCTATAGCGTCTCAGCTCTTCCTACCTATCTTTGGGACAAGCCCCGTACAGAAAGAGCTGAAGGGTGACGCAAAGGTCGACATTGCTGTGCATAATCTGACTTCGTACACTAAGGTACTGGGAAAGGGGTGGAGTGGCACCTCGGGAAGCCAAGTGGAGGTGACCACTCCGGGGACTGGGGAGGGAATGTGCATAGCACATGGCTTACAGGAAAGGTCGGACTCAGACGGGGGGGGGTATCCTCTGAGCCGACCTTTACATTGAATTACAAAAATAAATAAAAATAAAGAAAAACTCCTGAAGCCTTTTAGGTCAGATCATGCTCAGCGTCGTTATTTTTAAACTCCTCTTCTCCCATACGAAGAGAAATTTAAACTATTCACGGCTCTTAACAATTTCCGTGAGAAAAAAGAATTTTGAAGGGTCTAAACAAATAATCCATTTGAAAAATAAACAAAAAAACAGTATGAAACGTTGGGGAGTCAAAATTGTTTTAGTGCCCAAGGCAGGGCATGTGGTGTTTGACTTAAGGTCTTATGTATGTGTATCATGTGCCCCAAAAAAAAAAGGAATTTAAATTAATCAAAAAAAATTATGTAAAAAAAAAATTTCATCAAAATAAGATAAGTGTTCAAAAAAAAAAAATGTACAAAGAAAGATGTATTAAGAAAAGGTGTAGCAAAGTAAATATGTAAATAAAAGGTGACCCATGGTGAGGAAAACCCAACTCCGGTTTTCTCAACCCTAACAAAAAACTAAATCAGGAAACAAACATGTTGACCTGCTAACTAACAAACAAACAAATTAATCAAAACAAACAGGCCAACCATGTCGTCCTATATACAAAAACTGGGCCCCTATAATTTGGAAAAGAAAAAAAAAATTTTTTTGCATGATTTGGAAACATGATTTGGAAAAGAAAATTTAGCTCACAAGGATATATTATTAAAAGGTGTTCAACATTTCAATTTACTATCAAACAGATGCCACCATCTGCATCAACCAGTCCACCGCCATCTTGCCTATTGCTCATGATGATAAAATTAAAAAATAAATAAATAAAAATAATTTTCCTTCAAGATGACCAAAAAAAATTCAAAAGCAAGCTCCGTATTCTTTAACGTGTCCACTAATCGCAGCAAATCCACTGCCATCTTAACTGTTGCTGATAATAATAGATAAAAAAAATAAACCAAGTAATTTAAAAAAAATTTCTTTTAAGAAGATGCCCAAAAAAAAAATTAAAGAGCCAGAGAAAGACTCAAGTATTATATGTAGTGTAGTTGTTGTGTATATATGTGTGTGTGTAAGTATGAATTGATACAGACAAGCGAAAGAAAACTCGAGAAAATTTTTTGAAGGAGATTTTGAAATTTTTTTTTTTGTTTTTTTTTTTGTTTTTAACTATTTTTGGATTTTATTATTTATTTAAATTTTTTTTTGGATTCCCGAATGAGCCCGCTGTCTGGATCAAATTCAGTGAATGACTAGGGTGCAGTGTATGTAAATATATATATATAAAAAAAAATATTTAAGCAGACAAAATAATAAAAAAAAATTTTATCGAAATTGGTTTAGAAGTTTTTGTGTAAGTGTTTATAAAAATAACTAAATAATAAAAAAAAAGAGACTACAGATTTATAGAGATTTAAATATTTAAACTAAATAATAAAAAAAAATTTCATCAGCAACAGTTGTGCAGTATTTGAAAAAGCTGCAAAACATAAAAAAAGAGCCTTGTTTACAAAGATAATTTTTTTGAATTTAAATTTAGATGGTTCCAATGCAAAATTTTGAAAATTAACTACGGTTCCAGAATTTAAAATAAACCACGCTCTGCTACCAAAAACATGTTACCAGGGGACTTAAATTTAATAAAGGCGGAACCAAAATGGTAACAATGTTTGAAAAGAAAAAAAATAAAAAAAGACAAAGACAAATTTAGTAATTAACAAGGCTCAAGTTTATTGAAAGCAGAAGGAAATTTCGGCGCTTCAGACTTTGTCATTTACAACAAAAGACATCCTGACACAAATCATCAATAAAAAAAAACTTATGATTAACAATATCATAAATTGTAAAAGTTATAAGCCCTTAATTGTAACATATAATAATTTAAAAAAAAAATTAATCAACAGATTCTAAAAATTTATCCCCCCTTTTAATATAGATATTTATAGTTACAAAAATTTAACAATAAAAAAAAGACAATGAGCACAGCTTAATAATTCACAGAATTATAATTAATCAAAAAAAAAAGATTATACGCCCTTAATGTAAAAGTATAATAATAAAAAAAAATTTAATCAAAAGATTCAAAAAAAGAAAAAAAAACTTATCCCCCCCTTTTTAGTTTATAAGATGATAGTTTCTTTTTAAACAATTACAGAATTTAACAAAATATAAAAGAGTTTGATATTTTAAGTTCAAAAATCATATCTATAGTTAACATGTTTATCACTAAACTAAAGATACATAATATAACTGGTTTGAAAAATTTCTTAAAAACTATATTGGCCAAATAAATTTATATATTTTAAACAAACAAAAAAAAAGGAATTTAGAATTTTGAAATTTCTATAGCGTCTCAGCTCTTCCCATCTATCATTAGGACAAGCCCCCGACAGAAAGAGCTGAAGGGTGACGCAAAGGTCGACATTGCTGTGCATGAACTGACTTTGTACTCTAAGGTACGTGGGGAAAGGGGTGGAGTGGCACCTCGGGAATACCAAGTGGAGGTGACCACTCCGGGGACTGGGGAGGGAAAGTGCATAACACTTTAGGCTTACAGGAAAGGTCGGACTCAGACGGGGGGAGTATCCTCTGAGCCGACCTTTACATTAAATTACAAAAATAAATAAAAATAAAGAAAAACTCCTGAAGCCAATTAGGTCAGATCATGCTCAGCGTCGTTATTTTTAAATTCCTCTTCTCCCATACGAAGAGAAAATTAAACTATTCACGGCTCTTAACAATTTCCGTGAGAAAAAAGAATTTTGAAAGGTCTAAACAAATAATCCATTTGAAAAATAAACAAAGAAGCAGTATGAAACGTTGGGGAGTCAAAAAATTTTCTGCTGCGCAAAGCAGGGCTTGTAGTTGACTTATGGTCTTATATGTGCATCATGTGCCCCCAAAAAAAAAGGAATTTAATTTAATCAAAAAAATTGTGAAAAAAAAAATTTCATCAAAATATTTAAGTGATTATAAAAGTGTAGCAAAAAAAGGAGTGTGTCAAAAAGACAGTATAAAAGGTGACCCACGGTGAGGAAAACCCAACTCCGGTTTTCTCAACCCTAACAAAAAAACTAAATTAGGAAACAAACATGTTGACCTGCTAATAAAAAGGACAAACAACCGAATAATTTAAAGAATAGACAAACAGGCCAACCATGTTGTCCTACAAAAACTGGGCCCCTATAATTTGGAAAAGAAAAAAAAATTGTACACAATGATATATTTTTTTAAAAAAAGGTGTTCAACATTTCAATTTACTATTTAACAAATGCCACCATCTGCATCAACCAGTCCACCGCCATGATGATAAAATTAAAAAAAAATAAATAAAAATAATTTTCCTTCAAGATGACGAAAACAAAAAAATTCAAAAGCAAGCTCCGTGTTCCTCAACGAGTCCTCTAATCGCAGCAAATCCACTGCCATCTTAACTGTTTTAATAAACCAAGTAATTTAATAATAATAAAAAAAAATTTCTTTTAAAGTGATGCAAAAAGGTGAAAAGCCAGAGAAAGACTCAAGAATTAAATGTAGTGTAGTTGTTGTGTATATATGTGTGTGTGTAAGTATGAATTGATACAGACAAGCGAAAGAAAACTCGAGAAAATTTTGAATGAAATTTTTGAATTTTTTTTTTTGTTTTTTTTTTGTTTTTAACTATTTTTGGATTTTATTATTTATTTAAATTTTTTTTTTTTTTTTTTTTTTTTGGATTCCCGAATGAGCCCGCTGTATGGATCAAATTCAGTGAATGTTTAGTGTGCAGTGTATGTAAATATATATATATATGAAAAAAAAAAAATAATTAAGTAGACAAAATAATAATAATAAAAAAAATTTTATCAAAATTGGTTTAGAAGTTTTTGTGTAATGTGTTTATAAAATAAATCAATAATAAAAAAAGAGACTATAGATTTATAGAGATTTAAATATTTAAACTAAATTAAAAAAAAATTTCATCAGCAACAGTTGTGCAGTATTTGAAAAGCTGCGAAACATAAAAATGAGCCTTGTTTAGCAAAGAAAATTTTGAATTTAAATTTAGATAGTTCCAATGCAAAATTTTGAAAATTAACTAGGGTTCCAGAATTTAAAATTAACCACGCTCTGCTACCAGAAACATGTTACCAGGGGACTTAAATTTAATAAAGGCGGAACCAAAATGGTAACAATGTTTAGAAATGAAAAATAAAAAAAAAGACAAAGACAAGTTTAATAATTAACAAGGCTCAAGTTTATTGAAAGCAGAAAGAAATTTCGGCGATTCAGACTTTGTCATTTACAACAAAAGACATTCTGACACAAATGATCAATAAAAAAAAACTTATGATTAACAGTATCATAAATTGTAAAAGTTATAAGCCCTTAATTGTAACATATAATAATTTAAAAAAAAAATTAATCAACAGATTCTAAAAATTTATCCCCCCTTTTAATATAGATATTTATAGTTACAAAAATTTAACAATAAAAAAAAAGACAATGAGCACAGCTTAATAATTCACAGAATTATAATTAATAAAAAAAAAGATTATACGCCCTTAATGTAAAAGTATAATAATAATAAAAAAAATTAATCAAAAGATTCAAAAAAAGAAAAAAAAACTTATCCCCTCCCTTTTTAGTTTATAGGACGATAGTTTGCTTTTAAACAATTACAGAATTTAACAAAATATAAAAGAGTTTGATATTTTAAGTTCAAAAAATCATATCTATAGTTAACATGTTTATCACTAAACTAAAGATACATAATATAACTGGTTTGAAAAATTTCTTAAAAACTATATTGGCCAAATAAATTTATATATTTTAAACAAACAAAAAAAAGGAATTTAGAATTTTGAAATTTTGTTAATTGACGTCAATTATTTTAATTTGGAAATTAACCTCTTGGAGGTTGTTAGGACCGAAAATTGCATGCAGGCTCCACCCAATAATTGTTTTATATATATATTTTATAATTAACTACACAGGTCTACATTTAGAAAATAGTCTTAAGGAACACATATTTGCGAAAGTAAATTTAGGCACATATACAAAATGAGTTAGTTAAAGTTCTGTAAAGTCAGCTGTAGAAAAAGACATCACTTTTATGCACTTGAAAATGTGAGGTTACGTTATACAAAAAAAACGTGTTTTGCCAACAGGACGAAACTTGTTAGGATGTTTCGTTGGTTTGTGCAATGTGAGACAAGAATTTCTTTATTTCTCCAATTTCTCCTATTTGTCCTACCAGCATATTAGCTGTGAGCAAAAAACATGTTCTTTTAGTGTCTGTACAAAATCAGACATGTTTTAGCATTAATGTTCATCATTAAAGAAATATCTGATTATTTGCCAAAATTAAAGAAAATTGATTGTATAACAGAAATTCGTTAAGATGGTACTTAAAAGCTTCTTAGATTATTATAAATCTATTTATATATATTTTAATTTTGTTTAAAAGAAAGCTTGTATAAGACTTGTAAGATTTTGCAAAAGCTTGTAAAACGAAATTTTCTGATTTAGAAGAAATTTCCTCAATTGTTTTATATTTGACATGTTCATATTCTGATCATTTAATGTTCAACACTAGTTTGCACTTATTTCACAAAAATGTTCAAAACGTAAAATGTGCCTTTGCAAGATTTTGTAAATGATGTTTTAAGAAAAGAAAATTTTTATAATCATTTAGTTTCAAAAGGAAATAGAATATTGAATAAAACATGAAATACATATTTTAAAGAAAACATGATAATTAACAAATTATTTTAAAAATTAACAAAATTTATAATATGACAAAATCTGTAAGGTTGTAGTACCTGGTAAATCCTGTCGCAGATCACGTGAGGTAGCACCGAGAAAATGATGGTTAATTTTAACATTTTTGAAACAGATTATTAGACTAAGGCGCACAAGCTGTAATTTAACATGATGTATTTGAAAGACGGTGATTTTGAGAGAAGAAGAAAACTTTTAACTAACGGAGTTATGAAGAATGTAGACCATGTTGTTATCGCATGTAGACTGTGGACTGGTAATCGAGAAGCTAGCTTGACCGGCGAAATGTACTTTGGTTTCAAGTATCAGGTGATGCTTGGTTTTGGAGCGGGCCGCTAGGTGCCAGCATCTGTCAAGCGACGGAAAGTAGAATGTATATTTACGAAATGAGTTAAGTTATATGGCGGAAGTGCTTTTTTGGATTTAAATGCTACAGTAGATCTGATGAACAGTTTGAATGTTGGATACCCAATCAATGTGAACAATTTGTTGGATGTTAAAAAAATAAATAAAAATAATAATTGTTTGCAAATGCTCCTGCATGCCAAACCATGCTTTATTTTGTCTTGGTAAACTGGAACTGTACTAATGGATGGATAGCCGCTTATGAAATGTTTACATGAGTTTCTTTTTACTCAGGATAGAAGCCTCAACAATATCTTTGAATATAATTTTTCATGTAAAATTTTCTTATAAAATCTCTTTAACACGTTCGCTCCCGCAATGCAAAAAAAATTTCCTGAAATATAGTCTAGCCGGCACATATTTGTGCCATACGGTATTTCACCATAGACCAGTGGCACATATATGCGCTGGCTGTGTCATTAAAATAGACTGGCGGCACAAATGTGTGCCGTTGACTTCACCAAACTTTTCGTTAATTTATTTCAATACGTGTACCGTAAAGCTCTGAAACTTCGTATGCGGTCTATAGAGATGTGCGCCACTTGGTTTCTGGCTACGTTGATGTAATATTGGTAAATACAATACTCAAAGTTGGTACCTCTGTTGTTGTTTTTGTTTTTATTATCGCTGACTCAGTCAGTGATTGTAAAGATGAGGACAACAAGTACCGTACTTTGGACTTTGTATTCCTGTCTATTTCAAAGCGTGGCATGAAAAATGAAGAAGAAATGAAAGAGCTTTCAATGTAATAAGTATTGGTAAAGCAATGTAAGTTAGTCATTTTGATTAGTAGTTTTTATTAAAACTTTGACAATATGTTTTTCTGTAAATAAAACATAACCCGATTATATAATGTTTGTTTGATTCATACACATCGTAATTTTCAAGAAAATATCAGATTTATATGAGGCACAGCTGGTCTATATTAATAAAAATAACAATTTTTAATTGTTATAGACCGAGTGGCACATATATGTGCCACCAAACATAAAGCTCTAAAATAAAAATAAATGACTGATATATGAATTTATAAATAATAACTCAGTATTTGAGCAAAATAAAACATAATTTTAGAAGTTGTTAACTTTGGTCTGTGGTTTGAGTCATACTCAGGATGGCTGGTACACTAGTTAGTTATTATAGATGTAGTGTGGTTTGTGGAAATACTCCGCCCGGCACATATATGTGCCGCTTGGGAGCGAACGTGTTAACAGTTTCTTTATCTCTAGTAGCTAATTCACAATAACTGCTCAAATACTCAACTGATAATTTGTTTAGAACACTTTCAATGACCTCTTGAATATTTGAGGTTGTTTCTAATCACTTCCAATTTTTAATCAGTAAAAAACGGTATATTACAATATATGTTATATTGAATTTAACATTTCTATATTTGTTCTTGTTAAATTTTGAGTTTATATTGTACAATCACTTCAAACAAAGTTTAACTGCCAAACTGCTGGTTGTACAAGCTTCGAAATTTAATAATAGATGGAGGGGTAAGCTCCTTGCTTTTAAAGGTGTATAACATAATTCTTTTCTTATATGTTATAAAATATTTTATCTTTATTATAAAATCCGAAATAGTGAAGTTACTTTATTAAAATTTATTTGAAATATCTACAACTAGTCTTCAACTACTACTAAATAAGTTGACAATAATGCAGATAATTTCAGTTATATAAATTCATTTGTTTATTCATTTAAATTATAAATATTTTCTTTTAGTAAATTATTTCTTGTTAAACATTAATAATATTTGCTTTTGAGTTCTTTTAATAACACAACAAGGTTAAATTGTCTTTAATTACAAAGTTAAATTATTCCAGGCTAGCTCTAGGTTTGGGTTCATTACATATATCTTTATCATAGAATTACAAAGTTCTTTTATAAATATTAGTAATTAATATTTATTATTTTCTCGGGGCAGGCACTCGACCAGACATGAACAAACTGTTTTTAACGCATTTTGTGAAGTTATAGTTAAGAAAAATTGAGATTTAGGATCGGTGTTCTTTTTTGAAATAGGCTTATGAATTGTAAAATTTGTTAAAGTTTATCTTCAATATTAAGAGTTTCTGGACTTTATTATGTTTGAATTTACAGAGGATACCACTCTCTGTGTGATTTAGCACTGAATTTACCACTGTTTATACTGTTTTAACATACTAAAATTTGACGGCATCACTTTTAAAATTACGAATAGAAATTTTCATCTTTGGGCTCTGAAGTCTTGATTGGAATGAATTTTTGGCTTCCGTTTTGGAATTGAATTGTTGCCGCGGTTCCCAGCATGCACTGTTCTTCCGTTCCCTTGGTTACTCAAATAATATTCTCTCGTTTTGTACAATTTGATGTTCTTGACTTGAATAAATTATAATTTTGATATTACTTTATGTCTTTTTTGCTTTTGGTCTCGTGATAATATTTATTCATATTTACATTGCCGATTCTTAAATGAGTTTACTGATTTTATTGTTAATTGTATAATTTCCCGTTCCAACAGAATGACGTACTTATATCTATGACTCAAGTAGTCCTAGTTCTAATTCTAATTATATAACATTTGGGTCTTACGGTTACTATTTATGTTCTTAAATTTACTTTAAGGATTGTTTTACTATTCTAACAGATATTGTGACTTATTATTTATTTTTATTTGATTTTATTAATTTCGATTGTGATAGTCGTTTCTTTGATCTAGTTGTACTAACAAAAACATGGCGTTCATAGGGAATGCGTTTTACCTTCATATATTGTATATGCTATCTTCTGATGATTAAAATAAAGAATAGTTGTTTACTGAGGCTATATATATATATGTGTAGTGCTTATATTAATTTATGGTGTAGTGTTTGTGATAGTATTATGGAATTGGTTTCAATGTGTTTGTTTAGATGTGAGGTTATAGGTTTTCATGTTACAAGGCTCTGTCTAGGCTTTATTCTATATTTGAGAATTATATTTGATAATATCCATTTCTATATGGATTTGGGTGAATTCTTGGGGTGTGAATTGGTTTTGACATAGTTAATTTAGTTATTGATGATGTTTTTCCTTGTGTATTACTTTCGTAAATTGTTTAGGCCTATCAGCTGATATTTTAGTGTCGGTTTCTTGGTTGGCTTTGTGGGTCATTGAACTTTGCTTTGTTTTGGTGTCGTTTATTTTAGGCTAACCTTTTATGATGGAATTTGTGACGTTATAGGTGATAAGAATGTAAAAAACAAATCTGTAGGGTTACTGAATAGCCATTGATTGAGTGATTGATTGATTTGTAGTTTTAAAGGCCTTTTTTAACCAGTACTGGCACCACGACCAATGACCTATTGTACAACTAAAGCCTCCCCATTCTAGCTTAGCAGATTTGTTCCCCTTATAAGTTTAAGTAATCCACTAGTTTATTAGCTTGTCCAATGATAGTTTCCTAGGAATTTGTTATCCAAAATCCTTTCGCCTCTTATTGGTCAGGCCCTCACAATTGTAATTTAAGTGGTCTGCAGTCTTCCAGCTTTCAGCACAGTCTACACCGGTTTCATCATGATTAGCTCTTATCTTGTGCAAGTGCACTATAAGACCACAGTGTCCTGTAATTTGTATGACTTGTCCCCTTATTGTCCTTTCTGGACTACCTCAAGGAATAACTTAGTATGGGAGTCAAGGCTTCCCCATCTTTGCTAGTGTTTTGCATGAACCCACCTGTTTATGGCCATCTTAGCCAGACACACGGATATTCCTAAAGCTGGTTCAGGTCCTGCGAACTCTGGTGGAGAGCCCCATTTAGTTAGATTGTCTACCTTCTCATTATCCACAACTCCCTTATGCCTTAGCACCCAGCACCTAGTGCATGGTTATCCAGTTTTCCTAGGAAAAAGCATTGAGAATCTCTTGGCATTCCCATAATAGACTAAATTTAATTTTAGTGGCTTCATGTACTTTAATTCCAGCCTGACTATCTGCATGTATGTGGATATGTTTTTTTAAAAAATCCCGTCTCAAATTCTCCTGTATACAGTTATTTATGGCCATAATCTTGGCCTGAAAACTCTCCATATTGTCCCAAGGAAAACGAACATTTCAACCCCGGTCTCAGCCCATATACCCCTGCACCAGTACCTGCAGTAGTTTTTGAACCATAAGTGTTCCACACCAGGTTTCCTGTATTTGGGTGGCCAATTTTTTCTGTAATTCTGGCAAATCGCTTTATGTGAGTCTCTCCAGACGCCGTTGCACCTCAGTCTACCGGCTGATTTTCTTGTTTCCAGCATCCATTGCAGCGGTAGGTGTTGTGGACATGGTAGTGGATAGACATGCCATCGCCTGAACCATAGTCAGAGTCATTTTTGGGACCCTCTCTCTGTTTGGTCCCAACCCATCAAACTACTCATAGTACGCCTTTGGTCTAGCAGCATAGCAGTATAGATATATCTCATCACTGCTGGTCTTAGTCTCCAGATGCCCTCTTGCTGCCATTAAGGATTTGTTGGCTTTTTGTGTAATGACCTCAAGTGCGAATTCCAGAATAGTTTGATGTCTAATTCCCACTTCTAGATATTTGACCTTGTCCATGTTTGGAATTTTTGTCCCAGAAAGTTTAATATCACTGAAATCCGGAATGATTTTCTTTCTTGTAAATGGGTTCAATGTCATCTGTCATCGTTATAGGGTTGAGCCTGAGGTTTTACTTGCGACACCACGCCTCTACTAGTGACAGAGCTCTTTTCATGAGATCTATCACTGTATTTCCGAACCTCTCTTAGATAAGCACCACCAAATTATGCGTATATCTTTTGGGTGTAGAAACACTCTGATGAGAGAAGGTCCAAAAGTGTGGCAAACACCAGGCACAACAGAAGGGGAGAGAGAACCTCCCGCTGTGAACAGCCTCTGGTGATATTGCCACAGATATTCACAGGTTCTTGGTTCTTTGCATTGTCCAAAGCTCTCTCAATTTCAAGGAAGACACCGAGGGTATATTCACAGTTTCTGAGAGTCCCTTCCAGTATCTGTATTAGACTATGAAGTGCACCCTCATATCCTTTACCAGTCAGAGTTTTCTATGGAAAGTTTGATGGAACTATTGGCATCTTATATGTTTTCAGGATATCCTTGGTGGACAAGCTTCCAGTCTTGCAAACCTTACTCTTGCCCCTCTTGACATTGTAGCATGGTCTTTTTCTTGCCTCTGCTCTGGGTGAGCTCCCATCAGACTTTGTCCTTTTGGGTTGTTGACTAGACAGGTTTGTTTCTCCCAAGCTTTCCTGTGATTGGGTTGAGCATATCTTCATATTGGTATTTTCTCTGTGTGTATTCTATTTTTGGATTTTATAGGTAACCCCTGTTTCACTGCTTCAGCTCTTATCATTTCCGTTTTTGAGCTCCTGAGAGTCGTTTCTTTTTGATGCCGAGATATTTGACTCTATACCTAACTCTTTCTACAACAGGATAATTCAGGACTCCTTGAGTGCCTATGTCCTGCTGCAGAAGTTGGAGAGTAGATTCCACAGGGCTGTTCTCAACCCCTTATTTCCTCCACCTCCATCTGGTTACTTTTTATTAAGTTGTTTATTTCAAGCTCTCTAACCTACTTTTATTGGTTTTGTTGATTCGATAAAACTTCCACGAGTGGCTACGGAGATATACTTCCACCCATATAGAGCCTCACATGTATAGGTAAGTGTAGGTTGAAACTGGAGATTGCCTGGTATCTGGAGTTTGCAAATTCAAGACTAAGCTTCAAAATATGCTGTTCCGCCTTGGTTTGGGTTGGATAATGTCTTACACTTTCGCCGCATGATGGCACATCACAAAGTTCAGCCATATCAATACGTTGCCTACTCTGCACCATGTGGAGGCATGTAAGTCCGCACTTGAAACTGCACTCACCCCCCCCCACAAATTGCTTACGAAAGGTATGTATGGTCTCTTCACAAAACTACTGAATAGCCATACCTTATATAGATGGAAAAAATCCAAAATATAATAATTTTTGTAATCACAACACTTTAAAATGAATAAGCATATATTAATGTTCACTAGTAATCACATTAAATTTTTGAAAGAATACAAATTTTTAATCTCGTTAATGACTAATTATGGCAACTAAGACAACAATACTGTAAGTCTTGTACTTATTACTGTAGAAACCAGAATCAATTAATATATTTTTCTTTATTAAATTAGATAACATACTTTGCTTAACAACTTCAAATGCATTTATTCAGTGTGAGCTCAGTAGTTGTTGAGGATGGGTTATATATTGTTTGGCATTGTTTATATATTATATAAGTTTGGCATATACCCTTTGACCGCCAAGAGCTTATATATTGGCTTTTTCATTATAATATAAGCTCGGCTTGTGTACTGTGATACATACCCCGCCAAGAGCCAGTATATCAGGCCAAACCACATTTATATCCCCAGACCACCGAGAGCTGATATTTTTACCTCCTGCTATAACTTACATAGTAGCTACATTTTTTAGCAAACTTTATGAAATTTGATGTATTCGATAAGAATTAGGTACCCTACAATTACATATTGAATATTTGTTTTAATTTCGTTGAATTTTAAATAATAATGTTTAACCTTTTTCGTTCGAATAGGGTATTTATAAATGTTCCTCTGGAGTCATACGGCCAGTGTGAGTGGCCACGCCATTATCTATATGAGCTTGGAATTGTTTTCGCAGTCTTGTTCCTCTCAGCTCATATGGCCACTCAGAGTGCCCAATACAAAATCCTGCGAACACTCGGATGGACATTGTGAGTGAACATAGCATTACGTATCTATGGAAACCAATTTATATTTTAATAATATTATTTTCTGAGTAAAGTGTTGGAGTCTGTAGGAAAACTCTTGAACTATGTTAAAAACGCATGATTGCTTTCCCTCCTTTTATAACATCTGTAATGAGCTCAATATGATAACCTCTATATTTTCACTCAGTTCTGTGCTAGTCGTTGTTAGTATCATGATAAATCGTTGATATTATAATATTATAAAGTTACAGAAATGGATAATTAAAATTCAGATGAAATTAGAAATGAGTTCGAAACAGATGTTGTGTTTGATTGTGGTGAAAGTGACTCAGATCATGAAGGTGACATTAACTCTTATGTCAGTGAAGAGCACGAGGCATTCGTTAATGCTGAAATACAAGATTAACAAAGTTATATTGAAAGTAATGGACACATATCACAAGACGAATATGATGCTCAGACAGATACAATAGTTGCAAAAGAAGAAAGGAGAATATTTGTAGAAGATGTGAATGGAATTGTAGAAGAAGAGGTGGATGAAGTTGGAGAAGAGGAGGAATGGGAGGATTGGACTAAAGGTGAGAAAAATGTTAGTAAATTTCAATGGTCAATGGATTCAGGGTATAAACCATCGTCAGGGCAAAAGCCAACTTCACCATTAGAATATTTTCAACTATTTTTTACCGACGAACTGCTCTCTGAAATAGTTAAGAAAAGTAACTGATATGTGGTCATGGAAAGATGTAGATTAAGTAGAAATTAAAGCTTTTTTAGGTGTCCTAATCAACATGGCAATGAACACAAAGACAGAACTTAATGACTACTTTTCAACTGATTAGGTTTACTATCAGTCGTTTTTTAAAGACGTATTGTCAAAAGGTTCTTACAGATTTTTGGAACCCTCATGTCAGTCCTTCTCCAACTGGCCCAATACAAGTTACTTAGGCAAGATTTGGAAAAGTACACATTGTAGTAATGTACTTGGACAAAAAAAAACAGGGAATACTACATCCCTAAAAGCAACGTAAGTGTTGATGAAAGCGCAATTGGTTTCAAAGGGAAAATTGTTTTCAAAGTTTATAACAAAGACAAGCCTATTAATTGGGGAATTAAGGTGTTTGTTCTTTCAGAACCCTCCTCTGGCTATATCTGTGTTCTAGAGCCATATTTCGGAAAATGTACAACACACTTCAGAAAAAATGACTGTTTTCAACTTTTGCTATGGAAGGATTGTATGTTATTATGCTAAGTAATTTGTATAACAATAGCACTCAAACTGTTAGGCGAATGGTAAAAAGAGGAGTACCGGTAACAGAGGATGTAAAAAAAACCTACTGTTGTATGTAAATATAACGAGTCAATGGGAGGTGTTGACATTGGTTGTAAGTGTTAAAAAAACGGGGAAGACCATCAGACATACAAGACGAAGAAAAATTAGATTTCAAACTGCATATTCCTTGGCCCTTGGGACCTGGTAAAACAAAGTATTGTTATGTATTCAGTGACTGAAGTACAGTGGAGCAAGAAAACGTACAAAATAAATCTGCAAAATGTGTACTGTTAAACCAGGCTTACGTATTGGACAATGTTTCTAACAGTACCACCATGTCAAAAGACTGAAGGCATAAAAAACATCAATTACTTTATTAATCACTTTTAATTTTTTTATACACACTGTTTTTAAGTTTTCAAAATAAATATAATAATTTCAGTTATGAAAAATATATAGGTTATATTGTAAGTTTGTACAACTTTAAAACATTTTCTATATTGTAGTTTGTCATTTAAAACCACGGTTGTTTACCACTGTGGTTTTCATGTTTTCTTTATATAATATAGTCCTACAGTAAAATATAACTACTGTATAAAGTCTTTATGAGGTTTAAAATACTATGCAATACAAAGTCTTCTATTTCAAATAAGTTGGCGTTTTTTATAAAATGTTCATTTTTGCTCTTTAACCTTTAAATACTTACCTACCTACATGTCAATGAATTAAACAAAACAATTCTGAGCTAGTGATGCCATCCGGTCGATATGGCAGCCGAGTACCAGCTGACGAATGAGTGGCCACTTACGGTGGCCATGCGACCAGAAAGGATTTTAAGCTCATGGGAAATAATACAAGTTATCTATGAGTCGGGAATGGCCACTACCAGTGGGTACAAGGGTACTTGGACACTTCATTTATTATGAGTGCAAAGGGTGAAGTTTGTAGCCTATTTTTGACCAAGTGTTTCTAAAATAGCTTTTATGATAGTGAAAAATCGTAGATTTTAGGTCTGTTTCTAGATATCACTCAAATTTCCTGAATAATTTGATATATAACAGAATGCATTTTAAATAAATATTAACTTCATTACAAAAGTTATATTGTATATGTGTTTATTACATTTCACAGTCAATAATAATATAAGCACTTGAAAAGAAATCTATTTTGTTTTCAATATTTTCGATTTTTTATATACAGGTAATACAGGCACTCTACTACAAAAAATAAAATCAAAATGATCACTCCACTTTAAAAATTGTAGAAATTATTAATAGTTTTTTATAACTATGCAAAACAGTCATTTTGGCTTGTTGATCTATCAACTCATGACACAAAAAACGCTGGCAATCAAGGTCATGAACTCACTATCGATGCCTAGCGGTTAAGACAAAAACTGTACAGTAGTCCATGGCGGTCAAAGGGTTATTTGATAATATTCTGAACAATGCACATTAAAGCTAATGTGTAATTTGGCATGATGTTATTTTTTGACAATAAAATATGCAATTTGTTGTTTGATAGTTATTAAGAAAAACCCATTACATTGTTACATATATAATATTTTATTTAGACAAAATATTGACTTAAATATTCTTATATTACTAAAAAGTTCAGGAAAAGTTAAAAGCTTATTTTTATACTCAACATCACATTACACACAACACTTTGTTTGATGCTCACCATAAATTGCTTTATCCATAATCTGGCAATTGAATGGAATAAACATTTAGTTTATAGTTATTACCCTTGAGGTGGGCCTTCAGCAGCTGGAGGACTGACGAAGAGAGCAAGTTTACCATAACAAGTTGATGAATGAATGCATATATGTATTAAGGATTTTCGTTATGCACTGCAACCATTAAAGAGATCTATTTTGACTCTGTTTCATTATTTCTGAGATTCTCAGTTATGGAATCCATCTAGTTTCACATCTACCATACATTTATGGAGATGATCTTGGAAGTAAGGAGATTTCTACCCCAATCGTAGGACTATTGTGGGATTTGAAGATGATTCAGAGATGGTAACTCTTCCACTTCCCACATAAGCTGGTTCAAGAGTTGTCAAAAACGTTTGAAGACGAGGCATGATGAATGAAGATGATGTTTTTTATAAATTTAGAAAGAAAGAAACTACCCTCATCTTAGTGAAACTTCTGTATTAAACTTTTCTTTTTTTTTTTTTAAATAACAAAGATAGTACAAACTACGTGATGACAGTTAATGCAAAAACATAATTTTTTAGAAAACTTTTCGAGGCTATGTCATCACGACAACACTCGGTTCTGAACTATATGTTATCGCCTGCAGGCACCATTAGACTTTTGGCTACAGCAAGAGTCACCTGACACTGTTTTCGGACTTGAAAGCTAGGGTACAAAACTTCCCGGCAGTAAGTTTTATCTACCTCAAAAAAAAGAAGAAAATATGTATGTCGGTACATAGCAAAAAGCTTTGACTTCAATTTTTACTTTCTTATATTGTGAGTGGATGTTGTTTTTCTTGTAATAAGTGTGAATTATTGAAATAAGTATTTGTTACTTTCTTTAGCTTTTATATAGTAATAATAGTGATTTTTAATTATGTGGTGTCTTTTTTAAATGTTATTATGTATGAATGTGCTTGTGTGTATGTGTGATTGTATTTATCTGTATCTACACGTGTAAGCTACTGTATTTCATTTTATTTTATTTTTGTTTCTAAATTCTAAATTTTATTACGTTGTTTAAATTTAAATTTGTTAATTTTTATTTTATTTTAAGTTATAACTTTCATTTTGTCACTTTAAATTTAAGATTGTTACTTTTTATTTTATTTTAAATTATTAATTTCATTTTGTAGCTAATTTTAAGTTTGTTAATTTTTATATTATCTTAGTTGTTTTTAATTGATTTAAATTTTTGTTATTATCAAGTTATATTTTATATTTTTATATAATATGTTGTTATGTTGTATGGGGTTAGGTGGTAGAGAGGACTATACAGTCCTAACCTCGCCCCTAAATAAAGGCAAATCAATTCAATTAAATTCAATTCAATTCTCTCTCTCTCTCTCTCTCTCTCTCTCTCTCTCTCTCTCTCTCTCTCTCTCTCTCTCTCTCTCTCTCTCTCTCTCTCTCTCTCTCTCTCTCTCTCTCTCTACCGGTATATATATATATATATATATATATATATATATATATATATATATATATATATATATATAAAATTAATATTTGTGTAACCCAAAAATATCTTTCTAGCGTTTCGTTTGTACTTTTTTGTAGCAAATAAGTTTTTTCGTTTGTTATGGTTTTGGTTAAAAATATATTCTGTTTTTTAAAAAGAATTTTGTGAATTAGCTTAACATCAACCATTTTCAATTTTTTATTAGTCCTTTAGACAAATTTCTTTTGTATAAGATAGATAAATTATAAATATACAAGTCAAAGCAGTTAAACAAATAAACAGCAACAACAAATTAAAATCATTCATGTAAAATGTATAATCAATCCACAAAATAAGCTCTATTTAAACCAAAATTTACATATCTCAATTTACAACCCACAACCTAAATCTATGCCTTAGTTGTTGAAAAATACAATTGTGTAGCCAATGTCAACAACATACAAAATTAAATTACAATACTCAAACATTCCACAAAGCCAAGTGTCTGTTAAATTTGTTTCCATTCATCATTGTATTTAACTGCTAAATCCGTATTCCTGCTTCTTTTAAATGTTATCAGAATCAGCTGTCAAAACAGTTGAAAATACTACCATCAGCTAGTATAAGTTATGCTAATTGTTAAGCAGCTATTTCTAGTTGTTAGGAGTGCTCTGCAACTGCTAACGTTCCTTAGCTGATTGGAATTAGCTGCTTTGCTAATTAGCACCACATCACTACAGGAGGGGCCTCGCGTCAGAGCGGCTGGGCAGTATGGCGGTGCGCCACGCGGAAGGGGGGCGCGGGGCGTGAGAGAAATAATGATAGTATATTTAAAACACGATTCCGATAGGACCATTTGACCGATTTCATATCTGAAAACGGCAAAATTCATTTAAAATTATTATTTAAAAAATGACTACCTGCGATTAAAAATAATGATAATAATAATAATATTTTTGCTCAACAACTTTTTTATAAAAAAATCTAAAAAAGTTTCACCTTCGTAGCGTAAATATTTTATTGATATTATTTACAAAATAACTTACAAAACAAAAATCGGACAATAATTACGCAAATTATCAGTAATGCAATTTTGCCGCAGAGGTGCTGCTATCTACCGGGCCAGAAACACAACTTTTTCATGGATGTTTAGCCTTAACAATCATATAAAACAAATTATTCTGTACACCTCATGCTGGTTGCATTTTGAATTTTTTTCTTATGTATATCATCTTTCAAAATTTTGCTTCTCATTGGTGAAATTAAAATTTGTAATTAGAGTAATTTTTAAAGTATTAGCTCTAAGTAATCTCTTATAATTGATTGGAATTTGGTAGATCACTGGCCTTTTTTCTTGCTTATTATTACAAAATACTTTGTCAAATCAATCATTGTATTATTAATCTATTCAGACCTTGCAAGTATATTATAATACATCTTGTTTGAAATAAATTATTGAATAGTTGTCAATTTACATTGCATCTACTTTCTTATATATATATATATATATATATATATTTTTTTAAATGGCCCATAATGAATAACAAAAGGAAAATGATGTTTAGAATATTGTAAACATTATTATTATGTATGGATGTATAATGAAGTCAGAACAAGTTGAAACATGCCATACAGATTTTAGAGAATCCCAGAAATCTGAATTAGAAAGTTTTACTCACTGTTAATAAAATAAATACCTAATCATTTATTTTATGAAAGAATTAAAAAAAACAAAGAACCATCAAAATAACCTATATAATAAAAGAAAGTGGTATCAGAATAAAGAAAGTAGTGTTATATCAGTTTTATTTTATGTCATAATAAGTAACATCAGCAGTTGTAATGAAATATAAAATTGATTTATAATCTAGAAAAAAAGGTAAACTTACAATTTAATTTCAAAATCATGGAAACATCAATTACAACTTTTAAGTTCACCAGAACATGTTATTATTATCTTATTTGTTTGATTGTAGGTCTGATTATTATATAGGATTTTATTACATTAATTTTAATTACACATATAATTCAATTTGTAACTGTTTATATTTGGTTGTAATTATAAACCCAATTACATGATACTTGGCATAAAATGATATATATGTGGCAGAATACTAAGACATTAAATAACATATATTAACACAAAATATTTTATGATTAAAAAATTTAATAGATAGAATTCACATACTTGTCCATAATATTGGATGTTTAAAAAATAGACAATAACACATTTTACAACAATATATTTAATGACTAGAGATAATGGTGTTTACTAGTTTAAGGACAATTCAAGATATAAATGTGTTGTAAAATTACACTGCTCCATGGATACTATACTTCTGGAGATGTCTCACAAAAACTGAAATCTCTGTAGATATTTTCATATGCATCACTTAATGCAGGATGTCAGATTTACATTTCCATAAAAGCCAAATAAGAGATTTCAACTATTTATATCCTCCCCAATACTTAAAACTGCATCAATAAATAATTTATCTAATCCATTTTATTTCTGATTTTTTAAGTTTTAAAGTTTCAAGATTATAAGACATATTATAAAACATTATTATAGCTAAGGTAATAATTTCTACAGTATTTCATCACTATTTTAATTAATTATTTTTACAGAGTTATATAAAATTGAATCGCTTATTTGTTAATGAGCCTGTTTGGACACCTTACAACAGACCAGGAGCAGATAATTTGGATTGCCATAAAGATTATTTGACTAAACTACAAAGCGGAACGTTTAATGGGGTTGTATAGTTGAGGTGCTAAGTACTGTAATATAGGTTTAACCCTTAAGTTGAAAAAAGAGACTAATTAGTAGTTATACATATTATGAATAACTTTAAAATATTCTTGTCTTATATTTCGATTAATAAATGAGAGTTAGATCAGGAGTGAATTATCTGTTTTTTAAACTGTTCACACTTACTGGATCATACTTCCTCCTTTATTTTTTCATAAATCCTTTTTCTCCATCAATTAGAAACCTGTGTTGGGATCATTATTATTGAAAATATCAAACTACAGTATCAATGTGATTGGTATATATCATTTTAACATTAGTTCATGTCAAACTTAACATGAAATCAGTCAAGCCACTTTATATAATAAGAATGTATAAAAATATGGGCCTTAAGTAATCGTGGTCTCTCAATGTTCTATATTTTTGTTGATACTCCTCTAAATATGTTAGTGGTAAAATGTTCTAAGTAAACCTTCTATCCTAATTTGAATTGGAGTTTTCATTTGTCTCCAATGTTATGCCTTTTACTAAAGTCCACACAGTTTGAGATAGTGTTGTGTATTCTGTGTTTATGTTTTCTAATTTCCTGATGATGGTCGAATTGATGGAAATCGTGATACACATATAGCCTAAGGTAAGGCAATTTAAAAGAAAAAAAAATGGATTAGTTGATATACTTAAATAAATTTGAAAAATCTATCTTCTTCAGAAATGAAGGATATCTTTTTACAGTACAATATCTTTTTATAATAGTCCTCACCATTTTTAGGTAATTTATTTTAAGCTTTATTTATAATGACAGACAGATATACAAAGTTTTGATTAGCATAGAATGAATTCAGCTTATGGGCTATGTTGACTTTACATTTATTGATTTACAAGCTTGCAACTGATTCTTTCATTATACCTGTTCAAGAAATTCTTTGATTTCTACAATTTCTCCTTTCTTCTGTAAGTTCTTCTTCCTGGCCAAATATCTAATTATTGTTCTGCTGCAACTGCTGCAAATCTGCAAAGATAATCATAACTAGAAAACTCATCTATCTTTTTTTGTTAAAACTTCCACAATGTCTTGGCGACCAGTACTTATTTACATATAGATAGATAGGATTAGATCTTAGCATATGACAATATTAATATAAATATGCCTTAATTATTAATACAATTCTTCTCAAATTGATTTGGGACAAAATTAAGTATTTATATCCTGTACAATTTATGATGTTTATAATTTATGACTGCTGTCATCTTGTATTTGAGTTATTTAAATAAATACTAACATGGTTTTATAACACACAGTATAAGTACTTTTTTAAATACTTCCAAAGACAGATTTAATGTTTAAAACTATTTGTAATATATCATGATGCATAAACTTCAGTGTTCATCTCAATGGTGGAAACTCTTTTTCATTATCTAGCCTACATTTATTTATCCCGTTCCAGTTGGTAACATTAAAAAATAGGCCATAAGCTTTCAATAACCTAATAATTTGAAAATGGTTTAAAACTGACATGAAGACAATTATTGATATGAATATTGAAGTCTTATACAGTTATCAAATGGTACAAATACTATAAAACATTAAAGAAGTACATCATTAAACATAGAAGAGACTTTTTAGACATATTATATATATAATGTATTATTTGAAAATGGGTAGACTTCATTATTAAACATTTTTAGGCTTTTCATGGGGTGTTATAACACGGAGAAATAGAAAATAAAAATAAATAAACTAGATGGATTATATATTCAATAATAATTTAACTTCTTTTTGTGAATTAGGTTATTCGACATTTACATAAATGATGGTCTTGGGAAGTAAAAGAGTTTTTATAATGTTATTGATGCTTATACATCTAATATGTGTACATCAATTACATAATACAATGAAATCAGAGCTAACATTACCTGGTTGGTAGTAAACAGATTGAAAAAAATAAATCAATTGTATTTTACTGTCATTTATGATAAGATTTATTGTTTTAGGGCAATACAAATCCACTGAAATATATATTTTTTTAAACTTGCATATTTTCTAGAAAATTGATATATTTATATTAATTTGAAATGGGTTTCAATTCTTGATATTATATAATTTTTGCCTTTTTCAGTTCTTGTAAATTTTGTGTTAACTGATAAGGGAATTCATAAATATTGTACAGACATATGGAATGGATTCTTCACATGTTGCTATCATTTGTAACACCTTAACCCAGAAATCAGTTTTCTTTTCATTTTAAGTACTTTTGAGTTAAAAATATATCTCATTCAAATTTATATACTGTAATAGGTAAGTGTATTTATAAGATTTTATTGTAAGTAGTGATTCCATTAGAAAAATAAGCTTGTGAAAAATTAACATAATTGGAAAAATGTAACATTAACATTCAGTATTAAAAACAAAATAATATCACATTAGATGTGTTTTATTTAGTGTACAACTTCTATTTCTGTTCATGGAACTGTAGAAAAACAATGATACACTTATTTGTTGATGAGCCAGTGTGTACAATAGGCATTTGGAAGAATTACATTGTTGGACAAATTTATTTATCATGGTTGCTCAAAGAAAATGTAATTTAGTTTTATAAAGCCACAGACAATAAAGCAACATTGTATATTGTATGTGATAAACCAATTGTAATATCAATGTAAATTGTGTGTATTATTAAGTACACACAGTATTGCATATAATACTTTGAATAAAAGATTTAAATAACTTTATTTATGTTAGTAAAAACTGATATATATCGAATCAATTATTCTTAGATATTATCCACTTGAATTTTTTTCTCTTTTTCTTCCAATCAACATCCACCCTGAGTAATCCACTAGGATCATCAGTGTTTGAGGAAAGTCAGTTATTTTTCATTCTGAAGTTATTTGTGTAGAAGTAAGAAGTAATAGTTGTACGTATTATCTATAAAACTTATATATAAAGATATAATGAATGACATTATGATAAAATTGTCTGTCATTGTGTAAATTGTCTAGTAAGTGCTAGATTCCATGTTTTACTATGATATAAACTATTGAGCTATTAAAGGAGTTAAATTTTATATGATTTAATGAAAACATTTTTTAATAATGAAAATTAATTGTTAAAAATGATTTCTTTCATTATTGCTTCCTTCTTGATAATAAATAAAGATGTGTTTTTTTAGGTGAACTTTTTAATGTTTCTGTCATTCACCAATCTCTTTCAAAGTTATTTGTAAGTAAGAAATATGTTACAATCTGTCGCATACTCTACTAAAAAATAAAATAAGAAAACTACTATATGTTATAGCCTATAATTATGAAAATAGGAGCTTTAATAATTTAAAAGAAAAACTCGTGGTTAATGATCAAATTCAGTAAACCAAAAGTACATGAAAAAGTTGATGCTTTATTATGAAATGATAGAGCTCATTTTCCTAATGTTCAAAATTACTGGCAGGCATTAAAATTCATGAACATTGGTACACTGATTTCATTCATCATGAATTAAAGTTTCAAACTTATGAACAAACTTGTGGGAACGGGTCAATTTTTGAAATGTACTAACATAAGTTTTTTAAATTTATCTTCTAATTTTTAGTTATAATATTTCAGCAAGGAATTCTGAAAGAGATTATGACCAATCTCTTTTTTTTGGAATCCTTAGAAGTCACATTTAGGAAAAAATAAATTATAATAATTTTAGGCAATTTTCGAACAAGGAACTCCAAAGATTTAATCAAAATATGCTCACATACCAGTTAAAAATAAACAAAAGTATTCATTCAGTGTGTATAGTGTGGCATATGTATGTATGTATGCATGCAAATAGTCTTCATAACAAATATTCACATATCATTGTAATCTTTTTTTTCTTTATTGAAACACTTCAAAAAAAAATTATTAAATAAAATGTTTTGTAGACAACTACTCTGTAACATGTTTCTAACATTAAATCGTTTGGTTATAAAGTGATTTCCAAAAAGTAGAGCTTACCTAAACGTCTAGTGTAAAATTGTATTGATTGATCGTGAGGTGCTCCTATTACACATTCAAGAGGGAAATTGTGTAGCAACCACTTACTTATTTAAATATATAATTTTGATCTGAAGACCTAAAAATTATGATTATTTCCTTGACAGATTGGTAACTAAAATTTACATAATAGGCTATTAAAGAACTATGTCACAATTGTTGAAGCTGTGTCTACTCAGAATCACAGGACAGTAAAGAATTGTTATTATTTGAAAAATAAGTAATCTAAAAAAGTATCTGGTTATTTTAAAACGGTGGTGTATGCAATTTTCTGTGTTAAGAAAACAAACTTTAATAAAATATTTTTAATAAATTGATTTGAAAGCTTCTCTACACTCCTGAACACTTTTGGGTTGTATCAATGCATTTATTAAGAATAATAAGCTTCATTACAAATTTCGAATGCCCCTTTAAATTATTCTTTTTCTTGAGTCAGCCTGTTTTTATCATGATATTAGTTTCATTTTCTTTATCACAAAAAAGAAGGTTTTGCAACTTAAATTTGGCTCAGCTATTTTTGTTATAGTCCATAACAGCATATCGACAACGGGCAAAAATGCCCAATAATTCAATATTTATAAAATTTAAATATTTTTCATTGGTTCAATTGATTTTGATGGAATTTGGTGAAACCCAAATCAATGTGTTAAATAGCAAATAAAAACTAGACAATCACATGTTGAATAACTTGCTTTTGAAGTTGGGTTTTGAAACTATGACTAACGAGTACTATATCTTTAATGACTATAAATGATTTTGCATGCATATATCGGATTAAAAGTACTGTGTACAGTTGTAAATATTGTCAGAAGATGTTAAATTAATTCCTAAAGAAATTTGTGTTTGATTACAATATCTCAGGATTTTTTATGGTTACGTATCTTTATTAAATATACAAACTAGTTTTTCTTTTTTTATACTACTATAACTTTTCGTATAAATATATAAATATTGTTGTTAACAGATTATCATGGTTAAAAGGACACAAACACATAAATAAATACATACAACAATAATTTCACAATATTGCATTTTAAAAATTTAATCGACGGCATTATGGCATTTTTTTGCAAAATTATATTTTGTTGTTAAAAACTCCAATTTAAACAAACAAAATTTGTAATCAATATCCAATTCCATACAATGTCACATGTACACATTTATCAATTATTGCTTGTACCCCCTTAATCATCTTGTTTAAATATTACGGTTTGGTGTTTGTTGAGGTTTTAAATGAAAGCTTTTGATTTCCTGATCAACAAACATTAGTATCTAACAAGTTTATATTAATTTTCAGGCCCAACAGAGTCAAATATTAGCGAACAAATCAAAAACATTCCTCCCTCCACCATATTATATACAATACAACAAAAATTATTTTTAAAAAAACCATGCAAAATGACTTAATGCATTAGAAAAATAACCCGATTATTTTTAGGAAATATTTCCCTGTGGAAAATTATAATTGACATTTTGTGACATATGATTAAAATGTATTAAGAACTTTAATATATGTTTTAATTTAGGTGTAATAGAAAAATAGAATATTATTATTTTTTAACCAATGGTACAAATTAAAAGGTATTGCCAGGGTAGAGTACAGCAAATAAAAGTATCTATTCATTTTTAAGATCTTTAGATTCAAAGTTATGGAATATTATCCTATTAATCCTATAATACATCAAATTTGCAAAATTTCAGACATTGGAGTAGCGTGAAAATTGTTGTGTGTACTATCAGAGAAATGGTATTAAACTATAATAGAGAGATGTAGAAACCTCTAAACAAAGTGTTTTAATATAATATATTTATTGGAAAATGTTGATTATACCATCTTAACATATCTAGTCTATTAATTATAATTGTCAATTTACCATCTATAGTTTGTGGTGTGTGTGTGTGTGTGTGTGTGTGTGTGTGTGTGTGTGTGTGTGTTGTGTGTGTGTGTGTGCGTGTGTGTGTGGTGTGTGTGTGTGTGTGTGTGTGTGAGAGAGAGAGAGAGAGAGAGAGAGAGAGAGAGAGAGAGAGAGAGAGAGAGAGAGAGAGAGAGATTAAGTTAATCATAGTTCAACTTATAGAATTAAAATTAATTGGCTTTAGTGAAGAACAGATTTACTCACATTATCTTATCTATCATCCTTACAATACAAATTTTATCAGTATAATACAAAAATGTTTTCTTGTTTTAAAAATAATCCTTTGATGAACGCGTCAATATTATTTTCATTCTTCCCCCCCCAAACTATATTTAAAATAGGTAGACAAACGTTTAATATATATATTGCGAAAGTTTTTAATCAATTATAGTTTTTAAGGGCATAGTGATAAAAATGTCAGTTTTTATTAATTATTTTGAGAAGTATGTTTGATAAAATTGGCCTCGTGAGATGGAGCGACTGACAGAAATAGGTCCTTGGGTGCGAGTTGGTTCTAACGGAAGTCTCCACTCATCAATGGAATCGAACGGTCTATCTTTCTACCACTTAAGCCTAATCATTCTTGTATTGTGTGAGATGCCACTGTGACAATAATATCCAATTTAATTTATTATTTCACAAGCACTTTCTCACACCCACCTTTTTCTCAAGCTGACTGACTGCAGTACTGGGCATATGAGATCGCTTATTAATGAATGAAGGCACATTTATACTTTAATAAATTTTACTGATAGTTTTGATATTCGAAATTGTGTGTATGTATACATATATTGATTAAACCATGATATAATTTTCGATGTCATTATTATTTCAACCTCTCAGTATTTGCTTTGTATTTCTTCTCAATTTAGGGAAGAAGAATTTTGGCAATTCAACTACAATATTGCAAACCAACTAAAAAAAAAAAAAAAAAAAATAATGTGATAAGTAGAATGCTTACTCTGCAGATAATCTGACTGCCAAACGAATCAAAATAACAGGAGTTTCTTCTTATTTGAACTATGTTACACTAATACGTGAAAACTTTATGTCTGTCACACGTAGCCAAGGTTGTACATTTTCTCTGTCTATACGAGACGCCAACTCTTTTTTTAATGAGGCTATGATATCCGAGAGATTTTCCCCTCGAAACAACGAAAAGAGAAAATAAAACCGAAATATATAAAAATCATTAATTAATATCTAACAAATATTCAAAATCAGAAAATATAAGTCAAAAGTTAAACTGATGCATAGGACCCGGCGGCTTGTAATAATCTATATTTCAAATTACAGATTATACTAAATATTAATACAGGTCGTACGGAATAAAGAAAAACGGGGAAAAACAAACAAACAAAAACTGCAAAAGTAAAACATCCACGGTCCGTAACTCCGGTCTCGGAATGTTCATGCAGATAGTAACTACAAGTAGGTTTATTACCCAAAATTTATTAACATATTTTGAATTAATTTTGTAAAAATTGGTATTTTATTCTTATGATACAATATCTCACAGAGCAGTTTTTTTTTGTAAAGCCAAATTATTAGTGCAAACAACTAGTACACAATAAATAAATTTATGTTGCCGATACTTTCAAACTTATATTGCAGGTGAAAGATGAAACTGATTACATCTGACCATATCTTTGCCTTATACTATGAAAAGTAAACAAAATAAAAATAAATCCAGATTATGAATTAAACAAGTAAAAATACAATTCATTTTACGTAAGGTGTTTATTTTTATTATAAAGAAAGTACAGTTTACTGCCCCAAAGTTATTAATTATTTAAAATATGTATAAATACTGTGCAAACATTCTAACATAGACAACTAAAGATTTAAAGAATAGTCACAAACATTGCTTACTATATTTCTGAATATTTTGACTCAGGAGTTAATGGTCAAAAAGTGAAAATATAGAATAGTCCTATTTGCTTAATCAAATATTTCAAACATTTTCTAAACGACTCCATAAAATTTTAATGAAATGTGGAACTTAATGACGGACTCTAATATACCACATCACATATAACAAGCAAACCTATGGTTGGCAAATTATTTGAAATATTTCGAAATTAACAAATGGCTATGATTTGTCAATGGTTCATTTAGAAATTTTTGTTATTTCATCTGTTGGAAAACATTTTCTAGTGTGGGCACATAAATGTCGATGTCTTAACCTTAAGTTTATTAGTTAGAGAAACGACATCAAAAGAACTAGTTCAATTTGTGATGATGTTTGTAGAGGAACAAGTTTTGACTTTTAGTTGACAAATTAAATTAGAAATTAAATCTATATTCAACTAATAAGTAACGTAGGACTAGTTAAGTAATTACAGTTCGTAACAAAGTTGTTCGTCTATTTAGAGACTTCTTTTATGGGAATTAGATTAAACAATGTCATAAACTTCGTTATTAGAGTAACTAATTGGACTTTAGCTTTACCAGAGGCAATGTGACCAACTAACTGTAACTTTAGCCTTTCTAATGAGTTAATTAAGAAAATTCCTTACAAGTAATTATTATTATTTAAACCACAAAATGTTGACTTTTTTTGGATATACAATGTATTTTTAAACTTTCTAACTTATGCAAAATATTAAGGAAAATATTGTTAATAGTATCGGAGTTAGGTTCGGTTTCATAAAACTTTCGATCAATTTAAGTCATTTCTATGGTTTAGATTAAATGACATAAAAGAATTAAGATATAATTGTAGAAATTTTCAATTTTATATTTGCAATAACTAAAGCACAAGTTTTAAAAATCTGATTTATAATTTATTCGGTAAATTAAGTAGTCTATAATTATTTTTCAAATTCAGATCGCTTTGGGTTTATTTAATTTAGAAAGTATTATAGCCTATTTCATTAAAAACACTTACAGGTATACAGATTATCTTAGGTAGTTGTGATTATTTACTTACCTATTACAATTCAGTTAAGAGTGAGTACAATGATCGGAAAAAACTTATTTCCTATGTTTGTAACGGAATTTCTGCTTTTTCAAAAGATAAGGAATTCCAAAATACGACTTTCAACTTGACCATGTGTCGTAGTCTTCATTCTTCATTGTTTAGGTTGTTTTATGTATGTAAACATGATGAGGATAATTAACAAGAGTCTTTAAATTTAAGTTATGAGCTTTTAATATACGTACATGAAAACCAATTTACTATACATTAAATTTATAACTTTACTATAAAATATAAAAAAGCTAATTTATATATTTTTGTGTACGTTTTTCAAGTAGATGAACTTATGATAAGAATATTCAGTTTTTTACGTTGCATGTAATGGTATTTCTACAATTATAACTATCGAAATTATCTTAAAACAATAACATTTTGGACTTAGAGATCTTTTTATATTCATTGTTGTGAATTATGGAATCTTTTAAATTTATTACTGTATATACAGCGTGTCCCGTAAGTATTGACCAAAACTTTACGAGGTTATACTATAGGTAAAAACAAACAATTTTCACCATATAATGTATAGTCCTATCTTGCTTAGTTTTCTGTCTATCTGTCTGTATGTGTTTTTTAGAAAAAATTTCTATCCTAAAAATGGTTTGAGATATCAAGTTGAAACTTTTTGCAATTAATGACCTTATTAGTGTGCATCTTAAGTAAAAGTTTCAAAATAATATCATTTACAGAAACAAAATGGCGGTCATTTAAAATGTTCAAATCCTAATAACTTTAAAACGAGTGATGTTACAAAAAAGGAAATATACATAAAAAATAGCCCCTTTTAATACAAGCATTTTGGTACCTGGTTTATTGATCTAAGATAAGTAGTAACAGAAATAAGTAAGATTTCCCAAGTAAAGGTCTATGCTTAAAGGTACAGCATTAAAAGAATTAGGTGCATAAGGCATTATGCATCAGCTGTTTTTATGTAACAGCTGATAATAAATTAAGAGATAGTTGATTTGATAGATGATTTGTTTACTACTTGGAACTAATATTGATTTTAACTGCTTAACCACAACACATCATGTTTCTGTAGTATTGTGAGTCGTGTTTTTAGTTGTGCTATAATATTATTAGTTTGCACTGAAGATGGAACAATATTCAGTAGCTGAATACACTGATATTCACTATGTTTATGGATTGGTTGATGGTAGGTAATTCAAGTTTAGCGAGAAGACTGTACGCAGAGCGTTTCCCTAACAGAAATCAACCGGGTTACAAAGTGTTTATTGCAGTCCAAAATCGTCTTGGGGAGAGCGGAAGTGTTCAAAAGTGCTCGGATATAGTAGGCCGGCCAAGAACTGTTCGGTCACTTGCTTATGAAGAAGCTGTCTTGAACCAGGTAGGAGATAATCCATCAACAAGTACAAGGGCTATAGCACATGACATGGATGCTAGCAAGAGTACTGTGTGGAGAACACTGCATGAACAATTATTATATCCCTTTAAATGCCAAAAAGTGTAGGAACTACATCCTGGAGATTCTGCACAAAGGTTAGATTTCTCTCGTTGGGTGTTGCACAAACAAGTAGAATACCCAAACTTCTTAAAGAATGTCCTTTTCACTGACGAAACGACTTTTTCCCGTGAGGGAGTATTTAATATAAAAAATAATCATGTATGGGCCCAAGGAAACCCGAATGCAACAATTCAACACCATCATCAAAGAAGGATTTCAGTGAACGTGTGGGCTGGTATATTAAATGACAGTTTAATTGGACCCTATGTTTTGCCGAATAAGTTAAATGGACGGGCATACTTGATTTTTCTCCAAGATGTTCTGCCTGAGCTTCTCGAAAATGTTACTTTCAATGTTAGGCAACAAATATGGTTCCAACACGATGGGGCCCCGGCCCACTTTACAAATGGAGTCCGACAGCACCTTAACGCAGTGTATGAAAATCAATGGATCGGACACGGTGGTCCTGTCCCTAGGCCCCCAAGATCCCCGGATCTCACACCGATGGATTTTTCTGTTTGGGGACACATGAAACAATTGGTGTATTCCACTCCTGTTCCAGACGCCATGGATTTGGTTACTCGCATTGTTGAAGCTGCTGCAGCAATTCAGGAGCAAAATCATTTTGAACATATCCGGCGGTCAGCTTTACAGCGATTTACACTGTGCAATCAGCAGAGAGGAGGCCACATTGAACATTTGCTTTGAAATCATAATTAGGTTTTCTTACTTGTTGTTTCTTTAATGTCACTTGTGTTTTACAGTTCAGGTAATATTATTTTTTGCTTGTTGTGACATGAATTCTTCATCATTATTGGAAAATACATTGCAATTATGAATAAAACACAAACCTTTACTCGGGAAATCTTCTTATTTCTTTCTGTTACTACTTATCTTAGATCAATAAACCAGGTACCAAAATGCTTGTATTAAAAGGGGCTATTTTTTATTTATCTTGCCTTTTTTTTTGTAACATCACTCGTTTTAAAGTTATTAGGATTTGAACATTTTAAATGACCGCCATTTTGTTTCTGTAAATGATATTATTTTGAAACTTTTATCTAAGATGCACACTAATAAGGTCATTAAATGTAAAAAGTTTTAACTTGATATCTCAAACCATTTTTAAGATAGAATTTTTTTTTCTAAAAAACACATACAGACAGACAGAAAACTAAGCAAGATAGGACTATACATTATATGGTGAAAATTGTTTGTTTTTACCTATAGTATAACCTCGTGAAGTTTTGGTCAATACTTACGGGACATCCTGTATATATATACAAATCAAGATGTATAATCTTGAAATAATATTACTATAGTATATTTTTGTTTTATTTAAAAAAAAAAAATTTGTGTAAGTATGTATTTCTACAAATATGTACAAGATATGACGAAATGTTATTGTTTTAGTCGAAAATTTCTTATTTTAGTTTATCACTTAAATCTCAGTACAAACAATTGGTGTATCTATTTTTATAGAAAGCTATTTCTGAAAGCCAAGCTTTGACCTAAAAACTTGGCTATAACCAACGTAAGTTACGACTTCCTATGAATTGGCTTACCTTTTGTTGCCTGTTTTGCACTGTAATTTGAACCAAGTTGATCTAGACTATGATAGTCCTTATATTATCGTACTGTTCTGAGGAAAAGAGCAGATATAACCATGGCCTAGCTACAGTAGTTCTAGAGTGATTGCACAAGAAATTTCAGTTGAGAAATAATATTTTTCTAAATACGTTTGTTAGTTTATGACGTATTAGTTTTTCGAAATATATAGTCATAATATTTTAATAACAAAATACGCACAATACTTTACCGCTGACCAGTTTTAACGTGTAAACTAATTGAAACTATAATAATTATTGCAATTAACAGAAATAACCTAATCACTTGTTTAAATAATATCAGTAACCTCTAATATATAAATTTATATTTACTCATATTTATAGTAAACTCGTTTGAAATTTGATTTTGGTTCTATAACTAAACTAAAGAGGTCATTGAGTACCTTAGTGCAATTTAATCTAAGGTTAAAATTAATTGTAAGTGCGTACCAACGAAATTAAGGTATAGACTACAAACGCATTTTTTATTTAATCTGTCTTATTTAAAAAAAAATAATTATTATAAATTCAGTTGGTGGAGTTTACCAACAGGTTTTATCAACAAGCAAATACATTTCACGAATTATAATTGTTGTAAAGGTACAAGCTGGTTTAGAGTCGAAAGTAATTAGAATTGAATTTATAAGTTTTGTCACCAACAGACTTTACAATTTAAATGGAGTTAAGCTGAAAATGTAAATTCTTTTGTATAAAATGCACTACACCTTTATGAAATGCATAACGTGTCAAATCGACACGTTGATTTTCAACAAATGACATCTTCTAGCAATTTCTTCAGATGGAAATAGTTGGCGGTGAATTTGAAATCACCACGCTTCCATTAGTTATATGAAGATTATAAAATTGCACTCAGAAAATTAAAGCATATTTTAAAACCTGCATTTAGAACAAATGCGACGTACGAGAATTTAATTACTTTAATATATAACAATTCATAATATTGTAAATCTTATAGTATGATTTTAATTAATCTTACTAATATTTGAAAAAAAAAACCTAACTTAATTTTATATAATAACATTTTAATTTTAAATAACTAAAAAATTTTATACCACTTATAATAGTAAGATCAACATGTTTTAAATATATTTTTATATTTCTCAAATAAACATTATTTGGTAACATTTTAATTAACTGGTCAGTAAAACAAATATTTGCACAAACAACTCACGGGCGTAATAACTATATACATTATAATTTACTGGTTGAGTTATAAACAAAAACTGGAATTATTATTTTGTTTGGAGAAGTAAAATACCCCCGTAAAATTCCTTTGAATGCTATGAACAAGTTTTTGTAATGGAGTCATTTTGTGACTGAAACCAATCTCCTGAGGCTAATAGTAACAGATGCAGCTGAGTTCTTTGATCTCTGAAAAAATTTATTTTTCCACTCCTGTACTAACAATAATTAAATATAATGCTTAAACATGTACTCAATCTCTTCTGATATACTGTAATAGAATGAAAACATATATTTATTTATTTAATTAACAAAATGATTTACAACGTTATAAACCTACTATATAAACTGAAATTGTTAAGTATAACATAGACTCTGAATAAGACGCTTTACTGTCGTCATATAATTATTGTACAACTATACTTACAAATTATAATTAGAAAAATTATTCATTCTATTAAGTCAATGTATATTTTACATTTACAAAAATTTGCGATTATTTATGATGAATTTACTTATTTAATTTTTAAACTACTAAGACACATAATGGAAAGAATTATCTTAATTAATTATTATTTGTGTCGTTGTGTATTTCAAGTATGAATTGAAAGTATTAATTATATTAATCATGAATTATTACACCCTATTGTTTTTAATTAAATTCCACTACAAATACAAACTAGTATAATATTCATTTCATGTAGGTAGAACAATTTAAAATAATATTTGTATATATATTTATGTGTTAACTAAGTTGAATATCATATATACATTTGAATTATTTAGAGTTCAAAGTGTTCCAATTTAAAAAAGCTACTATGATCTTTACAAGAAGTTATTTCTATGTTGAAATTTATTAGATGATTTTTCTGTGTATTTTTTTTAATTAATAAAATTCTCTGTAACATTACTTTGTTTTGTATAAATTTATATTTATTTTGTAGTTGCATATTTTGTCTAAAAGCTGTATTCATTTTTCCACATTTACCAAAAATTATACATTTTGGTAAAACATTAATATATTTTTCACCGAAAAACTAAAAAGAATAGGAAATCTAATTAATTCTTGAGGCATTTACCACACATAAAGTTCAAAATTAAAATTTAGTCTAAACTCCTTTTATTGAGAAACGAGTGACAATTATTTTCACCCCCAACACTTGGAAATTTGGGACAAAATTGCATAATCACAAATATGCCTATCCTTTCGGAAAATACAACCTGACAAATAAGTCACGTACACAAAGTGGCAAAATGTCAGACTGACATTATTCTACATTATAAAGGAACTGTGTTTTTAAATGGAAGTTTTTGGTATTGTTTTGTTGATGGCTGTTATATGCTCGTTTTGTGTAATGAATGTGTTTTAAATTCTTTTGCCTATGTTATAACGCTGGAACGAGAATCGGGGAAACGAAGTAAAAAGACAGTTGACGGACGATTATAAAGTAAACCTGTTATTATTTAATGAAGATATCAGCAAATGTTTCATAATTAATTATATAACTTAAAATTGTTTGTATCAAATGTTGCCAAGCTGACTTAATATTTTTACCAACATATTGGCGTATGTGAGCATTGTACACAATATTATAATAAACAATAAATTACATTATATGTAGTACGCTACATAGCGAAATGTATTCACTATATACACAAAATAAACAATTAATTATTCTTAGTATGCTCCCACTAAAAATAAATCGAAAGATAAGGGAAAATCCAAATAAATTATTGTAGACAACTTTAAAATTGGTTAAAACATTACTTTCTTTTTTTAGGTGCAATTGTTTTATAAACACACTTTAAGTAAATATATTTATTTGAAATATAACAAGATCACAAATTTAGTTAGGCTTCTTTGTTAGAGCTGTAGTTCATATATTAAAAGTAAATAATTTGCAGAGTTCAGTGCGAGACAGTGGGCCTACCGGATATATGATTTTTTTTTTAAATATGTTATTTTAGAATGATTTTATTTAAATGTTTGTGAAGTGTTTTGTTGAGTGTTCCATGATAATGGAGAAGCTTCTCCAATAATAAACTTGATAATGACTGAATAGCCGAAACGGCCGTTGTTTTTTAAACTATACAACAAATGACTATTGTTGACGGTATGTTGTAATATCATGCTAATGTATAACAATAGTCGTAATGGTTGTAAATAAAAAAGTAAAAGTAACTTGAATGACGATTTAATTATTGCTTATCAATTACTAGAATATATGAACTTTTAAATTTAATAAGTGTTGTATTTTTATTTTTACTCATTAGACAAATAACGATTTGGAACAATTGTGAGAATCAATGTTGTCATTTGGTTTGTTCATTTACTTTGCCTTAGCAGTTTTCTTAAGTAAGGGGTAAACGTCTTTTGTCAGAACACTTTGCCTATCATAATTACGTGGTAATTGTAATTAATTCTCCAGTAACTCTCTACTGTACAGTATTTACCGCCTTCAAAATATTACCTAGTTATATGATTAGGTGGATCTACATACTCTATATATTAAGGCGGAGATTTTAGTTGATCCACTCTATACAACTAAAACACATCCTCTCTAAATAATTTGTAAGAATTATATTTTTATTATATTTTGAACGTTTGATTTTATGATCGTTTTTCACCTTTTTATCGCTTAATTATTTACCAGAGAATTATTTATTAATAATTATGACTATAAAAATTAAGTTGTAGCAACCATCAGGCTACCAACCATACCGGCCATTCCAACCATTCTATTTCACTATACAATGAATACATATTGGTAGAATTTAGCTATTTCTTGGAAATATCCTGAAATGCTACTAATGTAAGTTCATGATATTATTTTTAATTGTAGAAATACTATTAATTGAAGATATAGAAACTGTACAGTTTGGCCTAATTAAAGCTGGAATATTAATAAAAAAATATATAAAAAATAGATTTTTTTTTTACATTTTAAAGTAGATAAGAGAGAGATTTTATATAAGGATACCTCATAATCTGTCAAATTATAAGTTAGTTGATATTAAGTTTTTTGTTAGGTGGTTACGATAAACTGATAATACAACAACTAGCGTTTGTCATAAAACTGAAAACATTCAAACATAAATAAACCAAACGCCGGCAAAATTAGCTAATTATACTTTCATCGCTAAAAGGTTGAACCGGATTTTAAGTAAGTTGTTCTTTGTTTGTGGATATGTAATATGAATTTAATATGTATGTATTTTCACGTATTTTAATAATAGTTTTTAAACAAATTTCTTTTTTTGAGATATTTTTATTAATAAGGTTTATAATAACTTCAAATATTTTGGTTCTGGAGTAATTTTGAGTATTTATAAACAACTACCAAGTAATACAATTTTTAGTTTTTAGCCGATAACTCGGTTATTTTTAGAGCTACAAACAAAAATTGTTTGGTTTTGTTTAATTTTTTTAAAGTTAACAGTTTTTGAGATATTTTACATTAAAAATTTTAAACTGCTACCATTTTGAAAATAACAAAAGAACGTTCTGGTTTTTCGTACAAGGGTAAAAGGTTTCTTAACAAATATTATAACAAATCTTAATATTTTATATATACGCATATAATTTATGCCAATATTATTAAAACAAATAATTTTAACACCTGTAGGTTTTAACTTTTTCTTTAATTATAAAATTAAAGTTTAAAATCATTTACAAAAAAAAATTAATGTTCAAATTTGATGCACTTAATAATTATACAATTAACATATTAATCTACTACTTATTCTAAGTACATAGTTAAATACAAGTTACTTAATCTACACAGTCTTAATCTAAAATAAAGAAATAAGAGTGCATCAGAATTTTTTTACTTTTGAATTTTTTTTTTACTTTTAGTTATTTTGATAAAATGCTCCGGCTAACTGAAATTTATTATTTATTAATTTAATTTACTTTCTCTTTACAGGTTCGTTAGGTTCTTTGGTGACTATAATTTACTTAATGTAAAATAGAATTTGGTGGTAGTTTGTTTAATTGAAATTGTCCATAAATTTGTCCATTAATAATCGACTCTGAAGTTCTATTACAGCTCCAATGTTCCTGGTTCCTTGACCGTGGTTCCCGCGTAGACTGACAGTAGATGGATTGATTTGCCTTAATCTTTTCAACAAATCTTCTTTTCTTCATACAATTTTATTTTAACACACTTTTATGACCACGATTCTTTTTAATTTATTCCATGATTATTCTTTTTCAAGCACTTGTAGAACGACGCTATTACTCACACACTTTTATGACGATGACTCTTTTTAACTTATAAACGACGATTATCTTTTAACTATACTTCGAAGATTATTAATAAATACTTGTACAAAACGACGCATTTACTACTTAATTTCGACGGTTGATTTCGGCTAAATCTTTCACAACATTTTTCTTTTCGCTACTAAGAGAAACATTTTCTCCGGAATACCCTTCTTCAATAAGTTAACAATGAAAAAGCCCTCTTGCTCTTCTCTTCCGCCCTTATTTATAATTTTTATTTTCAAATGCTTTATTCCGATCCTCTTCCTTCATTGTGTAATACAACTTTTTATTTTATTTTATTTTACTTTAAATAATTTGTAATGTTTTTATAATTATATATATATTTTTCTTTTAAATTGTTATTGTCTTTCTCGGGGTTTTAGGTTAGTGCCGGCTTCTTCCAAATGTTATTAATATGAATAAAAAAAATAATGATAAATCAAATATAATACAAAAAAAATAATCAATCAATAAAAATGTTGAATGTATTAATGAAATAAAAAAAAATGTATATATATTTAATATATATAAACAATTTTTTTCAATAGTTCAAGTTCCCTCACCAATCACTTAAACAAAAAATATATTCCAACAATAATTACAAATCTCACCATTCTTTCACTGTTTTTTTCCTTTCTTAATATTGTTTTCTGGTAATTGTTTAATTCAATATATTTAACCTTTTCTTCATGTTCAAATAATTATTTTCAATATTTCACTTTGACTATTATTTCTACCTTCTCAATCTCATTTAACACATTATATCTATATCTCAACTGTACTTCTTAAATTCTCCAGACTAACTGCTTAATTTTTTTTTTTCTTTTTTAACTGTTGTTTTTCCATCACCTGATTGATTCACTGTTGTTCCACTCATATATTTTTTTATTCACTTGCCTACTAGATTTTTTGTACTTGTGTGTGTGTAATGTTTATATATATATATATATATATATATATATATATATATATATATATATATTAATGAATTAATTTAGATCTATCATTTCTATATTTAAATAATGAAATAAATTTTGAATAAATAAAATCTTTGAATAAAACTCCATATAACTTAGGCTATATCTAATTTTTTTAAATATTTTTTATAAATAACTTAAGAAATTTAAACTATATATATTTTGAATTGTTATAATATCTCCTGGTAATTTTCCTTAAAAATGTTTATTTAAATATTTTTTATGGAACAAAAATAAAATTAACAATGAAAATATATAATTTATTTAATAAAAAAAAATTAGCAATCATTTTTTTTTTTTATCGGCTGATTTATTTAACTTGAAATATCGGTATTAATATCATTATCAGATACACCATTACTATTTGTTGCCCTGTATCAGTGATTGGTGTTTCAATTTTTTGACTACTACTGTCCTTATTTGTAGAAATTACATCAATTAATTCTTCATCTGATGACAGTTGTGATATTAATGAAATTAATCCTTCACGGACTTTAACAATAAGATTCCATAACTCTTCCTCCGTATTCTCCTTATAAACACAAATATTAATAGCAGGATCAAACTGACACCAATACAGTTGTTCTTCTTTATCTTTACCTAGAGGTTCCAAACGAAGTTCTTCCTCTGTCAACTTGTTGATATCAGACTTTAATTTGCTATTGAGATCAAACTGAGACTCCAATAGCATTTTTAAGAGACACAGTTTAACAGCCATTTTAGATTTTTTATAACCTGTCCTTTCCAACTTCCAACCATTTTCACTTAAATAAGAATGATAAAATTTAATTAGGATACGTTCCCATTTTTCTGTTATCTCAGATTTATGAACTTTTCTTATATAAAATTTGTAAATTTTCTTAAAGTATTTCATTGGGTTATATTCCCTGTCATAGAATTTAGATATTTGGTTTTCTCCTATTCCAGTAGTCGGATCACTACAGCTAACAAATATTTGGTGCTGGTAATTAGGCCTATGTTGTTTTTCCAGTAAATCTTTTTCAATAGCTTTAATTTTGTTGTTGTGACCTTGGACGTTCAGTTCTAATGACTCCAATTGTTTCTTTTGCTCTGCCATGACATTCTTTTCTTTCTCAATTTTATTCTCTAGTCTTCCCTCTAATTCCTGACACCTCTGATTGGTCATCTGTTCATTTTCCGTTTTCACTATCTCTTCTTGGCAAGTCAGATCCATTTGGATCTCCTCTTTCTGAGTCTGAAATTCGCTTCTCCACTCCTTGCGACTAGTTTCCCTTTGCATATCCAATTTCTTCTGTAAATTTTCCTCCAATTTGTTCATTCTAGTCTTCAATTCATCCTGGACCGAGTTTAAGTGTTTTTTCACATCTGCCACGATAATTTTTTGATTTTGTTTGTTTTCATCTTGAATTTTTTTTAATTGTTGGTTAATTTTATCTTGATTTTCTTTGTTTTCATCAAAACGTTGTAATATTATCTCCAACCATGGGTTTTGAGTTTCTAATTGTAGGCCTAACGTTTTTACAGTTGCTGATTCCATGGTAAAATCTGTCCTGAAGTTATATCTCTGGTTATTGTCCATAATTCTAGATTAACTTATCTTTCTTACAAACTATCTTTTATAGTTAGTACAATTATTATAATTAGTTATAGAAGTTATTTGTAGTAGTGTACAACTTGAAAAAGCCCCACGTTGGGCGCCAAAATGTAATACAACTTTTTATTTTATTTATTTTACTTTAAATAATTTGTAATGTTTTTATAATTATATATATATTTTTCTTTTAAATTGTTATTGTCTTTCTCGGGGTTTTAGGTTAGTGCCGGCTTCTTCCAAATGTTATTAATATGAATAAAAAAAATAATGATAAATCAAATATAATACAAAAAAAATAATCAATCAATAAAAATGTTGAATGTATTAATGAAATAAAAAAAAATGTATATATATTTAATATATATAAACAATTTTTTTCAATAGTTCAAGTTCCCTCACCAATCACTTAAACAAAAAATATATTCCAACAATAATTACAAATCTCACCATTCTTTCACTGTTTTTTTCCTTTCTTAATATTGTTTTCTGGTAATTGTTTAATTCAATATATTTAACCTTTTCTTCATGTTCAAATAATTATTTTCAATATTTCACTTTGACTATTATTTCTACCTTCTCAATCTCATTTAACACATTATATCTATATCTCAACTGTACTTCTTAAATTCTCCAGACTAACTGCTTAATTTTTTTTTTTCTTTTTTAACTGTTGTTTTTCCATCACCTGATTGATTCACTGTTGTTCCACTCATATATTTTTTTATTCACTTGCCTACTAGATTTTTTGTACTTGTGTGTGTGTAATGTTTATATATATATATATATATATATATATATATATATATATATATATATATATATATTAATGAATTAATTTAGATCTATCATTTCTATATTTAAATAATGAAATAAATTTTGAATAAATAAAATCTTTGAATAAAACTCCATATAACTTAGGCTATATCTAATTTTTTTAAATATTTTTTATAAATAACTTAAGAAATTTAAACTATATATATTTTGAATTGTTATAATTGGCTTATTTTAAATCTTTTACGTTACTTCAGAACTGACGCAATTCCTTTCATTAGTCCTTTTCAAATAATTTCGGTTGAAGGCATTGACTTTTGAAAGGTTTATTTGACTCCTTGAGGTCCGTGACTGACGTTAGAGTCGTTTTTCAAACTTTCAACCCTTTCAACTCTTCACAATTTATGGCCTGTCGAGCACTGACCTTTTGGGAGCCCTCTATTCGTTACAATATGTATGTAAATTTTAAGTTCATTCAATATCTCTTCTATAAGATAAAATATTAGGAGTTAAAAAAAAAAAAAAAAAAAAATTAGATGTTAACTGAAAACAAAGCATTTCCGGAGTTATGTTCACTGGACATTTTTTCAGTAGTATATCATATAGAATCACTTCCCAAAGGACTTGGCCTCACTTTTAAAAGACATGCTGTTTATTAACTTAAATTATAACATAGAGTGCAAGACTTGATATTAATAATTCATCAAAATATAAATGTTAGAGTAACTTTATAGTTATTGAGTGTTTCTTAGTTTTATAACAAATATTTAATAAAATGTCAATATGTTTTAAATATATTTTTGATTTCCTTAGACACAACTTTGTTCGATAACATTTTAATATATTGGCCATAAAATAAAGAAACAAAAAATATTTAAAGGAATACAAAGAACTCGTGGAGTTGGTAAATAAATATGTATTGGATTAAAAAGAAATGGAATTATTACATTGTTTACAAAGTAAATCCTCTAAAAAAACATTCCCTTCTACGCAAACCAAGTATGTTTTTGTAATGGAGTCATTTTGTAACTAAAAGCAATCCCCTGAGGCTAATAACAGATGTAGCTGAGCTCTTTGATATTGGGAAAAACATTATATCTATTCCGTCATCAACATTTCCTTCACAATATTTAATATAATATAAAGATGTTAATAATGTAAACAACTTAAATATAATTTTAAAACACGTTCAGATTATCATTCCCATTTCTAAAATTTGTAGATAAAACAAAATAAATTCATATTTACTTTTTTATGTACTAAACTACAAAGACAATAGTCTATTTATTTATGTATTTCATAAAATATAACAAGTAGAAAAAGACTCTAAGCCAAGTTGTAATCTGGATATTATTTTAAATAATTTATAGTTTTTAACACATCATTCGTCCCACGCGTAAAATTGGCATTACGTACATATTTGTTTACTTAGAAATTGGATAACAAAGAACATTTGTTTACACCTGTTAAATTATTTAAAGACAACCATAAGCTAATACAAATCGAGTTAAATAATCGATTCATATTATGAAAAAATGGAATTGAAAAAATCAAAATATCTCTTCGACCGTGGTTAATTTTTCCCAAAATCTACGGAACCGATTTAAATGAATTTCTGATGATATTATTATTTTAGTAGAAAAAAACTACCTAGGGAGTTCAAGAAAATCATTCATAATGCTAAACGTTTTTATTTATGTTATATGAAAATCTTAGTATCTGTAGACCTCACCTTAACAACTTGACATGCCATATCTAAAGATAGCACAATTTAACAAATCAAATAAAAGAATCATCGTTAGTAAATGACATTATATATTTACGCACAGGATGTATAGTAAGTAAGCTTCCAAACTTTAGAAAATGGTTCTGTAAATCAGGATAAAGAAAAAAATGATAAATAAAACATTTTCTGAATCACTATCTTAGTTTTTCAGTTATCTGCCATTTTGTTTTTGTACAAAAATTATAACATTTGAAATAGAAAAGTTGTTGATTTCAGTTATAGTATACGCATTTTGCATGTTAATTTTTATAAGCGTGGTGAAAATAAAGACTTTATTTTGTATATTTTAAAATGGAGGTTATTTAAAATATTTAATATCTTGAATACCAAAAATGTTCCCAAGAGACAAAAAATTTGCCATCTTTAATAAAACAAAATGTTATTTTTTAAAAAAGTATGACAATTTCAACATGAAAACTACAAATTTCTTAGTAGTTGTGTAAAACACCCAAGATTGATATAAAATCAAATATTTTTGAATTACAAACTTATAATAAAAATAATTAAATCAATTGCTCTGAATTACATAAAAAATTCAATTGTGACAATTAAATAATTCAAAATGGCGTCTATTTATTATTTTTTTTTCATTCTAAATATTTCGAAACATGTACAAAAATTAAAAAAATGTAAATTGTATTTATTAAACAAATCCATGACAGTTACAATTTCATGGTATGTTTGCAATAATAAACGGAATTGTGAACGAAAAAACATGACAGAGCCCATTATGACACTAGTTAATTAAACAAAAATATAATTCCTTTCAATGCTAACAAAAACTAATTGGTTTTTAGAAAATAAATTTTATTAAAAATTATAACAATAAATGTAAAATAGGCCTAATGAACAAATTTTAAACAAGAAGTAAAAATATATTACAACAAATGTTGAACGTGCTCATGTCTATGCTTCGAGAAACTGATTTCTTATTATTCCCCTCATTCTTTCAAATATTCCATTCTTATGACTGTTGTCTACAACAGAACTGTCAGTAATTCTTTGTCTGAGAACCTCAATATTTTCTACAGGAGTGTGGTATACTAATGTTTTTAATTAAATATTCCCAGACAAAGAAGGTTTAGGCACGGCACGGTCATCTGGCACGGCACGAGGTCTTCTTCAACTACCCTTTAAATTATTTATTGTGCATCTAATGTTATTATAGAAATAAAACGACCATTCAGTTTAGTCTTTTTATTAAAAGTATTAGAATTGAAGAATATTTTGGATCTAGATCAATCTTGAGTGTTGAAGGACAACAATAAAAAAATTATGTTTTCTATCTTTATTAATGTCTCGGTTATCCTTTTACCTACAAAAAAAGAAGAAAAAGAAAATAAAAACACCGCTTTTTTGACATTTAAAAGGAAAAGTTTTTTAATGTTAATGGTTTTCAATATATACAATATTAAATATTTTAATCGACCGCCATTTTGAAAATGTACAAATAAAGACTTTATTTTCGGTACATTTATAAAACGTAATAAAAAGAATGCGCATACTAAATGTGAACTGAATATCTTTTTTATTTCCAAAGTTATATTGTTTTATTTGTAAAACACAAAATTGCGGATATCTGAGAAACTAAAAGTTTTCGGATTTGTTTTTGTTTTAAACTGACACACAAAATTATTTCCTAAAGTTTGGCAGCTTAATTAAATTGCGACCCCTTGTATTTAGTGTGGCACTAAATTGAAATTAATTATCACTATAATGTATAACATCCTATATGTATTTAGTTTAATGTAGTTTAAAATAGAAGTAAAGGGTTCTTCCTTTTATGTTCATTTAAACTTTTAGTTCGAGTAAATAGCTATGTAAACTACTAACCAGTACATTAGACACGGTGCTCCAATTTGTGCAATGAGAAACAAAGTTTAAAAGTTCTGAGCTCTTATTAAGAACTGGAGCAGCTAATTAGTGCGAAGCAGAAACTCCCTTGTTAAAACTTTTTACCAAACCAAATAAACATTTAATTGATATCTAAAAACATTTATAACTCTAGACATTATAACCTAGCCTTTTGAACTGGGGATCCGGATATTCTCGGAATTGTTTTGTAATATTTTTAGATACGTAAATTTATAATTTTTTAAACTTTTTTATTTTACTATTTTACAACATTATTTGGGAGCCTAAAACGTAAAACGTAACCACAAATTTGAATAGCTGCTTTTAAGGATCATATTTATTTTTTGATAGTACAGTACTCTCTGATCGGAATACAAACTGTTTGGTACAATGGTTTCCGTCAATCTAATGTTGAGAATTTTATAAAAACTGATTATGCTGATTATACGACCTTTTGTTTTTGGTGATTTTCATTTCTGGATAGTTGAATATTATGAGTTTGTGCAGAGGTTGACGTATAATTATTATTTCTGCTAGAATAAAATTAATTCCGTTTTGGGGGAACAACAATTATGTAAGTTTTGTAGAAAGAATGGTTAAGCCAATTAAGACGAAGGTGTTATTTTCAGAGGGTTTAAACTAAACACCTAGTATGAGGGTTTGATGCGTTATGTTAAACTTAACTATTTGATATAGGCTGCTTATTATCAAACAATTACACACTTTTGGATTTTAGTTGTATAAACTGTAATTTTTTTTACTTTTGTATAATACAAATATCATAAAGAGGGAAATTATACAATAATGTTCAAATGGTATGAGTGTATGTGACATTGTTTTGTAAATAGATTACAATTATTTACTTAGTTTTCAACATTGTAAAGGCAAACTTATTTCATAGTAATTAGCAAACTTTGAGTTCTAGTTCTCTGGGTAATAGTTTACACATCGATAGTTCAGTTTTATACAACAGTTCTTTTGATTGAAAACTTATTCGTTATGGAAGTTTGTTTCTATTTATTTAGTGAATGAAAGATAAACATTGTGTAAGGACTAAAACATCGACATTATACAAAAGTTGTCCATTAAATAATTTAAAGTACGATACCTAGTACATAACATAACAAAATGAAATAACACCGACTCTTCATATTTCTCCATACTTTCTAAATAAAAAGTTTCTTAAAAAGTTTCAACATTTTCTTTCAAAAGCTATTTTATTTTCCAATCACCAATTCTGATTCGGGATTTAACATTCAACTTCAGAACAAGTAGATAATGTAATTAATATAGCTTTGAATATAAAAAAATATAACTGATTATACGAGATGAGCCTAAAACCAGTAAGGACGTATAGTATCGAACTGCGGAATTCTGCGTGCTATTCAAATGTAAAAATACTCGAGAGTTTCCAAACTAAGATACTGAGAGCCATCTTCAACATTCCTTACTACGTCAGCAATAGGTTAATTTACCAAGCAAAAAAAAAGAAGTTATTAAACAAGAAATATTTAATATATGTGACAAATATTAAAAACGTTACTTATCGCGATAAAAGGGCTGATCTAAAGGAGTGCATAAGTCAAAGTGATTTTCTGTTGAGGCAACAAATAATTAAACAAGACAATTTTTATTACAACGATTACTTGTCTGAAAGAAAATGTGTAAATGTAAATACTGCTGAACTCAAGTTCGATGAGCTAATTACAACAGTGATTAAAAACATGACAAATTCATCAGTTATTTTTTAAGTAAATTTTGTTTATCAATTTCAGTAAAAACAAAATTTTATAATTTTAATAAACCCATCCCTCCCCCAATAATACAAGTTTGAAAATTTTAGTTTTAATATTATTTATTTTGAACGTCAACAAAATATTTGAACTTTTGAGAATAATCCATTTGGGACTGGGAACCAAAAACGATCTTGCTGCACCACCACGTAAGATAAACGTTCATAGAATTAACGATATTATCATAATAACGCATCTATATATACAAAAACATCTAAAAATATAAAAACTGTATTATTTTTATGTGATATCTCAAGGTAGGCTGTTGTTTTTTTATTAAATTTATTACCGTTACATTAAATTTAATTTATATGAAAGTAAAAATTGAAATTTTACCAATAACTAATTATTTGTAAAGTTATTAACGAACGCTTAAAGCATTAATTTTTTGTTTGAAAAGACAACATTTTTTGTTATTAAGAGTTTAATGAAAGAAATATTATCTAAAGAAAAGACAATTTTTAAAATTATTTTACACCAGACAAGCTTTCAGCATGCAAGATTCAGACAGATTTACCAGATTTACCCAAAGCCTTCAAAAGCACATGGTTTAGTTCAAAATTATTTTACAAGATCATTGATGTTAATATTCATCATGTTAATAATCATTGATCATCATGTTAATATTAAAAATTTTAATTAAAAAATATTGTACAATATAAACTTTTAAATTCATTTATCCTGAGTTTAACTAGTACACAATTAATGGTGCATTAACTGGTTTATTTAGAATTATTGAAAACTCCTTATCTTACAAGACTGCTTTTAGATGGTTATTTGTCTTTTTATTAAGAAAAATATTTTTTTAAATGCAACATTTATTAAGTACCAGTGCAGTTAACTTTAACAGACTCAGTGTTTTAGATTTAAATCATAGATTCTCTATGTATCTAACAACTAACTAACCGTTATCAATAGAATTTTTTCCACTGGGTGTATTGACCTATTTGTGAACAGATTACAATGTAGCAGTAAAAAATTATTATTATTATTTATCGTCTTCAAAGTAGAAAAAATTATATTATTTGATGATAAGATAGTTACGCATTAAACATCCATAATATAGGTCAAAACGTTTTAAGACTATCTACAGACTTATAATCTGCGATGAAGAACTTATCTGGTCCGTTGAAACTGTTAATGTTTGAAATCATTTGTTTATAAATTTGTGGGTTGTGAAACCCAGGCAAAAATGACACCACTTAAGTTAAAATTTCAAAACTCAGATAAAAAAAAAAAAAAAAAAAAAAAACAATGCCAGAAATTCTATGCTTTAAAGGTATTAATCTAATCATAATTTGATGAGTCAATTTATATCCAATAAAAAATATTTCATTAATAAAAATTAAAAAAATTGTAAAGATTGTAAACAATTGACATTGAATATCTGACTTGTGAAGGGTCTACCAGTGTTAGATTTATATCCCATAAGAGTAATTTTAAACTTTTCATTTTAGAATTTTCATGTATATGGTTCAGTTAAGTAAAATAGTAGACTGACAGAAATATTTAGTAATCGTGTACCTATCACACTGTGTTAACATTAAGTGCAACATTATGTGTTATAAAGAAAACAGATATTTAAATTTTATTAACTTATGTAGGTATCTTTTTTGTTTATTTTTGTCTACACAAAATTTAAAAAGAATTTTGTTGTTGTTACAATATTTTATTAATACATATATAAGGATTTAAAATTCAGTTGTGGAAGAGAATATTTCTAAAAATAACAAAGAAAGAAAATTTTCATAACAAGAATTAGAATTAATTAACCAGTTAAATTTGGTGAGATTCACTAATAACTGTGATATTTATATCAAATGTTGAGCTTGACTTATGAGAAAAATTATACAGTATAACAAACACACAGAACACAATTCTCACAAAAAATACGCCTCTGATACTTAGGCGTATTTTTTGTGAGAATTGTGTTCTGTGTGTTTGTTATACTGCATAACTGTGATGTTCCTTTCAATATTAGCGACTCTGTCCTCTATGGTATGTTTTGTTTAATTATTAAACGAAAATTTCAAACCTTAGTTTAGGATTTTAATTTATTCGTTTTTGAAGTTCTGTTTTGAATGATTCCGAACTAAAAGCGGATTATTTTCTAAAAATTAGGAAATAAATCTCCTTTTATTACATTGTGGTATTGGGTGTTTGATTTTATTCCTAAAGATAGTTTAATTCATTATATTAACAACTAAGATTTCAGATAAATTGCGAATCAATTTATATAAAGACGAAAATATATTAAAATTATAAAAATTGTAGGGGAGAATGTAATAATTATTTAATACAATAACTAAACTATAACTTTATATATCATTTACAGTTTAGTTATTGTAGCTCGTGTATCACTGAAGATGGCGACTTATCGTTGAAACTCGTTTGAATAAATAAAAGTACTATTTGTGAGAATTAGTGTACAAGTTTTATTCTATTAAGTTTATAACATCTCGCAAGTCATGTTCAATATTTATTTACAAATAAATATGTAAACTTTTTGAGAATATGTGTAAAACTATAAAAAAACACACATACATAAACCAGATCGTACAAGTTAAATAAAAAAAAAATCTTAAAACTAACTTAATAACATAGGTGTAATAGATAGGGCTATGCAAGGAAAGGCTTGCAAGACGCGGTAGCGATGTTTGCATTCTTTCACCGATAAAATTGAACAAGAAAGTTGACATAACAAAACTAATTTTAGGAAAAAATTAAGATATTTTAATTAAAACCAATTAAGCTGGATTTTATTAAGGGAGAATTAATAAAAAATAAAATTAAAAAACATTCATAAGACAAAAACTATAGAAGTTAAAAAAACAACAGCGTGAAAAATGAAGTGTAGTGGTAGAAAAGCGTGTAATTATTTCTTTTTTTTACAATTCTCAAGTTTTTTATATCTAAAATATCCTACAAAGATTCTTAATTGTAAAATTTGTTTTAAATCTACTTTTGTAAAACATTTGTTTTATTGTTCTACCTATACTTTCACACACACACACACACACACACACACATATATATATATGTATGTATATATATATATATATATATATATATATATATATATATATATATATATATAAGTAATTATGACATTGTTTTTTAATTTAAAAAAATAATTTAAAAACCGAGTTGAAAAGTTTCATTTAATTTTACCAATTTATTTTATATTATTGTAGTTGTTTCCATTTATTTAGTCCAAAGTGGATTTTTTATGAAGCTAACGTATCCATATTAAGAGTAAAGTCATAATTGCTTTGTTAAAAGACAAAGTACAACAAAAACCTTATCAATGATTCTTCCAAATCGTTGAAATAAGTATACTCGGTAGTCAAGAAGATTAGTAGCAAAACAATGTGTAAACGCATACTATTAGTTTGAAAATAATTATAATTAAAACTGAACCACTTACTTAATCTTCTCTACGATAAATTATAGAAAAAATCTCCAGTAATTTTGAAACAAATATTTTCTGATCAACCGTTATATTAAACAATAGTTAAAACTTCCCCATAATAGTTGTTGCTAACACAAGCCTCTGAAAAAATAATACAAATTTTCATTTCTTCTTTGGTTCTTCAAGTTTGGTTCCTTTGGTTTCTTTCTTCAAGTTAGGATCATTCTAGTCATAATAATTTTAAGAAGGAAAATTCCTAAGTATGTAAATAATTTAGTTGTAAAATTGTTTAGAAAAATAACAATAAACAGTGAAAATTTGTATGGAGATCTCTGATATGAGGGAGATAGTGGGTTTGACTAAATATGAGATAGGAAATACATTTTATTAGGTTTTAAATAGTCGAATTAAAAACTGTTTTTTACTTGTTAAATAGAATATTGGAGCACTAGTGAATTCATGAAATATATCTTTAGTGACATTTCATAAACATTTCTTATCAGTTATTACATTTAATTATTAAGCATAAAAATTTAAAATAGAATAAATTTCGTTTGTAAAAATTTCTGTTTAACCAAATAGATTTGTAATTATGAGAACCTTTGCAATGTTGTCATTTCATTTGTTCATTCCTTTGACTTCGCAGTTTTCTTAAGGGAAGGATAAACGTTTTTGTCGTACACTGCCCTTGGTCATACAATTTACTTCAATATCTCCATTTTGTATTTGAAGATGTTCTGTCACTGATGTTCATTAATTCAACTAATTGAGTTTAATTATTCTGCTACTTTTTACCAGCTAAAAACATTAATTTTTTTTATGTAATGCCTTTATTTATTATTAGCATGGCTTGTCTAGAAATTCCATTTGTACAAAACCCAACGACTATTGAGATTGAGTGGAAAAAAAACCAAAAAAGCGAAGTACGAAAAAAGATCATTCCTGAAAAGTTGTAAAATAATTGTGTTATATTACATGATTAAACTGATATTATACCTCAAGAATAAGTTTTAAACTATTTATGTTACTTTTCCATTATAGTAGGAATACAAATTGTGGAAGTGTGAGAATTTTGATATCGTGTCAAAGTAACTTTGTTAGTCTGCTTGGATTTGGCTAATTTTTCAATTTCCCTACCAAATGATGGTGCGACGAAAGGCAGTGAGTTGTAGAATTGTTCGAATTTAGCTTATGATCGCGTAGGAATTGGGGTGAAAATAACATTTTGAACTCGAAATTATTGTATCTGTTTCAAGATTTGCTCAAAATCGCTTTATGAGTTCGTTTACAAATATGTTTAGAACTAAAATTGATCATTTATAGAAAATATATTATTATTAATATATATTTCCTATTATACGCTAGACAACGTTAAATTTAAATACAATAACTTTGGTGATAAAGGAAATTCCAATAATTAACACAAAAAAAAAACTATAGCGTAATTGCAATAATATAATGAAACTATTTCAAACACTATGAACTTACAACTTATAAATTATTCTGATTTGAAGTTACACAAAATTCAGATTATTTGAGTAAATATCCAATGCAATTAATTGATATAAAATTATGTATCTAAATTTTAATGTTAAATACTTTTATTTGTAGAAAAGATTAAAGTTATTATTTTGTATAACGTGAACAGCCATATGTTACCTTTGTGGAAAGGCAGAGGTACTTCCAACAATCGCCAATAGTCTAACATTTCTAGGAAGTTTAATCGAGTCACTTGTCGCCCATATTTCAAACAATTAAAGCACTTTAAATTCCACAACTTGGTTGATTATTTTTTAGGATGAAAAAATAAAAAAATAGTAAAATATTAATTTTTATTTCAAACGTTATATTAAATTTGTGTTTAAATTATTTTTACTTGAAATAGAGTTAAGTTCAAAATATTTTCAAGTGTTTTATAAATATCCTTTTGTGAATAATATAGAACATAACTAAATAACTTGAATGGAGTTTTAGTGCATTTATAAAAAGCATTTAAGACATTTTCAAAAATATGTCTGATCATCTATTAAATTTCTGAAACACAAAACATTTATTTGGAAAACTGTATTTATTTATTTGTTTATTTGAATTATTAAAAATAAGTGACAATAGTAGGCTAAATGCAATATTGAAATAGTGTTCAAAATTAATTGATATGTACTGCTTTAACTTATGGACTCGTAGCATCCGATTACAATATCTTCATCATTTTCATTACATTTAAAAATCATAGTTCATTTGTTTTAAACCAATTCTAGATACAAACTTTTTATTTCTTCGCAATTTATTTATCCTCCAATTACTATGTTTCTAATGTCTTCAAAATGTACTTTAGAATTAATGAACATGTACAGATTTTTTTTGTTATATTTGAAAAATTTAAACATTAAAATACCATTTAAGAACAAATCAGAGAAGGAAAAGTTACTAACTATAAAGGTGCTCCAATGTATCGATTTCAATGTATTTTAGTATTTCAAAGTGCCTTCAAACATTCGTACTAAAGTACAAAAATTAACTGATAGTAAAATAAAATAATTATTATGTATATGGTATTATCTGATAATTCCAATAGATTGTGTCGGTGAACATTTTATCGTCACGATGTCGATTTCATAAGGAGATTGCAATAAATTTTTCTTAGAGAGAGAGAGAGAGAGAGAGAGAGAGAGAGAGAGAGAGAGAGAGAGAGAGAGAGAGAGAGAGAGAGAGAGAGAGAGAGAGAGAGAGAGAGAGAGAGAGAGAGAGAGAGAGAGAGAGAGAGAGAGAGAGAGAGAGAGAGAGAGAGAGAGAGAGAGAGAGAGAGAGAGAGAGAGAGAGAGAGAGAGAGAGAGAGAGAGAGAATTAACAAAACAGACTGAATAACTTTATAATTTTTAATGTATTACATTTGATCTTTTATTCATTTTTATTGATCTCGTTGCTGATTTATATATATATATATATACGTCATGTGTTGTTGTACAACAATCTAGTTCAGTAAAATATCAGGGTATTTTTGTGGATAGTAAACTAAACTGGAAAACTCATATTTCCCACCTCTGAAGTGTAAATAAAATAATACTCAATGATTATTTTTCTTTTTGAAAGATGTTTGTTCTCAAAGTGTTTTACTGGCAAATATATTTTGCTCATTTCACAGTAGGAATGAAATATGGAATTGCTTTGTGAGGTGGTACTTGCAAATTATAAAACCATTGTTCTTTATTCAAAAAAGAATTGTTAGAGTTATAAAAGGGAAATCGAAAAAATGAGCATTCCCTGCCTCTTTAAGTAGAACTCGGGATATTGCCAGAAAAGTAAATGTATATTTATAAGGTAATGAAGCTGTTTTACATAAGAAGTGGTAATATTCCAAGTTGGGTAAATGATTAAAATTGAAACTTTGAAATTTGTCACATTTAAAGATAACAAAATAATACTTTTTTCACTACATCCTTTGAGTTTATTGCACTCAGAATATTTATTCACTTACCTGATGAAATTAAAAACAGTTTCAACAAAATTACTTTTCTAAACAAAATAAGAAAATAGTTACTTGAATAGTTGATATTCTTTTGGATATTATGGAATAATAAAAATTTTGCCCATCCGTTTGAAATATTTTTTACATTTTAGACTAGATATATATACAAGTGTTACAGTTATAAATCTTCACAAAATTATAAATTGTAAGCTGATAGGTAGAGTTCACTGGAGTTCTAATTTTTTTTCTTTCTATTTTCTTCCTTTTTCCCTTTCTTTCGTTTTTTCTGTAGTAACGGCAATCTTCTACACAGACCTAATATTAGAGGTTTTGCCATTTTTTTCTTTTTTTCCTCTTTTTTACGTGATGAAATCTGCGTATGTTTTTGTATGTTAAATGGATTGCATTATGTTGTGTATATTCATAATTAAATGGTTTTTGTACTTATGTTTGGATATATGTGTATTATATTTCAGATATAGCCATTTTTAAGTTGTATTTTTATATACATAGGAAAGATAAGTTATTATTTTGTTTTGTTAGTATAACATGTAAAGTATTATTTAATGTATTATTTTGTTTAGGATTGTTATCTGTATATCTTTATTTATTTATTTTCCATTTAATATATGTTGTATATGTATAGAGAATAGGAGCAATCAATTTTTAATAATCAATATATAGCAAACGAAGGAGATATTTATTTAAAAACGAAAAATATTCTATTTTCCTATTTATTTATACTGATTCCAAGTTAGTAAACTAAATCCAGAGACTCTTCCACCCTGCCGATCTACACTTCGACTCCATATTGTCGGAGTGAGTATATGGGAGACAACATTACATTTCGGACACAGTTGGATCTTCCATGGTTAACCATTGATGATTATGTGACTACGATCGAAGCACATGCCCAATAAAATCCTTAACAAAATCTTTAACATGTTCAAAGATTATTTAGAAGAAAATCGCTATACAGTACTAATAATACTATGGATTACACGGATTGGTGCTCGAATTAATACATTAATAAAATACAGATCACGAGGAAAAAGAACAAATAGAAGAAAATTAATAGAATACTCGAATCGGTAAAGATATTATATTTAAAATATTATTAAATAGTAACTCATTCTCATGAAATATTTTATGTTTTGTAAACATAACTCTAATATGTTTTGTGTACGTGTACGTATGTAATTGTTTGATATAACAAACTTATCCCACACTATAAATACTAAGCAAAATAATTAATAAGATTGTATCGTAAGTCATCCAACAAATTCAGAGCACAGTCATCATAACCACGGTGTAATAAACAATATGTCATAAACAAAACTGCCTTAAACCTCCCCTTATTATTAACTAAGTATAATAAGTATTTTCTAAATAGAAGGTAACTCTGGCAATATTGAATTCAATTAGTACCCTTATACGTGAGTGAAAAGAAACTAAAGACGAGGTATTTAAGTCTCAGTCGTAATTTTAGGACAAAATGTGGATTAACTAGACTTTCAACGAAACTGTTGAAAAGTTTAATTGGATTAGCATAAAAGAGAAAATATTAAGTTTGGAGATAAACAAATCTTTGTCGGCAGTCTTCGGGTAAGAATGTCTCTCGGTTTTTAGAAATTAGCTGAAATAAATAAGTTTTCTAACATCTAAATAACAATAAATAACTTATTTCATCTGAGATTTTTTTTTTTTTTAAGTAAGAGAGAGATGAGACTGAAAGTGAATAAATTAACATTTTAGCGTATCCGGGCATTTAACATAGCAAATTTTCCTATCCTTATTAACTTGATTTGCTGTGTTAATTTGTACACCATAAAAATAAAAGCCAACATTATTTTTGACAAAAGCAGTTATGAATTAATAAAGTTTAAAGTACGCTACGTCTTACCTAGGAAGACCATTGTATAATCGATTTTTATATCCATTTTAAATGTATCACAAAAAAATACAATGTATGTAGTATGTTTTGATGTTATTTTCATTTATAATTACAACTAGAAGGTAAGGATTGTTTTAAAAGTGGATCGAAGGTAATATTTAAAGGATCTCAGAGCGATCATATCGTTGTTACTTTGTGTACAACTGAAGACAAAAATGTTGATATCCAAGAGCTATGTTTGTTTAAGTAGAGATTTATGAAATTCAGCAAGTATTCTATATTTAATCATCTACGAAATTAAACTACGAGTATATTCCACTACCTCCCTAACATCATACATGTCATGTATGCCACTAACTGATGTCATCAGACCATTCATATTTCACTACAAAAAAAAAAAACAGTTAAATTATCCATTTTTGTTATGTAATTTCCAAAATACTCTTTTAAACATTCCATTGAACGCAAACAACCATATTTTTTGATAAGGTCATTTTGGTCCTGATACGAGAAGCTTTGATCATGTGAAAAATTATCATCACCTTCTGAAAAAATATCTCCATTTATTATACATTTAATATACATTTTATTATAAACTTAAATATTTAACAATATTTGTTTCCTTATGTCTAGAATTTTTTTCTTTATCAAAATAAAACAATTAAAGAATTATAACGATCTCAAAAGATCTACAATTGATAAATAATTAATTAATGCCTAGTATAAAATATTAAAATAATAATAATCGATAAAAAAGTTAATATTAATAAATAATTGTAACAATAAGTAAATTGAGACAAAACACATGTTAACAAGCAAACCATACCGACATAGTAGCTGCAAAGTTAAGTTGGGAGATAACGGTACTAATTGACGAACGTGACAAAGACAAGGAAAGAAAACATTCTGTTTTCTTTGAGGGAAGAAAGTTCGCCGACATACATAAAAGAAGGCACAAACATAACGGAGTTTTGCTACTCAAGGCAGCTGCATGTCATAAAAAGGGAACATAGAAAAAATGAGAAAGTAAATACCTAACGGTATCTCCGAGGGGCGAAGTCAACGCACGTAAAAAAAAAGTAACGTTTTTAGAAAGTTTGGATGTCCAATCAGAAGAGACCTGAGTTTAAAAAAAACGAGATATTGACCAATAGGCGAGGGAGACGCGGAACTTGGAAATCGGGAGAGGTTAAATCCAACGGGAAGAAGGGTCAGTCTAAAACTGGGGGTGAGAGTGTGTAGATCTTGGCTTACAGCTGGGAATCAGAGTAAGGAGGTGTTAAGAGTTTTAAACTGAGAACCTGAGGGTTTAATTCAAAGTCATCGAATAACTTAAAGGCAGAGTTGCCACAAAATTTAGTAGTTTTTGTAGTTTATTTGTAATCATAATTAAAGTCAAGGAGTATTAAAGTTGTAAAGGAAGAGGAGAGAATCATCGCGTCGAAATTAATAGTTAAATTGAGAACGAGTTAGGAGACCAAACAGCGTTTAGCGGACCTAATACCAGGGGATTCACCATCCGTCAATGAACCAGGATTTGCAACATCCGACCTCCCAGGATAAGGATACATGTGTTTAGTGCGTCGTTAGTGATTGTGTTTGTGTACAAGTGCAAAAAAAGAGGACTTGTATTATATAAAAAATTATAATTAATAATCATTAGAATATAGTATTTCACTTTGATGAGTCATAAAAGTTCCCATGCCCGAGATTAAGAGTCAAGTTTTTATAATTTAAATTAAAAGAAAGTAATTGAGCTAGCCGGCAAAATAAAAGTAATTTGGAAATAATATAATTAAATTAAAGAAAATAGTTTTTTGTAATAGATTTGATATAAAATTAATAAGAACATTAAGACAAAATCTGTAGAGACATTCGTAGAGTTTTTAATGTAAATTGAATAATAAATTAAGATTTTAAATTTGTCAACCATTAAATATTGTGTATTAGCATAAATTAGTTTTAAAGAATGAAAGTGTGAAAGAATGAGTAGTCTTAAGATTGAAATGAATATTTAATTGAATTGATTCTTGTTATTTAAATAATCATATGAAAATAAATCCAGAAGATGGTTAAAAAGTAGAATTTGTTTTGTGGAATTAATTTAATTCAACCATCCTAGTTTTGCTAAGATTTCGATAGAAATCTAATAAAATTAATTGCCAGAAATAGATTAGCGCAAATTAAGTGTGGCTAATAAAGAATAAGTTTTTACAAGTAAATTCATAAATGTTTCATAATTCAAAAACAAATCAAATTAAATAAATTTAAATATAAAAGTAAATAAAAATATATATAACAAACTTCCATAGTTATAGTATATATATTTCGATATTTTACAAAATTACCAAGGAAGTAATGTAAATGTAAGATTTTAAACAAAACATGTAAAGGAATTATTCTCTATAAATTCATGATGACATTGGGGATTAGTTTTTTAATTATCATCTCAGATATTACTTCCACACTAAGCGTGAACATATTGAAATGTACAAGTGAACCTGCATTCGTTATTTTAACCAACTCCACTTTTTAAAATTCCTGACCCTTTCACTTAAGTAAGATTTATTCTCAATGTATTTTTTTTTCTTTCTCATTTTATTTGTATTGAACCGAAATATGTTTAGACAAATACCAATCACAACTTTCTAAGATTATATTCTGGTTTTCCAAATAAATGTATTGAAATCAACATATTCATTTCGCATTGTGGTCAGGAAAATTATTGCTGGAGAGTCGAAAATTGAAACTCCTTAAAAATTTTAACTAATCTTGAATACTTTTTATTTTGTGGAAGAAAAATGGTTCTTATTAATTACTGTGCTCCAGCGTTTTCACCTCAAAAGAAAGTAAATTCAAGCGTGGCATAAAAATAAATTACGTTATAACACTCTTAAAAAATCTAGTAAAGTTCTAAACAACCATATCTGTAGTTGTTCTGTGAACGTAGACCTCACTTGTTGGATGATAAATGTACTAAATAAATCGTTCATGTAAAGCTAATATGGCTGCTGCATAATAATCATAATCAAAATTCACAGACTACACACAAAGAGAAATATCAAAACTAAAATATTTTACGAGTGGCTTACTCTTAGCATTATGATTGTTATTAACTATTTGCAGGGACGTAGTTGTAGTAAATACTATACACTACCCATCGATATATGAAGTGATGAAGTTGTAAACCAAAACATGTTGGCAGTTACATTCTATTATCATCTATCCCTGTCTGTGCATCCATTGATGTAAATCCAAGTACATAAATCATTTTACTACATAATAAATTACGAGGACTAAATAAATGTGAAACCGACTATCTATAATACTTAGAAAAAAATATAATATATTATATAATAGAATGTAACTGCCAACATGTTTTGGTCAGCGTACTTTTGTCCCAATATAAGTAAACTGTCTTATTATATGACTTTTTGTTTTGACATAATCCAAATTCAGGATTTAAATACAATAAATATACTTTTAAAGGCGATTTTCCCACTCGACCATTGACATTTTTTTTGTTTATCTACATATAATATGTACAAGGTTTTGTATTTTGAATTTAAAAAAATAGAACCCTAAGGGCGGAGTTTTTGCCAAAAAACGGGGTGAAGCTGCCTCGACTTTTGTTGGCGTTGCTTTATTTGTAATTCCATCTAACTGAATTTGTTCAGCCAGTTGACACAGTTTTTTTTTCTATCAGCTAAATATTTGTTCTTTCAATCCATTAGTATGGCATAGGAATCGCTGAGTTGGCATATGGTCAAATAAAATAAACGGTGGGTGATTTAAGTGGAAGATGAAGTACTTATTTTGAATAGATTTTGACTCAAATGTTTTAAAGAAAAAACTAAAAACATAGAGATGTATGTCAATATTAAAAAATAAAATATAATCCAGGATATTAAAAATAATGAAAAGTATTCACATATCATAATTAAAATAAAATACAAAGAATATTGTTAGTACCCATTGGTTATCATTTCATTATTAGATTTCTTGTTTGGATCTACAACATTTTTATGTAGTTTTAGGTTAGATCACTCGCTTTAATTTTTCTTAACTAACTCTTATTCTTTTCCGACATTAACGCTATTAGAGTATTTGAGAGCTAGAGATCTTTATTTTATAACTTTATTTTTTTCTTTTGTTTATAAGGTGATGATAACAACTGTTCCGTATTTTAATTGTATTTCTTCCTGCTACAAAAAGAAATACAGTTGTCAAGTAGGTATATAATGTGCAATCAACGCTCTCCATAGTTCTTAGATTCTGATTGGTCAGTGTCCGATGTAAAGAGGGTGAACTAAGGACGATACAGCTCTCTTGTTACTGAGCTAGCCAAATATGGGCTTTTAATTGATTCGTTCAGCTAATATTCGCTCTCAATGCTGCAATTAAAAGCAATTAGTTTCATATGTGAGAACAATGACAACTCGCTATCAGTACTTATTTTGTTTATATTTCTATTGAATGTTTATGAACTCTGTGAACTTTGCTAACAGTGTGTGAAAGTGTTTAAATGAGACTGTCTCGCCAACCATGCTACAAAAACGTTTAATGGCGGTCATGTCTACAACTTGGCCAAGTCAACGTATCACGTCTGACTCAATGTAGGTAAGAAAATATCTTACTTAACCATATCGCTATTTAATATAAAAAAACATTTTAGAAAACAACCCTTTTCATTAATTTAATATGTTTCTAACATCAAGTAGAGTGGTGTTAGGAAAAATTTCTCTTTTTATTTTTAACTCGTAAATTTATGCGCTACAATAACTCACATACACTATCGTAGAAAATTAAAAAAGAAGAAAAACTTACAAATATTTATTATCATAAAATCTCGATCGACGTATTCATAAGATCTTTTTTTACCCAGGAAATTTCATTAAAATAATTATACACCTAGTTATAAATTGTCGTACTTTCAGACACACACTCAACATGCATACATGTCTCATGTGACAAAGTTTAAATAGGCGGTCTGTTGTTTTATTTGAATATTTGGAAGTACATTCAAATAAATTTCTATTTCGAATTGATAATCTTAATAGATATGCACATTACAAATATTTTTAATACCGTTTATAAATCACTAATATTTAAATTTGGATTTTAAGACTACTAAGTATATTAAACAAATATAAAAATCCTACTCAGGGCTATTAATAATATATGTAAATATAATTATGAAATCGGATTAGTAATAGACACATTATTATTACTTTTGGGACTACCTATATTTTTAGCATCTACGAAATATAATTATTCTGTTTATCAAATATTACAATTTCGTGTAAATAGTATCACTATTAAGATTATGGTTGTTAGAAATAATGTAGACAGATTGCCCCACCCGACAAAGTACCGTCATTCATAAAATAATACAAAATATATTTTACTTTTTCTTGCTATCATAATTAATTATTCATTACTTTTTACATTATTAGAAAGTACAGATATAAATTTTTAAGTTTTTTTTCTTGGATCTTTTTCAGAGACGAATTGTCTTCAAATTTTAACTTTTTCCTATCGGTAGAGTATATTGATATAATTATGTATTGTGCACAGAAAACATCTATAGGTAATTCATGATGCTTAGGATTAATCCAATATACTAGTTTGTTCTAGTTGATAAATAGTGCAAAATCAATGGATGCCGTACAATTATATGCAGTTTTGTATTGAATGTATTAAACTACAGAGAAAACTTCTCAAAATAAACAGTATCGTAGTTGTTTATCAAAGAATCAATGTTTATTGCTTTCTTTAGGTAAGGGTTTTTAAAGTTAAACTGTTCTAATGTGAAATACAACACGATGTTTTAAAGAAAAAAGTATACATGTTTATAGATCCACAAATTTAGAAGTTATTTTGGAAATAAAAAATTCAAAAATCGTTAAGAGAAGTCAGATTATCAAGATAAATGTAATAGCTGGATATTGTACTGGATATATGAAATTGTATTACGTTATAGTAAACAGTTTCCTCTGGTAGGTAGTACTTTTATACCTCTGGTAGATTGTAGCAAAAGAACAAATAGGCTGTGACAAAAATGTTAAAATTTAACGATAATTATTGTCACTTTTAAATAGATATGCAAATAAAGATAATACTAATTTAGATTTCAAGTAAGTTATTTTGAATGGAAAAATATATTTAATATTAACAAAATTGATTTCCCTACACTTATTACATAAATTGATAAATTTAAAACAAATTATCACAAATATTTCCATAAATGTATAATGGTATTACTAAAAATAATTTAATGTTTCCTCTTAGAATTAGTGACATTGAAAAAGAACGAAAAAATAAATTTAATGTAAAAAATACAAAATAAACAAATTTATTTTTCTCTTCATTGTATGTAATAAAACTAAATAAAATTTCAAAATAAAATCAATTACATGTATTAGCAATGTATTATTATTATTTTTTTAATTAATGAAATTTGATGAACAAAATTCAGTATTTGAAAATGGATATCTTTTTACTCTTTGAATTAGTGCTATGTTTTTCAATATCTTCTTGCACAATATACTGCTGAAAGAGGTTTTTTAAAAACAAAATGGAACAGAAAAGTCATAAGGTAGTAATGGTACTGAAGAACTAAGAAGCCTGCAGGGAAGTCCAAACGTTATCAAACAGCTGATAAAGAACACAGTATATTTGACCAGTGAACAAGTTTCATTATGTATATCCAGGCTACACAGGCTTTTTATATTACAAATAATTACCCTTTTCACCGATAAAGGTATAAGTCATTTGGTTTTACAACAATAGTGACTTTTAAATTAAAAATTCCAACTTTTTCGTAGCTCATTGTATACAATTATAAATAATCTAATTTTAATTTCATAATCCTTGTTTCAATGTAGATACAGAATAAAACAAATTATTATTAATAGATTTTAATTATATCTGCATCGATTTATAAGTTTTATGTTTCCTTACAATTTAATGTATGTTTGTTGAACACCTTAAAGTATTAGATCGTGTTTTACTTTCACATTTTATATTATGTTTTTAACTTCCGCAAGTACAAGTAACATTTTCAAAAAGAATAAAATATGAAATCTCTTATTAAAATCAAAAAGAGATCTATTAAAATACATCCTGGATTTAACAACATATTTTTTTCATTGTTGCCATTTCTTAATAAAAGTTTCATTGTTTTCATTATTCCTACATTTTAACAGCATCAATTTCTGAACCACAAATTTTGTAACATATTCATCGAAACAAAAAGACATTGCATTGCTAATATAAGTTTATCGTCAGTATTATGATGTTAAACATATTTCCTTTCTCTATAAGTTTTACTAAGTAGAGTACATTCTGTTGATGGACAGGGATACGAATTTAATTATTATCTCCGTATGTTGTTTGTGCGGACTGATGATGTATGCTGTTATAAATCAGTAATCCTTTCGTAAAATGAAATGTCCCATGTACTTTCACATATTGTTAAAAATTCCTTGTTTCTGTTTGTTAACTAGTCGGATGTCTGATTAGAACTAACTATTGGGAAGCTAGATTTTATTTTATTATGAAAACTAAAGCTATGGCTAACGTGAAGTGCGTCTGAGCTGTAGTATAAGCGAAATAAAATCTTTAGTGAAGTATATCAGTATAACCTCCTGATCTTGAAGTTTTACTGAAATATTATGAAGCAGTCCTGTTATAATGAAAGGCATGTATATTACCTTCGTGGTTTCACAACAATTGTATAACCAGAGTCAACTGCAGGAGAGTTTTACCTACAACGTCTTTGTACAACAATACGCGTCACAAGGTTAACGTCAACTTTGTTAATATTGAAAGTACTATACGAAGTATGCCGTATATTAGGATCCATTTTGTCTAATTATATCCCAATAAGTATGTTGAAATGAATAGATATTGAACAAAATACATTGGTTTCCAATGCATTACTATTTCCTTTTAAATTTAATGTAAGTCGTTTTTCATGTTTTTCGTGCACAGCATCATCAAAAATGAAATAATATTATCTATTTAATATATTTTTTCAGGTAGTTGTATAACATATTAGCCTTTATCACCGTAATAAATCTAATAATTAATACCAGCTTCAATATTTTGTATTGCATTATACGTCATGAGATCGATTAAATATTTCCCACTGATAAGTAGACAATTATAGATGAAAAAATATCGCAAGTTCGCCGCAAACCTCTATTATTTAAAGATGACATAATATCGGTTTTAGATGATAAAAACATTGAACATAAAATGACCACAATTAAATCTGTTCACATTCTGTTCGTTCGAATAATTATAAAAAAATTGTGACTTTATCCATGTTTAATGTGATTTAAAATATTCAAATATTTCATGTAGAAGACGTAAATCGCCAAAACTGTAAAAATTTAATATTTTATTGTGTTATTGTGATAACCTTTGTATGCCTTTCTCTTTGCTCGGCATACTTAAATTGTTTCCATTTCATATAATAATTCAAATCTTCTGTTAATGTAAAACCTATATCTGGCAAACGTCCAATTACTTTCGGACGATTTGCGTGCGAAAGGCGTCCTAATATGTCTATTCATTTTAGAAATATCATTTTGTCTTTTTAACAGTACGAGCTTATTGTAACTTTTCAATTATAGATTTGATTTTGTTTTTATGACTCGTATTACCGGCAGATTATGCTGCTGCAGACAATTTAATCTGTCACAAATTTCATTGAAAACATATGAAGTTTGTTTTTAAAATTCTTTAAAAATAATACCACTTCCTCTCTACTCTATATGATAAATATAAGGTTCGGTGATAGAAATAATTTTTCCATATTTAATACCTTCATTCACTAAATTTTCCATTAGAGTATTCCATTTGAAACTCTTAAAAATGTTGCGATATTTTATAAGGCTATCTTGAGTATATGTAATCGTCGGGAATTCTCATAAATAATAATTTATACATGTCAGGTGTACAAATATGTCTTGTATTATCAATAAAGAAGTAATTTTCTGCACTATGTATTTTTTATTACTAATCATCCAACTATTATTATCAATACGAGTTTCATATAGATATTTAAATGGATATCACATAAATATAACGAAGAATTTTATTAATCATTTTTCAATAAAAGTATTTTTATTATAAATTCCGTTGCATGACGATCTTGAGATGATTTTAAATATTCTCCTGTTGTGTTGAAGGTGAAAATTCAGACATAATTTCTTTTTTGTATCATATTAGTTCCTTCATATATTGTTTTCATTTTCTAGTTCATTATCCGTTTCCATTTCTCTTTTTTCTGGCAGAAAATTTGCTACCTTCTTGCATGTTTAATTCTGGATTCAAAGGTTACCTTTTAAGGTAAAATAATTATATCATTTTTAGCTTCCAAATTGTTTTCTTTTTATGGAAATATCTTCCGCATGCACGAATATTACAGGAGGTATTATTTTTGAAAGATGAATATCTTTTTTATTTTTCAGTTTTTCGCCTATATGGTGGAACCGATATTTTGGCAAAAGTTACTTCTTCTTCGGAATCATTATTATTCTAGTTCGCTCTAAATTTTTAAACATTTATTATTTTTTAAATTTAGTTTGCTAATAATATTTTATAATTTGATTTCTTCCAATTTTTTGTCCGCTCGTCCCTACTAAAACCAACAAAACAATTCAAACATAAGTTTAAAATACACAATAGATTTTACTTGTCCATTTTTATTATTGCATTTCGACAGAAAGTCGTCAGGTAAACATTCCTTTGAGAGTAAACAAACATGTTTGTATGATGGAGTCATTTTCCGATTGTAACAATCTCCTGAGGCGAATAACAGGTACAGCTGTGTGTTTTGATTATACCACCGTTAACATCTCCCACACGTACACTTTAAAGTAAAGTTTAAATATGTGCAAATGGTTTTTCCCAACTTTCTACGATTTTTTACTTCAAAGATAAATCCACATTTAATTATACAAACTATTAAGGTGTCGAATTAAAAGTATGATATTTAGACATAAGATAAAAAAATAGAAAAAAGTATTCTCTACTAAATAATAAACACTTTGTGTAAATCTTTTTTTTTTTTTTCATATAATTTATTACAAATTTTGAAACTATTCAATTCATAAGTGAGTTGGTGGGTAAAATGTTAACTGGGAGGACAGCTGTAGCTAAAGTTTATGAAGAGGAGCTGGGGTTTGAGGTTATCAAGGGCTGTTAGGAGGGGGAGTTCTATACCCCGTTTTATGGTGCCTGGTGGCGGACACACTTCTGAATCTTCTCTCATCGGGGGGATAATATACCCAGGGATATGCAGACGATGTACTTGTGCTTATCAGAGGACGGTATAAACAGAGCTCAATCGCTAGTTGAGGGAAGATGTCGTAAGGAAAACACTAAAGGGTAAACCGAAGTAAGACAGGAGGAGTAAGTAGACAATTATAATATGTTAGTAATTTAACACAAAATTCATTAATGATATTTAAATTATAAAGTTTACCTACCTATTGCTTTGAATTCAGTCAAGAAACTAGTAGTTTAAAGTAATATTCTAAATTATATAAAATATAGGAATATTTTCTCAAATAACAACCTGATATACAACAATTACATAAAAAAATGAAGAGTTAAATAGGGTATAATATAAAAAAATTAATGGTGTTTTAACTATAACTTAATGAATTTTAAGACTGCTTGGATTAGAAAAAGTATCATGATTTCAGTAAGTAAATGTTTACGCGTAAATCCCTGTAATATTTATAATTGAAATTTAACTTTTAACATTTATTTTAGAATTAAATCTAAAGCGATCCTTAATAATTAACACGTCACTACCAGCCATATCACTTTCATGGACTGGGAATTAAGAGTTTTCTAACGGTTTAAATAAAATATATAAATAGGGTTAATTATTTTCTGTCAAAAAAGGAGATTACTTTTTTTGGTCTGTAACTCTGTTTCGTTAGCATGTTGAGTGTATGAATACATGTTCCCATATTTTTTACGGTATTTAGTAGAAATAAAACTTAATATTTATCGAACTTTGTTTTTATTTTTGTTGCTCTTTGGAATAAGTCAACTTTGAAATATTTTACTACAGATTTAAGTAGTCACTATACAAATATATTTGTTTTTTGAAATAATTATGTGAACTCTTTTTGGTAGAGCCATGACACCTTTTGGAAATTTAAATGATCATCAAATTAAAAAATCAGTAGAAATGAGACAGCTGTAATTTAAAATTCTGCTAACAGAGAAGAACAGGAGAATGTTGTTTTACACATATTGTGTTTGGATGTGGAAACCATTGGTCTGACATTTTTAGAGCCGAGAGATTACGAAGTCTAATTAGAAAGATCAGTGATTAAATGTTAAAAGTTTACATTTCCTATTTTAAAGAAACTCTATTTCTGATTGATTTATAACAGGGCTAATTGTGGCAGTCATTTTATTTGTGATCATATATGTATCAACTTAAGATTGTATTAAATTATATTTGACGCAATGTATAATAAACGTAATGTTTTCTCAAAATGGAATCACAATTGAAAAATATCTGGATAAACTAAAATTTATCTAACAACCATTTTTTAAAAGTAATAGTGGCTCATTTTCTTGATTTTAGAAAACAGCTAGTAACATTTTGTAAGCCATCATTTTGTGTCAGGAAAAGTAAATCAATATAGATAAAATTCAACTGAACCTGGGTCAATGTGACTAAATCATATTAAAAAAAAAAAGAAGAAAATAGGTACTCACAAAATTCATGACACAGGGTACTTTAGTTGAAAATGGTCCAACGATTGGTGTAATAAAATGTAACACGAAATACGTTTTTAGGGGCGGAAAGCTTTGGAAAAATAACAGCGTTTTTTCTCTAAGAATAGGTTATATATTAAGATTAAGCTCCCATTCTACTAAAGAAAAACAACTGAATTGGGGTTTTGTTTGATTTAATATTGATGGACGATTAAAAGGGGGAGTCTCCAACAGAAAGTACATAAAAAATATTAACCTATAACATTCCAGTTATTTTAGTTATTAAATAACACTAACAAGGAGGAATAATATCATTTTATTTTATTTGTTATATATAAATGATGTCAAAGTTTACAAATTATGGGCTTTATTTATAATTAAAATTACCATTAGCCGTATGGAGTTTAACTTATAAAACACATACGTTTTTAATATATCATAGATAAATATACAAATAGAAAGATTTAATATAAATAGATAAATTAATACAATAAAATAAAAGAAAAAAAAAAAACATTTCTAACATATAAAGTACAAGATATAGATTAGTGAAGAGATCAATTATTGCAGAATTAATTTTTCTCTTTATAATTGAAATATGTAGTTAAAAGAAGGTAGCCTGTTTGTTTTCTACGTAACTAAATTTAAAAAAAATTTATGATGCCTAGGAAATTTTTTATACTAACAAATATGACCAAGTAATTATAAATATTAAATCTGGCCAAATACAAAATTCCATAATACGATAAAAATAAAATTGTATAAAATATGTATTAATATTTGTTTAGTAATATAGTATTAAAAACAAAGATTACTTAGGACGTAGGTCACTTGTTAACATATAAATAGTTCTAAATAGGTTTAGGTCACTCCCCTTTTCCCACATTTAGTATAAAAACGGAGCATATCACTACCTACGCCGCTCCCGTCTGGGGACAAGCTGAAGCTACTCATGCTGGTCGTCTACAAGTGGTTTAGAACAAGGTTTTGAGAAAAGTAACTAAAACACCTAGGTGCACCAAAGTAAGGGCAGTACATGAAGATTTTATCGTGTTTTTCTTGAAACAACACAACCAACATGTAGATTTCATATCTACGAGGGGACTCACTCACACTCTACATCACTTGTTAGATACAACTCAACACTAGAAAGCACAGACGGCCGCTAACCTTAACACATGGCCAGATTTTCACTCACTGTTTACGCGCAAATGTAGATAAAAACCATATTTACTACATCTCCATAGTTACTTCCATACTTTACCTTGCACGCACGACCTAAGTAGTGATGGACAGCTCTGTCAGCCAGCTCCTTCCACCAAACCTGAGACATGATCTGTCTCCAGTTTTTCCGCTGACTGGACTCTGTGCGAGCCAGGTTTTTAACTTCGCTCTCCTAACGGATACATAACATTCAGCTCATTTCATATGTATTGCCGCTATAACTCCACAGAAAGAGCTTATAATTTAGATACATGAAAAACCTTTTCTGAATCCTTAGGGAATCGCGTTAGAGATACTAATAGGAAAGGAGCTGGTTTTTAATGAGTATCTCACATTATTGGGAGGACCAGATTCCCTATGTCTATGCAAAAAATTTCACTTCCCACACAAAAAAAGAAGTACTAGGTTAGTTGTACTTTGATTATTGTAGCTCCATGTGTATCTGAAGATGGCGACGTTGTCGTCAAAACGCGTTTGAGTTAATAAATGTATTCTTTATGAGATAATCTGTTCAAGTTTTATTTTGATAATGTTAAATGATTATTTTTTAAAAGCAATTTACAATTGTATAATATGTTTTATAAAAGATTGTTATACAATGATACTGGCCGAAAATGTTTAGCCTTTAAACAATAAGAAAACAAAATATAGAGCACATCTAATTCCGTAACTCAGAAATATATAAAACGATTTTCATGATAATTATTGATAGAGAGTATATTATAAAATGTAATCGAATCAAACAATATTCAATTTTCAAAGTTCCCTATAACAAAGTTACAAACATTTAGGAAACTTAAGGTGTCAAACTAGAGGTACTGGCTGCCATTACAATAAAATCTGATTTAGGTGTTGCTAATAAAAAACTACTAAAATCAAATGTAAATGTTATCGAAATCGGCAGTACATATTATGTTAAATTATTGCAAAGAATGTATATCAATAACAAAAAATGTCGCGCTAAATTAAAATGAAAATAAAATAACGAAATACCTAAAACATATAAACAAAATAATCTTCACTGCAGTTATTAATCGTTTTGTCGCCTAAAAGAACCAATTTGGATATCAATTACTATAAATGGTTCACAGATTTATTCATGTTACTCCACTATACATAGAATAGAGAAAGTAATTTAAACAATATCGCTGATAATATTTGTTTTAAGGTATTTGAGTCCAAGGTGTTTTTTAAAGTCTCTTCATTTAGCTTAGCATAAATAACTAAACAAATTATACTGACAAAGAAATACTTTGTTATTTGTTATTTATACTTATGAGTTGTTAAAATAAAAAAAATGCTTTAAAATAAATTTAGGGTTTTTTTATTTTTATTGTATTTTCCATTAAATATTACAATAGTCTACACAAAATATCTAAATTATTTTAGTGTAGACTATTGCAATATAATAATTTTCAAAAGTTTTCATTATTACAGAGGTTTAGACTGTAGAGATTATTTCATTTACCTAACTTCTTACACTGGACCTGTAATTAGTTTGACGGACGCTGATTAAACCTGAAGAAGATTGATCCATTAAAATATGGAATAAATGAAAACTTTTGACCGTATTATATTATAACAGTATACACTAAAATTTAGATATTTTAGTGTATAATGTTCTAACCTAAGTGTAACAATTATAGTTCGAACCTATAGGCAACCTTAAGTTATATTTTAGGAAATATAAGGTCATTTTTATATCTACAGGATATCAAAACCATCCAAGATATTTTACAGCCTATTTTCCACAAAGAGAACCGTAAATAGAAACAGGTAGTCGTCATCTGTAAAACCACTAAACTTGATTTACTAAATTATATAACAATAATCACAAACATATCGATTATGACTTTCCACAACTATAATTTATTTATACTATATACCATATATATATTTTTTTGTAAAATGAAGTAGACTTTAATAAACAAAATTTATAATTTACCACCGCTCATTTATTCTCTAAGCATAAAATATAACTAAACTAGTAGTAGATAAACATATTTTTTGTTCCTTTACTTTGACTGTTGTTTGTACATTGTTTTAAACTTTAGCCACTATTGTCGATATAAAGGAATTAACTTTGTTTACGACTTTTGTTTCTCTGCAATTTAAGACTTTTAAAACAATATATCACACGATCCCCTTTAAATTTACGACATTTCAGCTGACCTTTTTTTAAACCAGTGAACGTACAAAGGAGAAACACCGTATAATTGAATGTTCCGACAACATGTTCTGTCTACAACTTTATTGTCTGACGGAAATGAAACAACACAAACATAAAGCCATCTTTGTTTATTTATTTGTTATAAATTTCTTTATCATAGTACTAGAGTTACAAGTTTTGAGAATGTTTGTATCTAATTAGTACAGAAAAAGATTTTTAGAGGAACTTTTAAAAAAAAGTTGATGTTTTAAATTTGTTGCAGATTTAGTATATAGAACTTTTTGTTTCAACATTATATGTTTTAAAGTACATTACTTCCAATTCTGTTTTATTTCTATCCATTGTTTTCTCATTGCATCGTCTATTCTATTATAACATACTCAACCATTATCATTTTTTTGCTAAACCATTTAAAATCAATAATATTTATAGTTAGTACCAAAAAAGCTATTGTAGTAATATTATTTTATTATTACAATTACTACGAGTAATTAATTTCTTTACTACATAACTTTGAAATAAAAAAGAATTTAATTGTAGGAATAAAGTAACAATATTATAAAAAATAAATGTTGAATGTTATTGAAAATTAGTTTATATCCTGCTCCATACTACTCCGGTTAACATAAGCAGTAATAATGACAAAGATTTAATCAGGGGATAGTATTATCAATTCTTATATTTTAATTATTTTTAATTGTACTTTGCTTTTTATCAACTCTTAACTAAGTTTAGTTTATAAACTTTCATATGTAATGGTATAATATTACATTAGAGAAATTTGAATAAATACCAACCTTGTTACTTTATTGGATGGTAGGAATAAATATTATCCTTTTTTTTATATAACTCTTTTTCTATGGTATACTATAGTCCTTTTACATTAAAATCTTTTTAAATTATATAAATTCCACATTGTCATGTATTTCTTCAGTTGATAAAAACTCACGATCTAGAAATAAAAACATCTGTAATTGTTAAAAAATTAGTGTCGTTTTCAAAGTTCCAATGATAATATGATAAGATTTGAAAAATTATTTTCAACCAGTATTTCAAGAATAGTCTTGATTTTATTCAAGAATAGTTAATGTCTCAAATTTTTTCAAATTATTTCAATTTGGTAAATATCTTCTAAAGTTAGGAATTAAAACAAAAGGTAACAACAATAATAATAATAATAATAACATAAATATATTTTAAGAGGTGGATTTGTACCATCAGGAGAGAAGTCTTCTCGTATGTGGTAGTTCTGGTTCAATCGGTTTACTAACCTAATATAACATTATTTCCTCAGGTATGAATTCCCTCGGTGACCACTTATTGCAAGTATTTTAGGGTGTTGACTGATTTTGTGCCCCAGTTGAGTTCTACCTTATTTGGATATCTTTTCCCGGCCAGATACATGCACTTAATGTCGACGAGGGATCACCCCCTCCTTACCACCATAATATTGGTGGCTGTGACACCCATACTATGGCGTCATTCTAAGCGCCTCTTCATTGTATTGACACCATCACATTTCTGTACATTTGTGTCAGACATATAAAAGTATGGTATGTCGTTGCATTAGATTAGTTGGAGTTATTTGTAGTCTTATTTGACGTGCATTTGATTTGTTTTCAGTATGTTAGAATGGTGACCGTATTTGTCCTCTTGGAAGCAGGACTATGTCCATTTTTCTGTAGCCAGATGTAATCCAAGGTTTTTAACTAAGAGTTGACTCTTCTCATGGTCTGTTTTAATTTTCTCTGAGCGTGTTTAATATCTCGTACTACAAAACTGCTGCTATATTATCCATGTATCCTATCCGATACGTAGGATACCTTCCTAGGGGATGTTCAATAGATCTGTCCTATTACTACTAATAATAAAATTGATCTATTCCACAATTTTTTTGAATAAACTAAAATTACAAATATTCTCCTCTTAATAAATAGTAACAAAAAACAAAGAACAAAAAATATTCTATTTCTTAATTCTAACCTAAACTTAAATAAATAATATTATTTCATGCCATTCATAATGGCATAAAGAAAGAATTTTGGAACAGTCTTCTTGAAAGACATGAAACACACACACACACACACACACACACACACACACACACACACACACAGTGTGTGTGTGTGTGATTAAGATATTTTGTAGTTAATCTTTTAGCTACCTATAAAGATTTGATTTTATAATTTTGGTAAAAAAATTCGCTACTTCTCAACTTTACTGAGCAATACTTGGTTTTTCATTATTGTGGTAAGAGGACATATATTTACTGGGACATTTATAATAATATGTATTTTTTATATAAAATAATCAACATTCAGTATATGATATTAAGTTTTAAAATATATGAATATCAAATATATAAAATTATTTTTTAAACATAAATCCTGTAACAGAGAATTTTTCTAACTCAATAAATTAATAAATCTGTATGTTTTTCTAGTAAATAACAATGTATGTTTTTTGATATGCAAGTAATTTATTTGTATTGTTTTTTTACATGTCAATTAATATTGTGATTAAAACAGTGAATTTTTAAATATATGAAAATTGACAAAAAACTATCTATTTAAAAAATTCCTTTTAAACTTGAATGAGTATTTAATAGATATGGGCTATAAATGAAAGAAAAGACCAATGCAAAACACGTATTAAATCGTAAAGCATAATCGGCTGGGTAAATGTTCGCAGTTGTGATATATTCATGGTTGGAGTTATTATATTTTTACGTAAAATATATAAAATTAGAGTAATAAGGGCTCAAAATAGGATCTGTATTATAAGAACAATGCTATATGTTAAGGCTCATTAGGCTTACTATATTAGAAGCACCGCCGTGTATTACTATTTCCTTAAAAACAAATGGTTAAAAAGTTATTTGTTATTCATGAATAAACATAATTGAAGACTATAGACTAACTCACATTATGAAATGAACTGCAAATTACTAACGTAAACCTATGGAAAGACGCTGGACCTGTTTATAAACTTAAACCATCTAAATAAAAAAACACACACGAAGGAAAAACCTATCGAGTATTGAATACCCCCTCAAGCCTTAAAAATACATATTTGTGTCTATAAACATCTTAAACCGTAAATAAAATTAATCAATTGCTACCAGTCTTCATATTGGGGAAATATATTACCAGTAGTACAATATATAATTAAATTAGAAAAAAAATCTGAACCATGTTTTTCAGTTGGTCCTGAATTAATTGTATTGTCTTAGATAATCTTGGAAAGGTATTAAGGCAAGAAATATCACGTTCTTCCATTAGGTCCTTATCCAAATAATTTATCTCGCCTTACTTAAGTCCTATTGTAATCTCTACGTTGCAACAATACAACTGTTATGGTATTATAAATAATCTAATCGGTCACCTTAAAAACAAGTTAATTTCAATTGTAAATATACGTGTTAATTACTTTAGAGAATAAAATTGTAATATTCGTTTCAGAAAATAAATTAGTGTTGAGCCTATTTTTTCATTACAATTGTGTACATTATTGTACATGGTTCAAGTTTGATGATCATAAATGTTTAAAATAAATAGATAAAAACTAACCATAGCCAGATTGTAACGATACAATTATTATTTGTAAGATTCATTATACCACTACCACACGGTTTAGTATATATACTTCCCTGTTATATATATATATATATATATATATATATATATATATATGACTCTTGGATTGCATTAACTTCTTTTAGGGACGTGATCTTTATTGCACACACCAAGACTTTATTTTGTCTTTTTTGATTTATTTTAAAATATCAAGTTCACACTGTTGAAAAGTCATCAACATTAGTGAAATCACAAGTTTTGAATTTACTGCTACTGTGTGTGTTAGTTGTGAACTAACACTAGGTCCAACGTCTGCAATTCATCAAAATAACTGAATCAAAACAAAGAATAGTATAAGAACTAAAAGATTGAAATTGGCTTTTTAAACAATAACAGCAATAACAAATATAAAGATAAAGAAAAACTTATAATGAAGTATTTTATACCAATAGGCGTGGAAGTATTAACGCTCCCATAATACAATTACGTCTGTCTCATAAAACCATTTCATTTAAGCTTCTATGGTGATAAACACAAAAGTCACACAAAACAGCCAGGGCTCGTTCATGATGATACAGGCTCCAGGCTGTTAATGTTTTGTTTGTTGTAGAGTCGTTAGTATTATTATTACAACTCTTCTTCCACCAACTTTAATTTTAAATGACTTAATTGCCTTTTATAATGTATCATGGTGCAGTTTATGTTTTAAACTCATTTCGCTGATAGTTCGATCTTATCCTAGGCAGTGTTTAACCGATTCCTTACGGTAATAGTGGTACAATAAATAGTCAGTTTTGATTTATAATTTTAAAGTAAATTAAAAAATCGTTATATTTGGCAGTAGATATTTAACTTCGCTAGTTCCAACAAAAAAACGTAATGTCGAGTTCGTGTAGGATTAAAATATATCATATTAAATTCTAAATAACGAGATTCAAATTGATCGGTAAATGGGGATTAAATACAAAGTAAAAACATTTCAATTTGTTAAATTTGAAAATATGACATGAACTTTTTTTATGAATGTAGATAAAGTCTATAAATGTTTGAATTATAACTACATACTTGGAAAGGTTTATCTTAGTTTTATATTACATGGAAGTGTAGGTAAATTATGATTATATTAACAAATTGAATAAACATTTAATGATACTATATTTTTATTGGATCATACAAACCTTATTTTATACTGTACAATAAATCTAACAAAATAATGATTTATTTATTTATAATTATTTAATATTACAAAAAGAAAACACAATACTTCCAATTCCAAACAAAATCTGGTGTAATAAGGGAAATGAAAAATATTTTCAACGTGATCATAAAATAAAATTAGATCATATCCAGCAGTTTTCTTATAAGAAAGGCTAAGAGAAGTAGAAGATTAATTTCTTAGTCTTAACACTTTGTATAAAGCAATCTTAAATCAATAATTTAAAATATTTTATTGGTTTTTGAGTTTATTAATATTGGAGAAATTGATTTATCAGCTTCAGAAAAATTATATATTAAATTATTACCTTTAAGTATTTGTCTAGAGATTTCATCTGTACAAAGTGGATATACTTATCGATTCATTTAAACTTATAGATGAAAAAAGAGTGTACATGAGGAAAAAATTCCAAGTAGAAAAATGAGGAAATAATTCCACAAAGCTACATGTGGAAATAATTCCTCCTAAAAAGTAGCGGATATAACAATTTAACTGCATGTTAAACTTCTTGCTTAAAACAAGAAATAAGATATACATATTTGGTTTATTATTCAATAACGTTTAGCTTTTTAATTTTGATGGTGAATAAATGTGAATTATTCTCGACGTTTAAATCATATGTATTACGTTTTGTGGAATGATGTCTCTGTATCTTGTCAATTTCTCTGTCTGAGTCATTTTTGTTCATAAAAATCTCAACAATGATCCCACCCACACAAAATATTAGTTGTACTATGGGTGGTTAGCGTTCTAGTGAAAGTAAATTTTGTAGAACGATGTCTCTTTATCTTGACAATTTGCGTTTGTATAATTTTTATTGATAAAATTCTCAACAAAGATCCCACTAACCCAAAACGTTAAGTGAACCCAGCGATTAACGTTCTACTGAAAGATTAAATTATGTCTAGTGAACGATGTTTTTGTATTATTTTTGTTAACAAAATCCCAACAATGATCCGAGTAACAACATTTTAGTTGTTTGATGAGGGGCAGCGACATAGTGAAAAATTAAATTTTTGAAGTAATTGTTTAAGGGTAATGGGGAGTTTAAAGCAAGGAAAATAAAGTATTATTGTAGGGAAAAAAAAGTTAACCGTAAGAAAACATTTAATGAAATAATTATATTAAATTTTACTTTTATAGATTTACACGCGCCTAATTGTATTTTTATGACACTTTAATGCATTTATGTCACAGCCCTAAACTTTTAATTGCAGAAAAAATGAACAAAAAGTTCATAATTTGTTCAAATAATGTAATGTATAAAAATATGAGAAGTTCTAAAAGTCGTGTTAGTGTGTTGGTCTATTGGTAGTATCAAGAAACTCACAGTATTAATATAGGCTATTACATATACAGATGGGTTCAAATATGACATATCGGATTCCTTCCGATATATTTATACGTAATATTGTAGGGTGCATAGTAAAACTTTGTTCTGTGAACATATATCAAATCAGAAATTTGATTTGTTTTACGTGTGTATATGTGATAGCACGGCGAGATTCAAAATAGTTGTACAATTTGAAAAAAAAATAGTATATTACATATTACATTTTGGACAAAACTTCCATAGTAAAGTTCAATAACAAAGTTTGTTTTCAATTTTACTTGTTTAATAGAAGTAATATAAAAGACAACCTAACATCAAAGTCAGATCACGTCATTGCAATTTGCTGGTTGGTTGGATCTCGCCCTTTCATTGATTGTCAAGATTACTTCATACATGTTATATAGGAGCGGCGTCATAAATATTTATTTATTTCGTTAAAAATGAAAACATAAAACCGAAGAAGACATAGCTTTATTATATTTGGCAAACTTTATCACTCATTGACGAAATAACTTTAACTACGAAATTATTGCTCCTAATAAATAGGTTTACTCAATAAATGTTGGAGAAAATTGTGTGATAAATTACTTGCTGTGTAAAAATCGTTATAAAAAATAGGACATTATAATTATAGCAAATTAGATATCTTGGATAAGATTCTTATTGAACTTCTTTTATTATGACTTAATGGATTTCAATAATAATTCTAATCTACGTACACAAGAAAATAAATTATACAAAAATGTAGTAATATAAAAAATATACAAAACTTGTTTTAAAACATATGTATATTAATGATCGAAAATGGTTCAAGACCAATATTATGGTCGTTAAACTTTACTGGTAAGTTGAATTCTAATTTTTAAGTGATTATTTTATACGTTTATACGTTTAGAGGTATTGCTAAAGGAACGAGTAATTGCTATATCTGAGTACCTTAAATCACTAAATATCTATATCTTCCAAGCTGGGTATATAAATACTTCACCAAGTGTATTTGATTTCTTCATTGTTTGACTATAACTGCCATTTAATGAGATTACAAGGGTTTGATACTATGAACTGCAATTTTTAAAGTTAAAAACCAGATAAAATTCGTTTCAAATGATAAAACATACAACTTAAAATGAAACGTCAAACATTAATTTACTTCATTTATAATTGTAAAAATGCTGAGAAAGAAAACATGTTCTGTGCTTATAACTTCCTTACTTCATTGTGAATGACTGGATTTGATATATTGTTCAGTGTTTTAACAGATCATCCATAATATATTCACGTATTTACATTGTTGTTATACAAAATATAAAAAAAAAATTGTAATTAATTTCATTTCCAAACTAATATTGTAACATAATAATTACTTTTGTTGACAATGAATCTAATAGGAGATAAAGAATTGTATTTTATGATGTTCTTTCAAAGTTACTTCATAATTTCACTAAATTGCATTATCTCAGGTAACAAGCATGGTTAATTGGAATCATTTATTTATTTTTTACACAATAACTGCTTCTGTTAAAAAAGTATTAGATTTATTTTTATATTATACACAAATTGACACACTAAAAAAAATTCCACTTGATCTATTATCTATTGTTGGATTTAAATTAAATAAATAAAATTGATAATCATTCTATATATTTAATATTGTGCAGAACATAAGTGAATGAACGATTTAGCCTGTTTTTACGACAAAGTACTTAAATTTGCGAGATGAGTTGAATAGTTTAACACTTAGTCATTAGATATACAACATTACACTGAGTGTTTATTATTTAGTAGAAAATTATTTTTCTATATTTTATATCATAATATTGTATTTTAAATTAATGTCTTAGTAGTTTTTAAAAGTAATAGTTGTAGATCATGGTTTAAAAACCCCTCAGAATTTAAAAAGATAATCTGTAGAAGTTTAAACATTACATTTCAATATAAGTGATGGAGATGTTTTATTGGTGGTATGATCAAAGCGCACAGCTGTATCTGTCCCAGGAGATTGTTACAGTCATAAAATGACTCCATGTTTGTTCACTTTCAAACGACTGTTTAAAGAGGAATTTTCTATCTAAATAGAATAATATATCCACGCCTTGCTCAAAAAACGACTGGTAAAGTCTAATAAATAAATTAAAATAAAATAAATAAATAAATGTGTGTATTACATTTACAAACCAATTAAAATATTGTTTACTGACTAGTATATTATTGTATTACCCCACATTATCCAGTTTATATATATATATATATATATATATATATATATATATATATATATATATATATATATATATATATATAGTTCCCATTTCACCATTACAAGTATTATAAAAAACAACTGAATTACTCTTTTTGATATCGGTATGACGTTGATTTTTTAAAATAAAGGAGTAAAAACAAGACCAAGGTAATAGATTTGTAGAGATGCTTAGCGTATTGAATCTGCTAAACAGGTGTTTGCTGTTTGGTCGTGTGAAGCGGATTTATTGTATTTGTGTATAGAAAAACATACCTAAATTATAGCAATAAGGGTTCAATATTGGCTCTGTATAATACGAAAAATATCCAATTAGAAGCACCATTGTATTTTACAGCGTTTACTAAAAAACAAATGGTACTCATTTTAAATTTTGATTTGTATGTAAACTTATAATATCATGGTTCAAGAGTAACTCAAGTTATACAATTATTATTAATATAAATCTAAGGCAAGCCGGTAAGTAATGTTTTAAATTAAACAATAAATAAGTCAAACTAACATGGAATTAAATTTAAGTTTTTGAAACACTTCTCTAGTAATAATTAAATTACTTCTTACTTAGTAGGGATAATATTTACGTATATAAAAGGCCTAAATCTAATAATAAATATAATTATGTGGGACATTATTATCAATGTTCAGATTGGGGATATATATTAGTAGTCGTGGTTGCTATAGTTAAATTATCAATCTAAAACCATCTTCTTCTACTGGCTCTGAATTAATTCCATTTTCTGAAATAACCTTGGAAAGATGTGTTATTGAGGCAAGTAATATCATAGGCGAAGGGTGTGTAATATTGTTGATGTTATCTAAATAATTTATCTCGGCTTACTTAAGCCCAGTAGAATGTATTCCCTAAGTTGCTACAATACAACCGATATCGTATAAGATATGATCTTTTAATAGCATTTTAAAATGGGAAATAAAAAAACCTTTTTATTGTTGTATTGTATAAACAACTACATTTCAATCACTGTGAAACAGTTTTTCTTTTATCAATTGCTTGTTTAGCGCATTGGTAACATTATTACATTAAAAATAATTTACATTATTATTGTAGGGATTAAAAAGGTTAGTGTCCATTTTATAAAATAAGTTATGCTATTTTATAAATTAATTCTTCATAACTGTAAACATATTTCTGTAGTGACAATGGTTTTAAATGCAGTTTTCTTAAATTAATTTTTAGATATTTGAATTATTTCATAAATTGAAAATCAGTTTACTAATAATATATACATTTCAATTCATATTTAAGTGTTATTTTTAGTATCCAAAGAATATAATAATATAACATCAGTTTAATTATACGACTGCCATGTAGTTTAATAGATGTGTTTTCCTGGTATGTACCCGACATTTTCATTGTATTGAATTCTTTTAAAGACTTAAATTTTAATTCAGACACCAAGATTTTATTTTGTCTTCTTTGGTTTATTTTAAGTTATAATTTGTACAAGTAGACGTTAAAAAGAAAGCCAATCAGATTTGAAAGCACAAATTGTCAATTTACTACCACTTTAACCAGTTATAGGTAGTAATACAGTTTAATTCAGCAAAATGAGTGAAATCATGATCTCATATAATATAAGAACTAACTGAATGAAATTTTTCTTTCAACCAATAATTTAATAACTAAGAAGAAAATAATTCAATAAATGTAGTTAAAGTTTTATATAAATATTTTGTAATTATATTATTAAGCAATATTTGGTATAAATAGAAATGGAAGTGTTATAAATCCCACCATCCAATTACGTCTGTCTCACTAAACAGATTTTATTAAAGTTGCCTTAATAGGAAGGTAATAAAGGGAAATGTCACATAAAGCAAACAGGGCTTGTTCACGATGATCCAGGCTCCAGGCAGTTCGTGTTTTGTCTGTTGTAGAGTCGTTAGAATTGTTATTGCAGCTCTTATTTCCCCCCAACTCTAACTATGGAAGACTTAATTATGTCTTCTGTTACAACATAGCATGTACAATTTTATGTTTTAAACTCATTTGCTACTTATAGTCCAATGATATTTTACTATAAAATGTGTAACCGATTCCTTACGTCAATAGTGGTTAATAGTTCATGGTAATATACCTAAATTGATAACAAAATCAAATTAACTTAAATATTTAATAATATTATATCGTAATAGATTCGTACACACATATTTATAATAGGGAAAGTAACTAAAGGGGCGTGGCCTAATGTCACGTAATCAAATGGAGCCTTCTGATTGACCATGTCCTAAACTGCTAGATCCTCTCCTGAAATACACTATGAATTGATTGACAAAGTCGTGAAATTATATACTTTTTAAAACCAAATAGGATATTCGGGAGAAAAAAAACAAGAAATTGCAAAAATAACTTAATTTAAAGTAACGTAATTGATACAAACGGATAGAAAACATACAATTTTATATCCACAATTTCATATTCCAAAGGTTTATATTGAACTTGAGAATAGATTGCAAAACTCTCCGTGTAATTACTAAAATGATCATCGGTTTTATAAAAATACTTTATATGCGTAATATTTCAACCCTACAGCAATCGATAGTGAACATGAGAAGTGTGAAATCATTTGTCTGTCTACTTATCTCACGACAATCGTATCCTTTTAGAAATGAATATAATAACTTACATTATGAAGTTAAAATTTAAAGTTGTTATTATGTAGATGTCAAAGAAATAATTTAGAATGAAACGATAATAAGAAATAAAGTTTATAAAAATAAAAGGTTTTCTATGTATACAAATTTTAAAGTCACTCAAATTGTTTTTCCAAAGCAACATTTCCTAGGAAGTCGAAATTCTACGTTAATGTTACTATATATCCAAACCCTCCGATGTTATACTGAATCCAAATTTGAAATATTGACAAACTTTCGTGAAGTGTTTATATTAAGCTGCTATATTAAAATATAATATAATAGATTGAAACATTTACTTTTATAACAGGACTGCGCGGAAGACGTTATTTATTGTACAGCTAACAATTACCATTACAACTGAATAAAAGGATTGTTGCCTTTTACTTCATTGCTTTTATTACTCAAGTCTGATCATCGAAAAAAAAAAGATTGTAATTTAAAACTATCATTTAGTACCGGAAAATTCTGCATTTTCAGAATTTGTAAGTAAATAAGCTAATTGGCTGATACTGTTATTTAAGACCGTAATGACAGACAAATGCAAGTACGAAAAAAGAAATACATTCACTAATAACAATAAAAAATAAAAAATTCTATTTCTTAAATTTCTATGAAATATTAATACCAAAATAAAATAATTCTCGTTATTAATGATTGGACCGTCCTGATTGAAATTTCGGACATAAACTACCTATGTACGATTAGGGAAAAATAATAAAACGAGTTTAAACTTAAAATCTAGAATTGAAATAAAAATTTATATAAAACTATTTCTTAAGCAATGTTTGTAAAATATAAATAAAGTGAAAGTTTTTTTAACATCCATCTTTTTCTTCGAGGTAAAAGGCATATTTTTTGGAATATAGATGTAAATCTCAAAATTAATTTTATATTACTCACCTTAAAAAAAATGTATAGTAAAGTTCAATAACAAAGTTTGTTTTAAATTTTACTTTTTTAATAGAAGTAATATAAAATATAACCTAACCTCAAAGTCAGATCACGTCAGCAATTTGTTGGTTGGTTAGATCTCGCCCTTCAATTGATTGGCAAGATTACTTCATACATGTTATAGGAACGGCGTCATAAATATTTACTGATTTTGTTAAAAATAAAACATAAAACCGAAAATTAAATGAATTAATTATATTTTGCGTTAAAAACTGAATAACTTTAACCATAAAATTATCGACTGCAAATAAAATGGTTTAGACAATACATGTTATAGTCTCTATATTATTCAGCCTAAGCTCTTGTTATCAAAATTACAGCACGTCACTTTAATGGAACTTAGTATTCTTTTTCGTACTCCTGTTATTATTTCATAATGGTTTTATCATTAAATTCTAAGGTCACTATAAAATACATTCTGTTTGTGATTAAAACGTAAACGTGTGATATACAAGTACAAATAATAAAACATTATTTAATTGAGTATAGTTGTACTAATTAATTGAATATGATTTTTTAAACGATTATTTATTTACTTGGTAAGATGAATGTTAATTGTTGAGAGGTGATTTTATACAATATTATTTAAGAAACGGTATTTTTGAGTTAAATACATATGCCCTCAATCCAGGGTAATAATAAATTATACCTAAGTTTAACTAGATGTCTTCATACGTGTTCAGAATAAATGTAAAGTTGAGTGACAAGCAAGTGAAATGTTCTTTCTGCTGTCGCAAACACTTAAATGCTTTTAAAACAGTTCGTCACTACGGCCTGACCTTCCCTCTTTTCATACTGATTAAATTAAAACACTTAGATAGCAAAATTTAATAGTCGAACATTAACTTCATTACATAACTGTAATAATGCCAGGAAAAAAAAAAAAAAAAAATCGAAACTTCCTAAATGTTATTATCTCAAGAATGTTTTTTGTTTCAAATATGATATAGCTTGCACATAATTATATATATATATATATATATATATATATATATATATATATATATATATATATATATGACCTAGACTGGGAATTGAGCCCAGGTTTGATTCCCAGTTTAAATTGTATATTTTCCACTTGAAATATTATTGTTTTAACAATACTAGCTGGTAAAAACGTATAAAGGACAAATTTGACCAATTTAAAATATATATATTTACATATATATTATAGTATCTAAATCTGAAGTTTATCTCTCAAACGGTGTCACATGTTTTATATTATATTTATATTCCATTTCTTTAAATTAATAATATGGAGTTTTCAACTATTTAATATAAACAACATTTATTTTAATAATATTATCTTAATGGGTAATCAAACAGTAAATTGAAACAATTCGACTTTTGTAAATGTGGAGCAGACGATTGATTAAAATTCATGATTACTGTGTCCTTATTCAATTTGTCAAATTGTTTGCTCGGTAACATATACTGAAATTGTTTATAAGTTTAGAGTATATTCTTTGTTACATTCAGTAGGATTATAAAATTTATTATAAATGGTATAAATATAAAATTTGCAATGATTTCTTCACATTGGGACTTTTCAATGAACAATTTTATATATGCCAGTTTTCTCCTAATCAATATTATAATATGTTATGTTTTCTATGAATTATCCCACGAGCTACTTGGAATTGTATTTGGTCACCCTGGTTAGAACCCGATTACCCAGAAAATACTACAATAAAACCAGACATCCCCTGGTATCTAGAGTCCGTCTGGTATCCACAGTACGTATTAACTTTTCCATTTGTCTTCGTTTTACGTTTTTCCACCATGGTTTGGAGGATAAAGCACATTGTGAGATAAAAGCAAAAATAAATTAAAAACCACATAAGCCAAGAGCTACTTAGAACAAAAATAAGAACACAAATAGGAGAGATAAAAGAGAAATCCTTCAACAGAATCTAAGACGAGGTAAGCAGGAATGCGATAGGGAAAGGAGGAGCTGACAGAGCTAGTGATTAGAGGGTATACCGGTAGCAAGCTAGATGAGGTTGGTAGTAGTACCACGTGAGAGCCGATTAGAGTTGCATCCGCATACTTTACAATCCTACTTTTAATATTTAGTTCATAATCATGAGATAGATATTCATGTTACTATACACATACTAAATTATACGTAATGTCCAAAATTTTGTTTTTAAAATGTTAATGTTTACTTGCAATAATATAAACATATAATATTTACAGTTAAATTTAGTACATGTATTCAAAAACATTTACGAATACATAAGACACAGATATTTCACTTTGGCTTCTACATCCTTGGTTGAAATGGAAGATTTGATATAAGACAAAATTCATAGTCCAGATTTGAGATAATTGTAACTGAGAAAATCATAAGGTTTAGATAAAAAAATACTGCAGGGATTAATGTTATGGTCAACGACACACATGAATTAAAGAGAAAATAAAATCTTTCGAAAAAGAGTAATGGATATATTATACAGATTGTAGATTCATTGATCTGGGGGAGGTACAGAACTCTCAATTCAGCCACTTACAGTTTGTAAAAAAACGTTTCTTGTGGAAGTTTGTGTTTTAATTCATTTCAAAGAATTGATATTGAATGAATGAATATTTAAAATCTGTGGTTGTGTGTTAGATTTAGTAAATTTTCTTAAAATTCAAAACAAAAAAAAAAAAAAAAAAAAACAACAACAAATAGCATACACAATTTGCTATTACTATGAAGATGGTTTAAATTCAAATTGAACTTAAAATATGTCGCCAGGAAGTAATACTAATCCATGTACCACCAATTTAACTCGAACGATTTTTACTAAATTGTAATGTCTCAAAATTTATCAAAATTGGACTGCCAGCTAGCGAGTCCATGCTAACTGCTATTCATACTAAGTTCCACTTATAAAATGTACTCATTTTTTTTTCAATGTTTACGACCTATCAAATATTCTTCTAGGGACCACCATTGGTGTTCATTTCGCCTATATTTACCTATACCTTGTATGACTACAAGCTAATCAGTTTTATTAATCGTGACACTTTCTAAGTCCTCTTACCCCCACCAAACAAGTTATAGTAATGTCTAAACTCATACTTCTGCATTTATAAAGCCTCTTTTACCGTTACGAAATTTTTACAACGTTAGCTATATCTGCGTGAATGTCGTACTTTTTTTTAAGAAGTCAGGTTTCACATTAAATTTTTTATGCTACAGCGTTTAAATTACAGGTTAATAGTTGGAGTTCTTACATTGCACCTACAATTAAATTATGATATTTTTTATCAAATTTAGTTTGTGAAAGTTTGACATAATAAAATAATGTGGGTATAAAATTATAGGTATTTAAAATTCGTTATTTGTCTTTTTATAAAAGTTAAATAATTTCTATTAGAGTATATAATCCATTTGCTACTGACTGTCCAATCAAATCTTTAAGATGTTATGGTATACAAATAACTCCATATTTAATGATATTAGACTAATTATCTCGAATAATGTTAAATGAAAAAGAAACGAATTGGTTTGGAAAATTTGTTATTTATTTAATTCAGTTGTATCTTTCTTTGTTTCAGATTTTGTTGAGAATAACTGAGAGATTAATTATGGCATGGTTCACGGTTTTACAGGGAAATAAAATCATATAATTGTATTTTGAAAAAAAATATAATATATCGATAATAGTGACTCAACGAGCTTACCGCTTCCGTTTCAATGTTAGTGATCCGCCTTCCATTTTTATGATTAGACGCTCAGTTGGTTCAGTAAAGAATTTGTTTAAAATCTGGAATACCACGTTCAATCTGAAGTAAAGAGAATATTCAGCGAACACAAGAGGGTGTGGCGAGAAACATCAACTCAGCAACATCAACTCGAATATTTCCTCTTCGGTTAAACATTACTCAAAGATCATCGCAGAGAATATTACAGGTTAAATATTACGAGTTATATGAAATTAATTCAACTCGTTCAAGAATTTAAGTCGAGAAACTTCGAGCAACGCTTAAATTACGTCGTAGAGTTTTAAGAATTTGCTCTAAAAATGAAGACTTTATCTATAATTTGATAATGAGTGATGGAGTTTACACCTTAATAGTTTCGTTAATAAGTAGAATTGTGGTTAATCTCTGGATAACTCACGAGAGATCAAATCTAGAGTCGAGTGCGGTGTGACATCTCTAAGGAATATTTGAGGATATTTATTTGAAGACCATGAGATGAATGCAATTAACTGTAACTGCTGAGTGAAATGGCATACTTTTCACAATCTCTTGCAACTTAATATAATAATAATGAAATGACGTGGTTCTAAAGCTACCCACACACGATCTAGCATGCTGGACGTGCGGCTAGTTAGTTATATATATATATATATATATATATATATATATATATATATATACTATTATATACTAAAAATATATATATAGGGAAACACAAAATTTAATCCAGATTATCTCACAAATTTAGCCGCACAATTAACAAATAAAAAAAGTAAATTTTTAGAATTTCACTAAAGCAATTTTTTAAAAAACTGCTTCAAGTTTTAATATTTATATTTTTATTATCCTATTAATTAAATTAAAAATATATTTCTTAAAAGATGGGAATCTCTCGCAGTATTTTAATTAATTAATAACCTTACACTCGAATGAAAAGAAAGACAAGCTAATTACTTCTAGGTCATAACTTCAAGACAAAGTGTGGACATTGAACAGAACTGTTAAAACGTTTTATTGAATTAAAAGAGCAAATATTCAGTTGTAGATATTAAAACATCTTTTACTGCAGTCTTCGAAAAAGGAAACTCAGTTTTGTTAAAATACTGAAACAAATTAGTTTTCTCAACAAAAGAGAGAAAGTATTTTAATTAATTCAATTCAATTAATTAACTATCTGAGAAATATCGCACAATAAAATATAGCAATCAAAAATAACTTAACAGTGAAAAATAACAATGAAAACATATTTTGGTTTGATGTGTTAATTTGTATACAAGGAAACCTAATACTCTTTTAACAGAAGCAGCCAGTCTTTTAAAAAGAAATTACCCCTATATGTTTCTTTAAGAGACTGTATTTTATGAATTAACGATGAAAGAATATTAAATGCACTGAAAATTTCTATTTGTATTCATCTCAAGAATAGGTATGATAATATTATTAGGTGATGCTTATTTGCTTAAAAATATTAACGTGTGATTCATTTAACAGAATTCCACAGATATATTTTAAGGTTGTCGAAGCTAGTATAACAATTACATTTTTTCTATATATCTATCAAATAAAAGTGAATTTTTATGTTTACTGCTTATTGCACGATCTACCATCAGATATAGAAAAAAAGATTTAATAATCAATGACGTATTTGGAATAATCCTTACAATACAGCCTTATAGTGATGCCACCTAACAAGAAAGACTTCAGATTGTTTATCTTTAATACATATTAAATATTATTATCAAGGACAGATTTTACAGAAACGTACCTAAAAATGCTGTTTATATTATCTATTCGTATCTGATGAAGTACAATGTTTCTATTGGCTAGCAAACTCCTAACCTTTTTAATTTTACATTTAATGCACTTTAACCTTCCCCAATCGAGCAACTATGAAGATACAATCTTTTTGAGCACTGTGGTGAATTTACAATAATGGTTTGAATATACCCCTAATCACAATCATTAGGAACAATAAATAAACACAATTATTGTATTTTATTTTGTTTATTCCTCTAAATGGCCTAATGTACATTTCGATAGCATGGTAATCATCATCAGAGGCTCTTGATTCTAAACTATACTACATCTAAACTTACACTTCTACTTGGGAAATAAAACTAAAAAATCCAACTATGAAACTCAAATATTTAGTTTACGCCCCCACAATATTGTGTATTGTTTTGAGAATAAAATTCATGTTGAAGTTTTTGTAAAACATCAGTTGTAAGTTATCGTTTAACAGTGGTGTTTCTGATTCTGTAAAATTTACTTCTCGAACTGTATTTATCATAAAAGTAATTTTATAAAATTTAAATCTTAATCTGTAGTAAAGGAATATGTAACACTTTATAGAAATTCCACAGTAACTATTTTTTTTCCAACTATTAATATCTAGACTATTTTTTTTTTCATAAGAACACATTTATCAATCTATTCATTTGTGTCAGAAAAACTATACAATTACGTTTAAAATATGCATGAAGTGAGATTTTACACGATATTTTGCAAAGGGTTCTAAAACGCATTTAAACATTTCTGCCAGTTCATGATAGATATTTTAATTAATTGGAAAACATATGTATATTTACTAAAAGTGAATTGGCCAAACGGAAATATATATATGATTTTACCAAAGGATGAATACATAAGTAACAAAATAAATAATTGATAACAAAAACAATATAATTTATTATGTTTATTTAATGTAATTCCTTGTTTTAAAACTCTTGTTCTAGTGGTTGCTTTCTTTACTATACTCCAAAATGACAGCTTGTAAATATTTTCACTTTCTGTTTACTTGAGAATCTACTCTTAGGAAAATAATAAAGAAACAAAATATAAGAGCAAAAACTTTACTGTTATTTTATTCAAGTTTGACCAGAAAGTGCATTACCCTAAAATTTAAATTTAAACTCAAAATTTATTTTTCAGAACACAAATTGTAAAATATAAACCAAATTTGAATACTTGACCTTTCACCATTTTGAATTGGAGTAAAATAGCGACCTCTATTTTCGCAGTTTTTTTCTGTTAAAGAAGACCGTTTTATCAGTCCTCAAATTGGGGAACTATATTAGCAATCTAAAACCGTCTTCATTCTGTTGGGTCTGAATTAATTGTCTTATATAATCTTTAAGAAGTATACGCTATTAAAGCTAAAGAAACCATAGTTAAAGGACGTTCATCCATTACATTGTAGAACAATTACCTTATCTAAGCTATTTATATCGTTTACTTAAGTCCTGTAGAGTACAATCCTTACTTCCCTACAACCATTATCGTATCACAAATAATCTGTTTATAACCTTTTACAATGAGGCAAACAAGATAATTTTATGGGTTTTATGTATAAAAATATAATTGTAATCTGTCATTTTCATAGAGTTCTTCTTATATAAATTTCTTGTATCGTATCATTAAAGTGTAAACATTATTATTACAGGAAATGCAAGTATTAGTGCCTAGTGTCTATTTTATAATTTATTAGGGTTTTAATCACTTTAAGAACTCCCATCATTACTGTAAACCTAATTCAGTAGTGACTATTGTTTTTATTACAGTTTATTTTCCAGCTATTTAAATTTTTATAAACGTAAATTTGGAAAGGAAATGTTTAATTAAGTATAAAACGATAGAAAGTTATGAAAGATATATTGTGAGTGTTGTGCAACTGTGATTATGTTATATATCAGATCTTATTCACCGGTATAACAATTATATTGAGTCTCGTACACTAGCATGTTAGTAAAATTATTAGTTTTTAAGCTTTAGTTAAGGAATTCTTAGCGGAAACAAAGATTCTCCAGTAATTTTGTTTTTAATTTATTTCAAAATTAGTAGTCGCTCAACGTTTCATGCCTTTTCTATTGTGAAAATGTATGTTTAAGTATAAAGCGATCGAAGTATCATTATCATTGAATAATCCGATTATCAATGAAAAGTATCACATAATACTTAAATTTCCCCATTAATAATTGTTTTCAATAATATCTCACCTCATAATGATCGATCGACAACTTTAACATTTCCTGATTATTCTAGTAGATGTACGGAGAATCAATGTTTAAATATGATTGGAAAAGGCTGCACAACATTGAATCATTACTGTTATCTTTATGATTAAATATATACACTCCATTCACATACTCATTTAAATAGAGTATGCAGTCATATACTCGTTATTAGGTTAATAGTTATTTTACCTACATATTTTTTAAATGTATAACTATGAATACCTTCCAATAACATAATAAAAATTGTTTGGAAGATTCATTTTAGTTTTTAATATCTAGATATTTATTGTAATGTGCAAAACATAAAATTTACTATAACATTTTGTTCAGTACAAATCCCAATTTATATCCTTTGCACAATTTTCAGTGATACAAAAATTTTAGTTTTCCGCGAAGCCACTACGAGGAACTTAATTTTATCAAATCCACAGTTTCTAGGTAAAGTTTACATCGATTAATTTTTTTTTGTGCTTTACATTTTAACTTTAAGTGCGTTGAACTATTGAAGACGAGGGAGGAATACAATGCACTCATAAACCAACATCAGTAACCGGGATCTAACAGTGAATCAGACTGATTCTTTCTCTCCCATGAATCCTTCTTGTATCTGTGCATATTGCAAGGTAGTAGGGACTGCAGACGTCGCTCCAGTATAAGTGTGGTAGGAAGGATGGTTACAAGGCTTACACATTTCTGTGACCTCAACATGCCCTGGTAGAAAGACAGGAACAGATAATGGTTCCAGATAACTCAAAATGGCCATGCAAGATGACAGATGAGTAGCGAAGATAAGCAACTGTAGTGGGAAACAGATATGTGTGTAAGTTTCTTACTAAATGATGATAGTTATTAGGTCTACTTGGTAATTTTATAATTTAACAAAAATTCCACGTGCATTTTATAATCAAACATATACATAATCAATTTCATATAAAAAACGAAAAATACATCACATCTCGTGATTGTGAAGTATGCTATACCATATTATTTTTATTATCTTTGATTGCCCTGCTGGACTGGTTAATAACTAATTTACCTTTGTTTTTCCGCTCCCGGTCCTGCATTGTTTCTTTTTTCTAAGGGTTACGACGTTTCGCCTATTATTCAGGCATAATAATCAAACCTCTTCATTTTTTTTTATTCTTGCATTGCATTTGTTCGAAATAAATAAAACACACACACACACACACACACACACACACACACACACACCACATTTAAGTGTGCATAACACTTATGCACAACACTTAACTATAAACATTTTAACGCTTTTGAGTTATCTTGGTAAACACATGTGTCCGCATTCATGGCTTAATCGATACTATTATTTTTATAATTAATGCATAAGAAATGATTAAAATACATTTCAAGCATCTTCATAGAGTACAATAATAAAGCCCATGTACTCAATAATGAAATTATTGTAATGATCATCTTAAAATAAAACAAAATTTATTATTAATGTGCTTTACAAATAATATTGTTGACAAAATTATGTTGTTAGTATTGTGTATGTGTACCAGTGCTCATTCACTGGTGCAGCGAATGCTACCAAATTATTTATGTACTGTATTAGGGTACTGACGAAGTTGACAGTTTTGTAGATAGGTTTACCTTTATCTTTAATTGGTCACACCATCAATGAAAAGATCTCATCGAAAATAGTATTTCGTGAATAGATTGTTTTTAATAGTATCTCTCAACATAGTAATCGTATGACAGTTTTAACATTTCCTAAGTGTCATATAGTGTTTTCCTATTGTTAGTGATTATATAAAAGTTATCCAACCTAACCTAACCTAACTCATTATAAGTTTAATAGTTTTTTTTAAATAACATGTTCTAAAATATTTTTAAATTTATTAAAATATATAACTATTTTAATATATATACCCTTTTAATGAATAGCAACATTAATAGCTTTTGAAGATTAATATTATTATTTTAAGATCTGATATTATTATTATTATAAGATCGAATATAAGTATATAACAAGTATATAGTAATCATAAAATTAAATAATCCATTTTGTTCTATACAAATAATAACCATTATTCATTATGCAAATTTCGAGAGGCAAAGCTCTTTTTTCGTGAAACTACAACGATTACCGTATTTGTTCAAATATTCCTGAAGGATGTTTACACAATAACACAATGTTTTTCTTTATATTGTTACTATATGCTCATTATGAAGATGGGGGGAGGAGTATAACGCCCACAAAAATCCACAAGCTCGCAGTTGTGTACTTTGTGGTGGAATGGTCTTATTAGTAGTGAAAATATCTCCAGCATCAAGAGAATAGAGTGTGACGTTTCGTACGGGACAGCATCATTACTGAGTAGGAATATTTAACACTAAAGTTAGCATGCAGTTCACTAACATTAAATATAAAAACAAACATATATACACGTAATTTTATATAAAAACTAAAAATGTTGATATTGTTTGATCAAAAAATATCTTACAACATGTTACCTTTGTAACTAATTTATAAACAAATTTCTACAAATATTTTATAAAATAAATGCCTTCAATATATTGTACACATTTTTATATAATACAACCATAAGGCTTAGTTTCATAACAATTATTGCAATGATTATCATAAATTATAACAAAATTCGTATTTAATGTCATTTATGTTTCATTGATATTTATATACAAATACTAATAATAATATAAATTAAATAATACAACACAGTAAATGTGTAATGGTTAATTTCATGATTAACAGTCCATGAAATTAAGTCCAGAATTCAATTTGAGATAAAGAGCAGCCTTTGTAAAATAATAACAAACAATATCTAATGTAGCTATAAATTGTATGAAATGTTGAAATAGATATTTTCATACTTTACTAAGTGGGTGTTTTACCATATAGAAGATGGTTAAGATTAATTAACTAATTCGCATGTTTATATTACCAATCAAGGTGACACAAAGATCAGGTAAATCTGATAGTATTTGATTTCATGTAAGTACGTTCTTTCTTATAAAAACCCTAGTTATGAATTAATTAAGCAATTAAATTTGATGTGATTTATCTGTCAATATTTTCATATCCTGGTTTTTATCATTACAAGAAAACAAATTCTTATACTATTGGGTTTTTAGTAATTCATAACATTATATTGATTAGGAAGAATTTCAACATATAACCGGAAGTCAATATTAATTTCGTTCGCATTAATTATCGAACACTATTAATAAGAGAATGTAGTCTACTTGTATGAATGGTAAAATTTATTAATTTTTATAAAAAATAGGAGTTTTTTTTCAGAAATATTAAGGTAACACTTTCAGGGTTTGATTTTCGGCTTCAAAAAATTAATCTATCTTTATTTATGTACGATATTATATTAAAAGAAAAAGTTGAATATATTTATTTTACTTGACTAAAACACCACTTCAAATATTAAGAAGAAGTAATATTAAACAGAAAAAATTATCCTTACAAACAGAAACACAGCTGTACTAATTAAATATTTCTTTGCCAATCTCAATATCTCATCTATATCTCTTTATTCAAAAAAAAAATTATCTATATTATTCTAATAACAAAATGAGAATACCATAAGTTTTTGTATTTTTATTGTATCTTTTTTAATTTAAATCTTCCACCAGTAATACATAAAAAAACCCTCAATATTGTTATTTCTGATCGAGTAGGTGCTTATTCGTTATGTTACTCCAAAACGTGGTTCGTGTAGATAAGAAAAAGGCATTGATCAAAGTTTTCTGACCCTACAGACTTTTTTCGTGATAACTTCAGTCAGAATTTAATTCAGATTAATCATAAAGTTAATTACACAAATCATAATTCCATTTGTGAATTGAGGTAACTATCGTTGTCAGTTTAACGATTTGTCTTTTTTTATGAAATAGTTGGTCCATATGACTCGCAATAGTTGATTTTATAATATATAATTCTCGTTGTACGACCTACTTGATGTAAAAAGTTTGTACAGAAATATCTATTTCAACGTACCTTAAACCAAAAACAGATAAGAAAAGCACCAATTTTTTTAAAACATTACTGCCATAAAAAATTATGTTACATAAAAAAAGAAGAAAAAAATACAAAATAGGTAGGGAGTTAAGATATGTTTTATATTTTACAAAAGTCTTTCTAAACAGAAACTCACTTACTAATGTCAGCAATTCGGCTTTGTGAGTCTCCTTAGTATCGCATATGAAATATTTTAAACATATACTATTCGTAAAAATTTTAAATTATGAATAATTTACTTATTTATGATGTTATATTATGAATTATAATATTTTATTTAATCTTAAATTACAATGCAGTTAAAATTATAAATTGTAGAAATAAACTAATCCCATTATATTTTTACCATCCCAGTCACGTTCTGGAAGTAGTTGTCGGAGGGCATTATTGATCCATCAATTCTAACATTGCACATAAATCAAAATGTTTCCTTTAATCCTGAAACATCTTGCTTTTTACGTTGAATTTTGGTTGTATAAATACATTAATTGATTATTACAGATATTTTATTCGCCTCAATAAAACTATGCTCTACAAGAACCAATGTGATACTCATTAAGTATTTAAATCTAAATTTCCAACTAAATATATTGTATAATAATAATAGTTAATATTTCATTCATCCAATAATAAAATTAAATGATTCTCTGAAAATGTTAATATTAGAGATAAATATTATTACATATAATATATTGTATATATGAGTTTGTCAAACCACACATTTGTGAAAAATCCATTAAACGTTTACCATAAACATTTGTTTTAATCGATAAATAACTTCATCTATTTTTTTCCCTCTAATTATAAATAGATAAGTTATGTTTTGTTTCCCCGTAGAAGTTATTGTTTTATTTATTTTTATTGAACCAATAAGTATTTCTAGCTCAGCTTTTAAAACGTTCTATCGTGTTTGAGTAACTTTGCCAAGGGAAAGATCCAACCAATTGCAAAGACGTGATGTGACTGTGAGGTTAGGTTTCATATAAGTCTTTATAAAACAGGTTAAATTGAAACAAAACACTTCAATTTCATGTCTTTAAAATTTCTATCCAAAGAGTTATATAAAGGAATTAATGATATTCTTATTACCATTAAATTCACACAAATACAAGTTTGATTTGATTTACTATTTAATTAAAAAATAGTTTAGAGGGATTCTTTGATTCAATTCTGAGCAAGATTTTGTATCTAATCCAAACGGCTGAACATATTTAAATGCCATTTTAACATTCGTTTTTATTGCGTGGTGTAGTTATATAATTAAACACCCAACAGTGTTAAAATGCAATTTAAAAAAAAGTAGATATTAAACTATAAACTTCTCCCCTCTAGAAATACACAGGGGAAAAGAAAAACAATGTTTATTTTGTTTTCTTGTCTATATAGGTAAAACTTGCAATTCAAATGATTTTAACATCCTTACTATCTTTCTCATTTTTTGAATTTTACTGAAAGTGTTAGTGAATTTACAGATGTGTATATGTTTACATTAAGTAAATATTTAAAAATTAGAATTATATCTGCAGTTTACAAAGTCTTAAGCATTCAAGGAATTCACTTTTTATTATCAAAGTACTTACTGTATGTAATTATATATGTATTTATATTTTAGTAAATACATATTTCTATCCATATTACGTATAAAAATATTTTACGCATTATCGACAATCTGGATAGCCCATATTGACCAACATTAACATTCCTAAATCTAAGTAATAGTGATAGTTGTTATGCATTATTCTAATGTATCTATATTATTTTCCAATATCATTTACTTCAAAGATCGCATATAAGCCGAAGATCAGTTGTCTTCTACGTCCTAATGATTCAAAATTTCGAAGTATATGTTCTGTAGTTTCTAGGTGCTGATTACATAGTTTGCATTTCAAGTTTCTTAGGAGTTATCCCATGGTATTAAGATGCTTCTAGAAAGCGACATGACCAGTTTCACTGTGGAGTATGTTGTCCTTCGTCCCTCAATTTCTGAGTTCAGCCATTGTTTAAGACTATCAGTATGCTTTAGTTATTCCACATACGGGTTCTGGGCCAATGTAGGATCTCTTGGTCCATTTTCGTCATTTTATCCACCTTTTCGTTTCCTTTGTATTCTCTGTGACTTAGGATAAGTTTTACCTTGTTTTGGATCGAAATTTGTTTAAGGTTCTGTGACAATCCCACAATAGTGATGAGTAGTGTTGTTGTAAGATTACATACTTTGTAGCATCCGACCTGATAATGATATACTCCTTGGTATATATTTTAACTAGACACAGTTGTGCGTTTTCCAGTATGGCCACGACTTCTGCTTGGAAACAGTTGCGTATTTTCCCAAAGCTATACTTATATTTTCCTTAGTGATTTCCCATATATTCCCGCCCTGCACCAAATTTAATACGAGATCCGTTAGTATATTATTCTATACCATTCTGTATTGGAGAATAATCAAGGAAAATATGATTCTTTTTTTGGATGATAACTTCTAATGGTGTAATCCATAAGATTTTTTTACTCATGTAATGAATTCTCATAGTAATTACGTAATTATAAAATTTCATTCAAGATTATTCTCTTTTTACATTTCAGATTATTTCATCCTGTATGCCGCTGAACTTACCTCAGCTATTATACCGAGGCTATTCTATTACATAAATTCGATTACTGCTGTAGGTTTACCTCTAAAAGCTCCTGAGATACCTAGGCAAGAAAACCTTTGCAGGCTATGACTAATAATATATAGAAATGTTCTTCTCCACCACACTAGGCCACCATACTGTATCCGTGGTTTAATTACCTATCCATAAAGCTATTTAGTCGCTGCTAGACAGAGACTCTAGTTATTACCAAGAAGTCTCTTACAAGCCATAAGTAATTTGGTTTATTTCTGCAAAATGTAATTTGCATGTTTACTCCTGATGCGTCTTCTATCCAGAATAACACTGAAATATTTAACATCATCTGAAAGTTCTATGTTAGTGTTTCTAACGTTCTGTCTATTGTAATGTTTCTCGTGAATTGTATTCTTATCCGGGTTAAGGGAAAGACCCTCGTTCACCCACCAGTCTTCAATCTACTTTAATGTTCTTTTCATTAATTCTGCAAGAACACTTAATATTTTACTCCTATCAACACTATGTCATCTGCATAACTTTGTATGTTAAATCCTAATTTACTTAATTCAGTTATTAGAGATTAACTACCATGTTCCACGACATCGGTGAGGGAATTCCTCCATGTGGAGTCCCTCTCACGGCTACCACATATAATTTCTTTCCGAACTGAGTTATTCTATTTTTAACATTGATTCTAGCCAATTACTAATAGTGCTTTCTACCCCCCGATTTTTAACTGCTGCTATGATTGACTGATAAAGAGCATTATCAAAGGCCCCTTATATTTCTGTTTTTATAACTAATAGGCCTTCCCTCCACTTTATCATTTTACCCAGTTTGACCCAGAAGCAACAGAAGTGTTTTTTTTTATTCGTTGTCAGTAGCAATGTCAAAGTACGTTATAGTATTAATTTGTTTTGTATGTGAAGACTTCATAAATGTTCCAACGACTATTACCATTTTAAAAGTGGCTATTTACTATGAAGGTGTGCCTGGCCCTACATAGACTCCGTTTGAGGTACAATTACCCTTGTAGAATTCATTCATTAACCTCCATTACTCCGATTTGTCTGTACTTTTAACTTTAGGATTACCCTAAAGCCATTTGAAACCTGAGAATGGGGAATGTTGGCAATTTTATCTTTTATGTTTTAGTTTCACACTTGATAATGAGAGTTTATTTATACTCTCGAAACGTCATGCATTAATTTCCTATACACATTTGATGCCAAATGTCCGATTAAACCATATTAGTAACATCAACAATCCATTATTATCAAATAAAATTAAGGCCCATTTACTGTAACATTAAATAATAATATTACAGTACTAATCACATTAAACAAAAGGCAATTTGTACTTCCACAATATTTTTTAATGAGCCGTGTCGACCAAGGTTTAACCAACTACGGCACTGTCAACTACTGCTTTTGACAATGCTGTAGTTGGCGAAACCTTGTTCGGCACGGCTCAATAAAATATATTGTGGAAGTACAAATTGCCTTTTGTTTAGTTATTAATAATGGAATTCCATCAAGTACCTACGGTCGGTAGTATAAGTTATTAAGGCCTCTACTTGCTTCGGTTGAGCCGTAAACAGGTCCTCAGGTTAAAATAATTAGATTTAAATCGAATGTTTAATGACGACGATCAAGATTCAATTTGCTGAGCCCAATATTTCGAACCCCTAATATTTATTTCGGTCTACGCGTTTGTGCTATGGAGAAATAGGCTATATGTGTGAGAGTTAATTCGGAAGTTGACATGAATTGTTTATTATGTTTATACAATCAGAAAAATCCGGAACCCAAGATATTTGCACCGTAGCTGCGATCTTTCTGGTTAAGCAAAATTTAGAGTCTGTTAAGTAAAAATAAGATTTATCGAAATGAATTCATTTCACTTATGAAATGTCTTTCGTACACAGTTCAGCAAGTAACATTTAGAATAGGTTTAGTAATAATAAGATTTATGGAATTAATTTACTGAGCTTACGAAACATCTTTCGAGTACAGTTCAGAGTAAATGAAGTTTAGAATCGGTTTAGTAATAATAAGATTTATGGAATTAATTTACTGAGCTTACGAAACATCTTTCGAACACAGTTCAGAGTAAATGAAGTTTAGAATCGGTTTAGTAATAATAAGATTTATGGAATTAATTTACTGAGCTTACGAAACATCTTTCGAACACAGTTCAGAGTAAGTAAAGTTTAGAATTGGTTTAGTAATAATAAGATTTATGGAATTAATTTATTAAGCTTATAAAACATCCTACGAACACAGTTCAGATAAAATGAAGTTTAGAATCGGTTTAGTAATAATAAGATTTATGGAATTAATTTTCTGAGCTTATAAAACATCCTTCGAACACAGTTCAGAGTAAGCAAAGTTATAGTCTGTTTAGTAATAATAAGATTTATCGGATTAATTTACTAAGCTTACCAAACGTCTAACAAATACAGTTCAGAGTAAGCAGAGTTTAGAATCGGTTTAGTAAAAATAACATTTATTGAATAGATGTACTGAGCTTACGCAATATCTTTCGAACACAGTTCAGAGTAAGCAAAGTTATAGTCTGTTTAGTAATAATAAGATTTATCGGATTAATTTACTAAGCTTACCAAACGTCTTTCAAATACAGTTCAGTAAAAAACGTTTACAGTTGTTTATTTAAAAAAAAGATTTAACGAATTATTTAGTAGGAATAATGAATTTATTTAAATTAAATACCAAAATTTAATACAGTCGGTGCCGGGTGTGATTAATTATTAAATAATTAATAAATTCGAACGAAGCATTACCATCATTGAACCAAACCATTTTACGTGTGTCAAACAAATATTATAACCCATATCGCACAGCGTGCACAGAGACTAGAGTTAGTTACCTGTTGGTAGTTGAAAGCACACTAAGTCAATTATTAATTGCAAGCTTTGGGAGACCTCCATTAGTAGTGTGCTACGAGCATTCGCCTGGACAAATGAATTTTCCTGTGCTTGTTCAATGCACAACTAAGAACGGCCTCGCCGTACAGCTACAATACCGAAGGACTTTAAATTTACCTTTTGTCGTATTTTTACCTAATTTTATAAAACTTTCCTTGGTGTTTATTTTCCTTTCAGAAATGAACTAATTATGATTAAGTATATGCACACTCGGCTTCTCTGCGTTGTTTCAAATATAAACAATTACAATTATGAACAACAACACCCTTTTGAACTTTCCTCTTATAATGAAAAAATATATTTGTCTTATCTTCTCATAAGACAAATAAATCAGTTTATTACTGTCAATAGATATAAGAGTAGTTTTATGATTAGAGGCTGAGATTTAAATTAGTATTACCTTTATTATTTCATTATTTATACTTTTAAAATAATACACACATTACCTCTATAGTCTTATACATAAACACTTTTATTTTAGTTTTTAATTAAATTTCTCGTATAGAGATTTTAACAAATATACGAGCAGTAAAGGCAATAAGGAAAAAAAGGAATTTCCTACCTTCTATTTACAACCCAAATTTTAACAAAAAAATATCCTCGTAGAGAATTTTAAGTTTTGTTTTATTTTGAATATGTATCACTGTTGATTAAGCCCTATTTTAGTTTACAGTTTCATATTTTACATAAACTGAGAGGTGTAGTAAAATAGAATTTTCCATAAAGTCAACAAGCAGACCAGTTGTTTTAATAATTTGGTATATATATATATATATATAATTGTTTTGTTATAAACAAACTTTCCTATCAAAGCATTATAAATAAATCGTGTATCATGAATGTGTAATGACGAGTAATACAAATATTTGCTTTAACTATGCTGATTATAATTTGTCTAATAAAATTTGTAATTCAGCTTACTTAGGACAAATGTTTCAAAATATTAAAATAATTTTAAAAGAACGTGACAAAATATGCAGAATTTGGTTTCTTTAATCATTCAAAAACATACTATGTCAATTCTAATGGTAAAAAGTTAAATTCACCGGAAACTTTCCTTATTGCGTGTTCTATTAACGTAAGTGACGAACGAAATATTGTGAAAAATACATAAATGATTATACATTTACATATAATCTAATAACTATGTACAATTTTAGTTCAAGTCAGTTTCTCTCTCTCTCTCTCTCTCTCTCTCTCTCTCTCTCTCTCTCTCTCTCTCTCTCTCTCTCTCTCTCTCTCTCTCTCTCTCTCTCTCTCTCTCTCTCTCTCACACTCACACACACACACACACACACACACACACACACACACACACACACACACACACACACACACACACACACACACACACACACACAAAATCTATAATTATCTTGAATTGTCTTCTCTTTTACTCTTAGCCTAGAACATATTCAATAATAGTGAAAATATATATCTTTAGAGGCCACTGACACTTAAAATACTCAACTTAAATTTACCTAATGTTATGATATCCCAAATACATTCTCCACATTCACTTCGCATCACAACTCATTTCTCCCGTATATTTACTTCTGAATCACAACACACCATCTCTCGTTTCCTTCTTCTTTTTCTCCCAAATTATATTTTCTGTTTCCGAAGTTCCAAGCTCTCTTGCATTTTATTAGTTCTTTGATTCCAACTCATCTAACATATTCAATACGTCACATGGACAAAGTCGATGACCGGCGTTCAGTCTCGCCCGTTTACCCACGTTTATCGCATTCAATTACTGTTAGCATTCAGCAAGATAATTTTAATAAGCCTAATTATGTACTAAATAATTTTGAATCTTCTTCTTATGCCCTAAATATTTATCCCCTAACATCACCCAACACAATGTAGACAAAACATTTGGCCAATTGTGAGCCAATTTTCTTAGACAATGTCGATGGCTAATTTTCACTTATTGACCGACAACTTCTGACTTGAAAATTTCAAAATGCTAATTGGTTTCATTAGGTTTCAGGTAATAAATTGTTCCTTTACTTTGTTAAGGTGAGCGAGGTTTTGTAACGTTTGTGTACCGTATTTTACCATATGAGTCTAATTTGTGTATGATTTTTATGTAAATTGAAATCTTGAAAACTAAAGAAATTATAACGTTTAATTGTATTTTAAAAAGATAAATATAAAAGTATAATTAGTATCAACCATAAATAACATCTATATTGTAAATAAAAGGATCTACTAAAACATACATAATTTTGTGCTGACTGAGTGAGATATATAGGACAGACGTGGATCGAATATTAAATATCTCAAAGGAAGTAAGAATATTGTGTGGTTGGCTATTCAGTCACTTCCATTGTATGAAACCATTTAGGTTTAGGTTATGTTCTTTTTCCTATGAATTTATAAAGTTTATTCACTTGTATAAATTAATAAAGTACCACAGAATTGTACACGGTATTTTGGTTTTAATGTATTAAGTTCTAAAAGTATTGAATATAAATAATAAATGTATGAAATATTATAAACATTAAAAAAATATTTTTAACTATTTCAATTATTTTATAATTGAGCAACTCAGATGTACTTTCATAGAAAGGATTAACGTAAATTAATTTAAAATCGAATCATATGACTTTATTTAGTAAATAAAAGACTTCATGCTTTATGTTTCTTGTTTGAATTTCAATCAACAAATATTTTTTTCTAACTCAGAATTTAGGTATTATAGTTTTGAAATGTGAGTGTGCTCTTTTCTAAGTACTCCTTCTTCTATTTTAATCATAGAAAATTCATTTACCACTAAAGGAATTAATAAATAACAAGATCGTAGGTTATAAATTAAAACTTAATGATATCGATAATGTACGTACTTAATATGATAAATGTATTAAACTCTAGAATGTCTAATGGAAAACACATAATCTTTTGAAATTATAAATTTCGTTAAAAAAGTTATGTTATCGTTGATCATATTTATCTTCTATTTTTACGGAAATCAAAACTTGGTTTTAACATCAAGTATGTTAAATACTACCAAAAAACAAACACTGAACAAATTAACTTATTTAGATTGCTGTGCAAAATTACGGGTTACTTTATTTTTGTTTCAATTTCTCAAAGGAAACATCGTAATAAATAAAAATAATTGCACCCTTTAGAAACTAATTAAGAACTTTTATATATGAATGTGTATATTTATATGTTATGAAATTACAATTTTGAATATTCGTGTTTTTAAATGCACAGTAAACATGTATCAAGAAATGTATTTATTTCTTCATACAGGTGAAGAAGAGGATTAAGCTTAGAGTTAGATGACAAAGAAGGGACGTTTTCTCCCGCTGTCGCTATAGTTTAATCCTTTTACAATAGTTTGATGCTAATGACTGACATTTCCCTACTGTTCAACGTTGTAAACTAAATAAAATTAGTTTCCAATGAAAAGACTTACGTGGTATAGCTGAACGTTCGAGTATTAAATTGATAAATACAATTGCAACATCTTAATGTTTAAATCGATGTAAATATTTTAGTTTTAGGTGCGACACAGTGTACCTATTTAACACACTGTGGCCACTTTCTTAGTAAAAGAATATTAGCTGGTGACTGCAAAAATTAAAACTTGAAGTCATTTGCTACCCATTGATACCAAAAATATGTCGAAATTAAATATTTTATATCATGGTTTATAGACATATGAAAAATATACTTCTTGTCTATAACCATGTACTTGCAAAAGTACTACAATGAAAAATATATTGCTGCTCAGAAAATGCATTAAATCCACATTGAGTTAAATAGATCATTTGTTTATACGCATTCGGAAATAATTAGGGTTTTTTAATTTTTTTTTAATTGAAGGCTCTAATTAAAAAAAATAACAACAATAATAATAATATTTTGGACTATATTTGATATTTTCAACAATATTAACCGTTAAAGAGAGGTTTAACGGCGGGAGCCTTTACATTTCAAGTTAGATATTGTAGCTTTATATTGTGAATTTAGAAATTAATATTATATGAAATTGAATGTAGATTGAAATTAAATGTTCAGTGATTTATAAGTAATTCATATTTTACCAACCCGTTAAAATAAAATTAAAATATTTGTGTTAGTAAGGTCAGTGAAATGTTCTCTCATATGAATTATTCTGTAATTCTGTAAGAGACCCTTTTAAAATACATTTTTCAAGTTTTGACATTTATTTATTGTACCTCAATTATTGTAACATACATTAGATGTCACTATAAGTTTTGATTTAAAAACCATTTATTACTCAAGACAAATCCAACTTTTATATTGTATTATATTTTATTATTATATGGAAAATAATTCGTCAACTTGTGATTAAAAAAGGTGCATTTCTAAAATGATACAAATTATACATATGTCTTTTGCAGGATTTACAAATGCAATAACAAGTATAATTAGATTTCTCCATAGAGGTGCAGAAGAGGGTTAAATTAAAATCGCTTGACAAGCAAGAGAAGTAACTGTTCTACAGCTGCTGTTACACTTTAATGTTTTTACAACAGTTTCTTACTATGGTCTAGCATTTCCCCACTGTTCAAAGTTATAAACCTGATAAAAAGTGTTTCTAATTAAAATAGTTGGATTATAAAATTGAAAATAAAAGCATTATCTTTCCCCTTTTACCTCGACTTACTATAATATTAAAGGCAAGGAAAATAATCGGAGCCTTCAGTTTTTATATTTAGGGAATATTTTAGTGTTAGGTGTGACGGCGTGCGAAATACAGTTATAGTGTAAAACAAATTAAAATTGTATACACGTGAATGTTATTAGATTCCAAGTAAAATACGTTTTCATCGTATTGGGTTCCTAGTCGATGAATTATTATTTTCTTTAATTGTTTGTTGTTTTCAATTAAACCATTGTTATTGTTTTTCAAGATTAATATTATATTTCGTAATTACAAGATCTATAGTTATCATCTGTCACTGCTGAACTAAAATAAAAAATATTACTCAATACATTATCATGTATACAACAAATTTTAATTTTTGGACCCACAACGAATGATCCAATTTGATCAGATTCGTAATTTCTAGAGGATATTGCAGGGTGTTGTATTGTAGATCAGATGGTTTATTCTAATTAATTACCTTTTTTTTAATGTAAGAATTGACAAGTAAAAAACACAGGCAATGGTAAAAAAACAACTTTCCTATAAAAAAAAACAAAATGTATTTGAAGGATATTCTATTATAGTTTTGTCTCTCTACATATTCTTAAATTGATTGGTTTATGATTATAAGAAATAAATATCCTATAGATTTATTCCTAAATTATAACATATCATTTATTTGACAGATCTGTAACAAATAATCGGTAATCAATATTATCTTTTCAGTAGTCTGGTAATTCTTAAGAAAATGAAAGGGAACTCTTTATATTAAAAACTGTTCCATGGAATGTGAAAACACTGGAATATGGAATTGAAATTGTTTACAATTGTTGAGGTGTAAACCTTGACCGCTATATTATAGATATATTCTTCAGCTTTCCAACTGTGTTTTTAAAAATCTTGTAGAATTTATGCATAGTGATATATTAAACCTTTGTCTATGAAAACACATTTTTTGTAGATTTTGTGGAAGATTGATGAGATATATCTTAACTCAATGAATCGTCAAATATCGAAAGTAAAACTGTGAATTACATCTTATCCAGTAGTATAGTAGAGATTCAGCACTTTGCATTGGTATATTATTTGTCTAGGATTTCCAGTTTTGACAGTAACAGATTCCCTCGTGAAAATCTACTTCCGAGCATTATTCTAAATCTTTATATTGCTATGACTGGTGCATAGCATTTTACTGAGTATTTTGTATGTTTATTTTTGTGAATAATATTTAGTAAATAACAGGCAATATTTTTGTGTGTGAAAATGTATAGTAACAATGTGTTCTTAATGTGTGAAAATGTGTGTAAATTCAATGTTTAATACGTAATTTATCGTTTAAAGTGTTTTATTATGATTTATGATTTCAGTGTAGTTATTATTTTGTGCTTTGTGTTTTAAGAATAGCATATCTCTTCTTGAGAGATCTTTTATTACTTTCGACTTTATTTATTTATTTTAAATACAATGCCATAAAATACATAAGTAGGTAAAATTCTTATATTGTAGCTCATATTTTGATTAAATATATTATCATTTACCTAACCTAACCTATTATATGTTTTGTACGTTTCAGATAAAACTGGTTTTTTTTAATACAAATTTGATTTTGTGATATATATTTTACAGAATATTATTAACAAATAAATGATAAAACGTTTAAATATCTTAGAAAAATTACAAAAAAAAGTATTTGTATTATATATGGGCGTTTATGTAGAAATGTTATCTCTACTAACACCGACGTTTTTGATTCCAGACATACTAAGTCCAAACGTTTTAAAACAAACATTTTTTTGTTACACGTATAAATTTTAAAAACCTTTCTCTCAAATATGATATTATAAAAGTTTGATTTGAATCATATTAATATTATTGGGTAATTTTTCAAAATAAGCCTAACTTTTAACTATTTTCTAGTTTTCACAAAAAACTGATTTTTTATAACAATTATTTAATAAATTGATATTTTTTTACAGAATCTCATTGACAACTAAATGGTAAAACATTTGTATATCTTGGAAACAAATTACAAATGTTTTTAAAACCACCTTAAAATATTTTTGATTTCTGACATACTAATACCAAAAACTTTTTTTGTAACATATATGCATTTTTATACATCTTTCTAGTTTTTATCCATGGTATTTTACAAGTTGAGTTTCAGATAATATTACTATTTTTTGTGAATTAAAAATAAAACACTAAAAATGGCCTGCTAACAGAGGGTATCAGCATTTGCCAGTTCTCAGTTTTAGGGAATAAATATATACTGTAACATATCTACAATAGTACAATAGTAGTGTTGTGCGTTATTTATACAATAGTGCAATATATATATATATATATATATATATATATATATATATATATATATGCTATTGCTCTGGGTTATTTTTACGTCATATATAGTAAAATTAGAAATTAAAAAATATCTGGTAAAATGTTTTAAACAAAATATATGTTCGCATTTCTCAATATCAAAGGAATATCACATGTTTTATTTCTGTGTAGTGTCTATTTGAAGACTCCCCCTAAACCGTCCATCAGTATTAAATAACAAAAACCTAATTTTATTATTTTTCTGTTCCAGTTGGTGCTTAGTCGTTATGTTTCTCAAGAGCGTGAGTCTTATAGATAAGAAAAATCATTGTTCACATTTTTTCCACCCCTACAAACTTGTGACAGACGCAGTTAGAAATGAAATCTAAGGTTAATTTATTTATATTACATTTGTAAACTGAGTTGACGTACTTCGTGCGTTTAACTATAAATCTATTATTTATTTAAATTAAATAAACGCAGTGAGAATATAACTTTTACGTTAGATTTTGTAATCTATCATTCTCGTCGTACTTTGTGTAAATTGATTTTACAGACAAATATAGTTTATCGTCTTTCAAGTCTAAAAATAAAGATTTTTCCCCTTGTCTTAACACTTTAAGAGTAGAATAAACGTTTTAAGTACAGAAAATTTAAACTTTATGGTCGATTATATTTTAATTAGATTATTTAGAGATTTCACCGTTCATGTAGGTGGAAGTTTTTCATTTAAGAAAGGTATATGACTGTATTTTGTGAATTCATGTTAGTTTTTTATGAATTTCATTTATAGTATAAAAAGAGCTTTTTTCTATGAAATACTTCCCGTCGATAGTGGAAGTGAAGATGATTTTCAAGTTCTGGTTATAGATGATTTAGTATAACTTCTGACTTATTTAACATAGAATATATTATTTTATTTATTGTGTGAAATATAGATTTTGATACACGTCTTTGAAATATTATGATGTTCTAAGAATTTTGCAATAATTTACTTAAAACTATAAATTTAAAAAATGTATATATTATATTGTATGATCACCATTGTTAGTAAAAGGAATATATAGTGCTGTTAATCATAGTTATGTAGGCCTTTTAATAGAATACAATATATGGGTTTTACATATTTATAGAATAGAATATAAAGACTATATCATTTTTGGCAAAGTTTTTGTATGCACTTTACAAGAAATCAAACATTCTGTACCAATGTAAGTTTTCCTAAGTTGAAATATAACTGGAATTAATATTTTTAATTTGAATAAATCAATTTCCGTTTTTGTTTATAAACTACTAACGCCTATGACACACGTTCAAATCCAATCTTCAAATCGACCAGTTAAATATACGTTCAATCATTTTTATATATTTAAATGAATGATCGGACACATGATGAAATCTAACATCTAATATATGTATACAGGGTGCCTGAAAATAAGTTTGAAAATAACTTTTTTACCATTTGAGATGTTCGGGATTCTGTTTGCAGCAGTCTTTTCAGATAGAAGGGTCTAAATCAATGAGCGCAAAATGACAATTCTGAGCCTACGGAGGTGAGTGGTAGGGCTAACTCAAATTTTTTAAATGACACCTGTGATCGTGTGGTTCCTCATTTTAAATTTCTTATTGAGAAGGAAAAAATGACATCAATAAAATTAAATGTAACCACCTAAACCAAAATGGCGCCCAAAACTGTCATTGCACTTCCATTAATGGTTGTCTGAAAAGTCACCTTTGTGAGAAAAGTAAAATTTAAAAAAAAAAATCATTTCCAAAGTGTTGTTCAAAAAATTTATTTTCTGTTAAATTTAGAAGTCAATGATTTCGTGATGTTTTATTGTCTTGAGCTTTCCTGTGTCTTGTTTTATAGGTCAACCCTTATAATCACGGGAAACTTAAGTGAAAGCTGAACATGTCTCTCTGCATTATTCCTGCCAAACTTCCAAAGGTATTTCCTTCACTTTCACTTATTTGTATTTTAGTAGAGTGATTAACCTTTAGTAAACTTCTTGTACAGTGAATAAAAGGTCTAATTGTATTAACAGTGTATTTTATGTTGAATAACATTGACGTTACTTTAAATGCAACATTGTTTATTGTTTAATTCAAGAAAGAGTAGAAATCGACTTAATATTTGGATAGGTAAGAACGAAATACATCCTGATTATAACATTTCGAGTGTTTCAGTCATCAATTTAATACAGAATTATCAACGTACTGCAGTAGATGAGCGAAAGACAGGTCGCCCCAGTACTGATCAAGTAATTGAAGAAGGTATTTTGGCGGAATTTTCTATCCCAGCTTACCAATAGACAAGAGGAGTTGCTTCTAACCATAATTTAACTAATTGGTTGGTTCAAAAAGTAATATAAAAAACATAAGTTCCATACTTATAAAAAGAAATTAATACAAGATGATTTTGAGAGAAGAATTGAATTTTGTGAAATTATGACAAACAGATTTACATCAAGAACTATCTCTTCTGTGGACATATTGTTAAGTGACGAGGATTCATTTTCATTAAATGGAGCAGTTAACCGAGATAACTGTAGGTATTGGTTCCAAGAAAATACTCACTGATATTGGATAAAGACACACTCAGCACCCTAAGCGGTTAAACTTGTGGTCAGGGATAAGAGGTCATTATCTTATTGGGCCATTGGTGATCTATAGAAAATGAATGATGCTTTTTACAATGTATTGCTTGACACATTCAATAATTCTAGCTCTAAGCCATCCAACAGAAACAGCCTCATTTAACCCAAGTGTTCAACAGAGAAAATATATAACTTTTCAACAACACAGAGCTCCTCCACACTATTATTGAAATGTAAGGACCATATAAATTAGCAATTCACAAACCGATGAATAGGTTGCAGAGGGTGTATTGAATGCCTAGATGGGTCCCTGAATTAAACCCTTTGGATTTCTTTCTGTGGGTACATTTAAACTCAGTGGTGTATAATTCACAGTGTACTTCTCTTGAAGATCTAATAAAACGAATAAAAAAAAGGCAGTAGAAAACTGACAAAATTTTTGAAAATTGCGAGAATGCTTAGATCACAGACTGTAATACTGCATGGAGGTTCAAGGAGAACAATTTGAACATTTATGAGGCAAGAAAATATTATTACATGCTAAAGGTAAAGGGTATGATAAAAAATATAAATGCCTGAATTAAATTACATGGATGTCCGCTATTTTGGTTTGGGTGGTTAAAATTTAATTTACCTTATATCATTTTTCTCGTCTTGCCAAGACCTTTAAAATGAGGTACAACACAACCACAGGACCTATTTGAAAATTTTGAGTTACCACCACCCCCACCCACCGAAGGCTAAAAAATTATTCATTTTGTGCATATTGATGTAGCTCCTTGTACCTGAAAACAATGTTTAAACAGAATTCAAATATTTAGAGTGGAAAAAAAGTTAACAGCTACCTTGTGTATCTCTCTCTCTCTCTCTCTCTCTCTCTCTCTCTCTCTCTCTCTCTCTCTATATATATATATATATATATATATATATATATATATATAATAGTAATGTGTAACAATTAATTGTAATATATATATATATATATATATATATATAAACAACAACTGAAACTATTTTTTCCAGATATGATCAATTATTTTGTTTATTGCTAATAAGTTAGCCTAATGTCATTGCTAGCTATGTTGTTGTCGCTGTAAAGATTGGAAAACATTAAAATCCATCAAATGTAATCATTAAAAATGGGACAAACTCTATTCACTACAAATCGTACTGTCAAATCATCAAATCAAGTAAATGTTATACGATACAATGTTGGGTTGGAAGCATTTATACAAACAATTTGATTATAGGATTTGATCGTGTGTCTTAGGCTTTTTAAATTAATAACTTTTTTTTTGCTAGTGCTGTTGTAGTTAGTTTATAATGGATATTAAAATTTAAATATAGTCTACATATTGTAGAAAATTAAAAATTCGAGTGCAATATTAAAGTAGGCCTATCCAATTTACAAAAAGAAAGAAGTATATTTTTTTAGAAATGTTTTATATTTATATTTATAAGAAATAATTACTATAACTAAACGCAAAATGGAGCCTCTACTCACTATGGTCATGGAAGTAACTCCAATTTTCGGATCTACCAGTATATAGTTTATATCAACATTTAATTAGTAATTATGAGGTTGAGATATCGTAGCGTTCCTTATTTACTGCGTTCCTTAATTTCCACCCACTTTTCTCGTACCGACAACTAGGGTTTAGCAAACCTCGTATTTTTCCACAATTAAATAAGCTTTCAATTGCTCTTCTGATGACATAAACTCCCCTCGACGTTCTCGTAATAATTGAATTGAAGTTTAGTTTTAAAATGGAGGTCCTCGTTCACTTTGTGTAATTGCTAATTATTCTAGAAACGTTATTTTCTTTTACTTTAGAACTCTGGAAGAGTAGTAATATCTGTATGTGTTACAAGCATGTTTTGGTTTGAAACTGTACGTTAGAGTAGTCAAAACAAACAACAAATATTGCTGCAACTTCGAATTCCAGATGTTTTCTTCGTTGGAAAATTTTATAAATTAAACAATAAAGATTCTATACTAAGGAACTCTTTGTGATAGCTTTACCTATAAGGAAAATTATTTGTGATCCCTTATTAATAATTAATTGAAAAAGAAAACTTAGTAATAAGAAACAAATTCATCAACCTTGGACAAAAATGTAGAAAAATCAAACATTCTTGATTTAAAATCTATTGGTGTCTTTTTTGCATCTGTCCGTAGTTAATTTTCGTACCTATTCGTTTAAAATTCTACAAAATCATAAATAAGTTGTAAAATAAAAATCCTACTAAATGTTGGGCATTCATAGGTAGTTTCTATGAACAACTTCTTACCTCATTCTATGAAACTAAAAATTCTGAATATTACCGAAATGCACCATCCACGATAATAAATGAATGACTCGTGGCTAGGAAACTACAGTCTACAAATGGGACAACAAACCTTGAAAGTTTTAACTTTGATCGGATTATACAATAATTCGAACCTACCCATAAATATCGATTTCAAATTGAATTCATTTAATGGCAAATGTAGTTTTGTGATGAAATAAATATCTTCACACTACATAATGAATAGAATATTACATTTTTTGAGTAAAATAACAGATTTATAATATTAAAGAATGCAATTAATATTTTATTGATTTTAAATTCCATGCGTAAGTTAAAATTATAACTTGTGAAATAAAATAACTTCAATAAGTAATTGGCATGTTCGTCACGTTTTGTGCAGGTTGGCGAGGATGGGGTTAGGTATTATTAAGGATTCATTCCATTCAGACCTTTTTGATACTTACGGTGCATGTAGATGACGAATTCTTCATAAATCTCCAAACAGCTTGCTTTATAGCCAAATCATAGTTGAATATAGCAGCACTTAATTAAATATATTAAACTCCTTCTAAGTAACAATATTCAACAAGATATTGTTTAAGAATTTATTGAATGGTAATTTTAAAAATTAATATGTTATCATTATTTTTATACACCTTAACAATTAGAATGAATCTACTTGACCAAACAAAAAATAAATTTACGTCTACTTAAAAATTTGCTGAAAATTTCAACGTTAAAGACTTTCATTTTTTATTAATAATTTATTAAATTAACTATTTTTGTTTTTTCTCCTCTTATTAGAAATTTATAATAATTTCAAGGTCGCTCAGACCAATTGATCCACTTATCTCGTACTATATTACGACGTTTTCCGTAAGTCAGAAACCCGATCTTTAGATGCAGTCTAACAATTTCGCCCCCGAACCCAACATTTTATACTATCGAGGTTTTATTTTTATATTTTTGTAAAGAAAAACAGCTTAAAATTCCGTCAAATATATATTGATTAATATATGATTGATGTTTTTGTTTGCTAATTTGTGAAATTAGTAACCTTCTCCATCTTATAGTAATTACAATTTTCATAAGAAAAATACTTTCGCGTTTGTTGAAAATAAGCTTAAGTAATATTTGTAAGAGGAATGATTACGTTTGTTGAGCAAAAGTATATTGCCTTTATTCTTTATGTTTTGTTTTAATTGTATTGAATCACTTAGTAATAATATATTGACATTGATTGAAAAGAACAGAGCCAAATTGCCACGGCGTGATGTGACACATTTTTTTGACAAGATGTTTTCACAAAGTTAGTATTTTGCAAAAGACTACATATTTAAATATGAGTGGAATAAATATAGTGTAATTATTTATTTTCAAAATTCAGTAAAGTATGTTTGATTTAAATCTTTGAACTTTGGTGATACTTTGTATATTTACGGAAATATTTAAAAAGTGAAACTTTTATAAATAGTTGTAAACTAAACGGCAACTATGGTTTTTATATATTTTGAAAAAAAAAAAAAAAACTAAAATTCAGAAAACATTTATTATAATTAACCTCAGAATATGTGTATCTTAAAATCTAGGTGTTTACCAATAAGCATGTTTTTGTTATTCTTAAAAAAAGGTACTCTATCCAGTTTTCGTTACACGGCGAAAATAAATATTTTAACTCAAAATCTCTAGTTACCTTTTTGCATGCTGATAAGTTTATCTTTAATTTGGTTTTCGTTTCTTTTTTTCCAGGCGTACTTGTTTAAAAAGACAAGCCTTTAAAGTTATCAAACAAATTAACTATACATTAACATATAAATTAACTATCTTCTAAGATTCCCTGTTCAATATGAAAAATACTTACATAGAATGTTAGTTTTATATCTAAACATAAAAATGATTGTTGATTTGTTTTTGTAATGGATAGTCACAATTTACGTAACAGTTTTTATTATTTCCTGATTTTAAATATTTCTACTCGTTGACACGTTTTAATAATTTCAATTGAACACTTTACGGAATTTTTACAAAAAAATAATCATACTTCAAGATTGTGAAACGGTTATATAGGCTACGTAAGCAAATAAATATACAATTTATACAAAATTATTGTAAAAAGCCATTTTTTTAAAACAGTGATTTTTTTAAAATTGAATTTCCATTTATCAAATAAAATAACCACAACTACAAATTTTTTATTGAATAAAATGAAACATTGACGTTCAGTTGTATTAATTGAATATATTATTACTTATGAATTTATTGATTATTAATTTTTGGTTGTACGAGTTTCGTTTTTATTATTTCATTTGTAATTTCGTCAATTTTAATCATTGAAAAAATGGACTCAAAATAAAGAAAAATGTTCAATAGTAATTAATTTTAGAATTTTCAATAATGTATAGTCCTATAGGCTACATAAATTACAATAATACTCCTATAGTCCTAATAACAATTAAACAGGTTAAAAATCATATATGTTATGGGGGTAGTTTCAGCATCCCCATTAAAAGCATATGTTTGTTATCAATTTTATATTCATATAGAAGCGAGTAAAAATACAAAATAGATTTTTGTGATCTTTAAAACTTTTTATGTCTGAAATATTTTCTCTTAAAATTATACCTTAAAAGTAATCTCAAATTCGATTTTTCAAATCTTCATGAAAAAACTACTCTTTGGAGAAATCTATACTAGTCAATGATTTAAAAAATGGAGTAAATTCCAATATTTTTTGGACACATAAGCTTTACTATACTGTAAGATGACATTTCATATTAGTTCTTTGAAACTGTTTACCTTGAAACATAACAATATATATTGTTTTTACTTTACATTTTGTGTCCAAAGTGTATATTCATAAAGTATACACAATATGAATATTGCTGTTCATAAACAATAGACTATCACCTACACTTTTGTAACAATAAGTGAACATTTATATATGTAATTTTAGACCATCTAAAATTAGTTCTGAAAAATAAATTTTTTACTCACACTCAAATGGCTGAACAGATGTGCAAGGCTTCTGACTACTTGTGTACTAGGAAACTCCAATTGTTATTATTAAACCCAACAAAATGTTTAACAAATCTATAAAAACTAATTTCAAAATTTGGATGAAATAATTAGCAAATGTAGGTAGAGATTTTTGTAGTGTACAGAAAAGTTGTTATTATTATGAGGCGAAATGCTGTAAGTGGTTGAATCATTTCTGAGCACTTTGTCGTCACTTAATCCTACAAACGAGGAGAGGAAAATGTATTTAGACAATCTTAATCTGTCATAGGACATAATTGCGCTATGTCTCTTTGAATAAAAAAGAACAAGAATTCATTGGAAAGAATTCACTCTATCATAAATATCTTCTTTTTTTTATTATTTTTTTTTATTTTCTTTTTTTTAACGGTAGAATCTATAATGCTATAAATATGAAAATTTAAACGACACTCTAACCGGAGTGTTGTTCATCACTTTAGAGTAAAATTGTGAAATCAAAATAATTGAAAATGCTTCTCTTTTCCTCTGTAACAATGTCAGTCCATTTTACAGTCGCTGAAACGTCGGAAATTTAACGAAAATTTAAATTCGACTTACTGAAACCTTTCTTTGAAACGGAATTTACAAATTTACCAGAAAGTTGGAGTAGGTGAATTGCAATTATTATTTTAAAACGTAAGCATATTTCGTTTCTTTGTTAATAAATTTATTCCAAGCATATTTCATTATTTTTTGAACCTCTTTAATTAATAACCTATTACTATTTTTACTATTGTTTCCACATTCTGCTTGTAGGATAAATTTATATTTATAAAATATATAATCTAAAATATGTCTTTAAAGAATTACAAGACTCTTTGTAATATAGCTAAAGAAATACAGTATTTGACTCATTGTATTAGACTGTCAGTATTTAATATAAAACGTAAGATGTCTATTTTTTTAATGGGTATATTACACATACTTAAATATCTAATTTGGCTAGAACCAAAAATAATAACTAGAAATTGGGTATTTACTGTACTGCTCTAAGCAGGTACTATCATTGTAAATGCAATGATACTTGTACTGAAAAAATAATTATATAATTTGTTTTTACATAGTATGTAGGGAAATAAAAAAAAAGCCAAAAACAAATTACTGACAATATAATAAATTAACAAACGATGGATAAATTGTTTTTGAATTGCATCATAACTCAGTCGAGCCACATGTTGTAAACCGTAAAATGTTGGCAGACAATTTAATTTTCATCTGTTTCTCTTTGTGCATTTATTGGTTTAAATCCAAAGGCATAAATAATTTATTTCCTAATAACTAACCTTTATTGATTTAATGTGAAATTGACTATCCCAAATGCTTAAAATTATTAGTGTTATTGCAGAAACTAGGAAAAAATATCCTAAGCAATAAATTGATTATATCAACCAGTTATAATTCTTCTGTTAATTGTTTAGTTATTGTTAATTTAACTTAAAACTTTTTATTTTATTACTTCTATTTTGAATTAAAATAAAGATTATTTTTAGTACGACTCAAATAGCTTCATTTATTTTTATTTGATGCTTTTATATTACGAAATTAATAGAATTTCACATTTATTAAGAGATGTGTGCTTTGCTGTTAATATAATTCTATATATCATAACAATACAGATAAAACTATTTATGATTAGAATGTAGTAGAATATATTGACTAACAAAATTTCATCATGGATTTTATTAAAGTTTTAATTCTTTATCAACAAGGTAGTAAAATTAGTATCGCAGTGAACAGTTTGTGAGGTATGTAAAGTAAAATTACAGAGAAAATAATTATAACAAATAGGAAGTAGATTATGGCAGCGACAATGTATCGTATGTAAGCTTGGAGGGCTTTCAATAATAATTATTTAAAAAATATTTCCAACTGTGTCGCAGAAGTTTTTCACAAGTTCACGTACTGTAACACTAAATATTCTTATATTTTACCAAATGAAATACAATTAATATATTTTAATTAATACAATTATTTATTATTTTACATATCATATGGTGACTGTGAGAATTATTACCATTTTATTTTTTATATATTAGACATTTAGTTACAAATCAAAATTTTAATTTCATCAAAAATTTAGTACATCCAAAATTTAATTAAATTTTGTTCAGATACTTTTAAAGTTTTGGTTTTTCTCTTATGCAAAAGTAACACCACAATTTAGTTTAGGTCACTAATATTTAATTGGCCCACGATTGTGCAAAAATATAACTAATTAATACAAAATTAAATTTAAATGGTTGGCGGTTTCGATATAGATATCACGCAGACAGCTAGTTGGGAAGAATTTAAAGTCTTCTGACATTAGATATGCTACGTTCTAGACCTTTAGTTCGCCAAGAACAATTCAATTTCCTCCTTATGTAGCAAAGGACAATTGTCATATGAGAGAAGCTCAAAATTGCACCCTGCAGATCGTCGGAGCATAACCGAACTCTTACTGGCATTGAACACCAGCACGGCCGAGAGGATCCCCTTTATATGATCTATAACACCTCACCTATCTACAACACCTCACCTACAAATTAAAGAGGTACTCACATCTATGGTGATTATCACAATCCCCCCCACCCACTGAAGTGATCTGTGATGGAATCACAGTCTGTTATTAGTTGTTACTTTTCATCCGTAGAGCATTCCACAATAATTCAAGAGCCCTTGATGGATGCAGTATCCTTAGTCATAAGACAAGTAAATGAATGGAGTTTATAAATTAAATGGGCTTTTGTCACCATGACTTCTTACATCATGAGTACATCAGAATGTCTCTGGAACAGAATTATAATAATGGTAGGCAATGCACATCTCTTCTGGAAAAACATTATTAAAAGGGGTACAGGAAATCGTTTACCTTTGGCATTACCTAGTTCAGTAATCTGATCCTTATAAAGCCAGTTACCTCGATTAGTGCCATGTTGAAGCTATTCCTGTGGGAAAATGACAGAGAACAGTAGATGCCGCTTTACTGTGGTGGAGGTTGATCTGCAAGACCTTATAATTGTCGATACCCGTCCATGATAACTAATGTGACTTTCAAGAGTCCTACATTTTCTATACAATTTGCAGCCTTAATCTAGTTAAGACATCCAACGTCGACCAAATCCTCAAAGCTTTAACCTTTGGGATCTGCTTTTGTGGAAATTACCTTCCACTCCTTCTCTCTTAGAGTAGGATGGATTCCGCTTGTCTAGTAACTCCACCACCTGCTCGGAGGGGGTTTTCAGCAACTTTGGTTGTGATCTGAAGATTATCGTCTTGGTCTTGGAAACCTCTTTCCGGAGTCCTATACGCAACCTCATGTCTTCACCTCAAGGTAGAAAGTCGTTGACAGTTGTTTCAAGCAAATGTTTGGTGGTGTTATTGGAACAAGAGACGATAAACGTCCCTCTTACCATATAAGTTACGGAGAACACAGGGTAAAATCCATTCTCTAATGGAGCGAACTTGTCCATTGGTTCATCCTAAACAACTATCCCTGTTCAATTGAGAGTTTGGACATGGGCACTACTGCCATATTCATGAAGGAGAAGCTGTCATATTCATACCATCTATGTCAGGTATGAGAGCAGCTTTCTTGGTCTTGTCCTTTTTCCACATCTTGCGGGATCCCATTCGGATCCCTATTTATCAAGCTTAGCTCTAAAGTCCTACATATTCTCAGTGGTCGATCGATTTTTCCCGAGTTTGGTATTGCTTGATTGAGGTCCATCAACCTTGACCATAGTAGATGAGGCAGCAGGACTTCAGAGGGCTGCTCAGAGAATTTTATTTCCAGCAGAGGCACTAGGGTGACTGGAATTTTAGGGTAGAGAAGCTAGGGAATTATTCAGTCACACTGAGTGCAGTTTGCCAGAGAAGACAGATTGAAGCTGGAGTTGTCCTATGCTCAAAGGTAAGCTTTGTTTTAGCCACCCAGCCCTCGACGGATGTTGTGCCATCTTGGCTTGCGAATTAACGAGATTGTGACAACTCGAACCAAGAAGACATTAATTGGGCCCAGTGCCTCTTGAAAGCAGATGAGCAATATGATAGATTAAAAAGAAGATCCGGCTGAAGGCAGTTGTTGCTAGGTAATTCTCCTAGGGTATAGTAAAAAAGGATTGATTTGGAGGGAGAATGAGCCATTCTGTACTTTAGCCATTCTATACCGCGGGGAGGCGTATAAAATTTGCACATAGCACTGCTATCCGTCTTCCTACCCCTACCCACACTACAACAGAGAGAAAACTAAGTACTGCATAACAGCAGCTATACAGGACATAATATATGAACTAAGATTACGCTTAAATGATTTGACAGATTTGATTGAAGTTTTCTTTCTAATTAAATCTTAACATTTGGGTTACTTGCCTAAGTATAAAAGCTTTGATTGTCTCATAACATACCACACATATTTTATTTTTAAAACCATAAATTTCAGTTTGAATTTAATTTATAACACATTTTCAGTAAATATAATGATAGATTACTTAATATTCGTTTAGGTTCAAATAACTCAATATCAACGAGAAAAAGTTAAAATTAGGAGATAAGTTTATGAAGACCTAACCGCACATCCAGAGTAAAGAACGTTTAACCTGTTTATTTCTTTCTTATTATTATGACTATATATTTTTTTATAGAAAGAGAGAGAAGACATTCATTGACTAAGCCCATTAAATAAGTATCTATGAAAAATACACGAAAGATTATTCATTTGTAAGGTTGTTTTGTACTAACTGTTTTACTAATAGTTAGATTTAATTTAACAATATTGTCGTATCTCACTTAAATGTAGCCCATAACTACCCTAATAAAACTTTGTAAATTTTGAGATATCCGGATCTAACCTAACCTAACCTAAGGGTCATTTTCACTGACTAATTTTCATACACGATATTTATATTTATAATTTGTTTCCTTAAGCATTTGGAACAAAAAATGTTTTTATTCTTGTAAGAGAAAGCTTGTGAATCGTCATTTTTTCTCATGAATCTGATTTATAAACTTCATTTACAGTCATCATTAATAAAATTTAATTTAGGAAACTGAAATAGAAATGGTCATCTTTTAATTAAGTAACACGTTTTCAATGCAACAACAGAGGTATAAAAACCACCATTATCATAAATACCATCAGTAATGTTTTTTTAAATGAACTACAAAAACATAAACAACACATTACTGATTGAGTGAGATATGTAGGACAGACGTGGTACGAATGATACATTCTCAAAGGAAGTTAGAATATTGTTTGGTCTACTTGCAGTTATTCAGTCGTTTCTATAGTATAATCATGTTTATTTTAAGGTCATGTTCTTTTGTAAGGAATCGAAAAATGTTGCTTACTTGCATTAATGTATAAAATATAACAGGAATTTATACGGGATTGTCTCAGTAACAGGATTTTTAATTAATTGTAATGTGTTGACCTCTAATGTTCACGATCCGATACTAAAATTGATAAAACACTTTACATAAAAATATTACATAATATTAAAATAATATCAAAGGGGTATTTATAATTTTATTATTGATTTTGAGCATTTCAGAATTATAGTTTATGAAATATTTATATAAATCGATTTAATTTGTAATACCACTGAATTAAAATCCCAATTTCTATTTTTTAATATTTCTAACTTTTAAAGACAATTGTAGGAATATATTTGTAATACGTCTGTGTTAAAAAAAAAAAAACACCTTCATTTCGTATTTCTACTTTTGCCGTATTAACAAAACTTTATAATAAATAAGGCCTTCATCTTGTCACGTTGCCTCTGTTCTCGTTTTGCTTGTGGTTCTGTTTGGCCATAACAGACTGATTTGTTCTTCAACACATTTAGATATAAACTCCAATTTCTACGTTCCTCTTTGCCGGCTCTGTTGTTCATTGACTTTAGAAAGTCAATCACACAGATTAAAACGTACAGTTGTTCAAATTTGAATATGAACGAATATATTTGAAATATTTGTATAGTTAATTAATTAGGTTTATTGTGAAGTATAAATAATCAGCTGTTTCTAAATTAAATTAAATATGGATCTCCATATTTTCAGAAAACTTAGAGTTGTCAATGAACAGTTTGCTTCAAATCATTTTTATACTAAACCAATTCTTCGTAGTATAATTCCAATGGTAATTAAATTTTTTCAGTCTATTTTAAAGAAATATATTATATCCTTACTTTAGAAGTGATAGTTTCAATTGACAGTTTTTGCAGCTTAATATTATTATATATTACTTTAAAAAATTTCTTTCCTTTTTGTAAATGAACCACATCTGTTAAAGTCAGTTTTCAGTTAATTAATTAAATAGATTATTTAAAAATATAATTTGGATTTAATTTTTAGAGGTAATACAATAATAAATTCATGGTATAGTATAGTACGTACTAGGTTAAAGCTTGGTATATTTCAAAACAGTAGTAAAATAAACTCCCTTATATGTACAGTCACAATTTTTGTTAGAGTAAATATTCATGTAAAGTACTAATCAGTATATAAGACCCAGTGTTCTAATTTGTGCAGTGAAAAACCAAGTTTAAAATTTATGAACTCTTATTACTAATTTGGAGGAGCTAATTAGTGCGGAGCATATATTCCCTTTCCAAAATTGTTTACTAAACGTAATATAACATTTAATGGGAGCCAACTTTAGAAAGAGTTTAACTTAAAAGAAAGACAGCTTTAAAGGTTATTTTATTAGTGTATTGTTTGAGATATTTCGTGTATCTAATTTAATTGTAATAACGTATTACTGTAAACTATTAGTCTTCCGACTATTTAAATATTTTCTTTAAGAATTTTGTATCTGTGAAAATAACCTTCTTTGCTCCAAAGCACACAACATACCTTAGAAATATTAGGTGTAAAATGTAATTAATAAGTACTTGTAGTTATAACGAGATTGAGAAGGGGGTAAAATAACAGCAAGATTAGAAATGGGTGAGTAATATTAACACGGTTGGGAAGGGTCAGGCATGTAATAACAAGAAGGGATGGAACGTGCAATAATAACAGAAACGGAAGCTACTTCCAATAATAACAAGATTGTCATAATATTTGCTTTAATTGTATCAAAAGTAATTGATGATTTGTCACATTGCATATTATTGTTTACCATGTACCATACAAGAAACCTACGTTTACTCTAATACATTTAAATAAATTTTATCTTTCGTAAATCGTACTCTCTTCTAACAAATATTTACCATCAAGACAGGATAAAATGAAACTAAAATTACCTCTACCCGTAACTAATTATACCTGTGCCCGTAACTTTAAGGAAAAGTGTGGATTAACTAGCATTGGAAAAGAGCTCTTTAAACGTATAATTGGAACATTATACAAGACACTATCGCTTCGAGAGAAAAACAAATATTTTTCAGAAGATATTGGGGAAAGGACATTACAAGAAGATAAAAAGGAATTATTCGTACATTTTTTATTGGAATACAATGAAAGATTGTAATGAAATAACGTTCACGAACATTACAAATTATTATTTATCTTGTATATTACTATTCCACACCATCATAAGATTAATGTTAAGCTGCATAAGATCTACTGAAGTTAATTGCCTGCTATAGCTAATTGAAAAAAGCTAATTTTAAACATATGTTTCAAACATTTTAAACATACTATATAGTTTTTCTTTTGAAACGTCTGTAAAACGTGTCGATTTCAACCTATTATTTTTGCATGAGTAATTATTTTACATCCCTTCTGCAGAGCATTAATTTATTATTTCAAAACTAGATACTAACACTATCCAAGAATAATTATTCTAAATAATGCACCCTTTTATTTTTAAGTTGTAATCAATACAATTTAGTACCTGGAATGGAAAGTTTCTTTTGCCCAGAAGTTCATTTTGAATTTTCTTATTATACTTGAAACTTAGATATTAACTCGTTAAAATAGTAACTCGAAGTTGATATACTTGAACTCAACAACGCAATTTTTTGTTATTATCAAGACACATTGCCACAGTTTTGTATAAGTTGAAACTCTTCTATCAATAGTAATATATATATCATATCAGTATTGCTGTAAGTGGTTGATTAATCTTTTGTGCGACATCTTATCAAAGGCAGGCGATACATCTAGAAATATACTCTAATATACTTTCTTTTCCTCTAAAAGCATTTTCTATGACATCCGTTATTCAATGTACTTGATCAATAGTTAACTGCTTGCCTTTAAAGTCAAACTGATGCTGAGAGATCAAGTTTCTTTCCTCAATTAAAGCTTTGTATTAAACATGTTTATTATAACGCATCACTGTCATTATTCGTTTTATAAGGGATGGGAACATATTTTAGTCAGAGTGAAAATGATGCAGCAATTGTAGCAATTCTTCTAGTAATTGATTCGTGATGTCATAATAATACGTTTTAATTAAATATATGTTTTTGCTCTCGATTTTGACTCGTTGGTTGTACATTATCTCCATTTCATCTTTCTTCTTAAGCTGTATTATGTCCTTGACCACATTCTCTCTGGGAAAACCTTTAATGTTATCTCATATTTACTCAGGAAACAGAACTTTCTTTTCGTTACAAGTATTTGAATTCTAATACTGGCAGCTTCTTTCCAAATTGTGAATTAATTATCTTTAACAGCCGATATTATTTTGAGGTATGTTGATGAAATTTTTTACATTTTATCTTTTTCATTAACTATTTCTCGCACTTTGTTGTTGTTATTATTCTAGTTTTAAGTTATTTGCTGGGTTTTTCCGTTACTGTTGCATGTAAGGAAGTATTGAAATGGTGGTCTTATTCCTCTAGCAATTGCGATTTTTTTAAGTGGGTCCTACAATTTAGTTAATTCCTAACAATATCTCAGTTTTTTTTTCCTCCTCCAAATAATCAGTTTTGGTCTTTCATATTTTTAGGAATAAGGTTTTCACCTAAAGATAAAATGATAAATTGTTTGCCTACTGTTTAAAGAGCTGAATATAAATTTCGTTGTTTAAATTATTCTTTATGGACAAACTACTAACAAAATTTGGAAATATTTTTAGCATGAACTCAAGAAGGAGTTTCCTGCATCATTTCAACTTGAATTTGATATGTTTATGGTGTCTATTATTTGTTGTTGTTATTATAATAAAACTCAGCACTTTTTAATTATTATTTTTGTCAGGAGGGTGGGCAAAGGAAATGGTGAGCAAGCAACCCCAAAACTAATGGGATTGAAGCGAGCGACTTGGTTTCTTTAACAATTAAGCTGCGAAAACGTGACAAGTATTGTAGACCGGTTTAAGAATAGTGTAAGAACTCCTCGAAGTAGTAGGATAAGTTATGGTAAGAAAAGAGATAACAAAAGTAACTCGATATTTTTTTTAGCGATTACTGAAGAGAAGTTCAAGCAAGATTCACCACAAAGAAGTCAAACCACTACTACTACCTCATAATGGACCAATAAAAAACTTTTAAGAAACATGTACGTGATAATCTACTTCGTAAGTCCAAAAAAATATATAATGGATTATTGCCATAATCGTTAACACCTAGTATCTTTAGCCTTTGGGAGAATGAGGATTCAGACTAAGATATCACAGTAAGTAGCTTTAGCTTCACAAATCTCTGAAAAAAAATCCAATATTTGTTGCTGATTTTAGGGGCATAAATCCGTTAAATATGCTTTTGGAAGATGTCGCCGAATATAGTTACACGTTAAGTTATTAATAATGAAGCAGGGAAATGCAGTTGAAAACTATATAAACGTATAATTGAAAAATAACTCATATAACAAGAAGACACACAGAACTTCATTCGTATCAGAAGAAACAAGACAGTACCATTAAAGCAGTGCAGAAGAATGTACACATTTAACAGATTTAGAGCTTTTAAAATCTAAGATTGAAGTATTTAATCATACAGTCGTAAATATATCTAATATTAAACATAAAATAACTAAATATGATTTACCCATGTTCTTAATTGTGATAAAAATAGAAGAAAATAATAAGGATATTGATAATATTGAATATCTCCTTAAAACATAGATGTGTTTTAAACCTCCAGGCAAAGATGGAGAAATTGTCAATGTCTAAGTTACCAGAGATAGGGTCACAATAAAAACTTCTGTAGTAGACAACCAATGGTGTAAAGCGTGCAGGTGATCACCATACTGCGCTTTGGTTGAGTAATTAAAATCCAATCTAGTTAAAATGTGTATCGTGAAACGGGAATCACCTAGCAAATTACAAGGTTGAGAAATCCAATTATAACACAAAATCTAATGACGTACTATCTAAAAAAAAAAAAAAAAAATCCAAAACCAACAGATTAATTATTAACTTTAAGAATTGAACAGACTGCTGATATTACACAACTAAAACAATTATGAAGGGTCTAAACTTAAAAGAATTTAAAACAAAACAGGTTAGCAATCTGGAACGCCAGTACCTTGTCTCAACATAGGTAAGAAATTCAAACTTTTATTGTAAATCAAAAATAGACGTTAGGGTAATTTCCGAAATTTAGTTCACAGACAAATTTACCTAAAATTACACATTTAATTTATAGATTAATATACTAGGCTACTTATCATACCAGACAAATTGTAATCACCATCAAGACCAATATAAAACATTATGAAAATGATAAGGTTCTGTATGGATATATTCAAACCAATAACTTTATTTTGGAAGATTGGGATGATCCATTAGCTTTTTCAGCCATTTATCGTTCAATAAAGCACTCAATAGGCTAAAAGAAATCCATATCTTAGAATTATTCAAACTTCGATTTTTGTTATAGAACTTCTGGTTATAGAACCAGAAGTCGAGAAATTTATAAATGTATTCCAACTGTAAATTTTAAAATTATTTCTATAGGGGAGCCAACATATGGGCCAAAAGATAGGAAAAAAGGTTCCTGATGTCATTAACTTGGGTGTTGTGAAAATAATAAGTAACAAATACCAAAGAGCTGAATTTATTATATCTGGACTATTAATTATATCATTCATGAAAGTAGGCCTCAACCTTGGTTGAGCAACGCAAAAACAATCTGAGATTTTCCTAACTAAAGTTTTGATGAATTTTTGATACATGTATATCACTGAAAACATGAGCAGACACAGGTAAAGTCCATATTTTATAACATTAAGGGAAAAGATTATTTAGAAACGTAAATTTTGGAAACAATATAAGACTACAAAAGACCCTAAAATAAAAATTAAATTGAACTGAGCAATTATAGAGTTTCTAAAACTGAAAATGAACAAACCATAGAGAGATGTCTCACAAACTTGAGTGCAATGGAAGCCACTGACTGAAGCTACTCTTTGACATTTTATGTTTTATATTTTTACTATAAAAATGTATATAAACCCTTGTTTGCAAGGGGTGAGTATTTTAGTAGGGTAGTTTAGTAATTTAACCGTTGGGAAATGTTGTTTTGTTCAAGGAATAAATTTATAAATTAGTTAGTTGTAGATTGCTACTCAACTAAAATACTCGACCTGTGTAACGCGGCTATGTGCCGAGTTTTTAATCACATGACAAGGTTCGAGACATAACTGGCAAAAGGTCAAAGGATAATGTTTTGTTAAACGTAAGTAACATGTAAGTATGTTAAATTCAACTCCGGTTAAAAGAAAAATCTAAAAACAATTTGTGTATTAACCACCACTCGTAGCCGCTAATAATTTCCCAACATATCTTAATAGAAAATTGATGTGCTTTACTAAGCGTAGAAGCACAATGAATTCCTCCTCTTTGAGATCTGTAATGCTCATCTTCTTGGTTGGTTTTGAAGATCTATTCGGAAAACTCCCCTAATAAGTTCAAATTAATAATACTAACAATTTGGTACATATAAGTAAAAAAATTCGTAAAATTTATCTATTCCGATTTCAATATTCTTTAAATTTTAATTAAAGATGAACTCTGTAATGAGTTATTTCCTATTGAAAAACATTTTAAAATCTGAGAACGAAATTTAATCTCACTGTATAAATATTAATTTAATTATATTTAATTTCAGGGTTGATATTTAAAACTATTTGTTTGACTAATTCCTAATAAAATGAAAAGTTCAAGTGATTACCTTTATAATATAAGGAATTAAAACTATTATAAGTTGCCGTGAGGTGTCAGGAAGACAGACTCATTATTGATTTTCACAAGTCGAAGTTCATTTTGAAAATACTGACGAATTTAAAATATCTGCAAATAAAAATATTCGTAATAACAGTAGACAGAAAAGAATGGCTCTATCAACGTCATTGATACCTGCAATAATTATACTACTTAATTAAATTAAAAAGTTTTTTAGTGAATAAACCACAACCAAAATATATTCTCCAAGTTCAAATATATTTATAATGTTTTTGTTGATTCTTAATTGTTTCTTTTATTCTTCACGAACTATGTGATTTCTATATAAATTACTATTAAAAGTAATAAGTATATACAAAAAGCGTACACACACACACACACACACACACACACACACACACACACACACACACACACACACACACACACACTTTTTATTACAATTAATGACTAGTTTGTAAGTTTCAAACTTTACTGCAAGTATCATACTATCTTTCTTCCTATATCATTTGAAAAGTTGAAACATAATTGAAAGAAACACGGACAAATTAATAGTCGGTGTTGTAATAAAAAATTAAAACTATATCAACCTACTGTATTGTCTTCTTCAAATAAAAATGAACAAAAACTTTACTGCTTAATCTACACTCTATATGAAAATAGAAACTAATTCGCTTACAATTCGAGTTTAATAATAATCAAACTCTATTACAGTAGTTAAGCAAATATTTAAATATGTATATACAACTCAATTTTGTTTTAGTTACGGGTTTTTTTTTAAGGCAACTAAATTTGTTCCTTTAGTTTTGTTAAGAATATAAAGTGAAATGCTTCATGCTATTCTTAAAGTTATTAAGTTTCATCATCGTCTACGTGCCTAACAGGCAGGCGTCTTGTCGAGACCTTATCGTCCGTTAAAGTGATTTCCCAAGAGTGCTGTATATTTTTAAGAAGCTTCATAATTCTGACATATAAATATAATAACTTACTTAATACTGATTTTCCTTCACATCAAGGATCCACACGGAGAAAGGTTGAGTTCAGCAAGACAGTTTGTTGAATAAAGATGACACTTTTGTATAATATAATAATTATTTATTTGAACTTTGTTTTGATTCTTTACAGTCGTGTTTTGTAACTTATGTACCTATGTATATTTATACTTTCTGTTTGACGCCGTTAACTGCATTTCTTAAGTTTTAACTAACACACCCGAGAATACCTAGTCAAGAGTTTGACGAAACAGTTGTTATGTGATACATATTGACATATCCTAAATATGTCAAGAATAATAAGACTAATTATAAATAAAAGTTATAACTGACAAATATACAAGTGACCATTAGGCATACATGATGTATTGGAATGTAATGAAATAACAAATTAATTGATTTAAATTGATATGAATAACAAATAAATTGTAGAAAGTTTGTTATAACAAATATTTGTATGTTTATTTTGTAAATACTACAATGTTGTTTGGGTGTCAAAAGTATTGTAATATCAACTTAAAATATAAGACTGACGAGTATAGTTTAAAACGTAAAGATAATAAATAAGATCAGATAGTTTATTAGAATATGAAGTCGTATATTCTGTAAATAATAGATTTATGTACGCTTGATTGCTTACCTGTATTCCTCCCTTTGTCTGTAATTCGTCTCAGTGGTCTGGCATGCCATTCAATGATGGAATTATAAAATTCTACATTTAGATTATGTGAGTCCAATAAACACCGAAGTTTGAATGGCAACATAATTTTTCACTGTTGTTTAGGATGAAAAACATCAATGTTCCTGCGACGCTTAAATGTGTATTTTTCATTAAATAGGTTCCTCATCCATTCATCTCAAAAATGTTGATCTTGACATCGAGGTGGATAGTGTTATTGCTGAAGAAATCACCATAACAATTGACTTTAAGCTACATCTGACTCAGGCATTTTACACTGTAACCTAATCTTAGGTATGATAAAATTTCTCAGAAAATATATTGGGAAATAAATTCACACTTTTCTAAGTTAAAATTTATCTAAGATGTGGGAAATCAGTTGTTTTTGGGGATAAGCTGTAGTAGTAGTAGTTGTTGTTAGTGTAGTTAAATATAAAACAACAAATATAAGTTAAGTAGGATTAAACAGCCAATGAAAACTTGATCAAAATTATTTATCATCGTCAAAAGAAAAGAAGTGTATATATAAATTCCAGCACAAAAGAGGAACACATATTTGAGAACATATTCAGTAATTAATTAAAATATAAGAAGTAAAAATCAGTACTAATATTATATTTCTTTTTGAATTTATTGTTTCACAATTGTGTAAAAATAAGCGATTACTGCATTTACTATAAGTATGAGGACATGTATTTTAAAATTCTATCGACAAATAAGGAAACATATTTCTAAAATAATAGTATATTCCATCACTAGGACCAAAATTGAAGATTTTCGATACAAGCTCAAGTTTACCGGAAAATGTGCGAGGGTCGAAAAGCTTCTTTTGGTAAAAGTGATGACCTATATTTTTCGTTATACTGCGAATAACATAAGAAAACAATCTCTCAAAAAACAAAATGTTACAACCTATTTGCCTTCAAATCGATGGTAACACCTGTTTAACTGTTATTTACAATCGAGAGTATTAGTTGTTTTTATAGATGCTTTACAATCGTTAATTAATTCGTATAAACGAAGTAACAGGTGATGACCTCGACCTCAGTTGATGCTTTTAGGTCCTAGGACTAAAAATAACAACTTTAGCATCTCAATGCATGTATTGAAAATAGCTGTTTTTGAAGCAGTATGACGAAAAATAATTATATTAAATAACAAATAAAATCAGTTATGAATTTCTTGTTTAATAAACAAAAGATCTTGACATACAATTAAACGTTTACTATTTATATATTTTTAGAAACTAAAATAATGTAAAAACAATCCAAAACAAAATAAAAATTTCAACTACTAAAGATTAGATTAAGAAACTTTTTATTTAACTTAATACAGATAGGGGGAAGTAGCGTTTTCGTTTAATAAAATAATCAATGTTCTAGTTTCCGACGAAAATAAGTTAAATAAAACAATTTTAGTATGTTAATCAAATGTTTTAAAACTGTGTTTTACATTTCTCGTGCTTTTATCACTCTCATAAATTTATTTTAGTTTAAATTGATAATTATTGAAAAACAATTATCAACACTTGTTACGTTTCATTAACATTTAAAATAACGGAGTTAATTTATTTAAATACTTGTCCATTATTTACCTTGAGTAGTTATTTCTTTCAAGTTTCATTGTTATTGAACAGCAAGTAAAGTTTAAATTATGAAAACGTTATGGTATATACACAACTTTGGTCTCTTTATGTTATAACAAAATTGTGTTTTTCTTCATTACTCATTTTTGTAAAAACACAGTCATTTTGAAATTTACTAACTTATGTTTTTGGATAATGAAATTGTCCATTGTTTGCAAAACCAAACTGACTAATTACAATAGTTGAGTACCGTACTCCTACTGTCTGCGATCCACGAGAAAGTCCCTGAACTAGAAGACAAAGCAGCTATGCGTTTCAGCAGTATCACGATAGTTTGCAGGGTTCGAGCACGCTAAACACTAAACCCAGTGCCAGGGTTGTAAGTTTTATTCTCACATACTTGTCATACCTCTTACAAATTACATGTTATCTTTATTTTAATTTAGATAAATAATTACAATTGTAAATGTAAATCATCACTTTGACTGTGTTGCATACTTCTTTTTCTCTACTAACAATAAAGTGTTTAATTGGTTGACTGATTGACAAATTCCCAAAATGTGAACCAGTAGACCATTTTGATATATGTTTACAAATAAAATTCAATTTCATAAAAAATTGTTAATTTATAACGAGTGTGTACGATAATTTTGTTCTAAATATTTTCCGTAACATTAAGCTTTCTGTGTGTTTACGACATTTGCTGAGAGTGTATCCAATTACGTATCCTCTGACCGCATAGTCTACTGCGTATTGTTTGTTAGTGGACTAGTATGGCTCAAACTTCTGTATTATATCTACTAATATAATAGTAATGTGTTTGCGAGTGAGTGATTCAAAATGGACTATGTTAGGAAGTGTGGTTCAACTATGCATAGTATTGAACGGGAAGTTATTAGACCTAATAATTACAAAATAGTGGAGTGGATGATCAAAACTTATTATATTGGTGTTAAAAGAAGTTGAGTGAAAGTTTTAAATTATTGTAATATATTTTAAGTAATGAAAGAGGTAGAGTTGGAAGTTTAATTAATTTAATTATAGGTTGATGACAAAATCAATTCCGATATAGAGATTACCTAAATATTAAAAAAATACTTTCTTCAATTATGAAAATGATACTCGGCATTATTAATACCTCGCATTGGTAAGTGATAAAGTCTATTCTAAGGAGAAATGTGCTCTGTCATTGGATTTCGGAAACTTGGTTAATAAATGGTTTAACAATTTGACAAAAAAACCGATTAAAATCTCTAACTTCTGCCAGTTTAACAGATGAAGTATCTGTAGAAGAAATGGGAAATTTAAGGAATAACTAAAATATAGGGTTGAGGTTGACTCTACGAAACGAAAAAATATATTAGGGAAATAAAATTTCCCCAATGTATCGATTTAAGCTTTGCATATAGTGTTACCAAATATTGACAAAAAATAAGAACAGCTGGAAAAATAGTGAGATGATTAATCTAAGCATAGGTTTTCAATCGATGTATGGTTGTACCCGACAAACATGTAAGACTACTGTATATTTAATTGCGTAACCCTGCTCCTGTGATTGTAGAAATTTACATATCCAACGACAATCTTGGTGCCTGGTTGTTGTTTATGGATATGAAAGTAGATAAGAACCAACCAATCTGTTCAGTATTGAATTTTTTTTTAGTTGAGTTGAACTATTTTACAGTTATTTAAATTTTGTATTTAAATTTTGTACTAATTTAAGTCGTCTATCCTATACTATTTATTGACTGGGTACCTCCTAAATCATTTTATTATGTTCCGTTCATATATATATATATATATATATATATATATATATATATATATATATATATATATATATATATACCTATTCATCCCATTATGTCAAAACCAAATTGAGTTGCCTGCATGAACGGAACATAATAAAATGATTTAGGAGGTACCCAGTCAATAAATAGTATAGGATAGACGACTTAAATTAGTACAAGCAAATAATATCCTAAAAATGTAACAGGTTAAGTTACAACGACAAATACCTACGTAGATGTTGAAAAAAATTGTACAAAACCCCTTGAATTAAACTATGTGGATTAACTATAAAGAAGGTGGCGATGTAAAAATATAATTGGGCATAACTTTATAAAAACATTGTAAAACTAATTTAGAGCTAGTTCTTTGAAGAAATGTATTTTGAGAATTACCATTATTGCACCACAATTTCCATAAACCATACCTACTTACTAAGCTACTTACTGAAAATTATGGGTAAAGGGGGAAAATAAACAAAATATGCATACAAAATTTCGAATTCAGAAATAACTAATAAAGTAATTTTTTTAACCATAAAAAAAGTTGTATGGAATTTTAGCTAAATTTGAAAAAAAGGACGAATTTACTAAAACGTGGTTTTTCAAACTAAATAGGAACGTAAATGCTTGGACTTCACATATTTTCTGAAAGTGGGTATAGAAAAAGTTTAAAACATTTTAGCAAAAGGGTTTTGGCAGACAGGAAATAAGGAAAAACGTGGATCGCAAGCCTATCTGATACTAACTGCAACGCGATATTGTTGCTTGGGGGATACTAGGTATTCTGTGATTAGAGTTAGTCTAAATTAAGGTTGAATTCTGTAGGAAAACGTGTTTCCTCATTCCATAATGTCGTAATTTCCCAATCCCATATCCGTAGACCAATTATCACTCAAGCTAGGTACCAGCTATTAATGAAATTAATTATAATAAACTAAGAGAGACCTACATTGAACTATTAAAGGAATTGCTCACAAACTCAAATTTAAATATGAGTGAGCATGGCTTTAGGCACAATTCTAACTCGCTCATTCAAGGAAATATATTTCCTTTGTGCGACACATTATTTGGCCTTCACAGACAATACCACCGAGGAATGCCTATTCCCGAATTCAGCCAGACATAATAATTTCGGAAACCCGGTGATTTAAATGTACTATGTTAATTCGAGAGACTGGACACCATTCGATCTACCGACACACTACACTCTCTGAAGACACAATCATACGTCACAGCTATTGTGCATTCAGCCGAGAAAGAAGACACTACACGTTGTGTTATTAAACAAAACTCGGCCGTTAGGAGATTAGTGTTAAGGTGTTGCCATAAGCGGCCGCTTGGTTTAGAAATAGCCATAGAGTGCAAAAAGTAGGGCCCAAATAAGTAACCATGCATCATATAGGTAACTCTAAGTTTCACAGTCACCCTCTCCCCCTTTATATTTGAAAAGACCCACTCTAACCTCTGGAGCTTATGCCGATGAAGAAAAGGGTAGGGAAGATATTCGAAGACATCATTAAGCTAACTGGATGATAGAGGACCTCTAGGCCGATAGACGACAACTCTACTAATATATAGACGCGACAAATAAGTTCTAAACGGAGTGAATTTACACTTCGTCACATACTTCAGGACAAGGGGTTTCAAATGGAGAAAGTGCGGTTCAAAGATAAATTAAAATTAACAGAAAAGGCATGTTTTAGGGATTGGAGGTTTAATTACTTAAGAAAGAATAAAAAGCATAGGGACAATAGTGTACAAATATTTTTCCTTGATAAAAAGTTGGTAGATGCGAATCTGAAATTCCGTAACACGTAGCAGCATGTGAAGGTTGACATCAATACTTTCGAACATGAATTATTCTAACTGTTTGATAGTAGTTGAAGTTTTTTCAGAAGATGGCTTTTTACCTGGTGGACGTCTTATTTATAAAGCGCGTTGTTAGATTGGTGATTACCACAGTAAGATAAATTCTTTTCTATTAGAAAATTGGATGAAATAACAGGTTATTCCCAATTTACTTTTACAATCTGTTCTTTTTATTGATAATGTTCCTTATCATGGGGAATATGAAGACGAGGTACCCAATAAATCAAATACAATAAAACTTATGATTGAGTAGCTCAAAAGATACGGGGACATTTTTGACAACAGTAATACTTGAAAAGCAGACTGATTAAATCTGCTCAAACTTGTCAAGAAAATATATAAAATCAATAAACTTTTGAGCATTCTTGGCCACAATTTACTGAGGTGTCCAACATATATGTGAGATTTTATCACGATCGAGTTCCTATCGTCTAAAATAAAGTACTAAGTACATTTCAAAAATACACTTGGGAACATTTCATTAACCACTGTAACTGCAGCGAACTTCTAAACGAAGCACTGGCTGCAGTTGGATCATCTGACTAGAAAAAAATTATTTGCATGTAAAAATAATTGAAGAAGAGTATCGAGAAAAGGATGGTATAGTGGAAGACGCAGTGGATGAAATGATAATTTGTTTTGGAGAAGACAGTGAAGACGATTCATCGAAGTCGAAAAGTTTGGAAGTTTCTACTAGTAGTGATGTCAGTGACAATGAAGACACTGTTGAACTAGCTCAACCACTATCAGATGATGATTAATTCAACCAAAAAAATGAACGCCCACAAGATGTAGTAATACAAAATTGTGAGTTATAATCTTTTACAAATACTACTTTTAAAGTATGGTAAAAAGAGATAAGTAGTTATTACATAAATCCAAAAAAGACTTTTAAAAACAATTTGTGTAAATTAAATTATTTTATGACTTTTTTAGTCTCATAGAAAATAATAACCTGTTAATCCATACAAATCTACGGTATGGTTGACGTGGCAAGCAGTTGTCGTAGTGCCTGGAACAAGGGAGATAGGTTATGATAAAAGGATCGTCTCGTGGCTCGCGTACAGTAATATCAGTTGAGAGTTTACTAACACACATTAAGTTATGTCTATTTTACATTTACATGGTGGCTGAAATGAAATTACCACACTTCCTACAACATTGTTTGTAAAAAAGATAGCTAAACACGTTTGCAACAATCTTTTTGTAGTGTGGGATTGATTTTAAGAGCTCACCATTTTAAATCTGTTACTTAAGGAGAAAGACAAAAAAATCAAATGAAACATATGGTGATATAGTGATAGTGATTTTAAAAACAAGGAGAATAACATGGATAAACTTTTATGGACACAACCTTAACTAAAATGGCGGCCGTTAATTGATTGAATTATGATAACAAAATTGCATTTGTCCACATTGACTATTGTTATTTGAGAATATTTTCAGGTAGAAGAAGCTACCTCAATTTTGTTCTAATTTTGCGCTCCTGAGGGAATGAGAGTGACTATAAATTTAAAATACGTATTTTGTTGATCATATGGTACTTCATTACTAAATCTTAGTAATACGAAACGAATGTAATAAAAGAAAAACAATAATTAAAATATGACGAATTAAACCCAGCTGCCGACAGTATTATTGAGAAGATATACATCTCTGCTGTATTCTCAAATATTCAACAGAAATTAAATCGTATTCCAACATTACGCTTATAATGTTGCGGCGTTTTTAAATTAACAGTTTCCAAACCAATTCTTACCTTCGAGCAAAGAATAAGTACTTAAGCCAATAAACCAAATAAGCAGAAAATTAACCATCAAACAAGAATTTATAGTTAATGTAAAAGCTACGAGAGTTATGAAAGAAGGGTAGGATCTCAACCAGCATGTTCGGATCTCTAATGAGTGCCAAATTGCGACCCCTCCGGTAATCTACAGAGAACGTGACGAGCTTGATAAGTTATTGTCAGTTTATTTCGACTTGATTTCAGGACAATTTAAAAGACCCTCCTCAAAACTTGAAAAGTAAATTACAGTACAAAGGCATTTATGGATTAAGCTGTCCTACAAAGGAAAATATGTAGTAGTGGAATAATTATTATACTTTATATATTATTTTATAAAATCAGAATTACCATTGCATGATAATTCTACAATTTTATCACTAACTACTTTACAATGAAACATTTATTCTTCCCCTTTTAATTATCAGTACTTGTTATTTGTGATGGACAAATTGTATTTAGATAAAAATTTTCATTTAATATAGTATTATAAATACAATACGCAACCACATTTTCTCATGAAAGGATAGTAATACTTAGTTTAGAAGATAAATGATTTTCAGTCTCGAATATAAAGTTTTGGTATTATTCGGAGTTTACAATAACTCCAGATAAAATATATTTACAATTACAGTAGTGTATATTTACGAATCTGTCAATGATATAAGTCAACATTTATTAAGTCTTATACTATTAAATGTGCAATGCACGCTTTTAGTGGACGTTTTTATAGAATTATTTGTTAATTAGAAAAAGGCTCATTCTAATCAGATTTTCGAAAATTCTTAAAAAAGTTAACTATGGTAGACAATTACACATTTAAGTATCAAATTGAACTGTAAAGGGTGAATATTATTGATTATATCGTATAACTAACTAAATTTGATTGCAAAAAGGAAAAAAAATATATTTATGCTAAAGGATAATTGTATTAACGAACATTGATAATTTGATAAAGTCTGTATATCGTTATTACGAAATCAGACTTTAATGGTAAAACAAAAGAATTATAAATATGGTTGAAAGAGGTGATCACGTGAAAAGACTAAACTTAGAGATCCTGAAGTAACCGATAATGGAGAAAATTTTACAGATCGTTATGTGAGGTAGGACGTTGTTTTCACACAGCAGATGTTACAAGGTTAGTTGGGTTTCACCAGATAGAATATTATAAATCTAAATATACCCCTGACTAATGTACGAAGGAGATCTCTTTAAATGGTAAATGCAGGTTAGGTTGAAGTAGCTCAGTGATAAAATTATCACATCGGTGTTTAGAATAATACATACGGCAATAAGGTTCAAACGTAATATAACCCAAGGAGGTGTTAAAGTAGTGGAGGATATAAGAGAAACGAGAGTGAGAACGTGAGTAATGTTGAAAGTTTAGAAGGAAAAATTAAAAATAAATAATTAGAAATATAGAGTGGAAATTCTGAGATTAATTGAAAAAGGAAGATGTGTATGAAAGCGTTATTGTAAGATAAAATCAAGAAATAAATACTGGCACTAAAAAAAAAAAAAAAAAAATCAGATGGAAAGATTAAATGAAATGTAAGAACAGACTAAGAGATACAATTTAAATTTTCATTTGTAGTATTAAGACGGGCGAGAGTACAATTATTTATTTTTATTCCTCTCTCTGAATGGATAATCAAACTACTATTACCATCGAGTTAAGTTGAATGTGTAAAACTAATCTCAAAATATTTAAAATACAAATTGCAATTACAACAACATTTGTATTTGAAAGGAAATGTCAACTAATTGTTTTTTCTCCGTTGTTTTAAATATGTTTTAAGATTGAGTACCTACGTTGTAAAGTTTATACATTATTTATTATGGGAGAATTATTACTGAGGCTTTATTAGTCTTTTGGCACGTCAGCTATACGCTTATTTTGCTCACATGTGTTCAACCGATCCCAGAGCCTCTGACGAACTGTGGAATCTTGCGTAGGGTTTCTATCAGAATCTTCGTTTGATTTCTGAGGTCCAAAGATTCTTCTTTTTCTGGACTCCAGAACTTCGCAATCAAAAAGACGACAAATGTGCTGGTGTGTCAGGATCCTGATCACAGAGACGACAATTAGGTGAATCCTACCTTGTTGAAATCCCTCCGGAATCGTAGCAACGATCTGTCTCAGTGACTTTTAGTTTAACTGAACAAGTACTTATGCCATTGCAGAATCAGGTCCCGAGAGAAGGTGTTTTCCTAATTTCTAGCCATGAAGTTGTCTCCATCATTTGACCCTTCCCTGTCCAATTATCTCACCGCACTTTTTGCTATTGAACGCCTGATTTCGCAAGCAGGTTCTGGTACACCAGGCAGACAGTGGTTCCCTTTTTGGTCAATAGGTCCGCCCTATCATTTCACCTCTATCCTGTAATACACAGGTACTCATCCCAGGTGCGCCAAGTTAACAGTTAACAGAATACATAGGGCGAGGAGGGAATACCATACCAGTTTGGAAGAAATTTCTATAGATATGATGAGTTTGATTGATCCATGGCAGACTACGATTATTTGTATGTCCTTACCTTTAAGGCCTTCTTCCAATCCTTGATGTACGCATATTTAGCTTGCACAAATCTTTTGAAATACTCTACAATACCTATCTAAGTTAGCTTCAATAGTTGCCCCAGTGGTATGACAGTATCCACTGATACAGAACTGTACATCATTGATGATCCGTCTGTGTACCAAACAAACTGTAGTAGATGAAATAGTTGCTTGCCACCTTTTCAGTCATCACAAAGCCATGTATTCATTTACCTTCAAGTACAAAATTCTTACATTAACCAAGGAAATACAATAGTCCGGCTATTCAACCTCTGTGAATTATTGGGTTTTAAATGAGGGCTGTCTCGATGCTGTCTTTTAGAACTTCCTTACACTTGCTAACAGAAACCTGCCAAAGAAACCTTACTGTGCTAATGATTTATTTGGATTACCCTGACTACCCTAGTTTCCTCTTCTCCATTCCACTAGGATTGATCAGACACAATCTCCACAACCCGATGTGTGTGCTCTGTAACCAGAAGCTGGAATGAATGGACTCCAGCGTAGAGTCTTCCACCAAGAAGACAATGAGTAGTCCCTTTTGACCTTTCATTAGCGAGAGAAACTTCTAGTCATTCACTCTATGAGATGGGTTTTTCCATCGACCATGCCCACTATGGTTTCAGGAGCTTGGCCTGCCAGGTGACTATGTGATTTGAAATCACCTTCGTTACCCTTAAGACTTCCACCCTGACACCGGCATTCGCATGCTCTCATCTCCGATCAGCTCCAGGTTTGCCACTTAATCTGAGGACATTAGCCAGATTAAGTCTCTGGTCCTCAGTTATGGTTATTTACTTGGATTACAGCTTTTTGGAAGATAAGGCCTCACTGAAGGTTTCAACATGTGTAGATGTACGACCCCCACCACTTTTCTTACCTTCTGAATGATAGTTGAAGAAGATATAGAGGACTCCTCCCTTCCTCTTTTCTGTCCAAGTTCACTAAACTCTAATTGTATGGAGAGGTAGACCAGTTTCTGATGTCTTAAGACGTTGGCCCTTGGAGCTAGTTCCAGGTCAATTCCTGTACCTGAACTTTTTCCACATCCTCGGGTCCGAGAACTCACCTTTAGATGCAAGCTTAGCTTTAAGGGCCTTCTTGGGCACCGATTTGGTCCTTTTATTTCTTTACATTCCCAACCCGACCAATTGCTTTGTAGCTCGTCATGCTGTGACGCGAATTGCGAATTTCTGTCGCTATTGTGGTTGAGTAGGAGATCTCCACTTCCATTGGAATGGGAAGAAGCAACCCCTCAGAACTCACTTCTATTTGGGTGCTAGTAGAAGTCTCAAGTGTAGAGCCTACGGCTTCTTCAGCTGTTTCTATACAACCACTAGAACCCTCGGCTAAGATCTCAGAACGGACTTCAAATGATGATTCTCAAATCTCAATAGATTTGTATTTGGTCTGTATATATCCCATAAACGTCTGACGAATAGCTACCTAAGCAGAACATTCCATGCCCAGGCTAAGCTAATAATTCTTATGGGAGAGTGGAATCACACTGAGCTTTATCTGTTAAAACGGGTAACATGTGTCATTTATCAGTTCGGCATGGATAGCCTACATCTTGGGATTACGCATTTTTTAATCAGGGTTTACTTCCCTGATAGATCTGTCGTATTTGGTCTGGAACAATCCAGTGGGGACCACCTCTAGTACAGCGGAGTTCATTAAACACTGGGACGCATCTTATTGATGCATTCCACTATGTCGGTCGTGAGGACGTAATACCACTCCTGAGATTGAGGAAGCGACCATCTCCTTAACTGAGAGATCACCTCCCAAACTCTCGACCCCAAATTTATTTTTAAATATACACCTTGAAAAGTTTATGCTAATACATAAATTTAACAATTTTATCCCCACTGAGGTTCAGGCTATATATTTTGTATAACCTAAAGTTATTGGCAATATACAGGTTAAAATACGTGTGTTTTTTTCCGTAAATTACTTCATATTTTAATAGGTCGCACTTACCTGGAGAAAATTGTATTTCTTTACTCTAAATACCGCGACTTCAATCTCTAATCGGTGCTGACATTAACCCCTAAAAACGTTATTTTTAAGGAGGTGGATCTTCTCGTCATTTTAAACGTTGTTAGTCTCGTTTTTTTAAAAATTTTAACTATATTAGAGATATTGTGCTATTAAATTAATTGACTGTTTTGTTGATAAAAATGTGTTTTATAGTTCCTTATGCGATTAAACGCCAATACTACAATAATGATTATTCTTACAAACTTTAAAAGAATGTATTTTCTCTAAAAGATATGGTTAATGGAGTAGATACTCGCTTTCCTCGCCGGCCAACTGATCTGCATCGAACTAGCTTTTGTGAACTTACCGAGCATTAATAGGTTTATTCGTCCGTTATGCAATATTTCAAAATGATTTTAAAAAACATTAAAAATTATTAATTGAAATTAAAACAACTCTCAAAAATGATTTTCTTTTGACTTTACCTATGCAATATGTTATTAATAAATTGAGACTAATGCCAATCTTCAAGAATGTTTGTTATTTATGGTGTTTATAACGAATGATAACGGATTGTGACCACGTGATTAAATCCAAACCATTGTTCATCGTGTAATGTTGTGTATAAGATATAAAACCTATTTGGAATCACTTCCGTATAGTGTAAAAATTGGCTAATTGTAAGGAATAACAGACTGGATGAACTTAATCAATAAGTAGACTGGTGTATAATTCTACTTAGGTCAATGTTTTAATTTAATATTTATAATAATTCTATTTGTATAAACTAATTTAACATTTTTAGTTTTATTAGTCATTTAATGCTTAAACAGAAATAAGATTGCCGTTATTTTTGGTCCATAACTATTTAAAAATGAACGTAATTTAGTATTTTATTTAAGTTATATATTATCACCTATCGACACAGACAGTGTATAAGTTTAAACATTCAACAAATATAACAAAATGTAACAAATCACCAGTATAACATGACAGTGACAAGAAATTCTTTCCAAGCTTTCGAAAACGATAATCTATTGGGTGTCAACATATAATGTTGAAGGAATGTCTTTGACAAATTGAGTAAAACGACTTGAGCTCTTCGTACTTCACTTTTATATGAAGACAAGAGACAAATAATAATCTCCAGAATCAGATCCTTAGACAGCTTGCCATAAATCCATGTCGTTACATTGACACAATTATAAATTGTCATCTGATTAATTTTATTTCAAACAGAATACACATATGTTCTTTATTTAATAAACTAAAAGTGTAAATTATTTTCATATAGCTCTATGATAATAAGTTCTACAACAGCCATTTTATATTTGTATGTACAGAACAATCAAAAATTTAATTTGATGTGTTTTATGCAGCAATATAGATATTACATTATGAATGAAATATAATAATTATTTCAGTAGAAATACGACACCAAACCTAAAAAAAATATTCTTATGTACACTTTCATTATGAAAAGATTTCGTGTGGAAATTTAATGCAGTTATTCATGGATATAGTTGGAGGATTTTAACGAGAGAAAAAAACAGAATAATTGTTTGTAAACATTTATTAATTCTGTTCCTCCATGAAGTTTCGTAGATACATCACGTAACAGAAGAAATATTTTTATTACGTAAATAATTTTCTAGCGGAATGCAGTTAATAAGCTGATGTAACAGAGCAGATATTTCTTTGTCGCTTTTGTGGATCCAATCGTTTGCCGACATTTTCTTTGATAATAATTTATGCAGACTTGCAAACTGCACAAAGTGAGCTATTGTATTAAGTAATTACTAGTTTGGGTTATTTCTTGTTGTGAAAGATATGTTAATTTAATATTTCAAATCTTCACAAATTATCTATTGTTCGAAGTTTGGTGAACAGTTAAAAACAAACTTATTTTAATTATTAATAGAACAAGTTATCTGAATAACAAATTTCTACAATGATTCCTCAATTAAGTAAACTATTATTATGACCATATCAAGAGATATGTTGGTTTTTTATCAAATATTGATTAAATATATAACCTCTAGAAATTAAAAACCTAATTATCGAAATATTCCCAAATATTTTGTTTCCCCTTAACTACACGGAATGCAAGACAATCTCATTCATTCTTGCCGTTAATTCTCCTGGTAATGAATTCTCAGATGAATTATTATATATTTGACTTACTGAATTTATAATATCCAATTACCACGTATAAATAAATAAATGATAAATAAACGATTTTTGTGATTATGCAACCTTTTTATGCAACATTATGATGTGTATCTTATTATGTATTTCATATCGTATTTAACGATATTTAACGTATTTGAGTTTCATACAAAAGATTAATATATTAATCTTACATTTAATTTCCCCCCCCACACTTTATTGGTTTTCAACTAAAATCTAACCAATCCATGACACTCTTAACCTGCGTTAGACTTATAGTTTTAGAACGATTGGAAAATCCGTTCTTAAAATAAATCCATTTGTGAACACAATTTATAAATTACTCGTCTTAAAACATCTCTATTGATATAAAATTAGGGGCACCTAAAACAGTAAACATTAAGAAGAGTATAACTAGGTTATAGACGACTTTGATCGTGTGGAAATCTTATAAATAAAATGAACATAAACTATACAAGAAATCCAAGAAAACCCGATCCAGTATATCGGTTATTTGTAAATGTTTTTTAAATATTTATTTGGCATTTGAAGTAATGAATACTAAAAAAAATGAGCAATACTGAAGGAAAAATTGGATATGAAAATGATAATTAATTGGAAAATGTTTACTAAATATTCATTTTGTGTTCTTTTAAGAAGGAGTTCTATCCAGTACCTCCGTTCGTTAGTAAAAGTCGGGAAATGGATACCTGATAAAATTATAATGTCAATTAAAACGAAATAATCTAGCTTCAAGTCTCAGATGAAATACACTGGTACATCAATTACAGTGACATCAGGGATGGGACTAGTATGTCCACTAAAGCCCTTTTTTTATTTGTCAATGAGTAAAGAATTATTGATGTGGGGTCTGAGGAGAAGGTTAGAGTTTCTTGACTATTCTGATAATGTCTGTATCCTTTTGCAAAAGTTCTAATGTTGTAAAGTTAATTTAGTGTTGTGTTTTATGTTGTTCGTATTGCATCTCAATAAGATGAAGACTCCTGTTGTTTATTTAGTGTTGTGTTTTATGTTGTTCGTATTGCAACTCAATAAGACGAGTCTCGTGTTGTTCTTAACATTCTGAAAGGTAAGTGTAGTATAATATAAAGACTTGTATGATTGATCAAAAGAGAATGGAGTATCATAACATTTCCCTATGCAATGAAGAAACTTCAGTGTGTTGGCGATATTTAGATAGTTGTTGGAAAAGTAAAGATACTTACTATTTATATATGGCTACATTGCAGGGTTTTTATGTACGCTAAATCATAAACTAATATATTTCCATTGTAATGTTGACGTTAATTTTGTTTAACGAAATAATTATTTTGAATACTGGCAAATTTTAGTATAAGCAAATGTTTCAAAATCTACTTTGTAGAGAGAAGTAAAATCACTCTAAAAAATTATACAACTAAAATATATTAATATAGTCGAAATAAATAACGATATTGTGAAACAATTGGTTGGGGAAACAAAAATTTTAGCAGGTCTTTAATGACCGTCAATGTAACAACATGGCGCCCCCTTCAAAACGAGACTAAAATTTTTAAAAATATTTGTTTCATTTTTGTACTGCACAATTTACGTCATAATTTTAAACAAATTGTCAACAATTATACAAAAGGGAGAAACAAAATGAATCGAGTTCCAAGTTGTGTTTAAGTCAATTACAAATCAGTCGGAAGTAAATATTATATTTTTATTCGTCCCGAATCTTTGAAATACAAGGATGAAAAATGTATATTCTATATAAATAGCTTATGATTTTAATACAAGTCAATTATTAAATTTTCGTATTAAAATTGTTTACAAATTATGTGGAATAAAAATATGCCACCAGAACTTCTCGTATTCAGAATAAATTTTGTTATTCCGTTTAAATTAGTCAAACTTTGAACAAGTTTTCTGAATGGTTGAAACCAATCTTAAAATATTTTTAAAAAAGTACAAATTACTATTACAATAATATTTTTATCTGGAAAAAAGTCAACTAATCGTTGTTTACCCGAAGGTTTGTTTGTTTTTTTAATCGTCATAATTTAGCAATTAGTTCGATTTAAATCTCAGGTATTTGTCGCTGTTCATACGTAACATCGTAAAAAAATGAAAAGTAGACATGTTTTGAGTCCGTCCCGTTGGTTCTTTTACTTAACGGCTAATTCGCCTGAAAAATAATATTTTTTCAAGTTATTTGGTGGTAAGCTTGATTGTTTGTCGAATGCAGCCAAATCACTCACGAAATACCATATATTGATCGTCAATGATTGCAACAATATTATCTTACGACATTGAAACTGAGAGTCGTCCTTTTGAACAATTAATTTACATTAATGTAATTTGTCTAAAACTAACAGTACAACAGGAAAAGTGCGATGTCGTGGACAGGAATTTTAACCAATAAAAGGAAGTCTATTAGTTTTGAAATTATATTTTTATAATCAAATTCATATATCTAATTAAAAGATAGAATATTTAATCAGATTATTGTAACCAGGGGCTTTTTAGTGAATAACCCTATAAAATGAGGGTCTATTGTTTATTTTAATTATACATTATCAACCTTCGGTGTATAAAGTGTAGTTCGAAAGGAATAACTAATATAACATCATCTTAACATTATTACCCTTATAAATTCCTCTATAATCACAGTGACAAGACATTCTTACCGAGTCTTTAAAGGCGATAATCTATTTGGTGTCAAAAATCATATTGAATGAATTTCTTTGACAAATTGATTAAAACGACTTGTGCTCTTCCTACGTTATTTTTTTATGAAGACAAGAGACAATCATCTCATGAATCCGATCCTTGGACAGCTTGCTATAAATCCACGTTGTCATCCTGACACGCTTAGAAAATGTCGTCACGTTTATTGCATTTCAAACCAGAAAAAACAAACTTATTACTTAATTCCATAATTAAACGCATTCCTTAAACCTATTAAACTTATTCAATATTTTGATAACATTAAATAATACATATTATATATTCGTGAGCCAATAATTACTACGTTTAATTTTTTTAGTATAGTTATAGAATATGAATGAAGTTGAAGCACGTAAATGAAATATAACTATTCTCATAGTGGAACCTCTTACAAAACTTAAAACGGATTTTGACAGTTTTGATTAAATGCCTCACTTTGTTCTCTACTTAAAGTAAAGGAGATTTGGTTGGACTTTCTTTATTTTTTATTTGTTTATTTGTCCAATCAGAATTTGAATTAGTTAACAAATAATTATAACAAAGATAGATATTGGAGCAGGGGGGGGGGTGTGACAACTTTGCATGTATGTAAAAGGTTTTAATTAAATTTCTTAACAGCTATTCTAGATTCAAAATTGGTTTGGTCAAGTTATGTCATTTCGTTTATAAAAAAATCGTGATAAATTACAATAAGTTCTTTGTAATTTAAGGCCCAAAATCACAAAATATATAGGCATTTCATTTGTATTTTAGGCCCGCAAATGGTCCCAAAATGGCTCAAAATTGTAAAAAGACATATAAAATGGACTTTTCGCAATAAAGTTTCATGTTTCTGTTGTTATATGTAATATCTTATAACGCTCACTTAAAATCAAAAGCAAAATACTGATGTTTTTTTGTCAGTCGAAAATTAAAGTCAACCATTAACACGGTCTTTTATTTTGTAAATTATTTAAAATAATATTTATATATTTAAAAAAAAAGTTCAAACGTGCTACACTTGTTTGATAAACTTTTCTAAGTATAAAATTATGAAATGAAATCATGTTTAACAGCAGTCAATGTCCGTTTTCATTTTTGTAGAAATTGTTCTTCAACAGTAATTTCTTGTTATTTCCAATTATGCACATTGATATCAGTTATTAATAATCATATTTCACTAAAATTTAAAGGAAAATGGTAGAGCAGACTCGAAGATAATACGACTTTCATAAAAGCTCCATGCCCATTTTTTTTTCGTTTTTGCTGATAATTCATGAATTGACACTTTTGTAGATAGCGACCAATATGTTTCGTTTAAGTACTTAAAAGCTATAATTTAACAATATTTGATTTTACAAAATTTGTTAAATTTTTACAAATTTGATTTTTAACAAAATCGTTTCAAACCAATTTTTAAAAAAATCAGAATTTTGTGAGCTTGTCTTATGATAACACACCAAATTTTTAGTTATAAAAAAAGAGAATAAAACAGCTGAGATATGGCCAAAATATGCCTACATACCAAATTTTATTAGCTCGGAGGACTTCAAACAATAAATATTACTGCGGAAACTTGACACTGCTATTTGATCCATCACATAACTTTCTCAATATTAGGTGTGGAAGAAAGCAAAAAGCTTAAAACGTTATGTTACAAATGTTTTTTTATTTTGTAACATAACGACCAAAACATCGACCAACGATGACCAAATTTTAAATTTCTTTTGTTTTTTAGTGAAACCTATCATTTGCTGACTAATAAAGAAGATTTTTAATATTAAACTTTAGGAAGATTAGGAGACTAAAATGTTGAGGCAAGTAGTAAATTTACTTAATTATTTGTAATTCCTTTGTCCTTAAATAATAACAAAAAAGTAGTAATATTAGTAAAAATAAATAAATAAATAAAAATTTACCAATGTGATAAAATACGTATAATAAAAGTAATACATATTTTTTTCCTTTTAACTAAATAAGTCTGTATGAAACCAGGTTAAGAACCAAAGTTTACTTAAACATCGAATGTACATTTTCCGTTTATTCTCGGAACAGTGCCAGATATTGAAATTGATATAAATAATCACTAATATAAATAAATATATTTCAACTTCTACAATTGATCAAAAGTATTTTGCCAGCATATTTAAATTTGTAGTACTTAATAAATAGAAAACATTATTTTCATTATAATTGTATCATATATTAATATATATATATATATATATATGATCAAAGTTTCCATTTTGTTTTAATTGAGTGATTATGACACTGATCAAAAGCTGATTAGTGATATTTTGTATCACAAACTAAAAGTACATATTTTATACCTTGTTTGCTGATATAGTATTTTTTCCATACAATGACAAGAGAACTGATGTCATACATTGATAGAACTGAAGTATAACAATTTATTACAAACAGGCAATCTTGGAAGTAACGAAACAGAAAGTCGTGAAGACAGCACCGAAAAATAAGTTCTCCACAGTATGGGAGTCAACAACTCATATTTTACCAAACGTAAATGGCGAACCGTACTACATTGGCTTTCATTTGTTTTTATCTAGGGAAAGTGGAAGTTTTCAATATTTTTATGACACAGGAACACTATATTTCAAACATTCTGCTCTTACTTTTTCATGTTTTGTGTAATAAGTTATTTATTTTCCTTTCGTGATCTAAATTGGTCTGTTTTATTTCAAAAATAATCATTTATAAATTAATGAGATGTCTAAAACTTTATGGAATTGTAAAAAAAAAACTAACATTTATTTAAATGTAAAACAGATTAGCATTAAAGATAATGAGGTTTTTAGTTATATTTATGCCATCTAAAAAGCTCTTTGACTACAATCTGTATATTATATCTTTTTTTTTCTTCTTTTTTTTTGCAAAACTTAAGAGCTGTTCTAATACTATATTTCATGGAATTAAAAATAATAAAATTTTATTTAAAAGGAAAATATATTAACGTTATAGAGCATAAATGTAAACGTTTTTATGGCATTTCCAAAGCACTGTTAATTCTGTGATTACTTTCTGTATATTTGATCTGTTTCCCTTTTTATTACTTAAAACTGGCAGCTGTGCTCTTAACATATTTAATGTAATTACAAAATAAGCAAAAGTTTAAAGATAAAATAAATTACCGTTAAAAGGTATAGATTTTATTTAAGGCATCTCCAATGTAATGCATATTTAATCTGTATATATATATATATATATATATATTTAAATCAGACTCCTTATAATTTAAAGCATTGTGTAAACAGCACGTGAAAGAAAATTATGTGTTGTAAGTATGTCACAAAATACCAAAATAACACGAAAAGCTTTTTGACATTATATTCAATAACATCTAGTTCCCAAGAGAGATTTTCATTTAATCTTCAAAACCAACCAAGAAGATAAGCATTACAGATTTCAAAGAGGAATGGTTTATTGTGCTTATACGCTTATCTAAGCAAATCAATTTTCCATTCAATGATTTTATGAAATTATTAGTTACAAAGAGTAGGGAAAAATGTTTAATTGTTTTTAGTTATTACATTTAGGAAAGGTAAATTCTATGTATTAATTTTTATAATTGCGTTTGCCAAAACGGTGTTTTTTGTTTCTTTATCCTGGCAAATTTGTGTGAATTCTCTTACAGAATTTAAGGATATATCTCCGCCATGGTAAGATGAATTGCATTTTTATTGATTTCTCTTTATTATTTCCGTAGGTAAATTCAAGTTACCCTTATAAATTCACGCCATGTTTGTCTTTCTGAAAGTCTTAAACCAGCCTACACCAACAAGACGATAATATATATTTCAAACTTTGCATTTATATACTTTATATTATCCCACATATGGGAAAAATATAACGGTAACAACAAAAAATGACTTTGGGGTAGATAAGGAGTAAAACTATAGAGTTGGAAAATGTTATAGTGGGGGTTTCGAATAAAACTAGAATTAATTCTGATTACGAATATGTATGTTGGCCCTAAACCTCATGAGAGACTGTCTACATGTCTACAGACCTAAAGTCTTTTGGTTTTAACACACGTTTGACCCTTTTATTTATATTTATTATGGCTCTTTCGTTCCTACTATTAATCTTCATGATTGTTTTACCAATGTTTTACCAATAACTAACAAATCAGAATTTTAGTAAAGATTGCGAACAACACAATTACCTACGTAAACAGATCCATTTATGTATAGCCATATATAGAAGGTCCTAAAGCTATGTTACGGGCGGAGTGGAAATAATAATACCAAAAACACATGACTCAGACGGAATGAAGCTTAGAAGTGGTGCAGAACATCCTGTTCTAAATCCAAATAAGAATTTCTTTCCGATAATGTATTCTTTTCTAGCCAAGAAACTATTAAAGAACATATTCTAAAGTATAACAGTTCTTTAAGCTTTTTGAAATTATTGAGCCAGTGGCTACACGTGACATGTGGGTGTGACTGGGGACTAGAGTGTGTGAGGGTGGTGTGTATGGGAGTGTTGGTCTGGTGTTTTGAAATTTACTTGTGATGGATGTTATATATTTCTTGGTATTTTTATTTGTCTCCACTTATTTACACGGGTTTTTTCTACTAGTGTTAATTTTGTAAAAACTTATCTGCCATCATTATTGCTTTTTAAATTTTACTTCTCTTACGTTTCACCGCCATTTTTAGTGTCTTCTTTATATCACGAATTCATGACGCAAAAGTGGTTTTTTACAAGTGCAGGACAAGTATTGCAAAACCTACATGAAGTAACTACATTTTCGTGTACAAGGGTGGTTTTTAATTTGTTTTTTAAATTTATTTATTTTAGTTTAAATATTTAGTATATAATTTATATTTAAATTAAATTTGTCCTATAATTATTTTGAATAAATTTGTAATATTTTTTTTACAAAGAAAATAAATTAGTTTAAACGAACAATGATATTAAATTGATAATTAACATTATAGTAAATTTATTGAATTTTCAGTTTTTTTTATTAAGGTCCCCACATTTTTATTAACAGTTATTTTTTACTTTTATAATTGTGATTTTTTTAAAAACAATTTAAATACCTATTTTAGACTATCAGTTACTGATAAATAGCTGCTGGTGGGAGTGTAGACAGTTATTGAAAGTGAAATTAAAAAAAAAAACAATGCAAAAACATTCCACAAATTTCTCACTCACCCAATCCTAAAACCAAATAAAAGAAAAATTATATTCAACGCCAAAAATGTCGATTCCTTGTTATTAGTGAAAAAATTTAAATTAACCATGGATGGCATCATTGATAAAGTATTTAAATAAGGTCTAATTTTGTTTCGCTCGTATCATAAACACATCCTATTCGCAAAACGTATTTGATTAAAATAGAGCTGTTATTGATAGTGATCAAGGTCAGTTTTGCTTTTGGCAATTACTTATGAATCGTAACATTTTCTCCATGAGATTTTGTACTCGGTTTTTGGTTATAAATCTTCTAATTTCACTAAAATTTTTTTTAAATCGGTGGAATTTATTTTGAGAAATTGCGTCTTTTATAACAATGACATGATCGGTTTTGGGATTTTTACCGATCACTCACAATCTGGCATATTTGGAGAGATGGGTAATAAAATGGCATAATATGCTTCATTTGGGTATTTGGAGGCTGCACTTAAATAAAATGTTATCCAAATTATTTATAATGCCGATTTTTATAAAATTACAGTTTCGTGAGTCTTTTTTAAATATCGTCAAATTATGAGTTATTGAACAAATTTTAAAAATCGTGATATATGGCCAAAATAAGTTTAAATACCAAATTTGATTCTCTAAATCCACACATTTCGGCTGTAGTGCATTCTACATACGACAGACGCTCAATTATCATTTCAAATAATACTGAGAGGACCAAATTATTATTTTTATTTTCTCATATATACTTAGTTCCCTGAGTTAGAAGTAGTGGTTATTGGTCTGTCAGTCTGTCTGTTTGCGCAGACGCGGATCTGTTATAATTAATAAAATATCGTATGTAGGCGTAGCTTGACCATATCTCAAGACTTTTCATTTACATCAATAACTCAAAACTTAGGTGTACATCTCAAATAAAAAAATTAAATCTAAATTGAGGATATCTCAAACTCTGCTCTAACGATGTTGAACGAATATTGTTCAAATGTAGCTTCTTATAAGGACCTAAAAAAAATGTATTTGTCGCCATATGTCCAAAGTGACGGTTAGGGGATTGAGCTGTGTAAAGGAAGTAATTTCTCAACATTTGTTTTTACATTTTAGTGAAATTTAAAATGAATAACTCAAAAACGTATGTAAAATCACAACTAAAAATAATTTTATCGAGTTAGAAATTATTGGAAAAAAAAATTTTTTTTTGACCACCGCCATTATGAGTATTTTAATAAAACACATCAAATTTACGCTGAGGACAAGTGAAGGCCCCTTTTTAAATATATAATATTATTATTCAAAAACATGGTGCATTAAACTTTTTTATGGACAAATAATGAGGTTAGACTTTTAGTGACAACAGTTTTCGTTCGTTTTTATTTTATTTTGGATATGTAAGTGAGAAAGTTATTGCCTTATACTTTGACTATATATATTATTATCTCAGTAATTTTTCATTTGTTATTTTGTCATTTTGTGTATTATCTTGTTTTATAGAAATACTATATGTCAAAATAACTAATAAAGTATGATGATCATGGTGAAAAGTATTGAACTAAATTAATTTATTAATTTTACTTTTTCACATTTATGTTATGTTTCTATGAAAATGTGATTTTAGACAATTGAAATTCGAGATTTGTTTACATACATATGATTTTTAAGGTTCTTGTCCCATTCTTGTCCCATAACGAAAAACAATTACAGTTAATGAGTGTATCCCCAATATAAACCCTAAACTACGACCGGTAATATTTCGTCTTTTCCAAATTACATTTAAACAGGTCAGACTTTTCTTCTACACAGTGCACTTTTAACTGGCCTCTACATAGTGGAATTGATATCCTACTGTTACGAAATAATAACTGCTCTGTGAGTAGTAATGAGTATTGACAATTTTGTAGTTTAACCGGTTTTTAAAGTTATTATTTTAACAAAAACCTTACCTACATTTGGTTTGAAATGGTTAATAGCTATGGATAATGTTAATTTTGTTGTTTAAACATTTTTAAATATTTAAGTTTTCACACAAAAAGCCAACATTTTACGCGATTTTGCACGTTAATGTTAAATATAAATAAATTAGCTATGAAATGGTACTACTCTGTAAGTAATGAGTAATGACAATTTTATAGTCTATTAAATTTGAAAGTTAACATTTTTAACAATTAACATTAAAGCTTACACGTTCTACCCCTAAATTATAAATATATTGAAATTTAAGTACATATGGTAACTACCTTGTGAATAGTACAGTAATGAGTAATCGCAAGTTTGTACTCTTCAACTTCTGAATATTACCATTTAACACGAAATTCAAAATTTTACTCCATTTTAATACCTAAATCACTAGTGATTGAGAAATATAAAACAAAGCCTGTTAAATTATAACTACACTGTAACTATTAATGAATAATGATATAACTTTTACTCTATTAAATTGGTATCTTCTATTGTGCTGCGAATAAATTTATAATATACGAAATATTAGCTGAAACTTTATTTTGTTTACGTTTATCTATGTCTATATACAAGAATAACTAAATCTCGTATATACAGTATAGACAACAGTCTTGTCATAATACGGCTGGTGATAGGGGAAATCAAACTGTTAGTATTTCCTTAGAAAAAAATTATAAAATGTAAATACATTTATAATACACAGTGCAGTCTCTAGGCAAAGGGTGAGTTTACATTGATTGGAGATGGGTCCCTCATAACATATTTATACCATATTATCGGTTTTACAGAATATATTTTATGTGAAATATTAAATTATTGAGTAGTAGGTCGTTTTTATTTATTTTTAGTAAATAGAGAAGTCCATTAACGATATTCAAAAGTTATTTTAATTACAGATATTCCATGTGTTTGTATTATATTAAACCGGAATATTTTAACAACGGAGGTTAATTTTGGTGTTTTCTAATTATTCCTAAATCGTAATAACTTTTACTTTGAGATAGGCTACTGTTTTGGAACACTAATATTTGCATTTTAAGTAAAACGGTAAATAAACTGTTTTAATAATAGCTCTATACACAATTTTATTTTATTATTGTTTTAAGTCGCTAAATCACAAAACGACAACTTAGGAAATACAGTTTGTTAAATTATGTTAGAACTGATTTGTGAAAACCTTTTAAATTTGTGATTTTAACATACTGATGAACCTAAAATATTGAGTTATTATACAAATATAATAAAAAGTACCAATTTTAATAAAATTCACCCTCCTCCCTCCAATTTAAATTGTGTAGAGCACACTTAACGAATTAAAAAGAGAAAGAGAGACATTTTAAAAAATCACTAAAGATTCTCAAAATAGATATTTCCATGGTTGATGTTTTTTTTTTCACAAATTTCTCTGTATGACCTTAGATATGAGAAGGTAATGAAATCGTCATTTTCGTCAGTACTGAGGGTATTTAGGAAATAAAAACGTGTAGAATTTCTCACCCTTCGCCAACTTGTAAATTTATTTAATCAAATAAGTTGAACATTTTGTGTGTATTTTAATAGAGAATAAAATTGCTTCGCTTGTGTTAACACAGCGTATCATATTTGATTAAACTGAATGGCTTTTAAAGTATTTTGTTTTGAAATTCTTGAACCTTAATTTTCTTTACTTTTAAATTGGCGTAATATTTGGATCCTAATCTTTAATTAAAATCTATTTACCCGATTAAGAGAAATAAGGTTTTTTATCTATAAAATGTTTATAAGATAAAATTCATTAGATTAAACTGTTTTGTTTGAATTTCATAGAGGCCACATTTATTAACCATTTTTTTAACATATTATTTATTATTTTAACACGTTATTTTTTTAAATAGTTTTATAGAAGATGTTAGGGTGTATTAAGATGTTACTAGTGATTTGGTCCCATTTCCCTCAAATTTGGCATGTGGAGCCAGTTTTAAGAATCATTGAAAGAGTTTGTAACCGAGCAAAATGGTTAATAAATTTAGAAATGACAAAAGATTTTTTAATTTCAAGAACAGTTTTATTACTATTTTTTTTTGCTTATTCGTAAACATCATTTGAGATACTTTAAAATTTTCAATGAACGTGTCTTTTACAATAAGCCAAACTAGTAACCACATAATATTACCAAAGGTAAGGGCGGCAAACAAGTGTACTTACAATAACACCAATAGAATGACGTCATCTTATTGACTACATTCGGTTAATTTAATTATTTAAATATTTAAAAATTGTCTACTGTATCGTTAATTCTGTAAGATACCTTATAGAGAGACACAATTAATATAGTCTTTGCAAAGAAATATTTTGAGATTTTGTTTGTGTTAAAAAATATTCCAACGATTAGTAAATATAACTGTCTTAAATAGCCACACTTAATATCCTTAAAAATGGAAGAGTATATGAATGCCGTTCTGGTTTTGTAACAAATTGTGATATACAAATAGTTTTGTTTCTATAACAAAATTAGACAATAAATCAGTATTTATTTTTTACCACGCACATTAAACGTAGACATGTTTGTTATCCATCTTTACAAAATAAATGGTTTAATATTTTATATTATCCAAATACTTAATTAATTAGGTTTAGATTTTATAATTAATTAATCATTGATTTCTTGTTTGAAATAAAGTGAACATTCTAACGTTTATAAGTTTGTCAGTATGAAAACATGGATTTATAACAAGCTCTTAAAGGATCAAATTCAGGAGAAGATTATTTGTCTCATGTCTTGATAAAAATGAAGTAAGAAGAGCAGAAGTCGTTTTAATCAATTTGTCAAAGACATTCATTCAATATGATATTTTGACACCAAATATATTATCGCATTCAAAGGCTTGGTAAGAATGTCTTGTCACTGTCATGTAGATAACTTCCAAGAACTAAAGACGTTTTACTTCCAATGTCAAAAATATTCCTTCAATAATTTATCCCTTTGAAAAAATTTTGCCACTGTCATGTACGTATAATATTATTATATGTATAATATGTATGTAAGTTAGTACAATATGTATATTAAAACTAGATTTACTACGTGATTTGTTTTATGACATAACTAATTTTAATATATTAGAATAGATTGAACATCCATAAAAGTCTTAAGCTGGAAATACTCTATATATTAGATTTCCAAAATCAGTAAAAGATACAGACAGTTTAAAAGAAATGAAGTCCATATTGAAACAATTGCGGTGCTGGGGTGCACATATTCCGTGATCCAATGCATATTCCTTTGTTATTATAATTATATTATTTCTTATATTTTATATCTAATAATGTTATTTATTATTATTCTATTGGAATTTGTTTGGTTTCGTTATTATTGAAGAGTAACACATTAAATACAAAACTCAGACACAAAATAGATTGTATATCATCTGTTTGCCTTTGACGAATTGCGTACATTATAATTACTTTAACTTGTAAAAAGTCTTTGTAAGTCTTGATTTTGTCTTTTATTATTGCTACTATAGCATGTTTCGGTACTCACTGGTAGATTCCTCAGTAGTTAAACACTTAAACTTTAATACATTGAAATTTACATATTAAACTCACGTGTTAAATTTACACATGTACACAAGAACTTTGAATTTTACACACTTATTTAAAAATACATATAACATTTAACCAATTGTTCCTTTTTTGCATTATAGAATACTGTAAGGTTCTTGTGAAAATTAGTGTAAGCATGGTCCTCATTGTTCAAGTGTTTGCAAATTTTGTACTCTGTTTTGATGTATTGGTTATTTTGTGGCTTGGTAAGTGTTCCTTAAATTGTTAAGCAAATGACCGTCCACTTTGGACTACGTATAGTTTTTTGCAATCATCGCAGTTCAATCTACTGTATATACTCTCTGTTGTCATGGTTATTTGTAATCATATTCATAAAATCATATACTATTATATCACATTACGGAATATATAAATGGCACGGCAGTTCATGTGATAAATTCTATATAAGCCAGATGGATGACCATTCAACAAAATTACAAAGAACACATCTAGCCATGAAGAGAGTCAGAGAAATAGAAATTCGCAGAACACATAGAAAACTACGATTATTCATATACTAATTTGGATGTGAATATTGCATAAGTACGAAAAGGGTAATTTTATAAACTCCATAGAGGAAAAAAACATAAAAACGAGCTAGAGCATCCGAATAAATTATTGAACGACGAAAAAAAAATGCAACACTTACTTTCGAAATAATTAATCAGACAACACCACACACGACCAACTTATAACACAATGCACTACATAATCCCGACGGTAAAGCATGGTACCAAATTATATCAATATATTGAATATGCGTAACATTATGTTTTATTTTCAAGCTTGGATTGTGTTTTAACATCTGACGATGTACGATAAATGTCTGAAACAAGTGTCGTGTTACTCAAGAGATAGTTACTTATGTTAGATTATAGCATGAGTAGTTTTGCTTCCCCCTTAAATTACTCAACATTTTGTAACGGTGTGAGATATTTCAAAACGTTATATGCAAATGTATATTTTACAACACGTTTAATATAAAACCTAACACGACCCTCGATTACATGTGACACTTAAGAAATGTATTTTTATTAATTTATTCCTGTATTCGTAAATGCGATTTAGTGAAATAAAATTTGAACTCAATTATTCTCTTAATCATTTTTTCCCTAAAATAGATTTTTTAATGCGAGTGGACGTAAGCACTCTCTATACAAAAAATCATATTAACTTTTTATGGAAAATGTTATGTCCTATAATTAAACAATGCGACAATGACACTTCAAGGGTTCTTGACATCATCTGTGAGCCTAAAACAGTAAATAATAATTGTTACTCACGCTTTCAATGAAATATTGTGTTATTTCAATCGCCATAATTATAACCAAGTTCAGCCGTTTTGGTAAAACAGTAAATGGTTATTTTCTAACTGTAAATATCAATAGCGACATTTAATAATTGTTTTAACCTACACCTTATAATAAAAAGAACGGGTTTGTAATAAATTTTAAACTATTACATTGAAAAAACCCGTACAAATAATAGAACATTTACTCTCGAATGATTTATAATAGACTTGAACAAAAGTTAGAACATAATTTATTACAAAGTTTCTTCCTTTTGTATAACTGTGGAAATTTTGTTTCAACTTCTTAAATTAATGCTATAAATTTTGTGGTGCAGAAATGAAACAGATAATTGTTGAAGATGCTAGTCACGTTTTTACGGAGGCGCCAAACTGTTCCATTTGATGGTCATTAAGGTCCCGTGCCATGTTTATTCCCCCGATATATTGTTTCTGTAATATAGTTAAAGGTATTTTATTTCGTCTAGGCTAATTTATTGTAGTTGTATTGCATAGTTTTTTAGTTTGATTTTATTTATCTCTTAGAGTAGCTTTAAAAATAAGCCTTTTTGCTAAAGCACCAACGTTCAAGATCAGTGTTTCGTTAGACAATATAATGGAAAAATTAAAACTACTACATTACTTTGTTTATATTGAAGACTAATAGTCTAATTATAGAAACAAATTATAAAACAGTAGTTTAAGCTATTTTATTATCAAAATGACTTAATATTATGACGACCATGGTATTCAGAAATTCTAATCACGATTTTATACTGATATGCTTTACTCTAATGTCACCTGGCATTATAGACTTATTGTTATGGTGCACTCTTCTTTTTCGGATTTAGTTAATCTAACAAAATTTAAAATTAATGTCCTTTACTGCTAATGTATGTTATCGCTCCCTTCAACTTTGCAAAACAATATATTTACGTTGCACTATTCTATTCTGTTTGCCTATATATGAGCAGCAAATACACATTAAATAACAATTAGCTATTTCACGGAAAATAATATATATAAGAATAGAGATTGTTTATAGGGAGAGCTTTTGATTACTATCTTTTTAACCAGGAAACAAATTACGAAACAATAATCAGAATTTAATATATTTTCCTTGTTTTATAAAGTCATGTATTATATATTTCTGCAATCTCTGAAACGCTTAACAAGTAAATATCATTAGATTATTGTTTTTTTTTTTAATCCGGGAAACTTTGAATGAATCTGTCTAGAATTATCTCGGTTCGTCATTGGTTCTGCGCTGCATTAGCGCTTCCCAGTGAACTTACTGCACTGTGTTGGAGGTGTCTAGTGGTGTTCCTGCGCAATGCTAGTCCTGGTCAGCGATGAGTTGATTCGGACCGTTAATGGTTCTGAACTGTGTTGGTCCTACTCTGTGTTAGTTGTGTGCTGTGATGGTCCTTTCTGGATGAACCATCGCTATTTTTTTTTTCGTCCTGTGATAGTTCATTTCTGTGTTGGCCATCCATAGTGATTATTTTAAGCTGAGGTAATTCTGCGTTATTTTTGTCCTAACCAGTGATGGTTCTGTGTTGTGTGATTCTTCTCCTTTTACGTTCTTTACTGTATTTGTCCTGCCCCGTGATGGTACTATGTTGTGTTGGTCCTACCCTGTGATAAATTTTTGCTGTGTGGTGGTCCTTCCTGTGATAGTTCAATTATTATGTGATGGCCCTGCTTAGTGATGGTTTTAACCAGAGATAAATCTGAGTATGTTGATCTTGTTAGTTCAGGCCCCATGATGGTTTAGCGATCCGTTATTCCTGCTCTGTAACAGGTTTGGGTTTAGATAATTATGCACTCTAATAATGGTTCTTCGTTGATATGATTTAGCCTTATGTTGATCCTGTGTAGTGATTATTTAGCATTTTGTTGATCTTGTCCTATTATGTGTCTGTGCTATGTTAGGGCCGTCATGTATTGATTCGCACTATGTTGGTACTGCTCAGGGATGTTCTGTTCCGTGTTGGTTCTACCCAATGTTTTCCCTACGCTGTAATGGTTCTCGCTTTTGTTCTGTGTTGAGATGATTTTCGTCTGTAATAGTTCTATGCTGATATGAGTTTGTGTGTTATGTTGGTCTTGACCAGTGAGATTCTGCACTGTTTTTGTCCTTGCCTGTGATAATTGTACACTAAAATGGTCACGAGTTGAGATGATTCTGCCTTGTATTAGTCCTAACTTGTGATGTTTCTGCTCAGTGTTTGTCATTGCCTGTGATAATTCTGCACTAAAATGGGTCGCGTTGAGATGATTCTACAATGTGTTTGTCATAAATAGTGATAATTGTGCGCTGTGCTCGTTCTGCATTCTGATGGTTTTGCACAGTGATGGTCCTTCTGTGTGATTGTTGTACGCTGTAATGGCCCTGCCCATTAATGGTTTAACAATGTATTGGATGCATTGATGCTGCAGAGTAAAAGTTTTACTCTGTGATGGTTTTATGCTGTTTTTGGTGTATTGGTTATACGTTTTCTATGTCCTGCCCAACGATGATAGTTTAAACCTATTATCCCTCCGTCTAACGGGGTTCGGCTTTTTAATACGATAAAAGAACACTCTCAAACCCACACAGCTTAAGTGTTTTATAAAAAAACATTAAGTAAACGTAATTTTTGTGAGAACTTGTGTTCAAGTTTTATTCTATCTAATTTGTGTAGATCCACCTTATTGAACTTCCTGCTCTTTGATGGTCCTGCACGGTGATGGTTATTCGCTATGTTGGTCCTACCCAATATTCGTTTTGCGTTGTTGCTGACAATGCTCAGTAATGATTCTAAGCTGTATTGGTCCTGCACATAGAACAATATGTGCTGTGTTGGTTCTGCCCAGTGATGGTCCTAAGTTGTGTTTGTGCTGCCCATCGATGTTTCTGTAATGTAATGGTTCTTGCTTTGGTGTTAGGATTATTTTGCACTCTAACGATCCCTGTGATATTTTAGTTCTATCACAGGGAAAGACTAAGACAACGATTTAGCGTTGTCTTAGTCTTTCCCTGTGATCATTATCCGCTGCGCTCCCCCGCCCAATTTGGTTCGGCGCTGTGTTGTTCCTGTTTCGTTTTAGTTCTTTTTTGAAATCAATAGCAGTATTGGGGTGCTCGAAGATTATTGGTTTTCTGATTTTAAAAATAAATTGAGTTTATGTATATATTTTAACTATATCATAATAACAAGTTCTATTTTATGTGGTTAAATTTTACTATTTTTATCAAGGTTATCATACAACAGTAAATATTCATTAAATTTTGGCATCAAATAATTTTGTTTGGTTCGTATTTGTTTGCGTAATGATTTTCATTGCGTATTTAGTGTAGGTTATAAAAAAAATGGAATAAAGTCCTACAATACTGATTCCATAAGTATAAAACACAGTCTTATTACCGAAGAGAGAACTTAAGACAATAAATAGTCTCCTGAAGGACTGAAGATATAGCTTATTTCACTGAACATATTTCGTAAGCCTTACAAAATCTGTTATACTGTATTTTTATTGAGAGACAAGACCATTTATTTTAACTTAAAGTCACAACAATTTATCTAAAACATTTGAGCTTAATATTACAACGACAGCGACGTCTTTCTCAAAGTATTATTTATGACCATTCCTAATTTGTTTTTCAAGACGAGTTAGATTTCATAAATTCATCGCTTTAACTTGTGTTTATGGTCAAACTTTTGTCAAGCAATGTGAGTTTTGTCATAGTTCTTCATAGAATACTAAAAATCACATTTCCTCTAATACAAACACATTAAAATAAACCACCCATTATTTTTTCCACATTCATTAGGAACTATAAATTCAGTTTTATTTTTAATGTTTCAAGATATTATTAAATTCAACAAATAAAGTTCAATTTTTAAAATGTACACAAAATATGATAAATTTCACAATATTTGTAATATTATTTTGGCATGTTTTTGAATAAATATATGATGAAAAATTTCTCACTCGCAGAGTTGATGTTTTTGTATTCGATTACAAAATAAAAGACAGTTATGTATTATTCTAATGACTTTTTATTCTATATTTTTACACTTGTATTTACTTAATACATAGCTTTCATTAAGTATACAAATAAAGTTTTACTACTTTAACTGTTTTTAGAAATTGCATAATAAATATTGGAGTAAATCAAATGTATGTACATAAAGGACGACAAGAGTTGGTTCGGTATTAAGTGGTAATGTAAATGTGGAATATATAATCATTAAGTGACCCGTTACTTCAAACAGGTTATCAACATAAAAATCATAGATGTTAAAGAAAACCTCTTATCTAGTGAGAATTTAAAACATTTTTCAGTTGAACATAATTAATTATCTGAACAGGAAATGTAATGTTTAGTATATTAATTAATTAAAATGAACAATTAAGGTAAAAAGTATTACACTTTTTTAAAAAATTTCTCATTCGTTTCTAAGTTAAGATTTATTAGAAATTAACTCATAACATGAAAAATATTAACTCGTATTTATTTATTTGTTTCTTGAGAACTAAAAACTTTAAAATACCGGTAACATACAATATACAAAGGCTTACAGTTACATTACAAACTGGACAATACAATTTCACATGAATGCATTGTCTTCTTAAATATGAAGTAAGAACGTGTAATTTTCTTTTTTACACAGAGACATCAATTTTTATGTCCCCAACAGAACTGTGTAAAATAAAACATAACATATAGTTCAATAATGTGTTTTGATTTATTGTTGCTTTGTTTAAGTAAAATTAAAAGTTTATTGGGTAACAAATGTATTTATTTCTATTTATTAATGATAAATAAATAATATAAGTGTTAATAGCAAACCAATATATCTCATTGCATTGCGTTTGTGTTTGTATTTGTAATATTTATTTCAACTTAATTATATTCAAGATATGTGCTGTAGACTATTGCTTAAGTAGATATGTGCTAAGATTTAAATCCATAAAAGATGAAATAAAACACTGAACAATTTACTTTACATATTACGATAAGCCATTTTGTAAGCTATTTGATAGGTTAAAATTACATACAGTTTTGCACCAACAATTTACAAATTATTGTTGATTTCTTTATCTGTTATTCTATAGACACGAAATACCCATTTAAGTAATATGACTACAGTAAATTCAGAATAAACATTTATTCAATAAATTACTAAATGTGTTGAGATAAGCAAAATGTGTGAAAGCTAAATATCTAGAGACAACTAACTATAAATATTTTCTAGAGTATATAAAGCATTATTATTCTTAAAACAAAATATGTTTGTTTCTTGATTACATTCCTATGTCTAATTAAAACGGGGGGATAATAATAGTTGATTAAAAATGAAATATTTTATTAAGACCTATTAAACTAATACCCTAAAAATTTAAATAATTAGATTTTCATATTTTATTGATTAGATGATTTGATAAAAATGATTTTTGTGTTATAGGTTTTATAAATCTCCTGTATTTCTATTTGTTTATTTTGTTTTAATCTATTAAATTTTATAAAGAAAAAAGAAAGATATGATATTATCCGGTACGTATGTGTGGGAGCTTTCATGATTTCCAAATTGCAACCTTGTTATAATCTGAGACCGTGACGAGATTTATAAATTAATGTAGTTTATTTCGAATTGATTTCAGGACCTCCAAAAAACATTAAATTTTAATTATAATACAATGACATTCATGATAGTAAGGTATTATTACCTTTGGAACTATTACAGTATATTAAGTAAACTCAGAAAAAGGAGCCTTTTTCAGTTAAAATATACATTAATTTTTTTTTTCATTAATCACAATCAAATGGAACATTTTAACTTTTCCATAAAAAAATGTGAATCATATTCTTAACAATTAGCCATTTCAGTTTTCAGTCCTGCGACCAACGACATTTGACGTTGGAACTATTTTAATAAACTAAGTTTCAACTCCTGTACAAGCTTCTAATAAGTCTTTCGACTAAAATTATTTTTGCCATAGAGTTGTCGTATTTAATATAAACGTTTTAAGATTTTAGCAACAAAACACTAATAATAATGGACAATTTTCACACGACTGGTTTTATATTCTGTTGATGTATCCAAAATAAGAGTAAATAATTTGATCAAATATACTCATATAGATAAAACATATCTGTTAATTAATCCCAATTGTGTCAATAAATCCAACTAGATTGGTTTAATTTTTGAGTCAATATACCTTGAATTTGAGAGATAATTTTTGTCAATAATTCAAGGATTAATTAGGTTTTATCGTTAAAACCTTAAGATATCATTAGTTAAATTGGTTATTGATCCAATTAAACATTTCTTATGTAACCTCAATATTAATTTGCTTATAACTTATGCTTTAAACTTATTTTGTCAAATCAATTGAAATTAAACGGTTGATTTAGAAGGAAATTTTCAACATGAACTTCAATATATAGCATTAACGAATTAACGTAAAATATTAAATATAATTAAACACGATTCGAGTGAGATCTCTTATTAAAGTACACATACATATTTAAATTTGATTAATATGTCATAATGTTACACAGTTTTTAGCATATTAAAGACTTTTGAGCAGCATTTTCGTTAATATTACACTAATTATATAATTTACTAACTAAAACTACTGATCGTTTTCATACTTCACTGAATAGAATATTAAAACTCTTTGTATTTTATTACCTCGCGTTATAAAAAGAACAGTAGTAGTAGACGTGGAGAGGGGGGGGATTTGGAATTGGGTTGTCGGAGCGATTATGACATGTGATGATAGGGTGACAATTCAACCAACGAGTATCGATTATCTTCAATCGCTGAATTCAGTACCATACAATTTACACCATAAAGCGAAAAAACAAAACAATTGATCATTTTATGAATCCCAATTTATTAATCCACTTCGTTTACATGACTGTTGAAATGGAAAAACAAAACAAAAAAAGATTTGAATTATAAAGTTTAACTAAACCTATCCCATTATAATGTTTCTCAGACATCAGTATTAAATGAAGTGTTTTTAAAACGCTAATAAATTACACGAACACTGTTTATGACAAGACCTGTCATAGTTCTGATACATTGACGTGACAGGACACAAAATTATTGTCATTTGTTGAATCGATTCATGTGTGAACCTTAGTATACAATAGTATGAAGATGTCAAAGCAGAACGAAATAGTTTGTTATAAATTTTATGAAGATTCAACAAATGAAAGAATTATGCAACGGCTGTTTAAATTGATTAAAATTTCAAATATAAAATAAATTTATTGCTGATATTTCGTTGTTGTATTTTTAATGGATATGTGATTAAAATTTTGTTTTGAATATTAATCACTGATATTTGTGTCGTAAATTCCAAGTTACAATATCATTGAATGCAAATATTAAAGCTACACAAAATATTTTTGAAGTGTATTGAAGTGTATAGTGTATAAATGTGGATTATTAGATACACCTAGATTAATATGTGCACCTGAATTAATAGATGAACCAGAAATAATACATACAACAGGATTAATACATACACCGGGGTTATACTTGCACCTGGAATAATACATACACCTGGATTAATAGCAAGTGAATACTATTTTGAAATCTGCTCCAATTTCAAACTTACCACCCTATGTGTCTCGATAAGTAAATTATACAACTATTAGTAAATCGAGTCAATTAATAAACCGTAAATAAATAAATATTTAAATATTTCGCTAAAGTATTGTCCTCTGTAAGATCATACAAGTATTATAGGACATGGGGATTTTGGCTCACCAAATTTGGCCAGACCATGGCGGACTTTGTGCAGTTATATTCAGGCAAAGTTGATTTAAAATCAACCGTGAACTCACGTCCCCTTCGCGGGTGAGTGACGTTTGTAAACACGACCAGCAGAAAGTACTTTCAATCTCATTTTTGAAGAAAAAAAGGAGATTTTAAAAGAGACAAAAATTTTAAAAATAAAATAGAACATAATAGGAATTTACGACATTAATTAAACAATGTTGTGTTTAATTAATTACATAGTTGTGAAGAAAACTTTGTAAAAATTATTTAAATCTATCCAATTAAACAATCTAAATTTTTCACAAATTGAAAAAAAAAATGTATTATTGAACTTCTTTTATAGTATTGATTATAATGTCAATTATTAATATTTCAAGGGTTAAAATTACAACGTTGACCACCGTAACAGCTTTGGTAGGTGTGAAAAGTCAACTTGAAGCATCATGTTTTTCCAAAAAGAATAATTTTATATTGGTCAATTTTTCTACTATTGAAAAATATAAATAATGGTTTAATTATTTTTTTTTTATTTATCATTGTTTTCAAAATTGGAATAATTGGGGGCAGCTCAAAATTTCGCAAACGCCTGTCATGTGACCATTCACAAATAAAACAAACAATTTTTGAAACGGGGCAAAGTTTCCCCATACATAAAAAGTACATTCTAATATCTAATAAACATTCCTTGGATTTGGCTCTTCAACAATCACTCACTGAAATGTTAGAAGGACTTGAATCATTCTTGTCTTTAACCGTAAATAACTTTAGAGAGGAATAAGATAGACCTTTCGTTTTCGTCATTTACATTCTTCTACCAATACCTTTAAAATCAGTGGTCATAAGGCAGGGGTATTCATTTAAAATTTTTGTGATGCCCTCAAAATTTCCCATTTTGGAAATGGTAACAAAAATTTTTGTCTTATGCGTTAAAAAAAATACATGTTTATACCTAGTAAACATTATTTGCGTTTGTTTTTTTTCGCAATTACTCACTCAAAAGTTACAAGGGTTTCTCCAGACTTCTAGTTCACCCAGTACATGGGCTATAATGCGATTGAGTACTGTTTTTATCTTAATATATTTTACAGCTTCGAATTAATCTGCTATTCTTAACAGTCCAAGTTTGAATTGAGCATCGTAATCGTAAACGTTGATTGCCATTTAAGGGTAACCATAGCATTTTTTAAAAAATATTTTCTCAATGGCTTCAATATTACGCTACTTCATAGGATATTCGAACTCATAAAAGATACTATTCTCTACATTATCCTTATAGCCTACTTTGTAACCCGTTCTGGGAAATTTTCATTACTTTCATCACATTCAATGGGTTGTTAAAATGGTGGTAGACCTAGTATACCGATTACCCTTTCCGAAACAGGCTATATTTTTCTAATTAAAGAAGGAAATAGATTTATCTGGTCAGGTGAGATAGTAATTGGTGCAAGGGTCTCATTAAAAAGGAAATAGTTTTTTAGTAGCAACTTCAAATGTTGCAGACTTATGTAGAAGTGTAAACACAGTTATTGGTCGTATAGGTTTCCTAGTTATAAATTCAGAAATATCATCGTATAAAACTTTAGCAGATTTTTGAATAGGTTTTCAATTGACTTTTGGGTATCGACTCACTAAATTAAGTGAATATTCCAAACTGTATTTTTGTGCTTTGAGATGGTTCATCTTTTAAAACAATATTTTTATCAACAATACATTTAGCACCTAATGGTTTATTTTCTTAACTATAATGATCTGAAAGAAAATTCACTCTTGTCACATTATAATTAATTTAGTGTGTTTCATTTGAACATGCCTAAACTAATTTAAACAAAATATTTCAATATTATTGCATATTTCACAGAAACGTGATTTATTACTACTTTTTTTTCTTGTTCACTTTAATATCTGAATTAAACTTACACTGTTAACGTTAGCAATTTCTAGGTTTTTGTCTCTTAATGTTTTATCCAGTTTGACTTTAATATTTTTATTACAAAGGTTATATACTTTTGTTACTTTTAAAGGGATTATGGAGAAAATATTATTAAAACTTATTTCACTAACTTTAGAAATATCTAAGCTTAAGTGTTGTTTTGTTTTCATTCTTATCCAATTTGATTTTGAAATATTTTTATTACAAATATCATACATTTTTCAATTCAATGGTTAAAAAAAAAAGTGCTCTAGATAATTTGGAACTTCACCATCCTCTAATTTAACTTTGAATTATCTATGTGTAGAGGAAATGTTTTTGAAAAAAGAAAAAAAAAAAAAAAAAAAAAAAAACAGTTTTTGTATCAGATGTCTTCGAACTCATCTTCATCATTTATTTGTGTCGATTATCCCCCAAACGAGAAGACGTATAAGGAAAAAGATAATATTTGAATTCTTAATCATTCTATATAGGGTTAGGTCCTCTTCTAGATGAGAAGAAGTATGAAGATGTTTATTTGAATAAATAAAAATGTTTTGTTCAGGTAATTTCATGGTATAACACTCTATCTCCTTATAGATGTGGTCTCTGAACGAGAAGAAATACAAACGTAAAGAACAGGTATGACAGAAAACGTTATTATCAGCATGTCTGAAATGGAATAAATTATTGCCTAATAAATTGACATAAAAAGGTTGATTAGATTCAACGTTATTTCAAACTAATACAGATAAAACTATATCCAGTAATATGTTGATTAGTGAGATTCTCCGAGTACAATTTAAAACAAAGTTGTTCGCATAACCATGTAAATTTCATTGTTTAATTGACTTCATGAAAGTCCGTTATGTTCTAATTATTAAAAAAAAATTATCTTAAAAACAGTTTGTTTTTTCCAAAAATTAAAGCAGAAAGTACTGTTGTGCGGGTTGCTTTCCTAAACGTCACTCACCAGTAAAGGGAAAGTGTGTTCACGAAAGATTCAAAATCAAGTTTTGCTGATTATGATTGCACACAGTCCGTCAAGGTCCAGGCCAGAATCACCATGTCCTATATATATTAAGACAATGAAATACATTTTTCTAAAACACAAAATACATATACCATTATTTATTTGTTGTACATCCATATTATTGTATTTTGCTGAATATCTTCAAACTCTTATTTTGTTGACAAAGGCAGAAGCCAAATACAGAAACAAAGTTTATTTTCATCAAGTGTTAACACAGTACATATGGTGAAATTTTATATTAAAGTAAAAATAACTTAAAGCCAAATTTCACATAAAACAAACTTAATTTTTGACAACAGTTATTTATATTTATTTATCTTATTATTTGTTGATGCGTTCATCTTGTGGATAAACATTACAGTGAGTAAATTGTTACAATGGATGGGGTTAGTTAACGTTGCGAGATTGATCGCAATCTCGTAAATGTTTTATTAATTACTTGCTACAGTTTTAACCCCATAGAAAAAATTGACAACAAAATGAACCGTCAAAATGATCTAACGTATTATTTAATGTATTTTTTCTATTAAATTTATTCCTTTTAAATAGGATGTTCTATTTCATACCAATTTCATTCCACTCGGTTGCTTTTTCGTGGTTTAAAAACGGATCAATAATGTTATAAATAACTAGAGTGAAATGTTGCTTTTAACATCTCAGAAAACACAAAGAAACCGATTTTATGTTTTTTTCGAGATCTAGGTGATATTTTTAAATTATTTCTAACTTATCTACACTATCTCTTTTGAGATACATGTGGTGTTGGGTTTCAATTCTAACTTAACTATGCTATCTATCTCGAGATCCTTCTAGTGTTGAATTAAATGTCATTCTATTATATCTCCTTTATATACTTACATATATATTTGAAAGTCAAATTTAATACAACGGTCAACATGGTACATTTAATGTCAAAGATTATTTAAGATAATTTACGTATATACAAGACTATAGTGACTGTCATTATAGTTTTGAAACTGATACGTTTTTATATTTCCTTCTAATTAAAATTTAAAAAAATCAGCTGTATAAAAAGTTGTTTTAATGAAAATCAATGAAATTTTAGTATATTGCTATTATTACTATCATATTTCATAAAATTGTGTTACTTATATACTTTAACAGAGAAATATACTATTGTAAAACACTTTTTGTAAATGGTTAATTCAGTAAAATTGAACTGGTTTAAAGCCTAAAATCATCCATTCATTAACATGAAGTTTTAAACGGTTTCAAATTAAAAACCTACACGACGACGCCGATGGAATAAACGATTATATTTCTAAACTTTTACAATAAACTACGAATTGTTAGGAAAACTATAATCATATTATAATAAAAACTGTTTATAGCTTTAAACAAGATTAAACTTAATTATGACTTTCTGTTAAATCTCATCTAATGATAACGATCAAGTTTTAATAACAATACTATCGTTAATAAGATATTTTATTTAAATAAAATTAAAACAACAATTTTTTTAGTATCAACCACAATGTTTTAATAGAAACTTGCCGACCATGGTTTCGCTAGTTAAAGCATTGTCAAGGACTTATACAAGAATGAAACAATAAGGTTCAGTACACAATATATACACATTATAACAATAGCTGGGTTTTCCCTTATAACCTAGATGAGAAAGGTAGAAGAAGGGAGTGGAGAGGAGGGTCAATGACTTGACTTGGTTAATGGTTTCAAAAGTGGGGAATTACTTAAATCTAATTGTTCATTTAAAACTAACACATTTTTATTTTTAACTAATCTATTAATTTCTAAATTTTCCAGAAGGTTTAATTTTTTAGATTTATTGACTATGTGTAAAATATCAAAATTTATATTACCATGAATATTTAAAATGGAATACCACCAAGTACCTACGGTCTCTAGCATAAATAGTTTATTTTATTTAACTTTAATACGATAATTTTATTAATCTTTATTGTATATCTATGATATGTAGAGTGATTGAAAGAGGTGTGACTGCTGTATAATTCAATAAATATAAAAGTTACAGAAAAACTTTAAAAGGTGACCACCAGCATTTTATGAGTTAAGACTGAGGTATTACCAATTTTTGTATAAGATTTTTTCCAGTATTGTGGCAGCTCCTAATTTTTAATGGCATAATCCATTTTATCATGATTTTGGATGTAACAGATTTTTTTAAGACTTTCATATTTAATAATTTATCAGAGACGATTTTTCTTATTTTTTAAAACCAAATTCAGGTGAAATTTAAACTAGAGCTAGGGTAAAAGATGTAATAACACTGTTGTTATTTTTATTTATTCTCTAGCCTGAGGAGTAACAGAGTTATCAATAGAAAAATTAATAATATGCTGGTAATTGTCTAGAATTACACCAGTTCTTTATTATTCTAAAGGTTTTACACCTTCATATTATGGACAAATTGTATTATTACTAAGCACTGTTAATAAATTTGTTTCAGCTATAATATCATATTCACAAAGTCTAATACATCCAGTAATGATTTATCATTCTAGACAATATCAAAAAAAATGACATTTTTAATCGATAACTCTTTTGTTCCTCACCCCAGAGAACAAATAATAACAAGAGTAGTGTTATTACATATTTTACTCTAGCTCTAGGTCAAACATCGTCTCCGGAAATATTTAAAGAGCCTGTGACTAATAACAGTTGGAGATATTGAAATATACCCAAAAATAAAAAAGACCTAAAATTCTAGAAACGTAATGATTATTTTTTTTAAATAAAAGATAAACGAAAAATTTTAGGGGGAAAAACTATATTACTATTAGCAATCCACTATTATCTGTTATTGTAGAATACAGAACAACACGGTAGGTGAATGTGTTTAACAAATCAAAGGACGCTTTGTGTTATTTCTCTTTCCTTTTTTATCAAAGTATGAGAACAATGACCTTGCGTTAATTCATTGCATGGATTCATTGGTATAAATCCACGGTATCGTACAGACACTCAGAATTAAATCAATCATCTTGTAAATTTCTAACAAAAGTAACATGGAACACACTTGACTAGTTATAAATTCCTAAACTAAAATGGAATGTTTGTATAACGAGTACACAAAAGGTATTATCTTTGATGCTTAATAGTAATTACTATTAAGAAACGATTTTTCATAGATCTCATAGTTTTATATATAACTATTATTATTGTATTATCCCTTACGAAACTTATTATTTCGAATATTACCGTAGACTGGCAATTCATGACGGTTATATTTATTCATCGCTGAAACCCTTTTTTAAAAATATAACACATTTTATTTATATGAAAACTTTACTAATCCTGTTGCTACATCACGTTTTGTACGGACATCACGTAATGTCAGAAACTTTTTTTAATACGTGAATCAATTATTAAAATGCTCGGCTTGCTAGTCTACCCAAACCTGATATAAAAGGAATTTCTGCTTTGACGTATTCATGAGTTTTACTAAATTACTAAATTATTATAAAATTTTTTAATACTAAGGACGTGATGCATACACATATTTTGTATTGATTTGTTTTATTTTTGTGTTCTTTATTTGAACATAGATTAATTTACTCAGATCAGTCAGAAGTAGCCTATATAGTGTAAAAAATATACAAAGTTTACCATAATATAATAGAATAATTTAATTTAATTTACTTAATTCAAAGTTATTTAATACTAAGGGATCAAACAGAATCACACATCTTAAAAATTAATCAACAAAATTTGCGATATAATAACGACTACATCATATTACTATAAATACTACAGTACTGTAGAAAATTATATTTCAATATTTCAGTACTAATTTCTGGGGAGGGGGGGGGTAAATTGTTGTCTATTACAATATTTTATTAGTTACTTAAACAAATTGTTTAAATATGGAACTTTGGTTACAATTTATGTGTTTATTAATTTTAATTTATTCCAAAATATTTAATCAACCCATTAGTGAATTTATCCTAAACTTGCAGATTTCCCTCTATGTTGGAGTAGGTGTTGTATTTCTATTATGTTCTTTAAATATTGATTTTAGGTTCTTTTTGTTAGGTCGATGAAAGATTTGTAGGCATATTTTATAGTAGATAGTTATGTAAATATCACTTATATTGCAGGGATAATTAAATTTGTGGATTTAATTTAACGGTCTACTTCAATTATTGCCTGTTTTAAATAGTAGTATATAACCTAAGAATAAGTAAACAATCATAGCTATTACCAAAAATAGAGTGCCGACCTCTACAGTGGTAGCAATAGCTCAAAGGATTCTCAAAGGATGATTAATGGTTTTCTTGAGTTTAAAATACAAAAATAACGTCTTAGTCATGACCAACTTTAGAACAATCTATAATTTAGTATAATGGTAGTACGGAGTATTAAAACGTAACTATATTGTAATAATATAACTATATTTATTACTGTAACAAACTCCTTAAAACAATTTTGCCTTGGGTAGGCTTGAGGACTTGTATATTACACAAGGGAAAACATTGTGTGTAACCCTCCAAGCTGTCTATCATCTTATTTGAAAATTCATTTACCACTTATAGCCATGTAATTGTTTATCATAATTATAAATAGCATGGGAGTAACAATGTCTTTATCAAGATATCCCTTAAACACACTTAAAACATAACTCAAGCACAGAATGACAATTTTGACTAATAAATCACATAAGTGGTAACAACAACTTATAGTAATGATCATGAAAGAGATATAGAATCAAAACCAATATGAACTGATTAATAATGAGTGAATAATTACAACCCTTCTGTTAATCTACAAAGAACGTGACAAGCTTGGTAATTTATTGTCATTTTACTTCGACTTAATTCCAGTAAAAATTAAAATACTCTTTTCTAACCTTGAATGTTTACTAGACTAGAATATTATTTATGATAAGGAGGCTATGAAGGACTATTATAATTATTATTTCAGTTTATATTAAGGTCTAATAAGTAACTCAGACATATAGATTTTTTCATACCTCGCCATGAAATATTAATTCGTCGGTTTTTAATCATCAGTTCCTACATTTTGTTTTTAAAAAAATGTCGTTGCATGATATTTATGAAGAAGGCAGAAGAAATCAAATTCATTTTAGCAATCCACAAAGTTTATATAATTTCGTTAGACACAGGGCATTTAAATTACAAATTCGTCGTCTTAAATACAAAATGTAAAAAGTACTTTACTTATTTCCATAACAGACCAAGTATCCAGTTCCTTAGGAAACTACATAAAATGTAACAAATTCATTAAAAATTTACTGTGTTTTATCGAAGAACAAATTAATTTCAATTTAAAAGTAATTAATAAAGATTAACGTATTTACATCAATATGTTACTATAATTTTGTTGGATCGTGATTCTCTACTCAACTCTCGACCAATAAACAACAGGTAAATATATTATATGTAAAAACGTTGTTTCTAATACTCAACCTAATTTGTAAAATATGTAATCAAAATTGAATTATTGGAAATTTATTTTCAACCATATTACCATAAATCATTAAATACAATAATTTGTTATACTAATTTACATTTTTTACACATATGAAACAACAATTAATTACAGGTAGGCGTGAGTTAAGTTAATAATTTGAAGCCCCTAGGGACGTTATGAAAACTAAAGACTTGTACAACTTTGGACTACAGAGATTTTTTCCAAATTTCAACCATTTAGAAACTTCGATCTTAACAAGTTACGTACACTCCATCACACCCACACTACATTCATCACTCCCACACACCAACACCCCTACACCCACCAACCCACACACAAGTCTCATTTATTTTATATAAATGTTTATCTTAACTGTCTAATGTCCATGTAGGAAATGTATACGTAAAACAGATTGGATATACAATTTTATATAAATCACACAAGGGTTCACTTTACACACATTGCAGTTTAGCAGAGAATTTTCTGCAGTCTCTATAGTTTTTCTGAAAAGATACATAACAATACATTATTTCCATAGCTACTTCTTTTCGTCATTAAATAATGTTCTCAAGTGTAACACCAAAGCACTTTCCTAACTATCATTTAGCCGCTTACGTTTGTTGCGAATTGGTAAACCTCCATATTATTTTACAGATGTGAAGATTCTAAAATGCTACAAATCAGTTTAAATGGGAACAATTTCGGAGTAAATTACTTAAGTAATTAACATTAACAAAAACAATTTTAGTAATGATTGTATTAAACGATAAATTGGATATTATCTGCCAATTACACAATAGTTTCTTAATTAAAATTAAAAACAAATCAATGATAATTTTGTACTTTACGTATTGTCATACATAAAACAGTTGATGTGTAATAAATTATTTTTGTGAATTATTTGCATTGAATAGTTATTATTATCTTCCAGTTTAACTGTTGGTTTAAAATCTTAAGAGGGGTGTTCAGAAATTAACTTCCGACAAGTTGATAAAGTCAAACTGTTTCCCACATCAACACACATTGTTTTTTGATGCAGCCAGTAAATATAACATCAATGCACATCAATTTTCAATCTGTTTGTTTGGATTTTATGCTAGTAGTGAACGAATTTAAATGGATCTTACCTCAAGTTTTAAAGCTCTTGTGGTGATTCGAATTCTTAAGTCCAAAGGATAGAATGCTCAGATGTCAAGATTACGTGAATAATGTTATTAGTGATAGCAGTGTGAGACATTGGTGAAGGAATTTCAGAGATAGGCGTACAAATGTGTTTGACCAAAATTGAAAAGGATGATGAAAAATTCAATTTTGGCTGGTGAATTGTTTTCAAATATTCAAAAAAATATCGTATAACGCTGCTTTATAACTTCCCAGCTTTACAGTTTCCCTCAGGTTTCTAAAACCATTCTGTATGGATGTATTGATGCCAAATAGGATTCTGCGAGTACTGTGAAAAGTGGGTGCCTACGCAGTTGACTGAACATCTAAAAAAAAAGGATGGGTGCAACTTTAACTTTTCTTGATCACTATGATGGAAGTGGATATGACTATTTGGACAGAATTGTGACTCTCGAGATGAGACATTGGTTAATTTTGTAAATGTTTAAACACCAATGAAAAATCAAAAGTGTGGCTGCATACTCAGTCCCAAAACAAACAAAAAATATAATAAGTACTCTCTAAATAGAAAATGTTTGTTCAATTTAACGGTACAACAACAGCAGACGTTTATTGTGAAATTTTGAAAAGCTTAGAAAGTCTATTAAAACTAGCGACTGGGTTGCTTAAGCAGGGAGTTGTTCTAGATGGCTAGCTCGAACCAATTACGTTGTATGTAGCCTATATATATATATATATATATATATATATATATATATATATATTGACAATCATATTGGGGGAAGGTTAGGTTATGAGTCACACAGCAAAATTGTCATACACTTAGTTTTAAATTCAGATGTAAAAAAGAGGTTATAGACATGAAAAGGCTGTTTAAATATTATATAATTGCAAATATACTGTAAATTAAAAATTTTAGTTTAAGGAGAAGTTGTGATGCCGCTTCCGAAACTTTATTAAAATTTTGCTGAAGTTTATTGTTATAGAGTACAATTATTGTGAATATGAAATTGTATTGAACATATTGCTAAAGAGTTCTCTTTATTGATAAACTAAAAAGAGAAGCGTGAGGTACACTAAGGAAAACGTTGAATTAGGCTCCAATAAAGGCTCAAATGTATTCACTTCTCTTAACGAAACTAAATTTGAAGTGGAAGTTTGAAACTAATAAATATAACAGAGAACAATTTTTATGTAGAGCAGATTACCTCCATTCTACAAATACACCAATACATAGTGACTATCAATATCAAATTTATCTCTTTCAGTTTTCTGAAATTGTTTATTACCATTTTTATCAACAAAGTTCAGGATCAGATTTTGACATCATCAGGGTCAACTTGAGAGTCCTATTCTCTCACATGAACAAGAATATCCAATTTGTCTTTTTCGAGGGTAAACAACAAAAATAATCTCTACACCTAGATCAAGTCTGGAAAAATGGTAAATACGTTTTTCAAGAAGTATGGTAATATTTAAAAATTTATATTTGTTACTGTAAGAAAACTCTTAAAATCTATCTTAATGGCAATTGGTGAATATCTGAGACAAAACTGATATAAAATTTTTTCTGATTGTAAAATGGAATATGATGACAACAGACAATGTGACCTGTCTTTATTAAACGACAATTGAAGTAACGATATTAAGTCATCGTCACTTTATGTTTTTCATGTTAATATTTAACTATTCAATACTAATCACATAAGACGTTTCCCTTTAACCCAACTAAATCATGACAGTATGTCACCGGCAACTTTTAAAATATAAACTTTTTATTGAATGAAAATAGCAAATAGATACAATGAAAATATCGAACAGCTTAAATATATTAAAGATTAAAATTGACGGTGTTTTGAAAGAGGCGTATTATTTAAAACGTCATGTTCGGATCTCTAATGAATTCCAAATTTCTACCCCTCCGGTAATCAACAGAAAACGTGCCGAGCTTGATAAGTTATTGTCAATTTATTTTGACTTAATTCCAGCAGGATTTAAAAGACCCTCCAGAAACTTGAAAGTTTAAAGTTGTTAAAGAATTTTTTAAACCCTATTATATACAAATAGTTCAACATTTAGTATTAAAATATATTTGTCCTCTTCTACTTTATTTAAAGACTTATTTTTCTTCTGCTTTTAATATCACCGCATAAATATTTGTTTTTCAAATACTTGACCTAAGTCGCCATAGGTCGCCATAAGTTCTGATAAAAATTGTTTTTAAAACATATCTTTGTATTATTATGATGATGATGAGTGGTGATGAGATTGATAAGTTTGTCAAGTTATGTCCACTTAATGGCTTTACTCGAAAAAATGTGAAATATGAGTTAGAGTACAATGGTATATATGAAGTTAAGAAGAAATTAATAGAAATTCTGGACCATCGGAATCCACTTTCCAGAGTATTTTGTAAATTATGAAAAAGTTGAAATATTTATAAACCACTCATTCGTGTTCGATGTTTAAAACATTCTTTCGTTGCGATTTTCAAAATGAAGAACATAAATCCCATTTTTGAAATATTGTTCCCCACCCTCCATTATAATTTATAAACTAAGTGTAAAATATTCATTAATCGATCTCTGTAACACATTTCAGAGGACTTCAAACACTTGGCATTCAGTTGTGTTCGATTACTAGATTACGGATTTTAATATAAAAATTTTAATACACAAATTTGGTTTTGGAAAAATAGTTATCCAGCCTTCGTTATAACACTAAACCAAGGACGGTAATTTTCATTAATTAATCTCTAACACAAGTTCTAGTAATGACTTTCAATACTTGCATAAAGTGAACAAATAATCTATTTTCACCAAATTCGGAAATAATGTAAATTTTCACAAAGTCTTTAAAGCGCACTTACAGGGAAAAAAATAAATATTAATATTTTGTAGCCATTTTTCAAATTTATTTCAGTTTTTTTTCTGATTTCGCAGAATTTAAAAAATCTAACCATTCTATTCATTAAACGAAGGCTACACTCACCTTTTACAACTTTACAGTGTTTTATGAAACTGAGATATTTTTATGACAAAAACAAATTAGAAACCATTGTCTTCATTTTAATACTGCAGTGTAGATAAAATGTGTTAATCAAGTTTTTGTACATTGTGGAGGAAGGCATAAACCTAATCCTAGTGCTTCAAGTTTCAAAATGTATTTCGTTGTGACACTTACATATGAATTTTATGCTTTCTTAAATTATTGAATAGTCTTCTTCCGTTCCGTATCTCAAATAAAAACTTATTTTGGTTTGGGTTGTTAAATCTCATTATATATTGCTCATTAATATGCCTACTTCATGCGTTATAAATACGAATAGGTTTTAATTATTACATAGATGTACCAAATAACAAGAAATTTATTTATATAATATTTTAACGTTGAAACAGCAAATCTGTTGGGAAAACATTGGTACCGTACGTCGGCTTTCTGAAAACATAAAAATAATGAAATCAAAACGGGTGCCACTTTGCTTGACCGCTGTGTATTACGAATGCAAAACTGTACTTGAATTCACAGAATTCAGAATTTGCACGGTTACGTTTCGACCATGTACGAATAACATCTTGTGAGTTTTATAGACAACTACCAAGAAATTATGTTTTTGGTTTTTTTTTTAGATAACCCTGTTTCCTTTGAACTACAAAATATAAGGGCACCATTTAACAATAAAAATGATAAAAATTTTGTCTACTGAATTTTTTTTTAAAGTCAACGGTTTTTGAGTAATTTTGAAAATATACCTAATAAATTTTGGTTTTTGGTAAAAATTTTAAGATTTATATAAAAAATGCTGACGCCAAATATGAAGTCAATATTGTATCCAAACTTATAGTGTTTATTTTGTGAAATACAAAATGTTGGAATCTCTGCAAAAGAAGCATTTTAGGACCTATATCTACATTAAATTTGTCATTATTTCCATACAAAAACCGGGTCCAGATGTTTGGCAACCTATTTCAGAAACACCTTATACATTATCAAAATATTAAAATAATTTACTTTACTTCTTCCGTACTTGTTAACTGTGTTTTATATTTATTATTATTAATATTTTAAAAAAAACCAACTTGACCACGTCTTATAAGAGTGTTTGTATGACAGTAAGAATTTAATACAATATTTTTAAGAATTCAAAAGATTAATTTTCGTCTTATGTCTTAAAAGGAGAACGACACACGTTGACCTACAATATTTGACAAAAGCATTGATAGTAATGTGATTTGTTGACACACAATACCTTATCGGCAGCGACATAGTGAAACCTGATTGTCGTGTTATTTTTAACCAAAATCAGATTAGCAGGTTATCATTTTAAAGTGTTAAAACTTGGACATTATCTTACGTGGAATTTTATGAAAGTGTATACATTACATAAACCACGAAATTTTAACATTTTGCATTGTAATTTTAATGCAGTGCTGGGAATACATTATAGTCTAGAGCTGAGTTTTAATAGTGTATATTTATAGATCCACAGATTTTAAATTCTTTCTGACGTCATATGGTTTAATTAAATTTATAAACTTCCCTGTTTACCAACTTCTATCCCTTTTTAAGAAGTTATGACATTATCATTTACCTGCGTTAAAGCTTTTTATTGTTACAGAACTGTACAAATATGAATAATAAGAAATAAGACTTAATAATATGTTTATTCATTATGGATACCTATGGATTTTGTTTAAAGATAATTATTGTTTCTTTATTCAAGTTTTTTTTAAACTAATATTTTAAATACTAGTTATAACATTAAAATATCTATTAGTTTACATAGATCTGTATTTGAAATATGGTATTTGTTCTATTATTATTATGTTTAAAGAACACACTTTTCAAAATGTACAACACACCTTTTAACTAGCTTTTCTCTTAATTTTTTTCTTACTAAAAATATATTTAATTAAGTGAGTACTTAGTATTCAGTAGTCTGTGGGGAACGAAATCCCAGATAACATTGGAAACTTCATCACAAGTTTTGTGCGTAATGACGAATTGACAATTGACTTCTTGTTTTCGATTAAAGTGACGAAATAGAGTGGCTACGCGTTTTTATGAAATGAAGAATCTTATAATATCTATCAAATTAATTAACACATAGACTACATGTTTCTGGGAGACACAAAGGAATTAATTGTCTAATAGTAGTTCCGTGTAGAATAAATATTTCCTAAATGTAATGGTGGGTTCTGGAATCAAACATTAATATAGAGTAAGCAATAGGTATATGGAAAGGATTCGAAGGTGAAATAGAGAACTGTTTTCACATTTTATGGCGTAACGATGGATATACCGGTACTGACCAACTGACTACATTATTTGAAACTGGAATAAAGGAATATTGTTACACTGCCTGGTGGTTTGTAAGGTAAAACATATCATGGGTGGATTACTAAATTAAATCTAGGTCTTTGTTCACACATGTTAAAACCGTGGATGCGACTGAGGCTAACTTATTAAGTTTGAAAATGAGTTTTTTGTACCTAATTTTTCCCCAAAATATTTAAATTTTCCCAGTAATATGTTATAGAGAGATAGCCTTGTGAGTAGCTCTTGATACTCAATTTTGGAAATTTACTTGTGAATAGTGTGAAAGTTTTATTCTTACATTTTCAGTTACATACTATTTTTTTTTAAATTATTACATTTAGTTAACTATGGTTTCATTATATATATATATATATTGTTATGTATTATTCAGACGTGGGTTTAAACTTCATAAAGAATTGGAAAATGAAACAACTTCTTTACCTAATCTAAATAGCAGGTATAAATATTCTGAAATGAACGTTTTAATCACCAGAGTGTGTACCTTCGTATTTAAACTTAATCCAATTAAAAGGAGCCAACTGTTCCCTTCTTTGTTAGAATTAATTCCCCCATTTCTCTCTAAACATGCATTGGAATTTAAGCCTTCTTTGTGTCATGCCTTGGTGTTTATATGATGTATTTGGACATAATCCTTAATACTTCTAAATCTAGAGAACATTGACGGCTCTTTAACTCACATTTATTTGTACAAAACTGTTGTATATTTCTAGACAATAACTTTATTCCTCCCTCTCCACTATCCAAACACTTTTTACAAATATGCACCGGGTTCATTTGTGTAATAATCAAATATTTATATGTACAGTAAATACTTACTATTTTTGTATTTTTTACTACCTGTTAAATAGGAATGAATGGATTTTTATTGCTTAAAGCAAGAAGTAGGCCATTATTAATACAAATAAATACAAACTTTCAACAATCAATACACAGCAAACTGTGTAGTATTAATATTCATATCATAAATATAAAACATAGTAACAATTTAGGAGTTTAAAAATTGTTCCTTATTACTTTCTATCTTCTTCTTCGTTTTTATACTTTTTTTCCAAGAAACAATTCAGTAATAAATTACACATTATAAGTGAAAACATTTCATGAAAAAATCTGAGGTAAAATTACTATTTAGGAACTCTTTACGAGAAACAGCACTGAATTTATTCAGGATAATATAATGAAAAAATATTGCTGTTTCACCACCGCTATCAAAAGTATGTTTGCATGGAACATACTGTATAATGTATAATTAAATCCAAATAAGAATTTTTAATAAATAGTTATAACAATAAATGAATAAATAAATCAGTGGTCATATTAGATATGTATAAATTTAATTAAACTATAAAGCCTTATTAGAATATACATATACACATGCACATCAAAATATAAATAACTATTATAATTAATAAATACATCCATACATTGAATATGCTATAAATGAAATACGTACGTATATATGCAAACATTAAAATATTAGTGTTATTTTTGTGAATTATTTTTTATAGTTTTTTCTCCTCCCTCCTTTCACATTCAAGAACACGAGCATATATAAATACATTTAACCATATAAAAAAATATAAAACATTTCAATACGAAGCAGATCTATTAAAAAAAGTAATAAAACTATTACATTCAAAGAAAGATAGACTTACACTTGAATTATATAGATTTCATTCTAATATGGCCAATTACTTACACCCGATTGAGTTTGAAATACTCTATGATAAGATTAACTCCAGAATTAAGAATAAAGTAAATAGTAAGCAATTGTTACTTAATAGTAAACTCAGGTCATTATTGATGAACAAACAAGAAGATAAGCCTATCCAAACAACACACAATTTTTTCCCCCGTACTACCAACCTCACAAATATTGTCTTGACTGATCTTGAATCTAATCTTCTAAACAAGGGTTTGAAATATAACTTAAGGCATTGACATAAGTTCAGCTTTTATTAATGTAGAAACGACCATCCGATGTTTGCCAAAGGAACACCACAGTAGCACAAGACATATCCTGGCAGATAAAGCCTCCACTTATATCAAACGAATGAAAAACACCGCATGTTCACCAAACCACCAATCTGAAATAAAAACTTCTATCAACATAAAACAAAAACTAATAGATAATAATGCCTTAATTACAAAAGCTGACAAGGGAGACAGCCTAGTCATAATGAAAAATCAGGAATACATTGATAAAGTGCAAAAAATTTTACATTGAACAATATAATTCAATTAAAAACAGACCCTACAATGAAATTTCATAAAGCCATAAATAAAGATTTAAATCAATTCAGGCACCTCATTAACAAGTAAGATGCAAAATTTCTAAAAATGATCAAACCTACTGCACCCACTCTCAGAGCACTACCCAAAATCCATAAGCCCAACATACCAATACTACCAATAGTAAATTTCATGAATGCCCCAACATACAAAATAGCCAAATTCTTGGCAAAAGTAATTAAAAGAGAAACCAAGCTACAACCAAATTACAGCCTCTCCAATAATTTCGATCTGATAAATAAAATAAAAGATGTCAAAGTTAAGCATAGCCACACATTAGTCTCCATTGACATTGTCAACTTATATACCAACGTACCGGTTGAAGAAACTATAGAATACCTGGAAAACAACCTAAATGCCAATAGCAAAATGAAGAAGGAGGAAATTATTGAAATAATTAGATGGTTAAGAACATGCCTGACACAAAATTATTTTTCTTTTAATAATAACGTTTATATACAGAATAAATAATTAGCCATGGGTTCGCCTTTATCTGGAATCATGGTTGAAATCTTCCTTAACCACATAGAAAAAGAAAATATAATGAACGCAAAAAACAAATTTAAAGAAAATATTATCTATTACCACAGATATGTAGATGTCATCCTATGTCTCTTTAACGGATCAACAAGACAGATAACATATTTTAATAAATACCTCAATAATATTCACCCTTCTCTCGAATTTACAGAAGAAATTGAGATTAACAGGAGTATAAATTACCTTGACCTCAACCCCCATATGACCCCATCAGTACAATAAATAATAAACATCAATTTAAAGTCCACAGGAAACCAACTCAGACAAATCACACAATACACGCTTCATCCAGACATCCTGATTCACACAAGTATGGTTTATAGAGCATACAACAGTATGGTTTATAGAGCATTGAACATCCCAATGTAGGAAAATGATTTTACCACTGAAATCACATTGATAAAACACATAGCCTAATGTAATGGCTATAATTCATCAATAGTCGACAAATGCATCCACAAAATAAAAAAGAAGCTGAAACAAATAATTAGAACTTCACCCAACAACAGAGACGAGAGTGTTAAAAACAAGAACAAATATATCACAATGGATTATACACCGCCTTTCGAAAAACAGACCCGCAACATATTCAGAAAACTTGGATACAGTATTTCACACAGAACGAACAACAGCTTACAACGTTTTTTAAACCACACCAAACCCAACCACAATAAATACTTGGATGGAGGTATATATAGGCTCAATTGCGATGACTGTGAAAAACAATACATTGGTCAGAGTGGTAGATCCTTTAAACCACGCTTCAGGGAACATTTACCCAACAGCAAAAGGACAAACTCAACCCACTCAACATATGTAGAACATCTTATTGATAACCAACATAGGTACACTGACATCCAGAAAAACATGACCATAATGCACAGATTAAGAAAGGGATATAAAATGAACGTAATGGAGGAGTTTGAAATTTATAAGCACCAAAAGATCAATCCGTCAAACATATTAAATGACAAACTGAATTTCACCTCCAACTACATGTATGACCTGATATTTGAACATCAGAATAGGACTATCATATCTGATAAGGAATGTTCAAAGTAGCAGTGTCCCATTCTAACTCACTCAGTGAACATGTGGCCAATATACTGTGAGGAACTAAAACAATTTTTAACTTTTAACGAGTGCCGGTTTTGCATGATGATTTGTGTTAGACCAAGAATTTTATATGTTTTTGTGATGTGTATGTGAACAATGTGTTTATGTTATTAGCTGTCCTGATGGTGCTGCCTATGGCAGCGAAACATGTAGCAATTAATATAATATAAGCAATTAATATAATATAAGGAACTACTATCGACTTCAAATAAGGTATGTTAACAAAATGGGATATTAAAAAAACACTGTGAACAACAGCATACGCCAGATTCAGTATATAATAAATGTTAGTAGTTATTATTTTTATTTTATTATTTTATTTATTTTATTTTTTTCAAAGCTACATATTAGAATAAGATTATTTTCTCTTTACTACTGCGTAAAATGATAATATTTTAAATTTTATTTCAAAGCTAACCTTAAAATGTTAACATTTGCTTTGCAATCTGCCAAGTCTAGTTTACTGTTATGTTACACCATAACTTCATTTAACCTTATGTGGCTATCTTATAAAACAACAATGCCGTTTTAAATTGTATGATGATTATATATAATTCTATGCATGTAATTTTATCAAATATAATTTTTAGCCTATCAAAACTAATTCATAGGTTAAACCTTGAAATTTAAACATTATGCTGATAACATCGGCACAAAATAATAGAACTCTAATAAAAATAAGTGCAATATGTTACAGAAGTAAAGTTTCTGAAATGTCAGCTTCATTCAAGAAATGCAGTTAATGTGTTTTTATTATCCTACAGATTTAAAACAAAATAAATTAAAGACAATGTAAATTGTTTATCCCGTTCTTTCTACAGGACGATATTTCATTTTTGGTTAGATTCAATATATGTTATCCAATTTGCCATGTGCAATAATAGTAAGATATCACCGGCAATAATTATATTATTCACACCAAAACCTGGTACAATATTGGTTCAAGGATAGTTGAAGTTCTTTCAAGAATAAACTGTTTCTAAACTAACACGATGCATGGATGATGTTATTGGCACCATGGTCTTGGTGATCAGCTGATAAGCAGGACACGAGTAATATCCACTATGTTTTATACTAACTAAAATATAAAATCATTATGAAATGAAAGATTACCCTGGTAACTACCATTATCAATTAACTATTGGTGTAACATTCTATGTAAAGTTCCATAGCAAATCAAGTGCCATTTTACTAGTAATTACCAATTGTGATGTGGCATGAACCAGTTACGTTGCTTGATTTATGAAAACTAAAACTAAATATAAGTGAGAGTTACTTGTAACATAATTGTATTTCAGGACAAATTATTAAAAGAATGTTTGCCAGATATTGATTCTTCCTTTGTACTTGATCTTTCTTAAATTTAGTTCAATCCAAAAACAAAATAAAATGCCTTACAAAAATAAAATAAAATAGAAATAACTATTTTTGCAGCAAAATTTCTATTCATCAATGCCATTCAATATTTTGTATTTTTTAGTTTTTCTATTTTTGTTTTTGTGAAATATACTTCTTTACATGCCTTCTAATAAAAAATAAAAATAAAATAATAAAAAAATAAAAGACAAATACAGAATCAAAAAAAAGTTAACAAGAAAATTAATTTTTGCAAATACTCATATTTTTTTCCTTTTTTTATTCCATATCATTGTACATAATTTAAACAAAATATAGAACCGGTAAAGCTAGAGGATAAATGAGTTGGTATGATTAAACAGGATCAAATATATTCCATCTACTCATTGAAAGTATTCCATTTTAAGCTGTACCTTTGAACTGTCTTTGAATATAACAAAATATACAAATAGTACATATTAAGGTGTTTGAAATCCAACCTTTGATAAATTGAATATACGTTTGTTACCATAATTATATATATATATATATAATTGTTATTATTATATATAATTATATTATATTTTTTTACTACAGTATTTATTTTTAGTATTAAAATTAGATCTGTTGTCAAAGTACTTTCAGTATTATTTGCTTAAAGGTGTGTACACTTTATATATTTTTCTTGTATTTTTAAAGATCCTGGATAGGGTAATGTGAAGTGGTAAAAACAGGTTTAACTAAATATTTGTATCAAATAAAGTTAACAATAATAAGTGTATCAAAACACTGAGGGGATGCAACTTTACTATGGACATTTCAAGACTACCGAAATCTTATTAATTATATGGAACATAATTAATTTATTATTATTCTACAACAAAGAAGTTAGTCTCTCTTAACTTTTAAAATTTGTAAAACTGGTTGAAGATTATTTATAAAATAGTTTTATCTGCACTGAAATTGTAAGTACATGCGACGCTTTATATAAAATGTATATTATTACTTATTATCTTAGAAAATATATATATTCTATAAATCAAATTTATTCAAATTGTTAAACCAAGCTAGTGCATTCATTAAAATAAATCACCTGAAATACCAATATGACTCAATTCTTTGGTTTCTCGATAAAAAAAGGAATGGAGGAAACCATGACAAGTTGTTCGATTTGTCAACGACGTTTAGTGAAATATGAGCAGTTGGCAGCAACACTCTACCTCTACGGAATATTAAAGTCTTTTTATCCAGATTTTCCTGTGTCTTCTTCATTCAAGACGGTCTTTTAGCATAACGACATTTAACTATACATTTTTTAATATGAAATAATACCGTACAATATTTAGTAATTCCTTGTTTATTATTTTAATAATAATTTTACATTACAAACGCATTAATTTAAGAACATGAAACTAAAAAGTTTTCAAAAAAGTCAAGTCTAATGATTACATTTATATGCTATATTACACCTGTAAAGAGAATACTGAATAAAGATTAATAATTGTTCTTCTCCATGAAGTTATTTCATTGTCCTCACAATCCTATTCTATTTAAAAATTATTTTCATTTAATTATTTTCAAAAATTTAATTTTAAACTGGTAACGATCTACACAGTTTTAAAATAATTACATAAATGAAATATTCAAATCAATTTCAGATAAATTATTTTATACAGTATAAAGTTGGTAGATATTTGAAAACAAAAAATCTCGTTGTTAAATATACGGAAAAAGAACTGTAATAAACTATCTTTTTAGAAAACATTTAGTCGAATTTCAGATAAATTGTGCGCGTCAGTTTGGTATTACTGTATAAGCAACATTTTTGGAAACTTCAATCACCAAATGTATACATTTCCCACAATATACGCTCTATTTGTACAATACAGATAGAAGACGACTTTTCAGTGACTCATGCACGTAAATAAATACTTAAATACTTTTAGTGCCAGGAGGGTTTTTAATTATTTTTCATATATTGTTTACTTAAATTATGTACTTTTCATAACGGAATATAGAAGGTCAATATGTTCTAAGACTATTGAATGCGCAACTAAAAGTATATTAAATATTATTAAATTGTCGAACATATTGTATGTTAATTCCAGAATAATTGTTTATTTCTTATTTAAAACCTAGCATAGCCAACTATAAATTTTGCTTCTGGAGTTCAAATTTGCTGCTGAAGTACTTCTGTTAGAAAAGACAGAAGAAGAAATTTACTGAAGTAATATTGAGAGAGTATTTACCACTAAGCCTACAAATTTTCGGAACTTGATAGTAATAGCTAGGATGAGAAGGCAACATCCACTTCCTGTTTGTTTCCGATGCAGTCATCGGGTCATAAAAACCCATAGGGAAAGAGTAGGTTCTCCACATTCACCCAGACGAGCTAAAATCTCATGGTTAAAAATAAGTAATGAGTTTAATACTGTTATCGCCTCTCACTTTCTCGGTCAAAAGCCTGATGCAAATCATTTCTGATCCTTATATAACTTCTCTTTCTTAGTGCAACCAATTTGACTTCTGTTACACAGAAATGTTATATTATAACTGGTAATGTAAATCATTTAGACATAATCGTAGGCAACAAATCATGACCATCCATATTTCCAAAACATCATAAACGCCTCAATTAACACCTGTTACATACGACATACTTCCTTCCCTAGAAGTTAGATAGAATAAACTCGAACACAAGATCTTACAAAAATAACGTTTACATAATCAAACACGTTTCAACGACAAAATCGCCATCTTCAGTGATACATGAGCTACAATAACTGAACTAATTATTTAATATACTAATATATTAAACTAATTATAGTTTAGTTATTGTAGCTCATGTATCACTGAAGATGGCGAATTTGTCATTGAAACGGGTTTGATTAAGTTAACGTAATTTTTGTGAGTGCTTTTGTTCGAGTTTTATTCTATCTAATATAATCTCACAAGTCAGGCTCAATATTTATTTATAATCGGTAGAGGTATTTTAGATAAAAGAAGTATACTCGGTTTTTTGATTCAGGTTCAGTTAGGACCATTATGTCCGTAGATTTGTATAACTATTTAAATAAATTGTTGTGGATCCTACTTGGTATTTTCGTTGCTTCTAGAGAGTCTTGAATGTTGTTTATGAATGTATTTGAAACATTCGTTTTGACAGCTTCACCTGGAACTTTATTATTCTAATAGTTCCTAAGCTTTCTACCAAACTTGTTGTAAGTGCCGACTTCCTCAACAAGACCAAATAAATCTTAAAATGAGGTAAAAATTTAATAATTAGTATTGTATTCAAGTCATACCTGTATTGAATTTTCTACCCCCGACCTTGTTTCAAGCTGTACCGTTACTTGTCAACCATTCAGATGGACTGGTTTAAATAATTACCTTGTTCACTCTGGCAACTTACATTTTACACCCTTAGCGTAGTTATAGTTGAACCGTCATCTCAATAGTTAAGTTTTATACAACTCAGTTGAAAGCATTGATTAGGTTTTTTTCCCTTTAATTTCTTGTATAGCTTTTATGCTACTAGAGCGCTCATTGCACATTTCTAACGCCGTGATTGGCATTTGTAAATGGACATTCCCAATTTATTCATTATTATATATTTGCCGGAGTACTAAACAGCAAGGACTCATAACACGTGCTCATTTGCAATGTAACTCAAAGCTTGGCTTTATTTTTTTATGCTTAGAAATAAGTACCTTAAACTATTGAAGTATATTTAGTGTTTAGACCAGCCATTCTCGTGAATGATTTTTTTATAATATTGGTGTAATTCGCAACTTGACTGGCTTACATTCGGCCCTGGACATCCGCCATTTTAAAGGTAATGTAAAAGCTATCATTATTCTCAACCAAAGGTGACAGACACTTTTTTTCATAAGTTTTTATTACATGTAATTTTAGTTGCACGGTCAATTTATAATCGAACTGGTTCTCCTTGTTTTAATCTTTTTTCATTATTCGTTTCTGATTAATTACTTACCACGAAACATTTCCCAATCAAAATTACTTGCATACCGTCCACTTAATTGGTTTTTATCTTCTATGTTTACCAGAGTTCACCTTTCTTTTATAATCCGGAAAGGAATTTCATAAACGAACTAAGTTTTGTTTAATAATAGCAGTTCTACAGTTAAAAAAACACCGGAAGATCGCCTTGTGATTCATAAAAATGATGAATAATAGTGTATATAATCATATAGGATACATCCCTACCTTGGGTTGATTATCAATTTACTTGTTTTATTTATGTATTTCCTTGTTGTTTATATATTAAAGGTAAAAATTATGAGAATACACCGATGGTTTGTGCCTACTCTCCCACTTTTGATTGTAGCATTAGTCAATTTCTTGGTGTTTTTCAACTTTTGAAATTGTAAATTAGAGTAAGTTGTCTTGATCCTTTCTTATGAATAAAAAATTCTATTTGTAATTCACGATTATACTAGGGAATCTTCTAATTTTCAATTTCAATTGCTTGCAAACAAATTCTGTTTGATAAAAATATCGAACAAAATAAAAAATCATATGTAGCTTAACAACTACACATAGGACAAAACGTGTATAGCGTTAGACTACTGAAAAAATAATAACAAATAAAGACAAATCAAAAACAAATATAAGTAATTGTTAAAATTTCAATATTGGAGTGAACCAAGTCAATGTCTTTTATTTTGATTCAAGTATATCTTAAAACTAGAGCGTACGGTTGCATGATGGCGACAAGCTTAAATTCAATTAATTGAGATTAAAAACACCATTCTCTTTATTTTCATATCCAACCATGATTCATCTACTTATCTTTCTCAAAATTCTTGTCCTTAATACTAAAACTTGTTCCATATAATACTAAAGTTTTAGAAATACTCCATTTTATGAGCCATACCTCCTTCCTAATAAGGTAGTCTTTGTCAATATTAGCTGATTTATAAATTTTTAGATTTAAAAACAATAGATTGTTGGTAAAACTCAAATGATAAAGTATTTGAAGATAGTGAAAAAATTAAAAAAAAAAGATTTCTAGTTGAAACGGGAGTTCTACCTACAGTTGTTAGTATACATAATTATGTTTTTAATCAATTAATTAAATAGTAAAAATTCTCTTAATGTATATCATTCTATTGCATTTTTTTTGTTTATTTCATATAAAAGTATGATTACATGAATTTTGCACCGTTCGATTAAATCCATTTTTGAGCTAGCCGATGGAATTACGGTTTTATTTCTTTTTCATGTGAGATTTAACATTTTTAACAATTCTGAACCATAGTAACCAATAAGTAACTTAATATGAAATGTGTATCCATTTTTTGTTTTGCTAAATGTTAATAAGTGCTGTACTCTTATTTCATGTAGATTATAAGTCTGAGGATCTATTATAAGCATTATTTGCCGACATTTCTTCATAAGCATCTTCAAACAAAGTCTAAAAATTTTAAATAAGTTTGGTGAACTGTGTTTCTTTTTACATATAATTCTACTCGGCAACAACGTCTTTAATGCATATGATTGAATGGAGAGTTGATTAAGTTTAACACTTATGGTGATTGAAATTTCCAATTACCTCAGTGTGTGAACTTTAATATCGTATCCAAAAGTCTTGAAAGTTTTCTAAACCTCATATTACGGCAACAAATATTAACGTGATGCAGAATATATATTGTTTATAACATCACACACGCTTTTCAGTGTAACTGTTATTTTCAACTCTTTTTTTCATAATGAATTAAGTTAAACTGATATATTTAGTACAGTAATTACGCTATAGTAAAATAACAAGTGTTGTTTATTTAAAGTGATCACAAGTACGTTTTAATGTGTTAGTAATATACGGTTGTGTGTCACGTGTTTATTTTATATGAAACATTATAAGATGAAAAACATTGTATCTTTACAATAAAAATAAAATTAATGATATTTAAACAATGTAAAATTTTCTCACATATACCTTATCTAAAGAACCACAAACACCGCAGTTATGTTTAGAGACATTGAAACATCGTTGTTTTCTGATGTGAACAACTATATATTGAAGTTGAATGTAAGAAGAACCTATACTCAAATTTAATGTAACAGCAGATATTTCTTGTTGAAACGCCATATTCAAAGATTAAATAAAGCAATAAAACTAAAGTTTCAAAATTATTTTAATAATATAAATGAGCTAAAATAGTTTCGCCTTGCGGCATCATCGGTTTCAAAATTATTTTAATAATATAAATGAGCTACCAATGATACCGCAAGGCGAAACAATTGTAGTCATTTATATTACTAAAATAATTTTTAAACTTTAACTTTATTGCTTTATTTAATCCTTGAAACTACACTCGCCTAGCTTGTGACAGCAAAGTGAATATTCCGAGACTTTTATTTGTTACTATTTATTATTTTATTCAGTTCACATTCGTATATTAATTTCTAGTATGGATCGATTTTTCGTTACTAATTGGAGACTATTGTACTCATCGGTATCGAAAGCTAGGTTTGATTTAATTAGGGTAAAAATATCGGGCATAATATTTATTAGAGTTTTATTTACTACCAATCTAGAACTATCATTAAAAAAAAATTGGTAAACAGATTTGAATTATTTAAGTTCATACGAGCATATATCACTAAAAGTTTATCCAACACTATATATTTAATAATGAATACAAAATTTGAACATGTCCATTTTATAAATTTAACAATATACCTGTTACAATATCAATTTGTATTAATGGAAGAGAAAACATGGTAACACCTCTGCTGTGAAGCGTTGATAGAAAAAAATTACCATATAACACTATATCATAACCACAAATGAAACTTTATCTTTACATTACTTTTATTTTTAACTCAATTTGATGGCCTAGTTGAATAACAACGAAAACATTCTAAACTATTTTCCCTAAGTAAGCTTTTTATTGTGGAAACTAAGACTTTTTACAAAGTAAATAAAAGTAGATTATGGGATCTTTGGACCTTTACACACATGTCATGAATACAAAGTCTTCATCTAGTAAAGTTTATTTGTTTAAAATACTAATGTTCTGAAATATAAACTGAAGGTTGATGTTTTATACTAAAACTATCAACTTACAAATTTACACTACGATACCCGTAGTAATTACGTATTTTGGAACGAGAATTTTGAATTAAATATCGAGTAGTATGTGTCTGAACCAGTGTACACAAAATAATATAAAACAATTTTTAAACAGTATATTGTAAGAGTTTCATTGGTAGATTTTAAGGAAATTGTATTTATGTTTATAAGGCTCTTAGTTCGAAATGTAGCCTAGCATATTTTAAAGGTTTAAACAATTGGGAAGTTGTATCACCTCTTACTTTTTACATATAAAATATCCTCATTTACCAACGATTTACGTATTAGTTTAGCATTAATTCTGTTATTGATAATGCTTAATTATTTATTTATTTTTTTTTTTGTTTTTTTTTTTTTTTTCACTTTCCAAACCAAATTTAAAATGTGAAGATTCAAAACCAACAAGAAATAAAAATCTACAAATATTAATATTGAAGGGGACATTTTTTACCTTATTTTGATATGTTATATTTTGTTAGAAGTTGGAGATTAAAAACTGCAAATCTTGTATTTTGTGATGCTTGTTAAATAGATAATTGGAGTGATTATCAATGGAGCCTCGTTATATATATATATATATATATATATATATATATATATATATATATATATATATACATATACATGTGTGTGTGTGTGTGTGTGTGTGTGTGTGTGTGTGTGTGTGTGTGTGTGTGTGTGTGTGTGTGTGTGTGTGTGTGTGTGTGTGTGTGGGGGGGGGGGTGTGTATGTGTGTGTGTAAAGCGGTGATATAAGTCCAGTTACCCATTATGTTTCCGGCTTCCCCTTAGGACAATTGTTTAGCAATTTCTTCTCTAACCTCTGAAATACTACATATCATTTGAAATAGAGAGGAGTCATGTTATTGTAGAAACATATTGGTCCCTAGTATTCAGTCTAACTTAATAATATATAATGTAGATTTATAATGCAACCGCCAGAAGTTTGGCTTCGCGGATAACACACACTCAAAGCACCTCGATGAAACACTTCAATAACGAAACATCATTTTCATTATTTTGTGCTATTTAAAGAAGGTAAAAATTGTCAACACCAATGCTAATCTGCACATATAAATAACATATATGAACATGCTACTCTACTGTTAAATCTTTTATTTAAGACATTCAAAATTGTAGTTTATAATAGACCTGAAGACTGATGAGGGAGTATTGGGACGAGGTAAATATATTAATAAGACTAATAACAAAGGAAAAGAAAATATATTCCCTGATTTCAAAACATTTACCTTACACTTAATTAACTACACATATTTTATGACTTTTTGTGAATATGTTAGTCGTATCTACAGATTGTTTTTTTAAACATTGAAGTAGAGAGGTAAAATGTATCTCTAATAAGACCGAAATTCAAAAATTCTATTTTAGCTTTTTATAACCAAACATATTATTTAGCCTATAGGTGCACATGACTTACGACTCTAGCACATGCACCAAATTCCATTTAAGTGAAAAATAAAGCCTATTAGTTTACAGGAAAATATCAAATCCACTCTAGTTACAAACGTGTATATTAAAGTTATTATTTACTTATGTATTTTATTTTATTGCTTTAGAGAACATTTTTATTTTATTCCTTTCTTAATTATCTTTTAATTACACAATACTTATTACTAACTTATAATAACAACACTCTTCCAATAACCTAAATGATTAATGTAACAAAATGAAAATATGCATGGCAAATATTATAATTAATTGTAAACTGTAAACTCCAGTTTCAGATGTTCCCCACAAAGCCTTTATATTATTAAAAAAATAGTTAAAGATGGTCAATGATGAGATGTGGCCTTATTAGGTCCATGTTTATTTTAACTTGTTGATTTATATTTCCTGATTCAGAAGGAAACTGATATAATATTGTTTTGTCTCTTTGTTCTTTGATTTTATTTATATGTAAGAAAGTTAGTATATTGTTTCAAATGTTTTTATTGTTTTCCTAAGAGGAAATGATCTCACTTTGAGAATGTTGCAATTGAAGGTAATGCCAAGGATAAGATCAATCTGCAGAGAAGAGAGAAAAATAATATTTATTGTGAAAGGAATTAAACGTCTCTGAGAAAAGGGATGAAATTGAGTTTAACATGTATGCAAAAGCTATTTATATCTACCACTTTTTGCTACATTTTTACAAAATGATATAAATATATCACCTTTTTATGCAAGCAGGCAAACGAATGTAATTTCGGTTACAAGAAAAAGAATATATATATATATATATAATTAATTAATTAATTAAACATAATGGTACTGATGGTCATTTAATTTTATATGTTACATTAAAGTAAAGTGTAGTTGTTAAACTATGTAAGCCATTAAAGTACTGAATTTACAGTATGGTTTTAAATAGTTTTGTAGAACAATCAATCATTATATTATGTACAAACAGAAACATTATTAATGAATTATACTTGTTTAGTAAAATGGAATGTGTATGCATAAAAAAAAACAGACATCTAAATGTACGAGTAAAACTGGCTTTTTACAAAATAAGATAATGGTATATTAATTTTTAAAAGCTGGTAATAATATATTCTTATTCCAGGTAGTATAATATAAAATATCCAAGGAAAATAGGTATAATAATTCATATTAAAAATATTATAACAGGGAGCGATACTTTAGGATTTATTATGAGTCCACATGTGACGTCATTCGTAGTGTCTTTTCAAAATAGTCGACTACAGTAGTATAAACATGACTCTTATGTGAAGTGTATGTTATTCCAATGTTATTTTCATTTTATTCTTTCTCGTTCTAAAAGCTGACTCCGCTTTATTTGGTGCTATAAGTTTGTCACGAATCCCTTGATACGTAACCTACTCTTGTTAGCTTTTGCTAAGTTAATACCACTGAGACAAACATGGCGGTATTGTAAACGTTAAAAGATCCTAACAGAGGAGAATCTCCATACAGTAAATAGTTCATGTATACAGAATGATACATAATATATGTACATACAAAGTACACACAAATCTGAATATTTGTCATAAATAGATTAATACTGCGCTGATTTATAAATATCAATTTAGATTCAGTGCACTCTGTACATTATAGTCGATAATAGAATATACTTCATTTTAAAGCACTATGAATTTTTAATAAATATGTTGAAGTTTCATTCCAGGTAGTATAATTTTAGACGTTCATGAAAAAGAGGATGAATACAAATAAATATTATAAATATAACAATTAATTATCAGCGATACTTTCGGATTTATTGTGAGTTCATTATGTAAATGTGACGTCATTTGTAGTGTCTTCCAAAACTAGACCACGATAGTAGTATAAATAAAATTCGTATATAACATGTTTTTATACCATTGTTATTTTGTTCTTTCTAATTCTAATTAAAAGTTCAATGTGCGTTTTTTGGTTATATAAGTTTGTCACGAATCCCTTGATACTTAACCTACTCTTGTTAGCTCTTATACTGAGTTAGCTAATACCACTGAGATAAACATGGCGGGATTGTAAACATTAAGGATCTCTACAGAAGAGAATCTCCTTCAGTAAATAAGAAAGAGGATATGTTGCTTCTATTGATATTAACTCTATGTTGAAACATATTAAAATATATTCATGGAATTATTAATTTACAACTGCAGTTCTTTCATATTATAAAATATATTATAAAATAAGAAACAAGCAAAATTTCTGAGCTCTTCATTTAAGTTAAACATAAATGTAACTAAAAAACCTGTTACATATCATCAGGGAGTGATTTAGATAGGTTAAGGTGGATTAGTTAGGTTAAGTTAAACTTAATTTCAAAATACATAAATAACTGTTATGTAAAAACTTCTGGTGGTTTAGTTCTTAGGCCGAAAATGACTTCAAAGTAAACTAAAACAAATTGTGTAGATTTCTAAACTAGATTTCCTTTCTCAGTTTTTATAGATCGTGAGATTGACCCTGTCACAATAATTATTATACCATATTGCGTAATTTGTATAATTATTTTAAATTAACAGTTTGCGTAAATTTGTATTAAATACATATACTGGTTAATTTTTGTTGAATTCTATCATTTAAAAATTTAATTAACTATTATATGAAATTGTGAACATATATATATATATATATATATATATATATATATATATATATATATATATATATATATATATATATATATATATATATATATATTTATTTATTGAGGCTTTGGTTTAGCAAGATTCTTCCTTCAGATGTTCCAAATTTGTATGCCAAAATAAAAATATAAAACTAATAAAAACACATAAAACTACTCATATATTTTTTTAATATATTTTTTTATGAAATTACAATATTCTAAGTAAACTTTTCACAACAAATCATTTGGTATTACTGAGATTTAAGGGCGAGTTCGGCAAACAATTCTAGAATAACTTAAAGAAAACAAAACAACGATAAAAATAACGAGGGCTGCAAACGAGTGAGTTTGGTCTTAAATAACAAAAAAAAACCAAAAAGTTTATCCTCCTATTTATATTTATGTTTATAATTTCACTTAAATAAAATGTGCAGTAATATTTCGTGGGGCTTGTTAATTGTTATTTAATAATATTATATATCATGAAGAACTGGGGTCGTAAAACAATAATCCACGAAAGTAGAGTTTGGCGCACTTAGCCATGTAGTGGAAGTAACCACTTGACTTAGGCGCTCCCTTTTAATCCTCCCCCACAACTTCGTAAGCTATGTAAATTGCGTGTTATTCTAGCCCTATCCGAAGTCAGGCACCCGCCCTCGCCTAATCCCTCGCGATAGTCGCAGCGCTATCCCGAGCTATCTCCCGCGTTATTCACACTCCATTTTGTCTCTATACACTGTGTTCTGAATTTGAATATAATTATTTTCAATTTGTAGTGCTGCTGTCGGTTACCAGAGCGAAATATCGTCTTTCTGACCTTACAACCTTCTTCAGCCAATCTCCAATCTTCAGATCTATGTAAACTATATCGATTTACGACATCGCAACCCCCGCTAATCTGCACTGACTGCCGACCGATGGCCGCCATTTGAACAACGTCACAAGTTGATGTCAATCAGACTATACAGAAACATAGTTGCGTAATATTATCATCGTATACAGATCTGTTTTCTCTTGTAATATTTTATCTTCTTTATAGGGGCAAGGCAGCCGCTTGAAGGTGTAGTTAAGATAACCTTAAGTGCCAGAAGCCTACAGTCATAAACTACTAAACACAATATGACAATAAGGGTCATTATACACCACATACACATACGACTTCGAGATATTGAATCTCTCTTAGTTTATAAGGTATTTTCAAAATTATATCATTGTGCAGTTCAGTGTAAATAATATCCAAGACCCTTGAACAAATAATATGATCTCGTCTATTTACTTATAATAATAAATAATTATATTGAGTAAGCCAACTATATCTATTAACGTATTCGCTGAGCAATAATTGAATCACTAAAATTTCTAAATTAAATTGAATATCTAAAAAACGGCAAGTAACTGGAAAATGAAGCATTTTCTATGTTTATATAAACTTTTATCTTTATTTTCACTAGTAGAACATGTCCTAAAAGTTGCTGCGTTTCTTCCTGAATCATCCTGTATAACCAAAATTAATTGTATACGTAGATAATAATTAATTGTAGTAGACCAAGTAAATATGTGTACATGTAACTAGTGAGGATGGTGACTTCGTCATTGTAAGGTTTCTAATACCGTTTTTGTTGTGAGAGGCTGTATTTAATTTTTTTATTTTGAGATAAAAGTGTTGCTTGACTTAACAAAGGTTTATTTGACAGATTCACCCTTTAAAAAAACTAGGTTTTATTATCTAGATAGGAATCATACATTTATTTTTGTATTATTATTATTATTATTATTAATATTACTTAATATTAAATAAACAAATTGTAAGTAGAACTAATTTGTATTAAATATATTGATTAAGAGTTTGAATTTATGTTACGTCGACAATCTATGTAAGATTCACAGAGAGTTATCTACGCCACGACTCACCCTCTGGCTAGTCTCTCAAATGCAAACACGATTTACACCCTCATAATCTTCCCTCTACACTTTGAACCAGCCTTCTCCTGGTCCAACATTACTCTGAACTTTAAATATGTTAAATGAAGAAGAGAATTTCGTAAAATTTGGTTCCGACGTTCATGACCTATATTTAATGTTATGGAGGGAATAAATATTTGCATTTTTTGTGCTGTTAATCGATTTATTTAAAATCTTTTAAGTATATTACATAAATTAATATTATATAAATAGATGTTAAATTTTACAAAGTATAAGAAACTATAAATTTTACCACTAGTCAACCACATAATGCAATTTAAATTTAACATTTTTATTTACATTTAATTTGAAAACTAATCGTATCTACACATTTCGATGCTTTTGAAGCCATTTTAACATTTGGAGAGCTATTATAGAACCACATAAGCAAAAAATCAAAGAAAAACCTTTCTTATGATGACTATAACTGCAGTAAAGAAATAGTGAACATATTTTATGATAATTGTCAATCAAATACTTTGTCCATTTTAAAATGGCGGATTTAAAACGACAATTAAATAATATACAGATTTAATAAATTTTATTTTTATTTTTCAATAATGTTGGTTTATGTTGTGTTCATCTTGTATTTTCATATGATAGACGCCTTACTTGGTTAGAACACTTATTGATATCCCCTGGGAGTTGGAGTTGGGATAATTGGGGACTACTGGGGGTAGTCGATTGAAGTTCACAAAGAACTGTCGTTATTAACTTTACACATAGGCCACCATAACGACTTTAGTATTTATCTTTTAACATGGGCGGTCTGCCTCTATCTTAACGTGTTCTTTTACTAAATTAAAGAGTTTTAATGGAGTTGTAAGTAAACATATTATAAGTTATAAATACAATCTTCTTGTTTTACTTTTTTAATAACTGTAAGTAACTAACCTCCGTCGAAAACCAATTTAACTTACATTGATAATGACAACTTTTATATAGTTTTGTATTATGAATATTGAAGATCACGATTGTTTCTTAATGAACTTAATTTAGAATTTGTTTTTCTTGACATTCTTGCATATATAAAGTATAAAGTTATTTAATGATATCTGTCTGAAGTTTCCTTGGCGCTATCTGTTAAATGTGCTTCTGTAAGTGCTCAATAGCCTAAACGTATAGCTGTTTTCCAAACTTACTATATTTGCATATTTTAGCCATATTTATAAATTTGTGGTTGTTTTATTCAAAAACTCAAAATTTATGGATAGCTGACATGTGAAATTTGGTTTTATAAAAATCAACTAAATATAGCCTACTTCAATAAATGTTTGCAAAATGTAGCTTCTGAGTGAAAATAGCGAATAATACTTTTGTGCCTTTAGTGCCTAAATATTACCCAAATGACAGAACAAATAAGAATTTTTACTTTTATCATAAGTGTAGCTCTCTTAATTTCGTGTGATTGATTTTTTTGAACGAGAAAGTTTGCGCACTGTTAATCGTATTTTTAATGTGTTACTATAGTTAATTTGCTACACACTTTAGGTTATTGAATCATAATATTAAAAAACAAAACTAATAGTTTTACGAAAGCAATTCAAAGCGACAAAAATAGAAATTTTATTTATGTTAACAGTTTTTAAAGGGGAAGTAATATTTTGTTGCGGAATTTATTTACTAAAACTTAGATACCAATTTTTGAAACGTGTATAGTACATATATATATATTTTTAAACTTGATATAAAGTAAAGAGAGAAATTAAATTATTAAGTTCGAGCTATTCAATTTGATAAATCATATAAGTAAAATTTAGACTTGTCCCAAAACTACATAAAATATGATAGAATGCTTACACACAGTAGAGTTTTTGTTGGTAGACCGAATGTTTGATATTATTTATTATCTATTCGTAAATGAACTACTTTCGTATAAAAAATTAGGTTACCAATCAAGTAAAATAATGGTTTTGATAATAATTAACAGCGAAATTATATTGTATTGTAATTTAAATTTAGAGATTTTCAAATTTAAACATTTGTCATAGCACACCTCATTTTATGGGTCAATGAAAACTAAAGTTTTGTTTCTTATCTCTCGCCATTTCAAACTGGCTGCTTAAAATTTTAGAAATATTAGATTTTACGATTAACTATACGTTTATTATGCTTCTTATGAAAAAAACATATACAAAATCAAGTGACAAAAGCTTAAAAATGATTTGTTTTATCGCCTTTAAAAAAAATAACTCTACATTATCCAAGAAATATCTAAAATTGTTGTCACGGTATGATAAGTGTACTTTTCCATCAAACCCTAGTCCCTTAAAAAACTTCTTTCCTTTTAAATATTTTTATTTGCAATTCTATAACATCTGCTATAAGCGTATTAAATGATTTTTTTTTAAACTATGGAAATCAATATTAAAATTCTTAGATAAATACATATTTATTTGATATACAATCCATATATTTTGGATATAAAATAACAAAACTTTACAAAGATAATAAAAATACCTAAACAAACAAATGTAAAACTATGATAGTTGGAAATTTTAGATTCACAGTTCACTGTTATACATATATATTTGTATTTTTTTAAACAAATATACAAAGGAAAATTTTTTTGGCCGCCATTTGGAAACGTCTAGAGATACTATTAAAAAAAAATATCTCTTTTACATTTCCTTAAATTTTATATAGAACCCAACCTATTTTGTCATTTGAATATATGTAAAATATTAGTATTTGAATTTTATCAAAAAATGTGAGGGATTGAAAATCAGTTAGTTAAAACTTTAAGTGTTTAGCTCAAATCTTTTGTCTTTAATACATGTGATTTTGGTGGTCTGAAATACGTGACATATCCATACAGCTGTTTCAGTTTTCTGTTTTTAATATCTGTAAAAATTACCCATATTTAAAAATGTTTCAACAAAAACATTAATTTTAACAGATTTTCAAGCCACTTCACGAAATTCTAATATTTTGAGTTCTTGATGTAAATAACAAACATCTTAGGCTAAAAATAGTTTGGAAAAGTAGTAGAAATAAATTGCTTGTGCACACATGTCCAACTGTCAATTTCATCCTTATGCACAGAGCAGTTTAATTTCGTTTACAATAAAAATACGTTTCCTAATTCGGTTACTTGCTTGGCAGATAGATTGAAATCCTTGTCATTGCCTTTACTTGAAAATTCTTCAAAGTAATACAATTTCTTCATAGTAATACAACAAATCATTACAAACATTGTATTAACTTTTTTATATCTACCCAAAACATACATATTAGAAACAAAAAAATTCTATCAATTCTAAAATTCCCACGAAGTAGTTAAAGGTAAATTAGTGAAAAATACCATATCCTATGAGATCGAACATCTTCAGTTTGACCCTGGCAATTTTGTGAAATTTTGGTGAATGTGAATACCTGTGTCGGCTGATGTTTTCAAATTCCAGAACTAATGGTGATGTGATTAAATTGTACAAAGTGTTAGCTCTTGGCTTGTGTTAATACTATCCCTCTCTCGTTTTGTCTTTTCTTTTCATTTGTTGTTGGGAATTCGAGGACAAAACATTTACTGACCCGAGTTACAGGCGTATGCACTAAGTAAATGGACCTCCATCGTTACATTACATATATGTATAAAGCGACGATGGACATAATGGTATAATCACTTCAATCACTAAATAAACTAACGACACAATATATAAGGTTTGCATTATTTATTTTCAAGCTGTAATAAATAATAATAAAATAAAAATCTGTTTAAAAAAATAAATTAATAAATAAATAAAAAAAAAATCTATCGTTTTGTTACGAAAGGAAAATTTGTTTCAGTTTTGTTCCTTTTTCGACAGTTTTGTTTAAAAATTCCGATTTAAAAGTATGTAAAATTTTAAAAATGATTAAAATTCAGAATAATCTATCTATTTCAGTTAAGCATGATTTTTTAGTTGTCATTGTTGTGGGTGTCATTGTAGTTGTCATTGTTGTGGTTGTCATCGTCTTCGTCGTTATTGTTTTGGTTGTCATCGTCATTGTTGTGGTTGTAGTCCTCTTCGTCGTTATTGTTGTCATTGTTGTGGTTGTCATCGTCATTGTTGTGGTTGTCGAAGTCGTTGTTTTCATTGTTGTGGTTGTCGTCGTCATTGTTGTCACATTCGCATAAATCAACTGGACGTGATCGATACACCATTTGAAATTCCCATAGCAGATAGGTCTAATGCAAAACACTAAATATTTTATTTCGATCTGCATATATGTACTGCTGCAGCATAGGTACGAAGAAACTTTCATGTATAGAAACAATTCCATTATACTGCAATCTGAAAGGAGAAAAACAAAAGTTCCGACTTCACCTCTGTGTTTTTACGAGGTTTGAACAGCAACATGGTACGGCGAAGCCGTAACCTGTGCCCACATTACATGCCGGGGTAAGTAGAAAGCGTACCCTTTGTCAAAATAGCTCCAATCCATCGCTAGTTCCTGGGACCGCTACCCTATTACAAAGTGCGGTCCCCAAAATATTTTTGTATTTTATTTCTTGTACTTTATTTGTATTTTTCATGTTTCTTATTGCTATGACTTTTCTCAAGTTAATCAGGGTTTACGAGAGACTTAACTCCACGCCAAAACCACATTTAAGGTGGATAAACTTAAACATATGGAATAAAGAAATAATTTTTTGCCTATGATTATATAGGTGAAAAAGTTTGTGAAATATTCACCACTATATACATACCTATACCACAACATTTGACCAAGTAAACGCAATTTTTGTGAGATCTTGTGTTCAAGTTTTATTCTATCTAATATTATCTCACAAGTGAAGCTCAATATTTATTTAATCTTTATCATTATAAAAAATTGAAAAATATTATTTACTTTGTCTCTTGTTACGATGAATCCGTATTGATCGTTTACATTTCTGTTACTAAAGTTGGAACTATGGTTTGGTATTAACCTAGAACTAACATTAGTTACTTCAGTTATGAACGCTAAAACTACAGTCACTTATTTTATTTAATAAAAATATAATTAACCTTAGTTATCCTCTGATCCATTCTAGATCTAACTTTAGTTATTAAAGTTATTAAACCTAGAATTACAGTTAGTTTTTAATCACTAAACCTAAAATTGTGATGTCTAGACATTTATTGATGTCAATTGTTATAGGTAACTCTATAATTAGTTATTTTAGTTATTAAAGCTACAAATACTCTCAGTTATTCAATTATTAAAACTAACCCTTCGGTAACTTCTTTTAGTTATTTCAGTTATTAAGTTTAAAATAATATTTAGTTGGTTCAGTAACTAAAGACCTAACTACATTTTATTATTTCATTTATTGAAACTAGAACTACTGTTATTTATTTACTTATTACAACTAAAACAGTACCCATAATTATTTCTATTTATATCACACTACCAGTCACTCTATTTATAGCCTGCAGTCGATGCAGAAGCGGTTGTTTAGTTCCAACATGCTATTTGTATGGTAATGAGACAGACATTTCGCTTCCAATTATTTGTTAGGGGGAAATACAGATAGAGACTTTAACAATCACGAGTCCATTTAGCAATGTTTACTAATTTTGATAAGACACATAGGTAGATAAAGGGGATAATACTGTATAAATTAAAAGTTGAAAAGTTAATCGCACGTTCATAAGAACAGAAATAGACAAGGATGATTTCGTATAAAAGCATTCAAGGTTCTTTTCTTCTTTTTTTTTATTCTCGCGAACTGTAATTTATTATAATTTGACTAACATTGCTGTGAATTACTAATCTGAAAAAAAATCACCAAATATTGTTAATTATTTTTGCACTTGTAACACACTATTTTTTACCTTTTAAACCAAAAAGTATAAAATAAAATTGGGGTATATTGTGTAAGAAAAGTTTATTAAGGAATAAATTGTTTTTTCGTGGAATATACAGCTGCAAATTGTATCGTAGTTCTCAGCATCAAGTCAGTAATACGTATATTGTCGATGCACCTTTGTATGTGAGAAATGTTAATCTACATAAGTATCTGAAAATGGACTTTGTCAGTGAAGAAATAAAAAATAATAGTGAACTATATAGACACCGCAATTCACATCATTAACACTCCGAGATTCGGGGACTAATGGCAACACCCACGGCAGCTAGAACACTGCAGAGAACTAAGCCTTCAGATTTGATGGACAATTAGAATGATAACCATTGGGTATTCAAATTCAAAGTGAATTAAATTGAAGTATGAATTACTAGATGGGTTACTTCCTCAGTTGTAATAATGTGTCAAATAAAAAATAATAATAAAGTAATACGTTTCAGAAAATTAACATAAATTTATTCAACCCTTAATTGTCCAACCTCCTAATATACTTTTAACATAATAAAAGCCTTTAGCAACAATAAATAGGTAAAATACTATCAAACTAATACATAATTACACATTTATAACATCGTATCAGACTAAATCTATCTTATAAAATGTTATAATTATGTAATCATTTTTTTATACGAGACAAAAAATGTAATTGTTATTCAGACAGATATCATTCTAAAATGTCTAAATATGTTACAAAGAGTAATAAGGTAAAAAAATCAATGGAGTTGTGACATCGAAATATGAGTATTGTGAAAATATGTTATATATTATGTAGTTGGAATGTAAAAACTTAACAGCTTAGCCCGACAAGTATGTACTAAGAGAGTAGCGTATTTCAAGAATTGTGGTTGTAGATGTAGATACACAAAAATATAACAATTTCACAATGTGACTGGTGTAAATTTTCAGTGAAACACATATAATATTAATGGAAACATAATATTAAATAATAAAAATATATGTTTTTTTCCCATGGGAAAGCGAACACACCAATGGCGAGAATACCTTAAGACAGATAAAAATGTATTCAATCACTATGTAATGTCATACCATTGTTCTTTTCCCTCTCGTTGTTTAATATACAAACACTCAGTCATTATCGTTTTATAAAAAAGAATGGAAGAAAAGAACAAATAATATAGACCTCTTATCCCTCGAATACTCTAATACCGTCGGGGTTCGAAAAGAACAATAGTTGGTCAAGAGAAATGAGATAGGTAAGATGAACGATGAAAGCTTGTAGACGCAGCTAGGTTCCCTCGGGATTGCTAAGTCTTACTCACCGAAGTGATCCTCCATGGGTAGACCACACATTACATAAACTTTCACACACAATCATAACGAGCCAAACAAAACTGTTCGTCGCAATTATGACAGTTCGGTAGTTGTCAGTAAAAAAGTGAAATGAACCTTTGGGAGTCTTTATAAGTGTCCTTGGAGAAAATGACATTTTATTTTTTATTTGATTTCACCAATTATTCAGGAACCGTAATCTTTTTTACTTGCGATTTTGTACACAGTTCAAAGTATTGATCGTCATATTTGACTAAAATTTTTTTAAAAATCGGTAGAGACGATTTTGAGAAATTAATTATGCTATAATAGTGTGATGATTGATTTTTGTTATGTTATAGATAACTCACGAACAGGCCTTTTTGATAAATTGCAACTGTTACATTTTGTTTGGGTTCTTTGAAGTTAAACTTGGCCAATATTTGATCAAAGTCGTTAAACCCAGTTTTTAGAGAAAAACATAATTGTTTTTTACTTATGATAACTAGCCCCAAATTTTAGTTATCAAATAAATGTAAAAATATCCCGAGTTATAGACAGTATATGTACACATACCACATTTTATTAAAATCAGTACTCGAGTTTGGGGTGTATAGTACTTACGACAGATAGCATGAAGATATAATTCCCAAAAAAAAAGTTTGGTAATTAGGAGACCTTAAATTAATCCATCACATAATTTTTCTATACTTGATAGATTGATGGACCCATCTGAACCTCTTTAAAACCATGCAAAAATAAAATTAAAATAATAACAATGAAAATAAGTTACAAATTAACATTACTATTCAATAAAATAAAATATAATAATAAATACAAAAAATACAAATAATTAATTAAAATACTAATTACAATTAATATAAGAAAAAATAAGAGTAAAATGATAATAATTATTAAATTTCGGGAATAGTAAATAATCAGCTAAACTAAACCTAGAAAATAGAAAATAACAAACAAAATAAAATGACTATATAATATTTAAAACTGAATAACAACAATATAAATTAATGTTAAAATCATAAAATTTCCTGGAATAGAAAAAAAAATTGTTTATACTTATATATTCACACTCACAATTTCTTCAAAATTACAAGAAGTAAAATCATTTCCATCCCACTTCGTACAACTAACAAGTGCCAATATGATTCCTGACCAAAGTAACAAACAGTATACGGCAATCGGTAGATATTAAAGAGTGTAAGCGAGAGTTCTAAAAACATCACTCGGACACAGTACAGAATTTATTGTAAAGGACGGTTCTGTCCTTTGGTGTAATAAGCAGCTTTGAAACCCATCTAGTATTTTAATTTTTTAATTTTAATATTGGACGCAAATACAAACATTTCGTCACATAGTCGGCTCTCTTGTTTGTAGCACAGTTTGTAATAATGTCATTACATGGAATTTTATTAAATTATCTAGTTTTAAAACAGACATTTGTTTATAAAATAATGTAACATAATCAACGCGTCTTAATCTAACATAAGTCGTCGGCCCATACAACAATTTTGAGTAAGCTCCATTTTATTAGCCATTTCAACAGTCATGCTCTGACTCTAGTGTTACAATATAAAAAGAATGACATCATAAAAGATTATTATAAGGACACTCTAATGTGTGAGATTTAAAACCGTTTCTTTTTTCCTTTTTTAAAACAGTGGTAACACCTTGTTACATGTCTCTGTCACGTATTAAGTCCAAGTAAATCTGTTAGTAATTAATTGTCAGTCCTAAATGGCACTTACACTATTACACATAATACAAACTATTTGATATTTTAAATTTTGGGAATGTGTATATTTGTTTGTATAGAATAAAATTTGAACACAAATGGTCACAAATAGACTTTTATATATTCAAACACGTTTCATTGACAAAGTTGACATCTTCAGTTATGCACGAGCTAAAATAACTAAACTATAACTAACCTCGCACTGTACCAAACCCAAATTTTATAAAGTGAGAGGTGAACCTGTTCATGGTGGACTACATGTGATGAACGGCTATAATATCTAGAAACTTCGCATCTAGAAAAGTACCAGTAAAGTGAGTCGAATTGAGAGGCAGTAAAGTGATATTACAAGTAAATAACATGTCAATCAAATAAATCGAATCAAATATTTTAGGTCAAAATTGGTCATTATTTAAGTCTTCTGTAACAATGACATGGCTGTATGATAGCATACAGACTCAATAAAACGTACTTTTTTAATTGGGAATGGGGTTACCAAACATCTTGACTTCAACAAACATAGCTCAGGTTTAGCCACAACTTAAATTCAGAGCTATGTAGAAATTTTTCAATACTGGGAATTATAATATAAATAGTAAACCCATAATTTTACGCAACTAGTCATTCGGAAAAGGTTTTAATAAGCAATTCCGTCTATAAAGACGAAATGCTTGTTTTAAAGCCAAGACTCGGTTACGAATATAACTAAACTTTTTATCGGGAAAAGTGAACATCGGACAAGGGACTTTTACAAACTATTATATGTTAAAGCTATTGTTATATTAAGCTGATTATAAGTAACTTTAAAAATAACGGCAGTATTTACTTATATGATGATAAATGGAATGTCTGAAACACAACACTGGTGTTTTACCAACTGCTATATTGTTACCTCGTTGACGAGTTAGTTACAAAGTCATGACAATGATTACCAGTATGATCCCAAAAGTTATAAAAAAATTACTTGGTTGTATGATCTTAGATGATAATTTGTGTAAGTGAAAGTATGATTTTATCGTTATAAACACCCATTATATAGTTTCAGTGAACGTACAAATATTGCACGACAAATTCCAGAATCTAATGGGATACGAGATGACAGTGAAGTTTGTTTGAATAACACACAACCATTTCTTATAATTATAAAGGAGATTGGTTTAGTCTGAGATAGTGAGACATCATGAAAGCTTCAACTGTGAAAGTTGATATTGCTACCACTCAATAACTTAACGACTTAAAAGTTAAGGTTTTTCTAAGATTTTTGCATGTAATTTCACAATAAGATTATATCTTGAAGATAATATTTATAAATGATTATATAATATTACTTACATACATTGTGTGATAATTGTGAAACAAAACTAGTTGTAATTATATGACATGAGAAACGGATATTATATTAATGCATCATGGAGCACAATATCCTCTTTTTAAATCCTATGAATCTTTACAGAATTGTGTAAATCAATGAGAATATGCTCTTTCTTAGTTTCCAAGATCTTCAGACGTACGTGCTGTGGATTTCTGCTTCGGGTGATATTTAAAGGATAAAGTACATAACAGTAGGATGACAACTGTCGAAGAGTTTAAGGAAACTTTAACGTACTAGCAATTATATTCGATCTTCTTAGAAATGCCGAACTCACATTAGACGACAGTTTGCAGCTTGTCGAAGAATAGTGGTTGCGTAAACAGACTGTAGAGTGTTTTTTTTTTTTTTTTTTTTCAACATTTATGTAATATCCCACGTTCACATTTTATAGAAAATATGTATAATGTTTTTCAATACAAGTGAAAATCTTTTTGAAAATTCCTGTACACCCAAATTTTGTTTTTTCAAAATTGTTGTACTTTATGAAGTTGCCCTGCACAGTTAAATAATATGATAAAATAAAGGTGAAAATCGAAAGCTCAACAATAACGTACGAAAAAAGGAGCATACATTATACGAATCATATGAAGTGATACTGCATTATCAAGTGTAATGGAGTCAAGTTCGCGGATTTTAGGGTTTAAAACATTTCCCCATAACACTAATTATCATAAAAGTTGGAAACAGAAATTAACTATTCTATTCTTTCTTCATTTGACACAATAAACGTCCGGAGTAATGTTAGTGGATGGAGAAGGGGGTTCAAAATTTAGTGTATGGAGGGGAGATTTTAAGGGTGTAAATTATGTTTGTATTTGAGAGATTATATCCAGAGGGTGGATCACGGTGTAGATACTCTTTTTTTAAACCTTGCATAGACTATCTACATTACATAAATTTAAGCCAGATTGTATATTCAAATATGTATACCTACAATTTTTTATTTAATAAGCAATAAGCGTATTAATAAAAATAATCAAAAAGTGGGAGATAATTTTATATTAAAATTGTTTACATAAAATTAATTTATCTCAAATAATTATTTAAAAAAAAAAACTTAAATAATGTAAGATTAAATTAGGTTTTTTGTAATTATCTAGATCTGGAAATAAATTCAGCCTAAAACCAAAACTTTCAGAAGAAATTATCTCAAATAATATCTCGTACGTATTTTCCCTCAATTTGTTATAAAACCTCTAGTGTGGGATTCCCGGTAAACGTACGCATTTCTTAAGGTTGATGATCTTGCCAAAGGGCTACCTTCGAAAACCACACCTCCCATCCTGCAGGTTTGTCTTCCTCGGAATCCGTTGACGCATTACTTCAAGAAGGACAACTATCCTATGCTATCTTATCTATTTAGCACCAAGTGGAGAGATGGTTTCTAACTTCATCTTATCTGTTTCCACGAAGCGTGAAACATGGTGCAGGAATCCTGACCCCTAGCATCTTTTGACAATGGTGTCACAAATCACAGAGCCATCTACAGTCTCCAGCTCTCGTCTCCCTTCAATTCATCGTATCGTGAAAAGGTGAAAAGGAATCTCTATAAGGACTCTTCAGCCTTTACACCATTACCATCCCGTTCAAGTATGCACGAAAACATCCAATCCAGTGAAAAGTTGCGTATATAAAACCATACGAATCCATGTATTCTATTAATTCATGTTAAGAGATCTGGGATCAACTCTGTCATCTCCTCCTCCCCATCGCCTCATAGTTAAACTTTAGAATTATTTTGACTTTCACCAATCTTTTCCTCTGATTGTACATAATGCTTCCAGTCACTAGAAGATCAGCCAGCGACCATCAGTACATCAGATTCAAAAACAGTCATATATGAACTCACCACTCTCAAAGCATTTCTACTCTGAATAGCCGTTAGCGTTTTCCAAAAGTTCATATTTGTTAGGCGTCAGCCAAGGTCTTGTATCTGTACAATAAAATGGAGAACAAAATTCACATAAAGACACGTTTCTTACATGCAAAAGGTCATCCAGTATTACCCAGTAGCCGGCTAAGTTTAGCAGTCGCTTTGATGTGGCCTATTTAACTTACTCGCGTATCCTGATACATCCCGAGATAATTCGCCCGTTCTTGCCCACATTGTATTCAAAAGTATCGACATATGAATAACCTTTTGTTTTCGTCGTGTCGTTAATAGAATAACTCCGTCTTTTGGGTTGCCAGGTAGACTATATGCTGTCACTTACATCATCATTTGGAACAATCTTCGCTGTACTCTTTCAGCATCCCATTCCAGTATTATTGACGCTATTTCATCATCGTAGCTCATTTGAAAGATTTGATCCAGTACATTAATACGCAAGATACCATCATAGAAAACGTTCTACAGAACCGGATCCAGAATTGACCCTTAGGCAACCCCGAATGTGACCGCCATACTGTTAGGTCCCTCCTTGGTATCATAAATTGGAACTCCTTCTTCGAGGTAGCCACTAACCATTCGATGCAGGTACAATGCAACTTTCCGAAACCATTTCCGAGCCCAGTCAATATGTCAGAGCCCACCTACCTGAGTTGAAGGCACTTTTTCACCTTCACCAATACTAAAAGCAATATCTGCCAAAAGACGGAGTTATTCTATTAACGACACGACGAAAACAAAAGGTTATTCCTATGTCGATACTTTTGAATACAATGTGGGCAAGAACGGGCGAATTATCTCGGGATGTATCTGGATACGCGAGTGAGTTAAATAGGCCACATCAAAGCGACTGCTAATCTTAGCCGGCTACTGGGTAATACTGGATGACCTTTTGCAAGTAAGAAACGTGTCTTTATGTGAATTTTGTCAAGGAAAAGATAAAAGTATAACCCCCAAACATAGGAAGCCCGAGGGTCATAACTACATCTGATACTAAAATATAACTCATCTGCCTCTTTCTAACCAATCATTTCAATAAAGAGTATAATCCTGTAGAGCAACCTCCTGTGAATGGGTGCTAGGTTAAGGCTACGATTCAGACACAAATATAGCGTTGACATTTTCAATGTGGAAAATATTATGAAATTCGTCAACGTAGCCCCTTAGGGAGAAATTTATAAAGTTGGTAAATAAAGGTAATTTGCCTCTGAACAGTTTAGTGGGTATCATTTTCAATATTTGGCGTTAAAGTTACACAGTCGTCACTCATTCGTTATGAAAAGGAACAATTTAATATCCCAAATATGTACAAAACTAATTAACATGTAACATCCATGCATACAATCATATGTTAAAAAATATACAGTAAATAATATTTAAGCTTATGAAACAAAAAGACGTAGCCTACATTTAACAATCCCAGAATGGGACTTTAAATCCATATTGTACAACAACAATTAAAAGAAGGATAACACAGCAAGATTTTTAATACCTGTGGTAACCATTAACATTGTGATAATTCATAAGCCTTACAATAATAGACGGACAAACAAAGTCAAGTGCGGAGCGTTGCTTTAAAAAAACTGCTATATATTTTAGATAAATATATAAATATACAAATAACACAACAGGAAAAAAACAGTACTGTAGATTAATAAATAAGTGAATATTATAGCAGTAATAACATGTTATATGCCAAAAGAAATAGTAGGGAGGGGAATAAAATAAATCTTAGGAATGATATTTTATGTAAATGATATTTACGTTGAAGTAAATGAACTTTAACTTTGGTATCTAATTGGTATAATAATTAGGCTATATATTTTGTTCATACTTTCGAACGATGGTTTATTTACTTTGGACAATTTCTTTACCTTATTAATTGTTGTCATATCAAAATGCCGGAAAAACGTAACAAGGAACTAAACATATTTAATTTTACACAACAGATTACAAAGAACCTGAAATAGACATAGTGCAAATAATTTACAACTTTTTAAACTGAAAATTGAAAACAGTATCTATAAAATATATGCGGCTTTAAATTAAATACGTTTTCTTATATTTAACATGTGTAGTATAACTCTATCTATATTCGTAATTTTATTTCATTAATTACCTTTAAAAGAATTTCCTCTAAACATATTATCAGTTAAAAATTATAATTTTGAGTCTTACTCAAATTGTCTTATTTTTAAAATTATAATTAACCTTCATAAAAAATATAAAAAAACCTAATACTGGCAATTTTTATATGTTGCTATAGTTTTTGTTTTTGTCAATTACTTCTAACACCAGCAATAACAAGAAGTAATGTTATGTTAGCTATGTTTTGCTATTGGTATGTTAACAAGAACGAGAACATTTCAAAAGTGAGATTATTTCATTGTGATACTGATCTGTGCCGTGTTGAAAATGTTTGAAAGGTTGAGACAGTTTTGAAATTTATTTTAGTTTGTTATTTATATTGCTCGGTATTTTGTTAGCATTAGTAGTCCATCTAGGAATAGTCGATGACAGCAACTTTTGTGTTTTCACATATAAATATTATAATTTACGGAAAAGAATTTTATGTGGTATATCAACAAATCTGTCTTGAGTTTCTCTAAAAATAGTGATTTTGGGAATATGGCCGTAGGCTATCTACATCTGCGCATGCTCAACAACAAAATAGAGTGTAGCAATTTTGAGCTAATTAAGTAAGCGGCCATATTTTGAAATGCCCCCCCCATTTCCTCCATAACTGATAATTATGGATAACTCCCACAATAGACCTAAACTAAAAAGTCAAAATTTACAGTACAGTTGAAGAGTTCATAAAATGCTTCAAAGAAACCAAACTAACATATTTATCACCTATACAAATAGGCATTATAAACAAACTAATTATTGGCGATTTTTTGTGTATCTAAATTTGTCAAATCATGACATGATATGATTTAAAAAAGAAAATAGTTCCATTAAAGTCTTAATATGTTTGTAGAACTGCAATTTAAATTACGTTAACTTTTTTTTAACGGAGAGTGTTGTTGTGATCAAATATTAAGTTAAGAAAAGTTAACGTAAGAATTTTAAAAACGAATGTATTGGATACACATTTTACAAAAACTTTTTTAATTATTTTTAAAATGTAAAGTTTTAAACTGTATTATTAAAACCAAGAAAGAGTTAAACGACAAACGAATAAACAAAGATCACGAACCCGTAAAATCGACACATTTTGTATTATACTAGGTATAATACACAATTTTCTTTTCCTTCCAATGTGTAATAAGCTAAATTACATTGTTTTTTACAAAGCATAAATAAGTAATTACTTGAACCAATTAACTCTTAATTGCTAAACGTTGTAAATTAATATCCCTCTTGATTGGCGTCGGCGCATTAGTGCACTTCAGTAAAACAACAATTTCCTGTATATCGCGAGCCAAACAGGATAAGCTTAATATTTATTGCACTTGATCAACCTTTTTCAAATCACATTATACATTAGACGAACAACTATATCTGTAGTTGTTCGGAAGCATATCGTAGGGTATACCCAATTGATCAAAAAGAGATAACGTATTACGTTCTACATCAAAACAATAAAATAATATAGGTACAACTGAAATACTTAAAATTCTGAGTATTTATTTTAAATGTAGTATTTTCCAAGTTGAATTACACATATCTCAACCCATGTCATGACACTCAGAGGTTCACTTCTGCGTAATTCACCCACTTTATTAGTTAATTCGTTGTGTATGATGTGATATAATAAACAGCAAACTCGTTTCACTTTCTTGTGGATTTAGTCTAGCATACTCAGCTTTGACCTTAAATATTTTAGTCCTTTTTGTTGTAGATGCATACTCGCTTAACTTGTGAGTAGAATTCTCTCTACGGTCGCAGTGATAATTTTGTTTAAGGCAGAATTTCTGTTTTTTAGAGATTTTAACTTCGTTTATTGAGATAGAATATGCATGAAAATAAAAGATTGTTTCAATTGTTATCAGACAGTTGTCATGATTACTTTTCTCATTATTTTTTATATACAATGTTTCCCTATTATCTTAAAGGTAATAAATTGTTTTACAATTTATTACATGGTTTTTAAAAAAACAGAATTATATAAAAATTCAGTTTTAAACAAAGCTTCATAAAAATTAGTTACCAAATTAGTCACCATCGCTATTTTGACTTTTTGGACAACAAACATTTGAAAGTTGATACGTCTTTTTCGTATTACTTTATTTACATTTACATTATTTCAATATAATTATTATTATAACGAATTTAATAGCAGTTTTCAAAAATATACTTTCCAATGAACAAACATAAAATATGAACACAACCTATACTGAATTGTTCTTGGTTTAAATACCATACACACTATTAATATTTTATGCTTAAACTCGATATTGTCAAAGTAACTTAAACTTGATATCAATTTACCTGCGTAAAATATGTTTCGCTATAAAATAAAAATAAATTGTTTTAAAAATATATGTAAAAGTCTCCTTACATAAGAACACGTTAGTTATATTTGCAGTTATACACAAACAGGAAAATTTGTTCTAACATAAACAATAATACTCAAAAGGCCTAATTAAAAAACACTCAAAACAGTTTCTTCATAATATCTCTTAAACCCTGCACTTGGCTTGTCTTTAATCACAAAAATCCAACTTGTAACAGCAGCTCAATTGAAGAATTGGAATAGGTATGTGATACAAATAAAATATAATATTAAATACTTCGTCATGCTAATCAATCAATCGTTTGCTAACATATAAGATTATACACCAACAAAAAATGTTTTGTAATTTTACAAATAGTTTATAATAATTCGAATTTCACACAGCTGAAAAATTCTCATCAACTGACATGAAAATTTGCATAATATAAGTTTTTTTTAAACGTAGTACCGGTATTAATAATACTTGTGAACATATTTAATACTTATGTTATATTGATTTTTTTCTTTCAGCCTAATATTTGGTTAGTTGTAGAATCATTATATTATTATATATATGGTTTATTTACTATTTGTAATAGTAGTTGTATAGATTTTTACATATATTTATAAACACAATCGTACAATAAGATTTTAAATGGTGTACTAAATTACTATGATCTCTATTACTTTCTTAAATAACTTTCTTAATATATTTAGTTATTGATAAAATGTCGTTTTTAGTAATAATTTATTGATGTTTTGAGTTTCTAGGGACATATTTTGTAAGCATAGTCGATCAATATCTAATTTTTATCACTCATTATTGTAAGCAAAGATGGCCTGATTGATTAAAACTTATAATCTTGTAGTCGGGTAGATGATCCATGGACTAACTATGTCATTATGTTATGGAAGTAAATACATTAATAAACTGTCTGTTTTCCACGGCTTCCCTGATGGCTTAAACATATTTCTAGATCCTGTATGGTAGTTTTTTGGATTAGTTAATACTGGTAGGCTACGTAAGAGATGGAAAGAGCTGGATCTAACTGTGTTACACATGTTAATAGTTTCATTGTTATGCAACTCAAACTATTATGTATTTTGGTTTTTAATTCGAATTTTCGGCGTCGGTTTCTATAAAACATAGCCATGCATATATTTTTAACTAGTATTTTTGAAAGAGCTTATTTCGAATTTGGTATCTGATTCAATGAACTGTACCCTGCATATAAAAGTATAGTATTTATATGCTATGCGCTCTCGTATATCATTTTAAAGAGTTGATATCAATTATTAAAATTAGCTAGTTATTTAAACAATTGATTTTTTTTTTTTAATATTTAGCTTTAATGATCTTTAAAAATATTTAGCTATAAAAATTGGTTTCACTTAATACCATATGTAAAATAAGACAAACGATATACTTCTTTAATTTATTATTCAATAATTTCTACAATATATTTCAAGTTAATTCAAAGCCATATGAAATTTCTATACTTCGATGTTGCTCTTTAATAATTTATCTCTATTACTCAGCCGTCATGTTATGTACACATTGTATATCTAACTTCGATTTAATTTCTCATCTATAATTAGTTTATATACAAATTATTGTGATGTTAATTAACGAAACTTGGTTTTAAATTCTGTTTTTATGGCTATATAAATTTTGGAAGTTTTCAAATAAAAAATGATAAATGATAAATACATACAGCTACATATGTCAAATACGCGTAATACTAAATAAAGGAATATATTTAAATGAAGTCTTTTCTCGTTAACAAAGGGTTTACAATTTAATTTTAAAACTGTAGTAATACTGATTGTTCGTTTGGTTATTAAATAAACTTCTGTTACAACATGCTCAATCAAATTTAGACGAGTTTAATGAATGACTCTATAACAAACACATGTGTTAATGACATTAACTGGGATTATTGGATTCATTAAAAATGCAGCATATTCCGTTATACGTATAACCGATTAACTGATCGCAGCATAAAATATGGCTTACAGTTGTATCCATATCAGAAGTACTTATGGTTCTTATAATCGCGTGTTTTTTACAATGAAGCAAACTTCCCGCATTACAGACAAATACCAGTGTGTATTTAGTAGTATCATATATTCCATACGATGACCTCTCTATGCCCTCTGTAATTCTGAGAGCAGGGCAAAAACAGGGGGGAGGGGGAGTAGCGTACAGAGTCAGGTGCAGTTATAGAGCGGTAATGAATTGTAGCAGCGACTGGAAACGGGCTCCTGCAATAATGTGAAGAAGAGTAGGATGCTAATTATTATCCTTAGACAAAGATGGAACAGCATATGAATAGCCTATGTGACTAAAGATGGAACAGCATATGACTAGCCTATGTGACTAAAGATGGAACAGCATATGACTAGCCTATGTGACTAAAGATGGAACAGCATATGATTAGTCTTGGTGACTAAAAAAGATGAAACAGCATATGACTAGCCTATGTGACTAAAGATGGAACAGCATATGACTAGCCAATGCGACTAAAGATGGAACAGCATATGACTAGCATATTATGTAACTAAAGATGGAACAGCATATGACTAGCCAATGCGACTAAAGATGGAACAGCATATGACTAGCATATTATGTAACTAAAGATGGATGAGGATATGAGTAGCCTATGTGACTAAAGAGGCCTTAATATGCGAAGTCTGGATACTAGGAGACCTTCAGTCTTAATGATTCAACTCGTAACCTAACCTAACCTGGGTATGTTTGGCTCTGCTCAGGTTGACCTCATACTTCTCTGGTTAATTGTTGGAATAGAAAGGATAAGTAACAAAACCACCTTAGGGGTACTCATTAAAGAAGACACAAGGAGTTAAATAAACTGAATGTGGACGGATGATGGGCTAATCCTGATCTCACTACACCTATTTCTCAACTCAGAATGTTTCAGGGATATCAATTAAACCAGACCATTCTGCGGTTGATATGGGGTCTAACTTCTTAACATTATATGAATCGATAATAATATATTATTTGGGTTTTACACGTAAGAGGCTTAGATTTATTGGAACCCAAGCACCAACTTAGTGAAATTTATTAAGATAAGTGAATCAGGGAATTATTAAAAATTGTCGGGATTTACAATCTATTACATATATTATTATATATTTACAACAGTTTCTCAAAAATGCCGGGCCGGTTTAATAACTTGAAAACCAAAAAGATTGAAAGAAGATATTTCATATGTGTTGAAAAAAAAAAAAAAAAAAAAAAAAAAAAAAAAAATGTGAAATGAGACATTTTTACCTGCCCTCGAAAATGGGGATTTTGGGGGCAAATCAATAATCTTAACTGGAAACCTCCATCGAGTAACCCTTCATGTAAAAGGGCTTATTTAGTTAAATACAACTGTACAAACTAGAGGTCATATTTTGTTCCTGTCTAAAATGGCGGCCGTTCAAATATTTGAAACTGCTATTTTACTTTATTTATTTTATTTATAATTAATTAGAGGACAAGAATATGGTATCAAAATGTATTTAAACATGTAATGTTGTAATTGTAATTACTATTGTGGAGGGGCAACATATCGATCACTTGCTCTAGAGTAAACCAGGTAACGTCAGTTGAAGTAATTTGTTGTTAATACCACAATAATTGTGTAAATATATTTATTAAAATTACATCAACCAACATATCACTTTTTACACCCTGTAAGAGGAATTCATACTATTTTAAATATGAAATAATAGTAATTATTATTACAACTAACGGTCTCAAATGCTTTTAAAATATTTTGATGAAATATTTGTCATCTAATTGTGAACGAATTTAAAAAATTAAAATAACCAACTCAAATATTTGAACAGCCGCCATTTTAGATAGGGCCAAGATATCGACCTATAGTTTAGGAGTTGTATTTTACTAAATAAGTCCTTTTATATAGTCACTTGATAGGGGTCCATCGATAGAGGTTTCCACTTAATATTATTAAATTGGCCCTAAACCCTCTTTTTGAGGGAAAGGTAAAAATGTCTCATTTGCCAAAAAGTAGTTTTTTATCATCAAAAGGGACATAAAAAATATCTTTTTTTTTAAATCTTGTTTAGTTTTAAAGTAATCCGACCGGTTTGGGACTTTTGGGACGCACTCTATATAAAATTATATCTTCTACAGTGTCATAAATGTAAAAAGAAATCAATGACCGTAAACGAAGAGTATGTGCAAACTAACAACAGTCACTGGAGAATTTCAGAGCTATGTAAAATCTGTAAAACTAAAAAAAAAGTAGGTTTATAAAATCAGCAGAGGTATTAAGCTTATTGATGTCAAATTGAAAGAAATAAAACCTAAAAAAAAATTAAATAAACATCAAATCTAACTTCCTACACAAAAACGTCACAAACCTATTAGAAAGAAAAGTAGTAAATGACAAATCGTTACATTAGGAATTGATGATCTTTGGGCTGCCGATTTAATAATAATGAGGGATTATGCTGATTTGAAAGACGGATACAATTACACATTGAATGTTTTCTATACGTTTTCTCAATTTATTTTGACGCACCGTTGAAAAAAAAAGTTGAATTGCGGTTTCTGTGGCTTCGGATGAAATTACTGAAAAACTCATAACTTGTTGCATATAGACAGAGTTAGAGCTTAAAAATAGGGATTTCCAACTTGTTCTTCATAATAACAATTTTAAACTTTGACATACAAAATATGCTGAGAAATCTGGATTTGTTGAAGGATTTAAAATGAGAATGAAATTTAAATTATTAGGAAAGTACAGGTGGGTTGATAGTTTGTAAAATATAATAAATGAATGTAATAACAATAAATAAAGAAAAATTGGTATGAAAGCTGCACATATGAACAAGTCGAATAAAAAATATATCCGTGAAATTTTATATAGACGTTATACTCAAAATGTAATACCTAATTTTCAAATCGGTGATCGTGTTTGTAAAGTTAGGAAAATGTTAGAGAACAAGTACATAAACAACTGGACTCGGGGAAAAATTCGTTACAGATGAAATAGTTTTGTTTTTTAATCCACTTGGTGAAAAAATAACAGCCTCATTCTACAAACAGGAATTGTTGAAATATAAAGTTTAGTTAAAGAGATCATATGTTAATTTATTAACTTAAGAGAGATGGCTGAAAGAAAATATATGATGTATATTATGACTATCAAAAAGTTGGGTATTGGTAAGGTTCCTTTTATGTTAAGGGAATATTTAGTGGTAGTTGAAAAACAAAGTTATTGATGTATTTTATTTATAAGGAATGGTTAATCTGTAAACATTTACATATTTTTAGTAAATCACTGGTACAACCTTTATATTGCAATGTGATGAAAAATTATTAGCAACTTGAAGAACAAATATAGACACTTTTTAATAATGTTAATGATTTATATCTCTAGATGATTGCAAACACAATTTTTTAGTCGTATTTAATGATTGTTTGTTGAAGAAACTAAGGGATATAAAACAACAACTTCACAGGCGGATGTGATAAACAAGTATAGTGTATTTATCCATCTCAATGCTACAATCTTTTAAATTACTAATTATTTAAAACAATGCCAACTTTTTGTGCGTTTTCAAGTAAAACAAACATGACATTCAAATGATATATAATGATTTTGTAATGGAGTATTTTAAATTTGATAAGCTTAAAAAATATGTTCTCTGTGTTGGAAGCAAGTATATGTATTTATATCAATAATTGATCTCACATAGAAATCAAACAATGGGAAATATAAAAATCAATTTAATGATATGAATATTTTTTCTATCAACGATAAATAACCAATCAACGAAACGCCCTAACGTTTAATGTATCATTCGGTGTAACGTTCGAACGATTAATATATAGTTAATTAAACGTAACGTTCCAACGTTCAATTTATCGTTCAACGCAACGCTCTAGCCTTTTTTCTAACACTTCATTATTTTAATTTATATATAAGAGAGAGAGAAGGAGAGAAAGAGAAGAGAGAGAGAGAGAGAGAGAGAGAGAGAGAGAGAGAGAGAGAGAGAGAGAGAGAGAGAGAGAGAGAGAGAGAGAGAGAGAGAGAGAGAGAGAGAGAGAGAGAGAGAGAGAGAGAGAGAGAGAGATGGGAAAGAAATCTACTGATTATATTAATATTGCTAAATTAACTTAGTAAAACAGAGAAACAACTTAGAAAAGCACAAGATTTACATCACATATACAACTTAAACGAATTACTTCAGCCAATAAAAATTGCAGAGTGGAATCGTTTCAAAAGAATTGATATCACTACCATCTTTAAGACAACCTGATGATGATTATGTTGTTGAGAATTATGATGAAACGTTCATATAAAATGAAATCGAAACTATACGAAAACAACCCGGTGCTATCGGAAATGTACATCGTCGTACGTTATAACTTGATGGAAATCAATCATTCTATACATCTACAAGTAAATGAGTAACCGAAATGTTACCTCTACAACTATTACTTTAGGACCTTTTGTTCTATAAAGATTCCAATATCTACGCTAAAGATTCAAAGTTTGGAATTCGATATGACACTATCCATAAAACGTATATGATTGTAAATAAAGACGTATATGATTGAATTCGATTATAAAGATATATTTATTGAATGGAAAAAGATATTGAGGGACTCAAAGTTTGTGGCGATTGTTAATTACTCTGACTCTCCTGCACTAACATTGTACGAAGCTGATGATTATTTAATCCATGTGAACATATTATGGTCAACCAATTCAATGTTTCAAGGTAACGATCGCTGAACTACAAGACCAAAATCAAGAAGAGGATAAATTTAGTAAATTTAGTGAAACAAATTTGGATTAGTAAAACTAGTAAGAATAGAGGGAGATTGAAATAATATAATGAAAGAGATATTGGAAACAAATATATTAAAAATTTATGAATGAAATATTAAATAGACTCAATTATATGTAAGCCCAATAAAAGCTGAAAACAATAATTTTTACACCGAAAAAATGGGCTAATAAAGCAGATCAGCAATTTGAATTAATTCAGAAGAATCGATAAAGTTGATAGAGTTTGTATATTAATATTACCATTGACAGAAAATGCTCGAGGAGGATTTCTATCTTTAGTCTTTGCTGTTTTACTAGGTGATGGAGCTCGAATTACGAATTCTGTTTAAAGAGATAAATAGGAAAAATAGCTTAAATAGTGAGACATAATATAGCGATAAAACAAAGATCGATTGAATTTCGGGGACAGGGGGTAAAAAAAAAAATCATCAAATGTTAAGACAATTCAATTAAAGGGCATATGAAAAGAAACATTTTGGCACTAATGAAACTGAATATTGTTTATTCATTCTCAAAAGCGTAGTTTCAAAAGTAGTTTCAAAAGTGTGTGACTAATCATGTTTTACGTACATATTGTTTTTGTTGTGTTTTTTTTTTAAAGAAAGGCCTATCATGTAAATATTGTGTATACCAAACTTAAGAAAAGTAGGTCAATTTTAAAAATGTGTTTTTTTTTTCTGTAACTTGAAAAAAAAACCAATTTGAGTTTCATTGGTGTAAAAACGTTTCTTTTCTTATTCTCTTAAATTTAATATATCAAAAACCATAGGTACCTATTAAGGATTTTTGAGCTAGGGATTGAAGGAGGGGGAAGATGTGATTTCAGATTTTTACATATGGTTTTTAAGGTTCCCTCTAAAACTAAATTACTTTCATATAAACATAATTTGAGTATCTGTCTCCATATTTTCAATAATAAAAGGTGATAATGCAATTCTACAAAATTGGGTTTGTCATCGTAATGAACCCACTACAATCAAACATCAATCGGCATTGGCCGATTTTTATTTTCCAACCACAGATTTCACCATTTTTAATAGGCTTTCATTTGATATATCACAAGTCATACGTACCCATTACAGATTTTTGAGTTGGGGGAGGGGAAACGAGTGATTTTCAATAGTTTTAAATAGTTTTATTTTTTAAATAGTTTCCGGTAAACTTTATTTGAAAATCTATCTCCGTATTTTCAATAATATAGGTGGAAACTTTTAAAAAATCACCCAGTATAAGGAATGCGTGGTCCCTTTATTACGTTTTCAACTTCTCCCTTTTTTCAGACTATTCCATCCAATATTTTTAATTTTCGGGTTAAATATTTATTTTACGACTAAAGTACGTAGCGAAAGTGAAAGATTGGTGAATGCAGAAGGAACGGCACCTTCTAAATTATTAAATTAACTGCTGCCTACTGCCGAATTATTGTTGTCTGCCACATTGCTGCCCTCCCCTTTCGCCATGGTGGAGTCTTTGATTGTTTTCCTGTATATGTTTCTTTTCCCACTTTTGTCTGCGCATGAGACGGTTGTTAGAGCAGGTATTTTCATTTCCGCTAGAGGGGGGAAGGGAGACTGAAGCATTCGAAGTACAGTAGCCAAGCTGGAAACTTGAGATCGCCGTGGCTGAATCTTTGGTTGCCAGAGCAAACGTGGTTACTGTTAGGATAACCGCGATCACAATCGGGGTTAAGATAGCACGGTGTCAAGAAGGTGGTGTAGAACTTGGTCAGCTGTGCAGACGGAATCCTGTGTTTAGGAAAGCTGTGACGGCGTGAACCTTTTGAATTGGAGTGTAGTGTCTGGCAGCTCGACAGGTCAAACGAGAAGTTACTTTTTGAAGTGATAACTTCTTATGGGACGGTGATCCTGCACGAAATGATGGGAATAGTGAAAGCGAATAATGGGAAAACTGAAAACGGATGAGGTGATTGGTCCATACTTTTTTGAAGGGAAGGGGGGAACAACGATAGTAAACTAAATTAGATACTACACAATATTGTGCAGCTTAAACTGATTTTCTTGGTCATTGGGAGCAACAGTGGGCTGGTGCTACCACCACACGTAAAGAGCTAAAAGTCATCGTTAAACGCATTTGATTAAGTAAACGTAAATTTTGTGAGATCTTGTATTCGAGTTTTAGTTAATTTAAAAAAATAATGTTTTAATTTATGGTACAGTTGTGGAAAGTGATTTTGTCCCTTCCCTTTTTCATAGGATAGATTATCATATGGTTAGTTATGCTTTTTTACAATTTTTCTAAAGCTTAAATAATTGTGTTTCATATAAATCTTTTATTGGGTTAATTTGTTTGTAAATAAATCAAAGATATTAGGCCTACTTTGTAAATAGGTAGAAGATGATAGAATGTCCGATCTTTTGAAACATCATCGTACAACAATTGTGGCATAAACAAGGAATAAACTAGTACATTTAAAATATAATATTAGTTAATAAATGATGTAATTTTATTTAAGCCTTTATTTTTGCTCAACATCAGATTATATATATATATATATATATATATATATATATATATATATATATATATAAGAAATAATATCTTATAGGAAATGGATATTCTATTCCAATAAAGTCCTGATTTTGTGACATTAATTTTTAATCGCTATGTTTATGAATATTGGGAGTATGATACCATTTAAAACAAAAATATCTCTACGGGGTTTCACGAGGGCGCTGTAACACAAATAACATTTTTATTACAAACGTAAGTTATAATTTTGACGCTCTGCTGCAACGTAATTCTTAAATGTTCAGAATAATTATTTTCAGAATAAGTTTTCTTTAGTTACACAGAATTTGACTGATTATTATAAGTAGTTACTTTTAAAAGCAACTTCATATCTTAATGCCAAGAATATTAGTTTCACACAATAAATTACAGTTTTTATTTACTGTTTGCAATCCTAACCCTATTGTTATTGGATATAAAATATAATGTTTTTCATGAAAATTCAGCAGTTTTACTTATTTGCCAATGTCGTGAAAAACCATTACATATAATAGATATGAAATATATTAAATTTATTTATTGAACTCTTAAATCAGATGACACCATCTTTAAACAAAAGAAAATCTATCTAAACAACTTAATTGGCCGAACACCTAATTCAGAGTTATCATAAAGTTGACAAAATCGACATCGGCATGGAAATATTGCAAAAATTCAAAATAATGTCGTTTTATGCCAAATGTAGAAAAAAAGCATATTTATAACGCCTTTATGAATGATCTTGAAATCACATGGAACGAAAAATAACGTATTGTTCAATTCCATTGAATAAGCTCACCGATCAATAATAGTGATTTTCAGGTTAAACAAGTGGGAGTAGGATAAATTATCTGTCCCAGTTCAAACGTTTTAATGTCATGTGTCAGTGTTGTGTTTTATTTATTAAAATTTAGAGTTGATAGACGTCAAACGTTTCGTTGATTGTCGTGTATGTTGTATGTAAAGTTCTATTTTTAATATGTTTATAGAGTTTGATTTGACAATGGAGGGTGAGAAACTCTGAAACCGAAACCAATTTAGAACTGTTATATAGTTTATAATAATATAAGAGTTATGGAGGTTATATAATCTTGTAGGCCTACTTATTTCTTAAAGATGTTCCTTAGTTCCTATTATGTCCGTGTTAACACTGGTAAGTGCCAGTGTAATCAGCGCCAACGAAATTAAATTCGCCTTTATATGTAGTAGTAATACGACAAAATAATATTATTTCTTCTTCTCCCTTATACAAAAAGGCTATAATATTTCTAATAATGATGCTATTAGTCAACATAACTGTGTATTTGGCTAACATAACTTTACATAACTGTGCCAATTATCAAGCTAATCAGTTTAAGCTGCACAATATTGGGTAGCACATAAACATTTCACGTTGAATTGACTATTACTGTTTCTCCTTTCTCTTCAAAAAGCATGGACCAAATCACTTCCAACTTGAACAGAGTACACCAGATGGTGACACGTTGACTGTGAAAACATGGATCTATCGGTGTTGTTTTGAGCCCAATATGGAAAATGTTGCTTATTTACACATACAGATAAATGGAAGACTTTTTATTCCCTGGTATTAAGACATTATCCAATAAGACGCTATCAAAAATATCTATAAATATCGACGATAACTATATTGAGGGTTTCATTTTGCGATTTATTAATAGATATATCAACACAAATGTTTATTGAAAATCGGAGGCTTTTGAAATGGAAAGGTTTATTACTCCTGTTTAAAAGTGACGTTACAGTTGTATCGGTTACTCTAGACTCTAGAGCCTAGAGTAATAATTATAAATCTTATATAATATATACTGAAATTTTAAATGTATATTATAGTATTGTGATATGTGCCCTGTATATATATATAGAGAGAGAGAGAGAGAGAGAGAGAGAGAGAGAGAGAGAGAGAGAGAGAGAGAGAGAGAGAGAGAGAGAGAGAGAGAGAGAGAGAGAGAGAGAGAGAGAGAGAGAGAGAGAGAGAGAGAGAGAGAGAGAGAGAGAGAGAGAGAGAGAGAGAGAGAGAGAGAGAGAGAGAGAGAGAGAGAGAGAACTACAGCACTTTTTTAAATATGTAAGTAAACGGAATTAGTATAAAATATATCTAAGACATAGTTTAATATATATATATATATATATATATATATATATATATATATATATATGTATGTATGTATGTATGTTTACAGAATTTACAAATATATTTGTTTAATTAAATATTTATTATTAAAAAAAAAAACGTAGATTGGATTTTTTTATACCTAAAAGACATCGCATTTAATAGGTTTTTTGTAACTAATTTGTGAAAAAGTGAAGAGTGATATAATTATTAATTTAATTTTTAAATTTTATTTCATCAAATTTTAAACTGAAATTTATAAAATTTATTTTAAAAGTATAATGTGCGTCAAAGAATAACAGAACATTTTAAGAGTAATCTTAGTACTATATGCGAATGGTTTGTTGTGTGTAAATGTGAGGAATGTGTTTAAAGTAAAACATCTAAAAGAAAAAATGAATTTTATTATTACGATTAAATAATTCAATTTTAAAATTCAATCCAAACAGATATCTGTATTTATTCTATTTAAATTGGTAACATCTCAAACAAAGCAACTCAAACATTTTCCTTTGGAGTTGCGTTTTATTAGAAATCATCATCTCTAAAAAAATTATGTTTTACCAGTTACGCTGTTACATTAAAGTCTTAGAGAATACATAAAGAGAATTCCCTTTCTAAACCCACGTACAAAACTGGTAAGTATTCGTTAAACTACGATAACTTATGCAAATTATCCGCAAAATACATTCCAAAACACAAAGAGGTGAATAAAAACTCGTCCATCAGTTGTGGCAGTCAATACATCAGAATTTTTATTTATGCTTAAGTATATGTATATTTTGTTTTTATATATAGTTTTTCTTATCAAGTAATGTGGATAAGCTTAATAGATATTAAGTGTAAGTTGATAGAGCTACATATACAGGATGAGGCAGACCACCCGTGCAGTATTTATAGCTGTCTTACTAACTTACTTTAACACTTTTTCTTTTCATTTCCCCCTTATTTGGCCTCATGAATCCAATAAAAATCTTTTCTATTTTGAAAAATGCCCCAAAAGAGCCCAATTTGGGGGTTCAAAGTGTTTTTTTAGGAATTTCCAAATGTAAACATGGGTTGTGTGATACATCAATTTAAAGGTCTAATTACCCTGAAGATTTTTGTGCAAACAAAAGTTAATTATCTTTAACCGTATATACAGGATGTACTAAAACGTTTTGAAATAGGACTTTAAAATAAAGTACCAGGTTACCCTACCTACAATACGGCACAGCACCAGATTTTTTTCCAAGCTTATTTTGAGCAATTCTTTGGAAATGTATGGTAGGAGCATTTTCACTGGATTTTGTAAATTTTAAAAAATGCTCAAACTTGAAGAATACAAAAAAGCCTAAAACTCAAAATTTTTAAATAGCAACTTATATATATATATATATATATAATGTCTTTTTAAAAGTTTTTTTTTGTATTTGATCTTTTTTTCTATCTCTTACTGTTTTAAAATGGCAGCTGAAAACTTAATTACTTATGTCAGTTCACAAAATGTAACAAAATATTTTGGAATAATATTAAATCAAAACTTTTCCTACAATATTTAATTAGCTTCATAGCTCTGAATGTTCTCTGAACTAGCCATAATCTTACCTTTCACTAATTTAGCTACATTAGGTGCTCGGATTGTAGTCCGTCATTTTCTAAACACACTTGGAACTGAGGTTATCTACAGCTCGCAACACTTCTTCATGGCTGATTGAATTTATATCATTCCAGATTCGCTGCATCATATCTTCGGGTGTTGTCGGTCGTAAAGCATAAACTAAGTCTTTCAGCCTACCCCATAAGTAAAAGTCTATACAGGTCAATTCAGGTGATTTAATAGACATTTATTTCCAACAAAAAAATCTGTGATCACAAAACTAAGTCATTGTTTAAATTCAATAATATTTTGTAATCAATAGTAACATTCAACGTTCTGTGTTTATCAATTAAATTTGTTAAGTAACTCCGTACCACTTAAAGAGATAGCGCTAAAAATAGTTAGACTTACAACATTGAGTTATCCATCTTCATTTCGGTACAATGTCTATGGTTTTTGGCTCGTTTATATCAGGCTGCGTTTATATACCACTCATTTTCCCCGTCTATTTTCATTAATTAAAGATAATATTTCGAATACAGAATTTATCGAATGATCTTTTTATACTTGATTGATATTTCAAGTAAATCGGTTTGAAACATTTTTAATCGCTTAATTAAGGTGATTACTTATTTAATCAATGCACAACAATAATAAAACTATAGTTTTCTTGGTTGTTTTTGTTTCCTAAGCATCCAAAATGCTTACCCTAGAAAAATTGCGACAATTTGTATATGTTACATATTTGGTAGTTTACAAAATGTGAATTGTATTAATAGCAGAACTTACAAATCTGTTTAATAGAAAGGAAAATAATAAAATATGTGAAAAGTAGAAACGTAACCAAACTTGCAGGTTTTCATAATACTCGTACTTAAATTAACCTTGACTGCTATGATTTTTTTTAGGTATCGAATTCATCCAAGTAAATTATAAAAGTACCTTAATAATAAATTTAGTAAACATTGGTGTTTAGTGTGTAAAATATTTATTATAGTCGTTATATTTTATAGCGATTCGGTACTAAAAGATGGTGTTTATGAACGTTAGGTTTTTGCTTCAGAGTGTATTTCATGTCCCTCTCTAGATATTTATTCCACTTATATATTTTTAATAAATTTGAGCTGACTTTGGGTTTTATTTTGATATAACTTGTAATATTTAGTACTTACGTCGATTCGCTTTTGAATTAGTTACTGTTAATTTTATTTTTGTATATTTGAACATTCGCCCAAATCTGTATTGGTAACGTATTAATTTTTCAATTTATAATGGGTAAATGTTGCTTTGTTATTTCATGAAAAATATTTAGAACATGTGTACTGTGTAGCACCAATAATATAGAAAACTATGAAAGATTGTTTAACAAACAACTGAATGAACATTGTAAACAAAAAGTAAGTAAATTCAGAGAAGAATAAAAAATAAAAATTTAGAATGGAAGATAAAACAACAAAACACAAAAGACAATTTAATTGGCTATATTCATTCCCACTCGATGAAAAATAAACACACGTTACGCGCCTTTACAAAAAACATTAAAAGTTGTATTTAAAAGCTACCACTCTCTCTTTTTAATATTTTTAATAAAATAAACGTTTTAGATATATACGAAACACATGATACCAGTGAAATATAAAATATAATTTGTATTTACTGCAACAAAAGATAAAGCTATTAGCAAAGCAATTTATAGAAAGAGAAAAAAGAAGAAGAAGGGGAAAAAAAGAAGAAAAAAAACAATGGACTTTTAAAAACATCTATAATGACATATAACTTTACCTACATATTACAGAAAAAAATACACAATTTTCAGACGTCAACAAAAATATTTCAGAATAGTTCCATTCCGTCATCATCAGTTTAAAATATATAACCATATTTTCTCTAATAATCATAAATAAATAAACAATAATAGAATATACTTAAAAATATTCCATATGAGAAATATACATATTATCAAATTATAATATCAGTTTATATTACTTTTTTTCTGAAATTACTAATTGTGTTCTTCTGATTTGAAATAAAAACCAATATGTCTATGTATCTAACTGTGTCAGTATAACAGCATGGAAGTAATGCAATCTCTCAAAGGATTCAAGAGATTATTATTTGTCGCATGTCTTGATAAAAAGACGGAGAACACAAGGCGTCTCACTCGATTTGTCAAAGACATTGCCAAAATGATATATTGACACCCAATAACTTACCGCCAGAGGCATGGTGAAAATATCTTGTCTTTGTCATACATACAATTACTTACAATCTAAATCAAATTATCAATGTTATGTCCTGTTGAATAAAATTAGAACACTATATTGGAGTTTGATTATTACGTAATAATTACAACAGTGTATTATTTGAAAAAAAAATTATAATTTAGTAGTAAAGATCAAATTTCTTTGTTTAACTTGTAACACAATCTTTTCACTCAAATTCCTGAATTTCACCATTCAAGATATTATCAGTCCATTATCATTTGAGCATAACTAAATACCTTTAGTTAAGTTTTTCTTATAAGGTACAAAACATTCAACTTTTCCATGCCATTCTAAAACATGTATTGTCTAATAATATGCAAATTTTGCTGTATGTGCAATCAACATTGTACCATCATGTGAACCTATTTAACACACAAGTTATTCTCTTTACACATAACAAATAACATTTTAAAAACAAAAATGAAGTACCATGGGCTAAACTTTAGTGTCTATCCAGGCAATGGTTTCAGTTAATCTATAAAATTCTTTTCCTAGTATTTGAAAAAAATATTATCCATTGAAATATATAATTTTGCTATTCTTCATAAATAGTAACCATTCTTGCAATACTTTAAAAAGTAATTTATTCAAATTAAGAAAATTTAATAATTTAATAATTTAGGCTTTAATTTGTTTATGTTTTATATAATTAAATGGTTTTGCAAAGCTTTATATATATATATATATATATATATATATATATATATATATATATATATATATATATATACACACACACACACACACACACACACACACACACACACACACACACACACACACACACACAAGTTCCGCTCCGGTTTAATATTTGTTGTTTGAATGACACTGGAAAGGTGAGAACCTGGACTTACACTATGAACCTAAAGAACTATAGTTGCACACCATGAGTGACAGCGTCGGATCGGGGGGGGGGGGACTCCCATCCGGAGTACAAAGAAAATCTTAAATGAAAGCATAGGCCGAGTTGTACATCATTTTAAAGGGTTTTACTGGCAGAGTTTAATGCCGCAAACCGCACTTCAAAAGGTTGTTGCAGTATGAAATGGCAGATGTTCAAAGGTTTTACTTGGTTGTAGACAGACATTTTATTAGTATCCACAACCATATAATGCTGCTATAAATACTGGATTAAGCCTGTCATATTACAAAAGTACATTATGAAGTTGGTACCCAGTTGGTAGGTCCTTTCTTTATTCAAGGCAATTTATATACTGCATTATACCAACAAAATGCTCCAAAATGACATTATGCCAAAGTTTTGAAAAATGTTTGGAGAAAATCTTGAGAATATGTGGTTCCAACAGGACAGAGAGCTACCACACTATGGCATACAAGTATGAGAATATTTTTTAAACGCTGTTTTTCCACAACGATGGATCGGTAGGCGGGGGACTGTACAGTGACCAGCGAGTTCACCAGATCTGTCTCCAAGAAAAGAAATACTTCAATGCTTCCTACAGTTGTCCTGCAAAATTCTGTAAATAGTTTTTATGCGTTTTTCCAAATGTCAAATAACCAGAGAAGAACAATTCGAACATTTACTATAAAAATATCTTATAGGTAAACATCTCCTTTTTTTTGTAAAACCTTTGAACATCTGCCATTTTGTGATGGATCAACTTTTTGAAGTGCGGTTTGCGGTATTAAACTCTGTCAGTAAAGCCCTTTTAAATGACGTACAACTCGGCCTATGCTTTCATTTAAGATTTTCTTTGTACTTCTTATGGGACGTCCCCCCATGGTCGTATACTGTCACTCATGGTGTTGTGTAAGAATTGTCCTTTAGGTTCATGGCGTTAGTCCATGTTGTCAGTTTTCTAGTGTCATTTAAACAAATATATATATATATAGTATTTTTAATGTATGGTATTTTATTATTTATTATAATTAAACCTATGCATTGCCATACAAGATTATAAGTTGCTTACAATAGTTCGTTACATCACTATGTTAACATCATTAGGGGGTTTATACTGATTTAATCCGCTTTGATGGATTGTCAGATTTATTAAATAAACAACTCAAATATATTATTTTATTTTCTGTTGTGTTTATTCAATGTGAAAATGCATTATTTTAGATAGAAACAATAGGTACTCTCTGATGATATCGACACAGTATACAGAGAAATATTAAAGGAAAGCAACTTACTGAGTTGTATGAAAAGTTATATTATAGGACAAAAAATGTATGTGGGTTTAAACTTCAACAAATATATTTAACAGGAATTGGTTTACCTACGTAATAGTAAAATCTCATCTAAATCCTTATAACCCTGAATTGAACTTGTTAATCATCAAAGTGTGTAAGTTCGTAATTAAACTTAATCCAATTAAAAGTAGCCAACTGGCCCGTTCTTTGTTAGAATTAATTCCCTCATTTCTCTCTATACATTTCATTGCAATTGAAGCCTTTTTTTGTGCCTAGGTCTTTATTTGTTATATTTAAACATGTTCCTTATTATATGAATATTAATGGTTCTTTTAAGCCACATTTATTTTTATAATTTTTTTTATAAATTGTACATTTCACCCTACCACTCTTTCTGCCTCGAGCAAATCTTAAATATATACAAACATGATTAATTTTCTAATTGTCAGTTTTTATCAATATAATACTTTTTGTTTCCACGAGGTAAATATTAGTTTGTTTATGAGAATTAATATTTTTCGAAAAGTTATTATTTTATTTTATTTTGGTCACACCGAAAATAATTACTATAGTTATGACACTTATGACACTTTCTAGCTTTATATAATCACTTCAGTTCATAATGTTTAGTGTAATTCTTTTTACAAATGTATATATTGCATAGAGATTGTTAAACGAATTCTTTCCGATTTGCGTCAACTTAATGTGCTTCTTCTTGTTATATTTTTTGGAATGTCGTTCAGATTCCGAGAACAATTATTTACCTGTCATTGAACAAGGAACTCAAAATTGTTCAGTTCACATAATTTTTTAGACGGAAATTGTTACAAACTCTAGTTTGTAAATGTTTCCGTTGATTGTGATTCTATTCTTATTGTTGGTTTCAGTCTTGACATTTTGTAACTTAGAAACAGAAAATACTAACATATATATATATATATATATATTTTTTTTTTAAATTGTTTCAGGTGTTGAAGTAACCTTAAATTTATCTGTCCACTCTAAATTTATCTGTCCTTAAATTTATGGGCGATCTAATTCTACTTACTGGTGTCCAGACAGTCACAACTATTGTCTATAAATTCAGTTAAATCAAACTAATCTCGCTGTTTTTGGTAAAATATCGTTGTAGATATAGGTGGAATCAATTATTTTGATGACGTAATAAGATGTCAATGAACTTGATAAGTTATTAAGCCACCCACACCGTGTCCACAGATGAATTTCGGTAGTTATAAAATGTGTACTTCAAATATAATGGTAATCCATCAAGTTGTGTTACAACAGTCCTAGTCATTGTTCATAATGTTTTTACTAGAAAATGGACTTGACTGGTGTCTACAGATATGCTACCTAAATTGGTGAAAGATACATTAAATTTAAGGTCTGTTCTTCTGGTATGATGTGAAAAACGCCATTAAAAGAAGTAATTAATTTAATTGAACAAATAAACTAAGACCATACACTATGCGAAACTGTTTAATTCAGTCTACAATGATGCATCAATGGATAGCGAAAACAGTTTCTATATGTAGGGTAAATCAATTGTTAATTTCATTAAATAGATCACAAGATATGTACGACCAACAATAAGTTACATAATGTTGATATTTTATCATTCACATTTTTTATGATGAACTGTATTATATTTTAACTGAATAATATTAAATTTTAAAACGTTCAATATATTTTATACTTATTAAAATTTAATTTTAAAATGTTTATATTGAATGAGTACCACTAATAATTGTTGCTGTAGCCATGTATAAAACTTTCATATCAGATAAAGCATAATTTTTATTACAGCTTGTGTATGGTAACAACCATAAATTATACTGCTTTCATGAAATTAAATTTTAGAGAGTGTTAGAGTTACAATTATAATAACAATAACTATTAAATGTACTTTGCATATAGGCTATTAATTTTACATACCTACTTTGCAACGACCACTTATCTCTCTGGTTAAAATCTCCATAGGATTCTTTGTCTGTCTGGCGAGGAGAAAACCTGATCTTAAGCTAACTCATTTTCTAATTACTTCTATTAAAAATGTTACTAATAAATACAACCGGATATATTTTTAAAATAATTGATGCAAAAGAGCTTACTGAGTTCGTTAATTGAGTCCAAACTGTAAACAGTCATTTGAAACAGTCAGTGAGTACAAAAATGCGTTAAGGTATACAAAACACAATCACCTATAATACGAGTCTTCCAATGAACTCAGCAGAGTCCAAACTTTCGTATGGCGGTAGAAACCGATCCAAAGTTCTTTGAATGCCTTAAAAGCCATCTATCTATATACATAAATGGATATAAATAATCGATATTTATGAAATTGATATTTTTTTTTTTTTAGTGAAATGTTGAATAAATTACTTCTATTTTATATAATATATACTTTTTACTAATACTTCAATGGTGAAGGTTGTATAATAAAACGTTGAGAAACTTTAGTGATTAAATTTTTCAAGATATAAAATATGGATCGCACGTTATTCACATTTTAAATTTACAATCATCAAAGACTATATTATAATGTTATGAAAAACTTAGATTATTATACTAACATTTGGTGTTTTTAACTTTCTTAGAAAAAAAAATAGTAATAGCGGTATTAATTGACTTCCTGTGCTAAACATATTAACAATTTTAAACATGTTGTTTCAAATATATTTAAATTGTTAAAATATGTTCATCTATTGTCAATGTAACATCTATTATTTCAATTTGGTTTGTTGAAATGTGTTTTTAAATTACCATTAATATTTTGTTCATCATTAAAATTTTACCATTATCAAAATTAAATTTTGTCTTCTCGACATCCAATTTTGAATAATTGTGATACAGCTTCAGATTTTATTAAATATTGTAAATGTTATGTCCAAACTAAACTTTATAATATTAAACATAACCGCAATAGTACTAAAAAATGAACATTTCGCAGTACTTGTCACTAAAAAATAGTTTTCCTATTTATTTCGTATAATAGAAGAAATATATAAAACGGAATGACAGAATATAAAAATAATATTTTTTTATTGAGTCTTTCAAAATATAAGCCTTAAATCATTTCTTTTAATTTTTTAATAAACATAATTAATTTGTAATCTTGTGTAACGTTATGAAAGTATCGGTAAAGTTGTACATTTTTCGTTTGGTTTCAGATCTATTAACTCAGTTGCTTATCTTACTCAATGTTCTTGTTCTAAATGTTCTTGTTCAATGTTCTAAATACAAAATCTTTGTTTATACGTTTCAGAAATAGTAGTTTATTTATGAACTATCCCTACCTAGATGTTGCTAATAAGTCTGTCTTTTTAAAAGGTTTAATTTATAACAGGGTTTCACATAAGGTCGATATGATTAACAATTCTTGTTTTAATAAAATAATTGCATAATAGTTTTCCTTACCATGTCGGTTACTTCATAACATTAATTAGTAATTTTATTTAATACAATTTGTTCATCATTCATACAATGTACTTTTGAGCTAACCGAAGGCATCGTAGTTCTTTTCATAGCAGCTTTGATATTTTTAACAATTCTGAACCATAGTAACTCATCACTAGCTCAATATGAAACGTGCATGCATTGTTTGCTTTAAGTTAAAATATTACATTCAATACGTGCTGTAGCTTCTTAGCAGGTTTGTCAGAAGTTAAAGAAACTATGACAATACATATTTGCCGACATTTCTTCATAAAGTCAAGAGAAGAATCATATTTAAACAAACAAAAAAGTGTTAAATGAATTGTGGCGGACATTGATATCAACTTTTATTTCCTCAGTATCAAATCTATACAACTTAGTTTGGGGGAACTATTCTCTTGTGTTGCATTTTATCTTACTTATTAAATATGTAGAGTAATACGACTTTAATTTGTCTGATTCAATGGGCAGTTGTTTTACTTGGAAGACTTTATTAAAATCAAATCTATACAACTTAGTTTGGGGAACTCTTATCTTGTGTACCATTTCTTCTTACTTATTAAATACGTAGAGATATATGTCTTTAATTTGTCTGATTCAATGGACAGTTGTATTACTTGGAACAATTTATTAATACCAAATCTATACAACTTAGTTTGGGGAACTCTTATCTTGTGTACCATTTCATCTTACTTATTAAATACGTAGAGATATATGTCTTTAATTTGTCTGATTCAATGGACAGTTGTATTACTTGGAACAATTTATTAATACCAAATCTATACAACTTAGTTTGGGGAACTCTTATCTTGTGTACCATTTCATCTTACTTATTAAATACGTAAAGATATATGTCTTTAATTTGTCTGATTCAATGAACAGTTGTTTTACTTGGAACAAATTGTTAATATCAAATCTATACAACTTAGTTTGGGGAAATCTTATCTTGTGTACCATTTCATCTTACTTATTAAATACGTAAAGATATATGTCTTTAATTTGTCTGATTCAATGGACAGTTGTATTACTTGGAACAATTTATTAATACCAAATCTATACAACGGGTTTGTTATTCTCGAGGGAGCATGAAATGGCTCACTTATAGTGAGTACGGGTTTGTTATTCTCGAGGGAGCATGAAATGGCTCACTTATAGTGAGTACGGGTTTGTTATTCTCGAGGGAGCATGAAATGGCTCACTTATAGTGAGTACGGGTTTGTTATTCTCGAGGGAGCCTGAAGTGGCTCACTTATAGTGAGTACGGGTTTGTTATTCTCGAGGGAGCATGAAATGGCTCACTTATAGTGAGTACGGGTTTGTTATTCTCGAGGGAGCATGAAATGGCTCACTTATAGTGAGTACGGGTTTGTTATTCTCGAGGGAGCCTGAAGTGGCTCACTTATAGGGAGTACGGGTTTGTTATTCTCGAGGGAGCCTGAAGTGGCTCACTTATAGTGAGTACGGGTTTGTTATTCTCGAGGGAGCCTGAAGTGGCTCACTTATAGTGAGTACGGGTTTGTTATTCTCGAGGGAGCATGAAATGGCTCACTTATAGTGAGTACGGGTTTGTTATTCTCGAGGGAGCATGAAATGGCTCACTTATAGTGAGTACGGGTTTGTTATTCTCGAGGGAGCCTGAAGTGGCTCACTTATAGTGAGTACGGGTTTGTTATTCTCGAGGGAGCATGAAATGGCTCACTTATAGTGAGTACGGGTTTGTTATTCTCGAGGGAGCATGAAATGGCTCACTTATAGTGAGTACGGGTTTGTTATTCTCGAGGGAGCCTGAAGTGGCTCACTTATAGGGAGTACGGGTTTGTTATTCTCGAGGGAGCCTGAAGTGGCTCACTTATAGTGAGTACGGGTTTGTTATTCTCGAGGGAGCCTGAAGTGGCTCACTTATAGTGAGTACGGGTTTGTTATTCTCGAGGGAGCCTGAAGTGGCTCACTTATAGGGAGTACGGGTTTGTTATTCTCGAGGGAGCCTGAAGTGGCTCACTTATAGTGAGTACGGGTTTGTTATTCTCGAGGGATACTGAAGCGGCTCACTTATAGTGAGTAAGGGTTTGTTATTCTCGAGGGAGCATGAAATGGCTCACTTATAGTGAGTACGGGTTTGTTATTCTCGAGGGAGCATGAAATGGCTCACTTATAGTGAGTACGGGTTTGTTATTCTCGAGGGAGCATGAAATGGCTCACTTATAGTGAGTACGGGTTTGTTATTCTCGAGGGAGCCTGAAGTGGCTCACTTATAGGGAGTACGGGTTTGTTATTCTCGAGGGAGCCTGAAGTGGCTCACTTATAGTGAGTACGGGTTTGTTATTCTCGAGGGAGCCTGAAGTGGCTCACTTATAGTGAGTACGGGTTTGTTATTCTCGAGGGAGCCTGAAGTGGCTCACTTATAGGGAGTGCGGGTTTGTTATTCTCGAGGGAGCATGAAATGGCTCACTTATAGTGAGTACGGGTTTGTTATTCTTGAGGGAGCCTGAAGCGGCTCACTTATAGTGAGTAAGGGTTTGTTATTCTCGAGGGAGCCTGAAGTGGCTCACTTATAGTAAGTACGGGTTTGTAAACCTACGGTCCCTTAAGTGGCTCACTTATAGTGAGTACGGGTTTGTTAATCTCGAGGGAGCCTGAAGTGGCTCACTTATAGTGAGTACGGCTTTGTAAATCCCAATGGTCCCTTAAGTGGCTCACATATATTGAGTATGGGTTTGGAAATCCCGAGGGTCCTTTAAGTGGTTCTTTAAGTGAGTATAGGTTTGTATATCCTGATGATCCCTTAAGTGGCTCACTTATAGTGAGTACGGGTTTGTAAATCCCTAGGGTTCCTTAAGTGGTTCACTTATAGTGAGTACGGGTTTGTAAATCCCGATAGTCCCCCTAAGTGGCTCACTTATAGTGAGTACGGGTTTGAAAATCCCGAGGGACTCCTAAGTGGCTCACTTATAGTGAGTACGGGTTTTGTAAATCCCGAGGGACGCCTAAATGGCTCACTTATAGTGAGTATGGGTTTGTAAATCCCGAGGGACTCCTAAGTGGCTCACTTATAGTGATTAAGGGTTTGTATAACCGAGGGACTCCTAAGTGGCTCACTTATAGTGAGTATGGGTTTTAAATTCCGAGGGACTCCTAAGTGGCTCCTAATTTTGTTTATAATGACAACAGTCTGATTTCAAATCATGAAAAAACATGTTAGGTCTTATTAGATGTAGATTTTAAAACTATGCACAAAAAATTATTGAAAGATTTTGAGGGACTTGCATTTGAAAATATATTCTCATAAACATGTTTTTAAAATCAGCCTCAATTTAAAATTTAACAATCAATTATTTGACAAAACGAATTTGACGTAAAACCGATTATAAATTTAAACGCAATAAATAAATAATAAATAAATTGATAGAAAATTTCTATTTTTGAAAGGTTCCCTAACGTACACAAACGAACTAGGTAAAAGGCAAAATTTCTGTATTTGAAATCAATCACAATACCAGAATGTAATGAAAGAATTAATAATTCTATTCTATTATCCAGTAAAAATTATAAAGCTATAAAGGTAGCTCTAAAATTTTGTTATGAATTTAGATTATGTATTTGCCAATTTTGATCAGAACAATAAAAAAATCATTTGTTTATTTATTGCTTTTAATAAAAATAGCTAAATATTTTGCATGTATTTTTTAATTAATAACAGAAATAAAGTATATTGTTATATTGTATATATAGGCCATAAATGTCTACCATATATTCTAGAATAACTTGTTAGTATCAAAACAAAAGATCAGATTTATATAACATAATATTTAATAAATAAATATTAACTAACTTCCAATTTATTTCCCTAATACTGTAACAAAATTTCTCTTTTTTGAACAAAATATAAAGAAAATAAAGAAAAAATTATGCTTTTTGAAAGAGAGCGGAAATTGAATAATTCAAATTAATTTTACATTCAATCAAATCCTATTGCTATTCGTATTTCTCAATAAAAATACAAAAATCAATTATCACAGTAATTATTTTCACAGATTTATATTCAAAAGGAAGTTCAAACTCATTTAAGTGAAATATTTAAAAGCTAAAGATCATGTAAATAATCGAATTTTATCATTTGAAATTATGTGTCAATGAAATTTTTAAAACAACTTCATTATGAATTTTTTTAAAGAATAGAGAGAATACTTAATATTAAATATAAATTAAAAATTGCAGCAGTCAAAGTTGTTTTTTTACCCGAACACATTTTAAGGTGATTACACACAGCTTTTTTATCAATCTCAGTAGAGGGGACTTGATTACGTATGCACTTCCTTTATTTACTATGCAGATTCTCCTATGTTAAGTTCCTCCCCAATACCGCCATGTTCGTCTCAATGGTATTAACTTGGCAAGAGTTAATATGTGAACGTTACATATTAAGAAATTAGTGACAACAAAATAACTTGATACTAAAAAGTACAAAATGACAATAACAATGAAATAATAATGAAACAGATAAAACAATAACATTTAGTGAATTATACAATAAGAACACTACTATAATCATTTATGTTTGTTCTACTTTCGTGGAGGAGTTTCGCAATTCTACACTATGAATGACGTTACGTGTAGATTCATAGTCTATCTGAGCTTATATCGTTCTCTCTTATAATATTTATAACACGAATTGCTCTTCCTCTTTTCATTGAACTACATATGTATATACTGCCTGGAATGAGACCCCATAATGTTAATTAAGTATTCATACTACCTTAAACGAAATACTTTACAATAGAATATTATAGTTACATATATCTATAACGTAACATATTGACTGTACTGAAGATGAATTAGGATTAAAAATTTACAAAAGGGCATGCTAGTTACCACGTCACTTCCTACAAGTTTTATGGTTTGTTTTACATTTGCATTTTATACAGTTAAAAAATAAGGTTTATAAATTAAAATTTGCAATAACTTTTAAACTCTGTGTCAAAATTGTAATATTATTTACAGAAAAATAAAACAACCACAAACAAAAAACAGTTTATCTTCAACAGTTATTAAGTTATTAGCAGTACTAGTAAAAATTAATAAGAACATAAAGATAAAATTAATTTAATTAAAAAACTCTTGTATTTCTTTTTTCAGTTGTTTACATAAATTTTGGGCAACATTCCAATAAAAGTTATGAAATTTAAAATGTTTTATATTCACACAAGTTTACTGATTTTCTTCTCTGCGTACAACTAGTATAAATCTCAGGAAGTTATTATTTTATTCACACTAAACTTGGTAGACAAATTGACCACCGTTCCTGAAAGCTTCGGTTGCTTTGATAACTAATTGTTATACTGTTATCAATTCCTATTTATAAAATTTGGTCATTTTTTACAATGAAATAGAAAGTATAATTGAGAAGCAGTTTTGTAAAACATAGCGAATTTACATAAAAAATAGATGATTTTTCAAATACACAGGTTAGCCTACAGTACATTGAGGTCTGTTCGGATCATATTTACCTTAACACTATTCGTAGATATGTTTAATTCCGTTCACAATAATAATACCTTTCCTCCCTTTGGGCTATTTGTCTGGCAGGTTGATTGAACTCCTTGCCATTTCCTTCACTTAAAACCTCCTCATAGATAAACTATGGCAAAGTAAAACCGTATAATTGCATTGAAAATTTAAAAGATGTTCAAAAGATAATTATCAGAAAATATTCTATCGTCTCTACAATTTAACGACTTAGTTAAAAGTAACCATAACCTAAAAGGTCGAACACTTCAAATTTACCCAAACTATTTGGTAAAATTCTGGTTGATCATGTACATTTTGGTGTTTCCTAATTCACTGGCAGGCCTAAATTTGCATTTTATGATGGTTTAGCACGTGTGAGTGAATTACAAACCTTGTATAGTCATAGATCAATCTCGTTAAATTATATGAATCTTAGTTATTAGAAAATAAACAACAATTTTAGAATCAGAGTCCCACAAAATAATTGATATTTTCCCTGTTAATCTGATTATCGGTATATTTCGTCTCGCCCCTCCCTTCTCTCTTTTTAGCCGGTGTTTTGAGATCTGAGAATGTCTCAAACGAAAGATCCGAGAAATACACAAGATGTTTCCAGTTTTATTAAACTGATTAGTTCAAAAATACAGCACTGGAAACGTATAACTATTTCTGAATATAGCTTCTATAGGTGGGGATTTAGATATGTTCACTGATAAAATTTCCCATCGAGCTACTCTGCGGGTGGTTTGACTGAAAGTGGAACTGGATACCCAAACGTTTGGAATTGGCAAACTAATCGTCATTTTATTCTAGGTGGCAGCCATGTCATTAAGTTATATAGAATAATGTGAATCAATACTTATTTTATAATAAGATATCTCTTTTCTCGTTCAACCATTTTTCATATTTATTCTTGTGGCCTCGAGAACAAAAAGCTAAAGGAACTGAAGAGAGTTATGAAATATAATGACTTCTGGATATTAATGCCCGCTTCACATTCATTAAGTGGAGATGTAATAACATAATAATAATCACTTCAACAAGTGTCACACCATTTATGATTTGCAGTCTAAAATAACCAACTTCTAACAAATAGTAATAAAAAGTTGTCAAAATAGATGTCTTGAATATTATTGTTATAGATAATAAATTACAATATTTTTGTATGTATTTTTCCTTAATTTACTTTGAAAGTTGGAAAAAATAAGAAGAAGAAAAAACAAAAACAAAATCTGTCTACATCAGAAAATTGTTAATAAAATATGACCAGACAATACGGATTAATGAACTGAACCAATGCAAAAACCGAATTCACAATTGAGCGTTGTTTTGCTAGTATGTGGATAGATTTAATGTGACATTATAAACACTTAGTTTAGTAATATTATTATTTTACATTGATTAAAATTATGTTATTGGTTTTCATCAAGACCAACTTCCAAATTTGGTTTCCAAGGTGAAAAAATGAAGCCTTAAAAAATAAATTAAGAGCCAAACATAGTTCAATTAAAATAGGCAATATATATATATATATTGATAAACTGCTTTTTTTCCATTTTCGGGGTGCGAAAGGACAAAAAAAAAACAAAAATAAAATTTTAAATTTTTTTCATAATATAAATAAATAAGTTGATAGTGTATTATAAAAACAAAAAACTAACATCTCTCTGAACAACATCACTTACTCTTCAGAAACAAATAAACTTTACTCGAGCTAGACTTTGTATTCCTGACATGTATCTAAAGATCCACAGATCCCATAATCTATTTCTATTTATTTCATGAAAGTTTTGGTTTCCAATAAAATAAAAACCTTATTTAGCGAAAATAGTTTGGAATGTTATGGTTGTATAACAAGACTAGCAAATTCAGTTGAGAATAGAACGCAAAGATAAAGTTTCATTTGTGGTTATGATACAGTGTTATATGTTAATTTTGTCTGCAAACAATTCACAACAGAGGCAGGGTGATACAATTTTTCTCCTCTATTAATATAAATTGAAATTTTAATAACAGGTATAATGGTTCTATTTAATATATCAATAATAATATATAATTAATTCACAGTTTTGTGGTTACTCTGTTTTATGCTCAATCCACGTAGGTAAAGTAAATTTGAAAAAAAAAAAAAAAAACATCTTAAACGTAAAAAAAGTTATTTTAATTGAGTATTTGTTTTTTGAAATAGAAATGACTTCCTAATAATCCCGTTGCCAATATTTTGGGGCAAATATATATCACTAATTTGAGACGTAAAATCTTAAATAAAATCAAATTCCCAAGACTCTTGACCACTAAACAACCAACCAAACAAAAAAGATGGACTGTAATTATTTAAGAACTGCTCATGTGAATAAATTTACTGTTAAAGTTAATAAAATTTTAATTGACTAATCCCGTTCATATAACTTTTAACTTTTATTGTATTGTTAATTTTGTGTAAAGGAATAGTACAGATCTCAACACTGATTTAATTAAGAATATAAATTTTAAAAGTTAATATATTTATTAATGTGATTTCACTATCCAGTCAACTATCTTAACAAAATCAAACAGTGTTATTTTAAACTGCGTAATGTTTTTGCCAAATTATCTATCAAAAATATTAAAACAGTACCTTTTCACCATTGCTTTATCTGTATTAGCAAATTTTTAGTTTCTATTATTTGCTAATATTTAATCACTACTTGTAACCATTATTTATTTCAGATATTAAACCTAGAACTCTAATTAGTTATATAGAAACTAAATGTTTCATTATTGCCTTAAGTTATTTAAAATTTTACAGATAGTACTACAGTTAATTATTTATTACATATAGCAATCAAAATGAAATCATAAATTAGAGTTAGATATTTCAGTTTGAGGAGATATAGCGCCTGTCGATTATTTAGCTCCTAACACGGGTTGTTGTAACTGTTATTAAAGCTAGAACTACAGTTAGTTATTTTAGTCATTAAAGCTAGAAATACCGTCAGTGATTTCTATAATTAAAGCTAGAACTACAGTTAGTTATTTCAGTCATTAAAGCTAGGACTACCGTCAGTGATTTCTATAATTAAAGCTAGAACTACAGTTAATTATTTCAGTCATTAAAGCTAGAACTACCGTCAGTGATTTCTATAATTAAAGCTAGAACTACAGTTAATTATTTCAGTCATTAAAGCTAGAAATACCGTCAGTGATTTATATAATTAAAGCTAGAACTACAGTTAATTATTTCAGTCATTAAAGCTAGAAATACCGTCAGTGATTTATATAATTAAAGCTAGAACTACAGTTAGTTATTTCAGTCATTCAAGCTAGAACTACCGTCAGTCATTTCTATAAGTAAAGCTATAACTACAGTTAATTATTTTAGTCATTCAAGTTAGAACTACCGTCAGTGATATCAGTTTTAAAAACTAGAACTACCGTAAGTAATTTGTATTATTAAAGCTAGAACTAAAGTTAATTATTGCAAATATTCCTGGTAGAACTATCGTTAGTTATTTCAATTTTAAAAGCATAAACTACCGCTTGTTATTGCAATTATTAACGATGGAACTGCCATTAGTTTTTTCCACTTATTAACGTCAGTTATATCCATTTTCAACGCTAAAACTACGATCAGTTATATTAAGTATTAAACCTAGAATTTGTGTGAAAGGTCTCGTCAATATTACTCTTAAAAACACACTCAATAAGTTTAAAACATTTAACTCAACTATCCACAAAATACCCACAATTAGCGCTTGTTATTTCTAAACAAATTTATACAAGTGGAATGTTTTTTTTAAAGTGTGAATTACCGTACTTCCCATAATGGTTTAAACAATATAATAAATACTTCCCAAGATATAATATTCTTCTTTTTTTGTTATGTTCCATCTGGACACGCGATTTATAAAATAATAATATACAAGCACCATTACAAGTTGATCTAACATTATCTTTTTTCAACCAAACAGTCTTTATCATTATAAACAAATTTATACAGAATACAAGAATTATATAAACATCATCTCTTGTTACAATGAATCCGTATTGATAGTTTACATCACATTTACTAAAGATAGAACTATTGTTTGTTATTAAGCTAGAACTAACTTTAGTTAGTTATTTCATTTTTAAAACTAAAATTAACTATTGTTATTCATCTTATAATATCCAGAACCTGTAGTTCTTGCGGTTATTAAACCTAGAATTAAAGTTAGTCATTTCAATTATTAAATAAAATTACAGTGAGTTATTTCATTTATTTGAACTAGAACTAACTATAGTTATTCCACTTATACTATTTAGAACTACCTTTAGTTATTTCTATTATTAAACCAAGAAATACAGAATTGCTGTTAGTTTTTTTTCAATTATTAAACTTAAAACTATAATTAGTTGATTTATTTACTAATTCTAGAACTACCATTACTTACAGTTATAGTTATTAAAACTAGATGTATATTTAGTGATGTCAATTCTTGTAGCTAAACTATTAGTAAATAGTTATATTAAAGCTATAAATATTATTAGTTATTCATTTATAAAACTAGACCTATCGATACTAGTTTTATTTACTAATGATTTAGCTTCTATTAGTTGTTTTAGTTACTAAGCCTTAAATTAATATAAGTTTTTTCAGTTATTGAAACTAGAAATATTGTTATTTATTTAGTTATTTAAGCTAAAACCACATCCATTATTAATTTAAATCAAACTACCGCAGTCGATACAGAAGCGGTTGTTTAGTTCCAACATGCTATTTGTATGGTAATGAGCTACACATTTCGCTTCCAATTATTTGCTAGGGGGAAATTCAGATAGAGACTTTAACAATCACGAATCCATTAAACGACGTTAAATAATTTTGATAAGTCAAACAGGTAGATAAAGGAATGATACTATAATGTTTGGAATGAAAGTTGAACTAACAACGTGCAAACTTTATTACTTCTACATATAGACAGAAAACCTTAACGTTAGTTACGATGTCCGAAAATATTTCTTTCCTGTTTTTAATATATTCTCCCGAACTGTAATTATCATTGTTAAGTGTGAAATTCCTATTCTGTTAGCTTCAAAAATATTGTTATTTATTTTGTACTTGCGAGGCAGAAATTTATTTACCTTCTAAACCAACAAGTATAAAATAAAATGCTTATATATAATGGAAGAGAACATTTTTATTTCAGCAGGATAAATGTTGGTGAATAAATTGTTTTTGTGTGCAACATACAGCTGCAAATTTTATCGCCGTTCTCAGCGTCTAGTCGTTTAATTCTTTAAAAAAATGCATATGTATTTATTCTACCTCTAGTTATCCAACCACCCGAGCACTATTTATGTATAATTAAAACTATGCAGACTCTCTATAAAAGTAATTAACTGACAAAACTTTTTTTTAATCGAAACAAACAAATTTAGAAATACCGGTATATTATAACTACGCGTCAAATTTTAGATCTATATTACTTAGAAAAAATCGAGTATTTTTATTTTTGCAACGAGGTTATGTTTATTTTAGCACCACTTTTAAATTAATTTTACTCTAAACCTAATCATGTCGTACGACACCCAGCTCCAACTAAAATAAAATGTTGTTGACATTTACACTATTTTATTATTTTATAATGTAAGGAAATCTCTTCACCTTAGCTCTATTATCACCCTCCTAAGCGAATGAGATTTAGTTAAAGAAATAATCATTCAAATAGACCCCCCACTCTACTCAAAACTTTACTATAGATCCACATGTATTAAATGCGATATAAAAATACTGTAGTTAGAGATAAATATCAATGTGAAAATATTCAAAATGTATTCCTATGCGATCAAAAGTTAAAACACATGGTAATTGCAACATATTTAAAATAATTACTATGTAATTTTAAATTTAAAAATTATAAACATACCATGGCTGTTGTGAACAAGGCAGGGGAGTATTTCAAGAATTGCTGTTGTGGCTATGGAAATATACGTACAAATACCACTAGTTAAATTTGTCTGGGCTGTATGATTTCAATGGAGAGAAATACATCATTACACAAGCCTGATATATATTTAATGAAAACACATTTTCAATTAATAGACTATAGCTATTAATATTACTATTATTATTATTATTATTTTACTTATAAAAGAGCATAAGACAAATTGTAGAACATGCAATAACCCAATTGATGGGGAAAATATAAAAGTTACAAATTAATATATACGTACTTCCCTGTACGCATCATTCAAATATAAATATATAATTGCAAAATATTTATATTTGGCCTTGCGACACCTTAATTTTTTCTCCGTGAAGAGGACAATAACACCAACAACAAAAATGGCAATAAGAGTGTTTGCCATCCCATTAGGTAAGCTCAGTACTATTATAAATACGCAGAAATAACAGCAGCTTTGAGACATTTCCGTACTCGTAATGGTTTAAGAAAGAGCAGTTTTTGTGCGTATCAAAGACCTATACGAAATTTCTTAAACACTGATAGAAAGACGATCATGTTTAAAAGATGATATTTATGTTGCTAAAATATTTATTTAAAAAGAAAATAACAGTGGTACAACAGATACAAAAACAGTGGTAAGAATGTTGAACGACTGGATATGAGTAACAACAATATATCATTACTCCATCCTTTGAAGATAATTAAAAATATACCCTGGCAATATTATTTATTTTCTAATTTAATACAATGATGAGGATATACGTAAGAGATTTTATTTTGTGATATGATATAATAGCTTAATATTACTTGAATACAAGGTTGCTAAACAATATCTTTCGAACTAACATATCAAACTTCAGTCTCAATAGCTGCGACAACAATTACAATTGCAGGATGATCCTTATCAAATTGTACAAGAATAAGAACTCTTTGACTTAAGAGTTACGGTTTGGTTTTCATATCGAATTAAAATATACTAGTGGTAGCCCTACAAAAGTGATGTAATAGAGATATTAGTCTTTAGTCGATCCTATTGGTATTGGTCAAGATGTTGATTTTGTTTTGTTTGTTATTTGTAATTATATTATGTAATAATAAATAAAATATATATGAAACAAATCAAATTACAATAACATAAGAAGACCCAAATTTTGTTACAAATTTTTTTATGATTATTGGATATTGTTTTATTAGTATTTTTCGTTATAGTATTGTACTAAAAATATAATAACATCATATTAATAATATACAATCGGTATCCCATGAACATTTGAAATGTGTGAGACAGTTTTAGTTCAAAATTTTATTAACCAAGTCATCAAAAGTCAATGTACAAAATCCAAGATTTAGTCAGTCATAAGGATTTTTGGTTCTGATGATATTTAAACAATAATTTTCGAAGAGTTTCAATAATCTTCCTCTTAAACTTAGCAGCAATTGTAGTGGAAACTTATAGATGTGTATGCACCTTAGGAAATGGGTTCTTTGTTGTCGGAATACATAATAGTAACATAGCAACACATGGCAAAATAGATGTAGAGTGTTTATAGACATATATTATTATATACTATACCACTTTACTTTTGAATATATATATATATATATATATATATATATATAAATATTTCTGAAGGCACGTTATACAACTACAAGTATTTAAACGTCAACAAAAACCATACACATAGGATGTATATCACTTGATAAAGTTAGACACGTTCACGGGCATAAAGGATGCAAAAAGGTTCCTCGTACTACTAAATAATGATCATAAAAATGGGAGACAGAAATGAAGCATTCTCCTCTTCATTTGACATATTCAACGTCCAGAGTAATGTTTGTGGAAGGGGGAGGAGGTTCAAAACGTGTATGAAGGGGAGATTATGAGGGTGTAAATTGTGTTTGTATTTGAGAGATTGGCCATAGGGTGAATCGTGGCTTAGGGATCTCTCTGTGAATCTTATACAGATTATCTACGTTACACAAATTCAAACCCGTATTGTGTATTCAACACGTATTTATATTAAAATTTATTAAAATTTTAACAAATTTAGTATTATCTCAAAAACGAATCAAACTGTAGTTAATATATAATAGAGTAAATTTTTCTCACCTAAAAATCAATTCAATAATTTTAGACTAAGATACAACTTGTTCAAAAACATTAAAACCAAAACTAAATTAAGTATAGTAATTAGTATAATACGCATACTTAATAGTAGCACTGACTATTATTTTAGATAGAAAAATCTCCAAAAGTGAACTGATTATTGTTAGACGAAATATTACATTTCTCATTTTCATACTCAACTGATTTTCAGAAAATATCTCAGTAGAACTTTAATTCATAAAAACCCAATAACTTTTTATCGAATCTCAATTAATACACACATAACTAATAAATGCAGTTTACAAATATAAGATAAAGACTTACAATCCCTATAATTAAATTTAATACAATAAAATAAAAGTGGTATCAAATACGATGTATAGTTTCACATTTTTATTCGTGAGAACACTGGTAATTGAGACACTAACAAAATATGGATGTGATAGTTCAATTATATTTCAACCGTATATACACACTTAGACCCACTTAGGTCTTAATGTAAAACTATTAAATCAATTCTAACTTTTTCGAGCTGTTATAGAAACGCACAAGGAAGAGATCAAAGCCTTTGAACCTAGAATAACTGGGGGTCATAACTTTGTATGACACTAAACATAACTACAGCTTAAACATAGTGACCATTCTTACACAAACCGCAAGCCTGTCTCTTGTCCAGTATCTGATTATGATAAATTAAACACTTCGCCCATTTTTAAATTGAGGATTGAAACCAATAACTACATAAAATATGAATTTATATTATTTATGTAATAATGCAGGAGTGTTACGGCAGACACCAAATGGTTGAAATAATTATTTCTGTCCCATGGGAATGAGAATGGCAATTGGAATAATTTATGGGGACCACTGGGGTAGTCGATAGAAGTTCACAAAGAACTGTCGCTATTAATTTTACAAATAGACCGCCTACGGTTGTATAACGACCTAAGTCTTTATATTTTAACATGTGTAGTCTGCCTCTATCTAAACTTGAGTAAATTAAAGAACTTCAAAGGTGTTTCCTTTAAGCATATTGTAAGTTAAATATTATTTTAAGAATTTTGTTTATTAAATTATTGTAACTGTAACTTCCATCAGACTATAATTTTGACCATGTTGATAATACTATGAATTAATGTATGCTATTAAATTAGGTTTTATTTTGTTTTTTAAACAATTTAGCAGTATCTAAAAAAAATTAGTAACATTAAACAAAATTTTATTGCTAATTTATCTTGCAACAACTGTGGAGCCGCAGGGCTCGCTTTGTTTTTTGCAGTTCGGATTTGTGAACCATTGTACGAGAAAAGAAAGAGATCATGCACCTTGTGTTCCTCCTTTTGGGTTGTTATACACTTCAAACTTGAATCGGTTTTGTTGCTTCAAACTTTTACAAGTAGGCCTACAGTCATGGGTGACTTTTCTAACAATATTACGGTCGGTAAGCTGAACTTATTGCATTGAAATAGTTTCTTAACACCCAAATTTAAAAATAATTACATTGGTTTATTAAAAAAATGTTTCCGTAATCAGTTAATAAAAAATTGATTTCGTTTTTCTGTTTTCTTCTCTTAAAAAATGCATCGACCATAAAAATGTAAAATAAAGCTAATAAATGTAATTTTAGTCTAGAAACGATCAGAGAAAAAGTTGCAAATTGTTTTTTCAATGTGTATATTTCAAAAAGTCAAAATGAAGTTCGAGAATAACTTTTTTTAAATATTATTTTATGGAAATAGTACTGATAACCTGAATACAGCACAGTTTCTATTCTATAAATACCCAGAGATAACAATAAACATAGACAATACAACATAACTATCACAGAAGCTTTTGGTGTGGCAATATTTGAAGGGATCTTTCACTTGTATTCAATCTCACTAACTAAACCCAATGGAAAACTGTAACCTAAAGAAAAGTCGTAGCTCAAAGAAAAAATAACAACCCAAACTGAAGGCCCAATACCATCTAGTTTACACTAGAAAAAACCCCTGAAAAAGTAAGGTCTCACGACCAATCGAAACCCAAAATTGTATGTGAGGTGTGGTGTTTTAATAATTATACGTATTAGATAATATGTACAAATAGAAGCCACTACCCGATGTATACTAAACTATTGAAAGAATTTAGCTAATATCAGGAGTGGTTGTAGCAGAGTCGAGTTCATGTGTTGAACTTATTTGTATTTAAATTTTGAAATTGCCGCACTAACAATTTATTACCGACAACATTCAACCATGTAAATATTACAATCAATTGTATTATTATTTAAAGGTTTTGTTGCAGGGCATAACTTTTATTTCTTTTATATCGTTAATTTATATAAATATAGACAACTGTTGTTAACTTTGTCAGAAAAATATGTATCAATGTATGAGATATTTTATTTTTCGAATATAAAACAAGGTTGGTAATTCAATTTATATCATGTGTAATAAATACAACGATTGCACTTTTAGTTCTAGTTATAATGTAACTTGTCAGGTTATACTGAAATTGCACTACTGCACCAATGCTAATCAATGGGGAAACTAATTTACAAGGGTAATTAATTAAGAGTTAATTGACTGGAATAATTAATTATTTATGGTTTGCAGAAAACATCTATTGGACACATTTTGTTTTGTGACACGTTTACGGAAAAAAAATAATTTAGATTTTTCCTCATTTAATACAACATGTATTGACATTGTCCCGGCGGTTACGTCCGGTTTTTCATTGCTGAGGGGAAACAGTTTTTGTGTTTACTTAAAATATAGTTTCATATTATTATGGTCGTTGAGTGGTTGAGCTGTGCTATGTAAGTGGGTTCAATGTAATTCTTGTTTTGTCAGTAAAAAAATAAATATTTCAATGAGTCAATTCCTTTCTTAATATTTCTGGCAAATAACGTTGTAGAAATTGTCATAGAAGAGATAATAAAATGTAGGTGTTACTTGCTATATAGCATAAACTACATGTAGTTTGTTGTATCTACCTTATATGATTACATTTTCAGAAACGTATCTAACTCAATTTCACAAAAATATATTTCACATTAATAATATTTTTCGATTTTATTACTTTAGTAGAAATGTTCTTTTTCTTTCCAAATTTCATAGTTGAATAAAATTTAATGTGTACCGTATTTCCCATTAGTTCATTTATCTATCTCTAGCCTATTCAACGTAAATTGAAATGAGAAATTTAAGGGGAGGTGTATCAAGTATCAAGTTTAGTTCCTCCCCTTAAATTTCTCATTTCAATTTACGTTGAAAAAAGTTATTCTCGAACGTCATTTTGACTTTTTGAAATATACACATTGAAAAAAGAATTTTCAACTTTTTCTTTGATCATTTCTAGACTAAAATTACATTTAATAGCTTTATTTTACAAATATGGTCGATGCATTTTTTAAAAGAAGAAAACAGAAAAACCTAATCAATTTGTTATTAATTGATTACGAAAACTCTTTTTTAATAAATCAATGTAATTATTTTTAAATTTGGGTGTTAAGAAACCATTTCAATGCAATAAGTTCAGCTTACCGACCGTTATATTGTTAGGAAAGTCACCCATGACTGTATTAGTAAAAGTTTGAAGCAACAAAACCAATTCAAGTTTGAAGTGTTTAACAACACACATGGAGGAACATAAGGTGCATGATCGATATAATTTAACAGTATCTAAAAAAAAATTAGACATTAAAAAACATTAAACAAAATTTTATTGCTAATTTACCTTGCAACAACTGTAGAGCAGCAGGGCTCGTTTTTGTTTTTGCAGTTCGGACTTGTGAACCATCGTACGAGAAAAGAAAGAATATTGTGCAATTGTAGCAATTCATAGCTTTAATTTTTTACGCTTTTCTTTTCTTTTCAATTATTAATGTTTCAATCCAAATTTAGAGATGTTTTAAATATCTACATTATTTCAAATTAAAGATTTTTCTTTAAATATATCTATTGAAATTTATACCCTATCTGTTTCTCAGCAGTTTAAGAAATGAATAAATTTTACCTTCTTTAAAACAATTAATACAAGTTTTATGATATTTTCAATTCTTGTTAAATATACGAAATCTTGTCAAGAGTATTGCTGTCACTTCCTAATCTCTTTGTGTGTTCAAATTTTAATTATTTGAAAATCATTTATATGAGGATTTTAAATGCATTTCTAAAGAATTTTCTTTTCAGTGATCAAACAAAAAGATTATAGCAACCTTTATTGAACTAATATTGATGGAAGTTAATAAGGTAGTTTTATTACTACAATTGTAACCCTGAATTTACATTTTAATATAATAAAACATGATTATTTTATATAGATCAATACATAAACTAACAGGTTATTATTTATTCACAGTCTATTTTAAGACGTAAGCTCTTAATCACGAATGAATAAAAAAGTTGTATACCTTAATTTTTCCTTCAAAGAGTGACACATTATAATAATTGCAATTATTAAATATTAAACAAATTATAACAAGTCAAACGCTTATCAAATACAATTACGTAACGTAAATATATGTTGCGCAAAGAATTCAAAGTACATGTCATTATTACTTTTTAAAATATTTATAACTATTTTTTACTTAAGTTATATCTTCAGTTGTACACATTAAATAAACATGTATTTCAGCTTCCTCCCTCATCAACTTTTTTCGCATTAATGGAGCTAATCTAATAAAAGCATGTGTTAACACAATAACTGACTTAGTTTATTATATTATTTTAAATATTCAACATTTATTTTTCATACGTAGGCCCTATAACCAAATGGTCACTTAATAAAATATGACCTATTGTTTTAAGCATATAGGAAGCAACTATGGTTCTTTTACAATACTTATCTCGTAGCTAGCCTGAAGCTACCTTTACTTATGAACAAAATGCATCATTGTATGGTCAATAGCACAGATTTTTACACATATCACGTTAAAAAATAATCTTTTTACGTTACAAATTGAGTTTGTGGCAGTGAAAACAACCGCGACAACCACTCCTGGAATATAAAGACCCCTATAATGACGTTTACCCGTATAATCATACGGGCCATTGGATTACATTTTCATTTTCTGTTTTTGTCAAACCGTTCGATCTTGTCCTAGACCTTCATTTTTAATTTTCATAGTAAACAGTATTGACATAATATTCTGATTTTTATTTTTTTTCTAAACTTTATTGGTCGGTATGTTGTTTGTTTGGAAGTATCTCATCAGTACTAATATTCAGAAACAGATAAAATTATCTTGGTCTTTATTGTTCTATAGCCATATTTTATAACCAAATGTAGAAAATAGTTAAACTAAATTTTTTTGATTATCAAAATTTTGAAATAAATCATTCTCACAATAAGGCAAACCAAATACCTGTTAATAATTATAGCTAAAAACACATCTTCGGCATGTATTACAAAAATTGATAACAACCTAACTTAACCTAACCAATTCTTCTTTTTTTTTTTTTTAAAGAATTTACTTAAATTTTTCTACTGTTTTATAAGATATTTTGTAAGAGAATAATTATATTAATGTGAACAGTATACTGAAACAGATGTAAACAAAAACAACAGTTTGGACCAATACAAGACCGATTTTGATTGGATTCTGTTTCGTCTCTTTTATTTGCTTAGTCCTGGTCGGTTTTCAACATATATTCTCGTTTTGGTCTCATTTGAGAGTCTGTAAAAATCTTGATCTCGTAGGAAGCGTGTTTGATTGACCTCAATTAGTGTTGTTTCAATTTTTCACATCCGTAATATACAGAACATTCAGTGATGGGAACAATAAAGCTACATTCATGAGAAATATCCGGTTTACTTTGGGAATACAGTAACTGTCTGTTTGTAATCTAGTACACAATAACCCAAAGAGTCAATAGATTTTTATAAAAATTGGTATATGTGAATATTTATACCCTATCCCATGTTATCCCTTCCATATTTTGTATAATTTAAAACGTGAGGTTGTAAGCAAAATAACTAAACAAAAACATCGGTTATAGTATCACAAAATCTTCACTAAAAATTTTAATTAAATTTGTAGTCTCTAAGGACTTGATCAAAGTCTGTATTAGTTTTCTGTATTAGCTTTCCTAAACTTTAAAATAGTGATCTATCAACACTATTGTAGCTAATTCAAAAATAATTTGTAATAAAATTGATGAGATATAAGGGGATTTGACCAAAACTAATGTGTCATGACGAATTTAAAAGAAAATTACAGTTTACTGAAGTAAATAGGCAAAAACCAAAATGAAGTTATCAATGGTTTATTGACTACTATTATATCTTTATTTTTTTAAATTTACTGGTGAACCTTATTTTTTTACATTTGGCTTTTCACATTGGTTTGGCTTTCAGATTAAACCAACATTTGATCATTTTGGTAGATTTTGAGACATGTTACCATTTAAGACGGCGTTAATTTTTATCTAATTATATATTGACGGTTTTTTGAAGGAGATGGAGGCCAATACATTTTGTTCGTGTCTTTATAAGTTAAATTTGAACAAATTCTTCAGTTAGAGCATATTTTGATAATATTGAAGTTTTGTTTTGAGGAACAAAATATAAAATGCTTCATGATAAGGTAAAAAAAGATATCAATAAAAAAAAGTTAGTCTAACCGTTGAAAAATAGTTCATTGCATGGGCTACAAAAATAATTTTAAAAATACACTTCTTTTGGATACAAGTGGCCCAAAAAAGACTTTTTCAATAGAAAACTGGAAATATTTTTGTAACCATAAACGCACAAGTAAATGTGACAAAGTAACCATAGATTAATAGAGACCATTATTAAAAATAAACCTTCTTCAAAACTGAGATCAAGAAGATTGTAATGAGAACGAAGAAATCTACCATTTTCATGTAATTAAAAAACTAATAGTCCTTCACGATTAAATCAATGGAACAAAGAAGAAAGCACGACAAAAAGATTATTGAGCACCTTCACTTCTCCTCAAGTAGATGTCATTTATCGGTAGGTGATCGATGTTATTACACGGTACTCACATGTAAACGGTTGTTTAGTACTTTTAAAGGTATTTAGGTTTTTTTTCACGGAACGGGTATAGTTAGGCCGCAATAAAAATTAAGATAGTATTTTTACTACTTCAATGAAATTTTATATTTAGTATTTTAAACAATTAAACTTCAGATTACTTCTAAATTTAAACATAAACGTATTTTATATGTTTTAAAAATTTCGCTACCATCAGACCTAGGTAGGCCTAATAAATAGTGAAATTATTTTAAATAGACACCTAGATTTAACAGTTGGTTATAAATGAGAATTATTATTTTAGTTGAATGGTAATTTTACTACGGATGGGAAATCAGTTTATTTACGAATAGAGACCCAAGGTAAACATCCGGTCAACTGACTAAAACTCTGCTGTTTCTTGATTATTTCTGTGTTTAAAACAACTTCCTTGATTCTTTCATATTTATTACAGTTTTGGGTCTAAATTTTCATCATCTGTTTTCCTCAGAGGAGATAAAAAGTTAGTTTGAAGCACAAAAAATAAATAATTGTAAGTTAAAGTTAGGACAGGGTCGGGGACGGGGAGAAGAAAGTTGAAATGAAATAATGAAAGTATGTAATGAAGCGCAGAAGCGCAGGAGTGCGGCAAAGAGGGGAAGCTTGCTTTGCAGCGGCCCGCAGTTCAGTCGAGTGCCGGTCCCCGATCAGTTGACTTGTGTTAATAACAGTGTGGTGAGCGTTTTGAGACGTGTTCAACAATGAAACGTTCGTGGTGTGCCCCTAGTGGCTAACACATGGAATTGTGGTCCATCCAGCGATAATTGCCGTCCAATGTATTTGGTGTTTCAATCTTTAATTCATAAAAGTTATTTCTAATCAAAAAAATATCTGTAAACATAAGAGCAAACTTCCATGCATGGTGAAGCTGAACATCAGCAAACATTTGTTTTAAATTGTCTTAGATTTTATCACGAATTTCTAACTTTTGTCATTAATTTGACTTAATTTATTTTAAACTAAACTTTCTAAATTTACAAAAGAAATTATAACCTTAAATCTGTTTTATCAGATAAAAGTGCAAACTTGGATTGTAACCTAAAAATAACTTATGGTAAAATAATATTTTTAAATAGTGTTAATATAATTGATTACAATAATTAAAATTCACTATCTGTTACGCACATGATAAAATTAAGTGATTATTTTTTATGGATGTTTAATCTACAGTAAGATAGCTTATTAGTGTTGGTAATCGTAACAAATTGTAGTGTTCAGATTTCACACGCTATTAACGTGAATAGAGGTTGAAGATATTCATAAATCAAGATAATTATAATCCCCTAGATGTTAGAGGCAAGTTTTTATGTGAAGGGTGTTGAAATATAAAAGACCTTGACATTCTTGTAACGAAGGGTAAAATCAAGATGTCGGACGTTAACAGTGTAAAGAAAAGAGACGGGGTTGGTGTTTTTGGACAAGGAAGACTGTGTGTTTTGTTATACGGTATTTGTGTGATTAGCTTCGCAACTTCAGGTTATTTCTTTTATCGGGAATCCATCCTGGAATCTCGACTTTCACATCTTGAGAGGCAGTTTGCAGTGTTCCAGACTCGACTTTCTCCGGACAATCTTCTGGTAGAGAGGATTAGAAGACAAGTGGATGCGGATAATAGACGTCTTTTACTTGATAACAGACGTCTTTTACTTCATCCTCCACCACTGGAGACGCATTCAAGGTTCACAAGGGATGCTGCGACCGAGTGCACATGTCCACCAGGTAGAATTTAATTTCATCTATATTTCTTTAAAATATACCATTTCACAAAACTTAAACTAAACTTAATCATATTTTTGTTTTCAAATTACTATTTCAATTTGTTTCAAATTTATTGAATGGAATACAAGATAATTTGATTGAATGTAACTCATTCACTTTGAATCTGTATTTGTTTACTAGGTTGTACTTAATGGGGGAAAAAAATACGGCTTAAGTTAGACTATACGTTGGAGGCCTTAACACGTAACTTCTATACAGTTTTATGTACTCGTGTTTTCTATAACCACACACGTGGTTTATAATATTGTATATATGCGCGAAATTAACTACATCTAGAAACTTTAATAAGTATTTATATTATTTTTCATATTAAATATTGACGGTCGTAGAGAAATATTCATCATAAAGCTATTAATTTTCTGACGGAGATTTATTAAATGTTATTTTATTTTATTTATTATATTGTATTGAATTGTTTATGGATCTAAGTGTTTTTTTCCTTGCCTTTTATTTTAGTCTAAAATTAAGTATGTTTTAGTTCTTTAAAAAAATCTCATAGGTCCTAGCTCCTTTTTGTTGTGTGCAGTGATTCAAGTTTTGGTAGAGCCTATTTTAGGTTTACAAAGAGTAAAATGCATCGTTTAATAACTGTATGTAAAGTTTAATCTACAAATAAATAAAAAAGTAATATATACAATTTAAATATAGTACCTACTGTAATTATTAAATTTCTTGAGTTTTTAAATAAGTTTTACTGGGAATACTCAAACACATAGTTCTAACCTAAATTATATTTTGAACTGTTTTACGTTAACCCAGGTATAGGGTATAGGCTACATCAATTGCTATTTACACAGAAACATTTTAAGAAAGCAAAGTTCCCTGCCAGATGGAAATTGAATATTTTATGACATGAAGTACTTCAACTGCAAATAATTAATTGTTTCTCTATTTGTCCAAAGTGAACTGAAAGCTCGTTAAAATTTAAGTGAATAAGTAACAAGTTTTCCATCTTCTACAAATTAATTATGGCCTAAAGTTAGTCAAACTCATCGACGCATTTTTAAACTGAAATTGAACTTCACTGTTTTCACTAGATTGGAATTGTATTCAGAGGTTAAATCACTAAAAAAGGGCCATTAAAAATTTAAGATGCTGGACTAACCATTTCCGGACATTGCATGTTTTGGTCGTGACTGTACCGAGTCCTAATATTATTATATTTGATGGTTACAATAACCAGAGGTAATAGAAGTTAATCGACCAACATAAAACGCATGTAATAAATATATATTTTTAATCAGATGGTTATCACATTATTTTCTAACTTCCCACCACAGATTTAATTATGTTTCCCTGAATTGTTAAGAAATATCTTGTTGTGGTTATATACTTAACAAATTTTCTGGATTTTTGATCAACTTTAAATTTAAAGTCTTTCCACTTGGAAACAGAGAGATTTTTCCGTTGTATGTCGTCATCGTTACAGAATTATATTTGTGCCGTAAGTATAGTTTATATAATAGCAATTAACATATGAAACAAGAAATAAGAATTTACAACACATGATATGTATTTTTTAATTCAATATTCTCTTGTGTCTAGTTTCATTGCACATTCTTTGTGTGAATACACCGAAGACAAAAAGCTAAGAGTGTTTTATTTTTCGTTTATGACTGAGAAAACAAGAAGTTCGTTCGTTATTTAATGTTTATATTCTTCCGTATGTCAAATAATAGAGATATTAAGCATGGTTTTGTTTGTATTATTTATTTAGTTTTTAAAGAAGTAGGCTTTTCAAATTTAGGTTTCTTTAAATATACTAAATAAAGACTTTATATAGCAAAAACATTTACATTAATCATAAATAAAAAACACAAAACAAACGAATCAAACACACCGGTGTATGCGTTGAAAATTTTGGTACCGGCAAGTAAATAGATATTTATATATATGTATATACCCTTAAATAATAATTCACTCTTTGTAATTTGTTTGAAAGTTAACACGTTCAAATTTTCTATGTAATTATTTTTAGAAACCTACTCTTCAGTTTCTAACTATTTAATATAATTTCAATAGCCCTTTGTAAAACTACACGCTTGTTTCTATCTATTTAATATAATTTCAATAGCTGTTTATAAAACTACACGTTTCTTTCTATCTATTTAATATAATTTCAATAGCCCTTTGTAAAAATACTCGCTTGTTTCTATCTATTTAATAACATTTCAATAGCTGTTTATAAAACTACACGTTTGTTTCTATTTAATATAATTTCAATAGCTGTTTGTTAAAACTACACTTAAATTGCTATATATTTAATATAATATCAATCTATATTTGACATAACTACTGTAACATTTTTATATAATAGAAGAATACAAAATTTAGTAAGCAGGTGCAAGGGAACCATGTGATAAAAACAACAAGTAAATCATATGATTTAGAATAACAATTTAAAAGAGGAAGAAATTTTTCAAATTTTTCTAGTGTGTGTGTAAGAGGATCTGAAGTGAAGTTAATATTATAAAAAGATACATGATGCAATTGAAAAATAAAACACTCTAATAAAAGTGAACTATTGAAATATTGAATAATTATTATATTGAACAATTACCAAGAAGAAGATATAAAAAGAACATTGTAAATGATGGTGAGATAAACTGATTATTATTTAAATATATTTTTATGTAATTGTGAAACCCAAATCTAACCCCGAGATAAGAATATAAAAAAAACATTTATTTTTTATTTAATATTTCTTTTATTGTTCTGTTAAAAAATTTAATGATATAAATAATTTTTTTATTTATAATTAATTTAAATAAATATAATATTAAAGAAAAGTATTATAAATTTGGCATCCACAACGTGGGGCACGATTAAATGTGCAATTAAACAATAAGCAATTTCAGGTTTTATAATATATATATTTAATAATTTTAAATATATATTATTTTTTTAATATTAACTTATTCAATTAAAAGAAATTTCAATTTAAACAAAATAAATAATTAAAATGTCAGAGCAAGGACGTTATGAATTAAGAGATAACCCAAAAGAGACACAAAAAAAAAGAGAATTGGAGAATCAAAAGAAACAGGATAGGCCTAAGAAGGGAATGGTACAGGAGGAAGGACAAATGGTTAAAATATTGGAGGTTCAGGAAATTGATGAATGTTTCCCATATTCAGGACAGGACAGGTTAGGACAGGATGAAAGAGATAGGGTACCATGTTCTGAGGTAGAAGAAAATGTTAGGGAGATAGAAATAGAAAGAGGAGGTGTTACATTTGTTACAGTGAATAAAGAAGAATCAGGTATGGAGAAATTATTGAGAGAAATTATGAAGAAGATGGATGAGAAGGATAACAAATTTGATGTAATGAGGGAAACAATGTCAAGAATGGAAACAAAAATGGAAGAAAATAAAAATGAAATGAGGACAAATTTTGAAAAGTTAGAGGGAAAGATTGATAATAAATTTGATGAGTTTAAGAGAGAGATAGAGGAGAAACAAGAGAGGATAATAGAAGATCATAAGAAATTTGGAAGGAAAGTAGAGGAAAATTTTCAGATGTTGGGAGAGGAATTAAAAGAACAGAAGGAGAATATTGAAGAGTTAAATAATAGGGTTAAAATTAATAAACAGAATTTTGAAAAGGTAGCTAGTAATATGGAAGAGAAAATGAAGGAAACGGAGGAGAGATTAAATAAGAAAGATAGTATGGAAAATAGAACTACTCAGATAATATACTTTACTAATGATGAAAGCCACGCTCAGATTACAATGCCTAAGTTTAATGGAAGGGGAATAAACCCAATTGAATATATAAGAAAGTTGAAGAGATATGTAGAGAAGATGCAAGAGAGAAGGGAAAGAGAAGGTAGAGAAAAGGTGGACATTAAGGATATAATGGACATATCTATGGAAGGAAATGCTGCTAGATGGTGGCAAATTACAAGGGAGGACATAGAAGACTTGGAAAATTTCCAGGAAAGATTTTTAGAAAAATATTGGAACGATGAAGTACAAAATGGAATTAGAAACAGTTTAGAAGTGGAAAAATATAGAAAAGATGGAAAGCTAAGCAGAGCAGAATATTTTATTGAAAAGGTGATAGTTATGAGAAATTTAACACTGACACCAACTAAAGAAAAGTTTTATAAATTTAAATTCAAATTAAAGGGAGATGTATGTAAAGTTTGTAAAATAGTCAATGACTATAGAAAAATGTTACTGATAAAAAAAAAATTTAGTAATTTGTTTAAAAAAAAAAATAAATAAATAAATTTTTTTAAAAAATTAAAATTTTGGAGGACAGTTGTAACATTTTTATATAATAGAAGAATACAAAATTTAGTAAGCAGGTGCAAGGGAACCATGTGATAAAAACAACAAGTAAATCATATGATTTAGAATAACAATTTAAAAGAGGAAGAAATTTTTCAAATTTTTCTAGTGTGTGTGTAAGAGGATCTGAAGTGAAGTTAATATATAAAAAGATACATGATGCAATTGAAAAATAAAACACTCTAATAAAAGTGAACTATTGAAATATTGAATAATTATTATATTGAACAATTACCAAGAAGAAGATATAAAAAGAACATTGTAAATGATGGTGAGATAAACTGATTATTATTTAAATATATTTTTATGTAATTGTGAAACCCAAATCTAACCCCGAGATAAGAATATAAAAAAAACATTTATTTTTTATTTAATATTTCTTTTATTGTTCTGTTAAAAAATTTAATGATATAAATAATTTTTTTATTTATAATTAATTTAAATAAATATAATACTAAAGAAAAGTATTATACTACACTTTAGTTTTTATCTATTAACACTAATATAATCTTATTTTGTGAAAAGTACAATTTAATTCTACCTAATTAACATAATTTCGAATTAAATTTGTGAAAACTACACTTAGGGATCTTCTATTTATATAGTTTAAATATTAACTATATTTTAGTTTAAACCTAATTATTTCTATTGCAATTTTAGTTTGTAAACACTAAACTTATGGTTCTTCCTATTTAATATGACTTCAATCTTAGTTTATGAATTATTTTTAGTTTAGGGCCTATACTTATTTAATCAAATTCCAATTTTAGTTTGTGAAACTACACTTTAGTTTCTGCCTGTTTAGAATGATTTAAGTCATTCTTTGTAAAAACTACACGTTTATTTTTCCTTTATAGCTTAATGTTTCTAATTTATATCTGTGATGATTATAATTTAGTTTCTATGTGTTTAATACGATTTCAGTCTTCCGTTGTTCACTTTAAGTTTTTTCGTATTTCATATGATATTAATTTGGATATACTGTACTTATTTTCGTGTAAAAAGTTTTATATTTAAACATTGTATTACGTCGTTATTTTTTTTGAAAAAAATACTCTAATTTCATATCGTTATCCTTTGAACGTAGGAAATATTTGTTTAATATATGTCTTTATGTAATTAGTTCCAATTACGTTAAAAAAAACTTTTTCACATACAAACACATAAATAGTAATTATCTCGTCAACACTGGGATTGTGTGCATGTACATGCGCACATATTACATTATTCCCTTACATGTTTACACTGATTAATGACAGTAATATTCCACCTGTATTGTATTTGTTGTTCAAACATCCACAGAAGATGTTTGTTCACACACTGGAATAACTTGAAGTTAGGTTTAGAAAAATTCTAAACAGGTTTTGATTGTAGTGTACCGCCATAGCGTTAGATAAAAACAATACCAACCAACTATTGACGTTTTCTACAGTCTGTACCACTCTATTCGTAGTTGACGATATTATGAAGTTCATGTTATGCATTAAAGGAATAATTTAGCGCACATGGTTAGATGAATCAGATCTTAAGAAAGTAATGTTGTCTCTTACAATCATCACGCAAATCCAAATTTCGAAGTTTTACAAAATATGAGAACACAAATTATTATTTTGTACAATTTAGGTATGTACGGTAATGATTGATCTAATAGACCCATATCAATAACGATGGTTAAACTATCATAGCCTATATGGAAGGTAGGCTATACTTACCTAAACTATAAAAGCTTAGACAACTGTTTTAAGTTATATATATTTGTAGGTCGTAACGAATAGGGGAACTATTAAATTATTTATTTATTTTAAATTATGTTTTTAGGTTATATTTAATACTCCCAAAGCTTTACATACGAATTTCCTTGCATTCGTATAACTCCAATAATTGATTTTCAGATCGTAACTTATGTGAACTTTTTAATAGAAATGTAGTCAAACGGAAGTTTTGTTAGTCCATTTTTCATATATTACTTTTTCGTGAAATAAAAAATAATATATGTATTTCCGTAAGAAATCACGAAATTGGGTCAACCATTTTTCTAACTTCCTCTCTACTACGTTATATGAAAGACTTTTAGTATATATTATTTAAAAAAATCATTTTTATAAACATGGGTAGAGATGTTAAGTAAACAACAGCTGATCAACAAATACAAAAAAACATTTTCCTTAAGTATGGCTATTTGAAAATGAGTACTTGTGTTTGTAATTGAATAATGTATTTTAACTAGCCTACTCTGGTTTTTTATCAGTTATTACTATTTAATCCGATCATTGTAAGGTTTATAAAGTTTAATTTTTACCTCTCACGTACTAAAGTTAAAATTATATTTGTAAGTAGTCTGTGGAATTACTAATTATCTAAAGTTTTGAATTACATTTGGTGATTAGAGGTAACGTGATTCATTTTCTTTGATTACCAAAACAAACATAAACGATAAAAACGTTGTATTCACTGAAAGGATATTAATTTCAAAGAATATATCTGTCATCTATTCTCCTTGTAATAGTATATTTCAAACTTTAAGTAAACAAATGTAAAGTCAAATATTCTTACATTTAATGACAATATACAAATATCCGACCAGACAAGTCCACGATTTTTTACGTATGATATATATATATAGGCATATTAAATCTTCTTATTTACTGTAATTTAAACTATGACAGTGTTAAAATAAGTTCAATATTAATAAACAAGTAAAGAAAGAAGAAAAAAGCGTTAGTTAAACTATTCACTTATTTTTGGTAAAAGTAAGTTATAAAACCGTTTTTGAACTTTTACTAATATATACAACGATCATAAATTTTCTCTACTCTCTTCATTTCTAGAGCAAAACTAATACCAATTACAATTACTTGAAACATTCAGCCTTTTCTATATATTGGTAATTCGATAAAGCGAGATATTCCCAAGTGCCAGTCGTTAGGTTTCATTTTACCAATTAAAAACTGAAATTATTATCTACTGAAACATAAACGACATGAAATATGTTTCAGATATCATTAAATGTATTTTTAATTTATTACGACTTTTATTTCTTAAATATTTCAGGTCTAAGGAAATGCCATCTTTTAAATTCAGAAAGATCCGAAAAGTAGTCTTTGTTATTGCCAATAAACAATAAAATTAACTAATAATAATTTAAATTATGTTCTATCACACATGCATGTTTTTTTCACGGGAGAACAGTAATCAGTGCAAACAATTTCATTTTTGTGTTTATACCGCCTGAGTCCAAAACAGTCTATTTATACAACACTGAGTGCAGATATACAGGTTTACGTAATGACCTGTTTAACGAAAATCATTTAACCGACTTTTGAACATTTAGAATCGAGAGTTATCGATGAAATAAAGAAAAATCGCCTTGTATTCATATATTAAAATCCCGACAAGTAAATATTTGTCTTTCATTTTTGTATTTCTGAGGTTTTGTTCGAGTGAGAGAGTTTGTGTATTCAATTATTTTCTAACATTAGTTGATACTATATTATTATATTATCAATTTTTTAAGAAATTTTGACATTATTTTTGTAATTTTATATATGTAGGCCTACCATATATAATTTTATATGATAAATCTATTTTATTTAAAATACCAATGATTTGAATATAAAAATAAGAAAGGTGGAATATTTTGATGCAAGGCAAATCCATAATAGCTTCATTCTTATTATTTTCTATATAATAGTTGAATGTACTATTTCACCACTTGATAAAATTTTTGAGAGCTATAAGATGGTACATTTACATTGCATGAGGTAGGTTTTTACAAATCTTGCTTTTCAATTTTCCCTTTCTCCACCAAAAGTAATATTGATCTGACATTTCGTACTCAAGTAGGCCTATTTATCTCTTATGTTGGATAGGAGGGTATATTCAGAGCGAGAGATGGGTGGTTTTTCTTAATGTAATTTTTCATAAATTTGGTTTAATCCACAATACATTTACTGAATTAAAACTCAAGGATATTTTACATATCTTGTTACTCAAGAACAAAGTACTTATTGATATCAAACGTCTATAGAAACAGACCTAACCGTTACACCAAACAATACAATTTAATAACGCCATCTAAATGGAAAACACACACCATTGTGCTCATCCTAACCTAACAATAGACTTGTCGTGGAGATTAATCCAAACTTTATTCATGTAGAGGCAGTAGGGAAGTAATGATTGATGTGGCCTACCAATAAGGACAAGCTTGAGATATTTGGGTAATAGTTTTTTTTTTTTAAATAGGCCCATTAAATTTTTATATACACTTCTTACATCTTTTATTGTTAAATTATTTATTACTTCCTTACATTTCACATACGAATTTAATGTATATATTATTAAGTAATTAAAAATGATACAACAAACAGATTATGTTACCAACATTAACAATAAGTACTGCCCTGGCAATCCCGAGTAATCTAGCTGGATCTACATATTTTGTCTTGTAGTTCTTTCATCTTTCCTATCAGGTCTCCCTTGACCAACTGTTGTTCTTTTCCGACTCTTACTTTGTTGGAGTATTGGAAAGCTAGTTGAATTTATTTTGTGTTATTTATTTAAGGCGATGATAACATAGAGGGTTTTGGCTTTAAAACAACGAAGGAGGGAACCTGCATAACAATTCCGCGATGCTAAATAAACGCGGATTCAAATTGTTGCTCCTGTCGGTGAATCTTCCCTGGAGGGCCTCGTAAATGTACATATTTAAGTATACACTCCACTCGTTATACTTGTGTCAGGATTCGGCCTTCTGTAGTTATACATTGTTTAATATGGGCTTTACTAGTTTCATTCTTTGTGATAACATGCTCTCTCAGGTGTCGTAATGCTTTATATTATGTAAAGCCTCTGCGCTCCACAATCGTGTTGTTAAGTAGGCTTCATCAGGTCTCATATTCCAGTAAAGATAACAATTGCTGTAAAAGGTTACGTTAGTTTTGTTTTGTTATTAGAATCGAAGTAAATACTCAACAAATAAAAGTGTGATAAAGTGAATTTTAATTATTTTTAAAAATTGAAATTTATATGACGAATGTAACCATTAAAAAACTGATTCTTCTTGTTTCTAAAAGTCTCCGCGATTAAATGTTAAAAATTGTTTTACTCATAGGCCTCATGAATGTTTTATATTACTGATAACTATCATTTGTGAAATTGATCAACTCTCTGAAATATTTCAATGTTTAATTTAGCGTAACTAAAAATATTTTAAATAAGAGCAAACATACAAATTTCTCGTTATTTATTACGCAGTTTTTAAGTAAAACAATTTCTTACCATGTGCTCAAAATTTGATCAAAAAATTTTATACATAAGGATACTTAATTAAATCGTGGACATCCTAAATATAACATTAAGATGCAGTATACTGTATTTTATTAGCTTTGGTCAAAATTAAAATGCTGTAATTGAGGTTGTTGCAATATATTTTTTATAATTTCCTTAGGTGGTGTTCAAATAAATATAAAAAAGTATTTGAAGATCCATAATTGTCCCTTAAGCTGATGTTATCCATTTATTACATCTGATGTATGACAGTCGATTGTATCTAATTTTAAACCTTCTAATCTTTACATTTTATATGATTAATTGTCCGCCATTGTTAATACAATTCCCAGTCCATAGAATTGTATTGAACTGTAATAAACTCATAGTAAGACAGAGCTCTAATAAAGAACTTGTTTAGACAGACCAGAACAAGCCAGCCAGGCAGCTTGTGTTTACTAGTGGATTACGAACTAAAATCCAGTTAAATCGGCTAAACCAACACCACACTACAACTCAAACACCAGTAATGTTTGGAATTGAATTGTTTGCCGTTTACTTAACAGAAATCCTATTAAATTGTTTACAAATCTGAGTAATTATTGTATACTTTGTTTGTACGATTTTACGGTTGTTTTAAAATTAAATTGTACACAAACTCCTTAAGACTATTTAATATTAAAATACAGATGTTCCTTATTTTTTACTTCTACAATGATAAAGTAATTGATTTAACAGAAATAGCGTTGAAAGTTTTTATACCAGTAACTGTGTAATATTTCCAAGCATTATTTTTGTCATAATCTGTCAATCTTTTACAGTATGTAACCTACTCTTGCTACCTCTGAATATAAAATAACTTCAAACTTGTTTAATCCTTTACAAGTTTAATGTAAAAAGATGGTTTTGAATTTATTAAAATGTGACCAACTTCATAACGTTCATTTGTAACTTCAGCTTAACCTAGCAATTTGACACTAAATATGTTTATTTGTATTTGTTTATCTTGTTTTATTTACTTTTGTCTTTTCATATTTAGGACCAATAGAGAATATGTTCAAATTCATGTTTATCGGCATATTTATCCGATCGGAACCTAATTTGACTCTACTCATGCCTTCTTAATAATAAATTTCGAACTAGTGATGTGGACTCTAATGATCTTATTTAAAATGACAAAAGTATTAAAAAAACAAAGTCCTCAATTTATTGTTAAACTAAGGTACTATTTAGTGTCATCTTGTAGATTTGCTTTAGTTGAATCGATTGCAATGAGATCCAACTCTTTGCTACGAAACATTTTTCAGATATGTTTTTTAGCATATTTTTATTGAAATTAATTATTAAATTAAGTTTCACAAGATGCTTAGTTAAAATTTGCTATTGGTTTTTAAGTAGTCTCTTTCTGTGGCCAAACATTTTTATATATAATAGGTCCAGATTTTACATTTTCGAAATTTGTTTAGACCGATTTTAATTTAATAAGCGGTATGTTTTTATTGTACGAACTTAGAAATGTACTAGGTTTCAAATCAGTAATTGTCAGTGATTCATACATTTGAAAGATAAATGGCTAACTTTTAATTCTTAATTATTCAAATGAGCGAAGCGAGAGAGCAGTCGAGATCCGAAGACGACAAACGAGCTGATGCTATTTAACTGCGTAATATTATATAGAAATGAGATTATATACACTTGCTTGTACTCTTTTATAAATGAATTTAGTAAAAATTTTCCAAACTTACCAAATATTTATACATTGACTATCGTTCTAGCAGTGACATAAATAACATCGTTATCACTCTACACAGAGGGTCGCATTCTTTTGTATAGAACAGGAAAACGATTTTTTATTTGCTGGCATAGGTCTTATTATCTGTTCCAAGAAATCCCTCTAAATTCAATAACCTATTATTTGTTGTATTTCGATACATTGTCCAATCACCTGACACGAAGAACAGTTTTATATAAATTGGATGCACAATTGAGTTTCTATTCACAATAAAGATGCATATCGGGTTGAATATACTTTTGTATGATACTATTAAAAGATTGAATATATTTGATTGAAAAATATTCTTCTCCAGAACTGAATAATATTCTCCTGTGAAGGTGATTGATGTGTTTATTTTATTTTATTTGAAAGAGGAAAGAATTGATTGTAGAAAACTTGAAATTGGAAATGAGACCATTAATTCCAAGTTAGTTTGCGAAGCAATATATATAAATTTGGATTTTAGGAAACGTTTTATTTCTATATCCAGACAGAAAATCTTAAACTAGATTTGTGTTTACCATATTAAATTCAGTATTATTTACACATACGTTTATCTTAACCATAACCATTAAAACGTTTTTGCTCGTTTTAAATAAGAGGAAACACATATAATTTCACAACTAATATTTAAAATGGAAAATACGACATTTCATTGACTAGTCCATCATCAAACTTTGTGATAAATTTGATGTTCAGGCTTTGTGTAATAATTGATTCAACATTTTGTCCTCTTGGTCATTCTATCCCAATAGGATTTAGGAGCTATTTTTTTCTAGATCATTTACTTCATAACTTAGTTAAAAGCATTATTGAGACTCTCTTAAAACCAATGTTTTCCTTTGTGAAATAGTTGATGTACACACTCAAATTTTGAAAACCTAATTTAGTTAAAAGTATATTAAAAGAGAAAGTAAGATAAAGGCTTTAATTTATTTCTCATTGTAAAATAATTAAGTATTTTAGTGCATTTTAAATGATATTAAACAGACCGTATGAGATTCAAGCATATTCTAGGTAAGCATCAATATATTTATTATAACTTTTCTGAATTTCATTGTCTTTCCATATGCATTACAGTTACACTCTGCTAGCAGCAAAGTCCTTCGTGTCCTTGATTCGTTGTGCAAGCCGCATGATAATAAGTCATAAATATCCTGACATGCCTTTAGCCTTTCGCTATAAATGTTGCTCTGACAACAAAATTACATGTGCTCTTTTTTGTAACGTTGCATTTTCTGAAAACCCTAAAACGGTCCAACTAATTATACTATATATTATAATACTGAAGTAGGTTTAATAAAAGTTATTTTACTAATTAGGAATAAATTATGATAAAGAATAACAAAACATAAAGTTAATTTTTTAATAGGGTTTGTATTATTTTTGAAAATTAATAAGTAAACTATAATAGAGTAAAATATATTATGTTTTATAATAAACAGTTATAATAGGCCTACAACTACAAACATAATACTGATAATTTACATTATTTTGAAATGGGACGTGAAAGTGTTTACAAGAAAAAATCCACTTCTTTATTATGGAAACATTACACATATTAATGTCTTTCCTACATGGCTGTTTCTATCTGTAGTTGTTAACAATATATTTACGTTTCAATTTTCTTGTCGTTAACTCAAAAGAATGGACATTTTCCAAGAACTGACAAAAGCTTTTAAAGTGACGGCCAGACAATAAGAAGTAGACGAACATAGGGACAGGTACAGTACAACATGGGTTCTTTGTTATGACACTTAGTGGTGTCTTGGACACGCCTATAAGCTATAATTCCTTTCTGTTATAAAATGTAAGTGTGATGTCATCTAACATCACCTAACTTTGCCCGAACCTTTTACTTGATGATGTAATGTTTCTTTACAGATATTTAAGTGAGGAACATCTTTGTTGACTGATGCTTTTACTTATTTTTGTGCCTGGCAATAACTATTCCGACATAGCTGAATTTTAATTAACAGTTTAGTTTTAAATTAAAGGTCAATGCCTAACTTCAACTGACAGTAGTTTAGTGTTTTTTCTACGTGAGAATAAATTGTATTGCTTTAATAATACTATTTTTTTTTGGACTTGTAAAAACAAACCCAGGATATTATAATTTATTTTATATATTTATTTTTATAAGATTCAATCGAAGTAAAATTTGATTTGTAATTTATTTGTCCTATGCATTCCAAATTACATTTAATTTATCAAGTTGTAAATTGAACGAAATGTGATTTTAATTGCACGCATTTAAGCTAAGCAGACACATTGCGAAACACGTGGTTTTCTCATTATCACAAAACATATTTACGTTAAATGAACACAATAGGATTTATATGAAGTAGTTAACACACCTCCTCTGCTCATTAAATTCTCTACTTGTTAACGATATGTCACATAAGCAGGTAGAAGTGAAGATTTAAAGGAACACTAGACATTAATATTTTACAAGTTATTGTTATATTTTCAGTAAATATTGATAGAAAACTATAAATTATTTCGGGTGTCAAAGATAAATATCCTCATTATAATTAGTCAACAAATTGATAGTGTTAAAATAATTATATAATAAAACAACAACGCTTTAAAAACATTTGAGGTCATCACTTAAGGTCAGACAGTTAAAGTAATGGATTGAGTTGATTGGAATTAGCGAGATCAATTACAGTAGAAGCATATGGTTAGTATCGGAGCTCCCAAGTGGTTTGAACACCAGTTATGGGAATGCTATAATCTGTGTTATTAATACCTTATAACATTATACAGTCTCTGTGGGTGGGTGGATCAAGGACTTGTGACAATTGTTCATTGCTTTTGTCTTGGGTCACTTTGTTAGGTGCATGTTTTCAGATTACGTCACGTTAGATGTTGTGACGCTTGTAAAATATTATTTCTACGCCTTTGCAATAGATATTTGTTACAAATTAACTAACGATTAAACTATGAGTGACTGATAGTATTATTAATTAGATTAGTTGCCAAGATTTTGTGAAAATGAGCGTTTTACGAGTTGCAAGATGAGAAGACCTACTCTAACAGAAGGATAAAATCCGAGTTAAGACAACATTAACGTGTAAATTTCTTTTAAAGTAGAAACATTGCACTATATAATAGAACGTAAGTAACCCAATGACTCCCTGGTTTAGAATGCACATTTTGTGGCCAATACACAAAAATTGCGACGTGTGAAGTGCTAGAACTAAAGAGGTTTTTGTTCCGTCTCCTACTTCAGAAATGCAAATGTTCTAGTGAAGCAAGTTCTGTGCCTGGAGAAGGATGTAAAGCTAAGCGGGATTAGTACATAAAAAAATAAGTACACAAAACGTTTTTTAGGCTGAGGTGTCTAGGAGGTAATACTCGCGATCTAAATAATAATATCTTAAGGAAGTCAAATTATGATTAATTAACCTAAACGAATTTTAAATTATGTTCTATATACATATGTTATGCTTCAAGAGTATGTCTCAACTTAAAATGTTTTCTTCCACTTTCTATTTTCTCAGAGTAACGCGTCCACAATTAATATAAATAATAGAATATGCTGTCATTGGCACAAAATTGTACACAAATACATTATTTAGATTTTTGCAGTTATAATAATAATAATAATAATAATAATAATAATAATAATAATAGTATAGATTATGTTTTGTAATGGGGAGTGATCAAGGAAAAAAAGAAAAGAAAAAGTAACCGCCATGACTTGCAACCCAAACAGCTGGACGGCTTTTAATCAAATTAGGTTAGATAGACATATTTGCTATATCTCAAGACATTATTTGAATAACTGAAATTTTTTGGGAACTTACCATATCATATAGTCACAAACTTACAGTTATAAAATATTATCCCTTACGTTTGTATTAGATACATTAGATAGATTATCCCTTGTTATCGTTAGTTTGTGTTGATCTCGGAGAAGTCGAAAAAATCATGGTGACATATTTTACGGCATATTTAAATCGTTAACAATCGTAGTTGTTATTATTTATAAAATTATATCATAAATACATAAATTATTACTCCATTTCCAATTTCAAAGTTTCATTACTTGTTTCTGAAAAAAATAAACTGTGAATATTTTATTACTTTGCAGAAAGTCGTAGTCTCTGGGCGCTCATGTAGGATGAAACTGTTATTTAAAGTCAGGTTATGGTAATGAGCAGGCCTTCTACACGTGTATGGAAAGGTTAATATTTTTTATAGAGATTCCTTGAGCAGTATGATCACGTGTGTAATCTCAATAGGGGCAAAGAAAGTGTAATGGCGGCTTGAGGAACAGAAGGGAAGTCTCGGGTAGGGGTTGCTTCTATGCGATTGACACTATTGAAGTGGGGAAAGAAATACTTTGTGTGTAAATGAGATCAGCCCAGAGAGACATGAAGACATTTATCTGAGAACGTCAGTGAATATATTGTGCACCGTAACACATTGTTATTGTGGATACTTGCTGAATACATTGGTACGAATCATTTACATTACGTTTGTTCAGTTTGATAGAATTTAATTTGGAAGGTCAAAATCATTGGTTCGTTGTTTGTTTTTTCGAACATTGCACATTATATTTCGTAAATATTTTTGGATAGATAGTTGATTTTAATCTATGACTTTTGTCATTTTTATTCTAAACAAAACATTTTCATCCACTTTATGAGAAATTTAAATATGACGTAAATATTTATCCCTTCAAAACCCACACTACCAAATTCACTACCCTATCTATGAAAATCTAAATCTACTTTTATGTCTAAAATACAAAAACTTTAGACATAATTTTATGAGGAAATTTGGTAATATAAACTATTTAGTTTATTTACAATATTTACCAAATAAATGCTATAATTGACTATAAAGAAAATTAATATTCTAGGATTATATTTTACAAAAGCGTAAAAATGAAACATCCATGGTTTTATATTTTAATTTTAAAACAGACGAAGTTGATCGAAAGATGATTATATTTCCAGCAGTGTTGTTTTCTGAGTATGTGCATATGTAAGTATTGGTGGATTATTGGATATCATTGTGTGAAATATTGACGTTGTACTAAGGAAAATAAAATGTACAATAAATTTAAAACCTTTATGTCAAGAAGACCGTTACATTTTATCTAGGACAAAAGACTCATGGCATTAGATACGCTTTTAATGGCTTTCCCTTCACTGTGGAAATAGTTTGAAAATACAGACGTGTACTTTCTCAATTAGTTGTTGTTCACATTTCCTCTCTGCTTAAAATTATTAACAATTTTATTCTCTTTACTAATGGTCGGAGAGTAGTTAAATACTATAAAGTGCGATAAACAAATAAAAACCTTCTGGTACTTAATGATATCTTGAAATTTAAGTTATAAACTCTAAATGATAAACAACAGACTTCCGTAGTAAATGTAATTTTTGAATTTGAATATTGAATACCCCGAAAATTCATAATATGATAAATTGAAATATGCACTAGAGGTGCACTCTTAGTTGATTAAACAGTTATTTATAATAACACAGTATCAATATACCATTTATTTCTTGTGCCACGGATATGAAAGGAATGAATTTTGAATATTAAAAATTAAATATGAAGATTTCCACATAATTGTTCATTGCTAGTGACAAATCGACTTTCTTATGTAATATTCTATTCAAGGTTATTTTCTATTAATACAAATGTTATTTATTTAGAACTATCTGTAATTGATATTTGTCATATCTAAACTTATTAAATGATTTGAATTTTTATTATTGTTTTAATAACCCAAAAGATCTCGTCTAAATTGTTAGTTTCACATAATAGTTGGCTTTTAAGGAGGATGTCATCTTCTTAAGAAATCTAACCAGATTAGTCAATAACGGAAAAGAAATAGTTGTGACCTACAAAAGGTATATAAACAAAGTTTTAGTTAAATATTAAAACAACCTTAGAACATTTAATTATGACTAATATACCGTAATAAAATAAAATATAAACTCACTAAATATAATTTCTGACTCTTTAATCACTTTATTGTCAATAATGTGTCAACTTGTCACATAGCAAATCTTTTAGACGGAATTGTTGGACGTCTTTTATGCCTATTATGTAGACATTTCAGTGAACAAATTGTCGCTAGGCTGAACAAAATATACAGAGTTTCTTAAAAGTATTATTACACCAAGATATTTTCTTTGGGAAATGCATACAACAATGCAACTCTAGATGTATGACCTTACTATGGGTCACAACACTATAATACATTTAACTGTCACATTTCGCTACTGAGGAACGTCCTGCAGAGGAAGTCGTGAAAATCTTCAATATAAGCATAGGTCGAGTAGTACCTCATTTTAAAGGTCTATGATAGTTGAACACATTGGTGCAAACCCAACCTTAAAAGGACAATTCAATCAGAAACGGCAGCTCCCCAAAGTTTTTTTCCTTCAGTGTAACTAACAGGCAAATAACGGTTTAGTAGCGACAAATATTGAAAAGAAAATTTTTATTCCTTTGTAGTAGGAATTTTATTTAAGAAAAAAAAACAAACATTATATTTTCTAGGGCTTTTATGATTTCAAACTTCTTTTTAATAGATTAAAGTTAAAGGGTAATGGTTGATCAGATAAGAGAAGTAGCTGGCGTTTTCCAATGACTTTTGTGTTTAGTCTTTTCTTGTCAAAGGAGAAAGTCAAACTTGTTTGATAGATCATGTTTGGCTGTATGTTATTATAACAGAGTTATGGTAAGGTCATACATCTAGAGTTGTATTGTTGTATACATTTTCGCAAAGAAAATATCTTGTAGTATTATACTTTAAATACTCCCGGTGTGAATGTATGTATTTATAGACAAAATTAAAATAAAACTTTAACACAATTTTTCACAAATAATACGTTTAATTAATCAAACGCGTTTCAACGACTATGTTGGAATTTTAGTAAAGCATGAGCTATAATAATCAAACTATAATTAACCTATATAGTACGTCCCGTATTTATGAAGTATGTAAGAGGAAGGGCGTGCTCTAAGTTGTGTCTTGGCAACTTTTAAAAACAGTAAGGCTCTACGTCGTTCTTTGTAACTAATACAATATTACTAAACTAATAATCTTGTATAACATATACAATGCTTTCTTTTAAACAATGTTTAGCAATTGGTGTTATATCAGACTTGTCATTTGCTAAGTTGGGAAATGTCCTTAAGCTCATATCTTGATATTTCTTTTAGTTTGGTCCATAAATTACTTAAAATAAGTATTTGGTTACTTATAATTGCATAGGGCATTTTTTAACGCCTTACAATTTAAAAAGTTGTCATATAGGTTTAGGCCATGACCTTTCTCCTATTCTTGGATGCTTTATAACTCATGCATTATTTGTGAAATACTGTGTCAAATTTAATTTTAATTCTAGAATAACTCACAACTTCAAACTCAATATTTATATAGGCCCTATTGCTGTAGATACACATATAAAACTGTTAATTCCAATAATAGTTTGTAATACAAATACCACAATAAAATAAGAACTTCGCACTCTATCTCATTAGTTGTTTATAATTTTTCTCACACATTAAAGTGAAATTTTGATACGATAGGTGTTGTTAATATTTCTTTTACAGTTTAGACAGTATTTTTCAGTGAATTGTAAATTAAACCTACTATGTGAAGCAATTACCAAGTCAAAGTATAATAGAAAATTTCATAAAGTCTGACAATTGACATAAAAGTTAAGCTTTTTTCCCAACCGATGATAACATAATAATCCGAAATAGTCTTTTCCTTGTAACCTGTTAAATTAAATGACAAAATTGTATTACGAAAGTAGGGTTGTTTATCTCAAATTCATAAAAGACTTATTTTCTATGCAATTTAATGGTCTGTAATATTGACAGGCGACATTGGCTGTCTGTCATACTTCACGGTAAAGTACCGCTTCGTGTTTCAGTTTCTTTCCATATTAATGTCAGTCTTCAAGTACTTACTTTTTGATTTCTCCATTTATTTGATAGTCACATGAAGAAACGAAGTCGTTATTTTAAATACGAAACTGTATTTAAATAATAAAGATATATAATATTTAAATTACAACGATTAAATAACACGATAGATTTATATGAATACGTGTAGGGTTAGCTCTGTTTTACGAAGTTATTATACTTATCTATATTACCAAGACGACATTTCATTGACATAATCATCACTTTTGTTGTTACATGAAACATGTACAAATATCTTCTATGATAATTTAGTACCAAAGATTTGATAGGCATTGAAACGTTGTCTTGAAAAAAAAATTGTTTATTGTGGACAAAAATGTGTTATATTTCATTTGTTGATTAAAATTTGCACAAGTGATGCTCATTGAAAATGAATATACGTAAGGTATATTGGATTACCTATTTTGAGACATTTTTTTTATACTAAATAAATTTCTAACAGTATTTTATCAAATAGTCTATGTATCACCATATATGTATATTATAGACACTGAAAAATAAAAAGTGTGAAATTTTAAATTGTGCTGACACATTTGTTATAATTATGCAAAACAATTTATTAATAATAATTATTATTGCTTTCTCCCCTGCTCACATACACGAAACCCATATACGTTTAGTTAAAATGGAGTCAAGAGTGATGCATCCAATTTTATAAAGCTTATTAAAAGTGAGTAATAAAAAAAAAAAACCTGGTATACAAATTTTTTAAATATAAAACTAAATCATGAGGTATAGAAATTTGTTGAAAGTTTATTGTTTAATTAATTGGGAAACGATTATTTAAATCCGGTTCCAACCTACTTCAAGGATGAAAAACAATAACGTATCTGCAGTCAACTTACAGACATACTACAACACATTGGATATACATTAAGAAGTGCAGAGCTCACTTGTTAATAAATTAAGTCCTCAAATGTAATAATATAATGGTATAAAGAATTTAATTCACATAAAAGGATGTCATAATATCAAAATATTTTCTCAATAAATTTTTAACTACCGAGTCAGCTATTAATGTTTAGTTATTTGCAATAAAAACCTACTTGTAAGCCTATTGTAAAGTTAAAGTTTATTACAGGCTGTAATAAATTCAGACAATTGATATAAAAGTTGAGCTTTTATCCCAACCCTTGATGACATAATAATCTGAAAGTAGTTCTCTCCTTGTAAGCTGTTAAATGATAAGCTTATTGGACTACAGTAGGGCTATTTATGTCAAATTCGTTTTATTAGCAATATAATGGAGTATAATATTGACAGGAAAGATTGGGTGACTGTCTAGCTGCCAATGAAATGTCCCGCCTTCGTGTCTCCTTTCCTTTTAACGTTACTGTCAATCCCCGACTATATTTATTTTGATTTTTCTATTTCATTGTTCGTCACTTGAAGAAATTTAAATCTGGAGTTTAATACATAAACAATTTGTATTAACGTCAAGTTTTATTATTTATTATTGGTTGATGTAGTCACTATCAGCAATACATTGTGTGTGATGTTATCGTCACAATACACTACATTTAGTCATTGACTTGGTAAAACTTTCATAGACGATAATTTTACATAAATCAAAAATTAATATGTGTTTATAGAATACTAAACTACTTTTTAGAGTGTGTTCTTTTCTCTATTTGTCATGTGTGTTTTCACACAAATACTGAGATCTTAGTAACCAAAAACTGTGTTCCTCATTATTTTATATCAATGCATTTAATTTATTTAGTGCTAATTTCAAAGTACGATCCCGAAGGTGGGTTTCAAAGTTACAACCCGTCTTCTGTTTATTCTCTATGTATGTAAGCTATTGACTTTAGTAAGTGAGAGAAAGTGTTATACAATCTATTACTAGACTTAGAAAAGAGAATCGACCATACGTTATTATTTAAAAGAAATAACTGCATCAAAAAGGTTGCAACTCAAACTAACAACACAAATAATATCCACTCTGTAAGTGTGATTGCAGCAGAATGACAAGCTATGATGCTGAACTACAAAACTCCCACCCTCCCACTCCCTTTCATACTTTGCGATAACTGAAACTGTTTGTCTTAAATTGACAATTGTAAGCTTGTTCAGAAATTTAATTATTTAGTAGCTTTAGTGTACTTCTCTTGCGTTTAATGGTTAAGAAGCAAATGTAATAAGTGTGAACATTCGAGAAGGTATGTTTGTCGGTTTTTATAACGTGATTGTTTTACGTTTATAAATGCGTTAACAATTAAGGATGCGTTATTTTATTTTTATAAGACGTAATCAAGAATAAATTTAACTTAAATTAATATTTTCAATTCTGTTAGGTAAAACATATTCTAGAAATCAAAGGTTTGATTCTCATGTGTCAGACATTTTCTACAATTTTGCTCATAATTTAAAATTAAATTCAACACGTGGGATAATTAAACATCCCAGACAAGGAACAAAGATAAAGAAATATTTGCTTTAATAAGTTCTTCATAAATATTTTGTATTTTAAGTTCAATACTGGTTATACAAATGATGTCGTAGTGGGTTGTATTGTTTGTAGTTACATCAGTATTATGAATCCTCTCTGACCAGGATATAGAAGGAAACACTTGTAGAAAGTGTGTTGGAGAAGGTTTTCATAGATTGCATCTATTCTTAGGGAAACAAAACCAGTTTGCAAACATTACCAGAGGCCGATCGGTCTGCCTGGCTGGTTTCCAGTGACAATGCTGTCCCGCTGAAGTTCAAACCTGAATACATTCGATATTTATCTTACGATGGAATATCCATTGAACTGAATAAACAACCACGTCTTTGCTAACGGACTATTCGACAGTCTAATTGATTAGATCGGAAAACGCTATAAAATGCTTAAAACAATATATTTTATTCTTTATTTAAAATTAAAATAATATTTTTTAAGTACGCATTCTTAACAGTTTTTACCCTTCAACTTTTAATTTTGTTATATTTTATGGTTATTTTTATTTATTTATTATACGTAACGAAGAAAGTTAATCATGTCATTGTATTTATTAGAAATGTCAATTTGTGTTGTGGTTCTCAGTTAAAAGTGGTATTTAACAATATTGCATAAGGGATATTTATATAATGTTTTTTTCTAAAAAAAAGTATATAAATTATTGCTGAAATCCAAATAACTATAAAAGTGTCTAGTGTACAAAATAGTCAAACGAACTATATTGTCATCGAAACAGTTATTACAAATATTATCGAAACATAAGGATAATAGACAACCACCATAAGGATAATTACACCTAACTGCAGTAAATTACGCTTAATTTTAAATGCTCATGGCTAGTTTAAAAGTTAGCGTTTGGTTTTAATGAGCGAAAATGGGATTATAAATTTTAACCGAAGTGTAAAAATTCTACACTTCGTAGTGTAGAAAAGAAAAATGTTATTGGCATTGGTTTGTTTATTATAAAGAACCTTTTAATGCATTCGTGTTTCTGAGAATTTGAATTTTAAAATTAATTTTGCTTAACTTTGAAGAATGTGTTAAAAGTCTGTTGCTTCTATGGCGAATTATAAGACTCCCACACCTTTAATTATCTACATCTTCTGTTGGTAATTTAATAGTTTACAAATAATAAATAAGTACATATTCAGATAAAATTAGATGTCACTTTAGAATAAGCTTTCACAACGTGTGACGTGTTTAAAGTAAAAGTAAAATATTAAGTGTTGTAAGTTATTATGTGGTAAAATGCTTTGTTCCATTTTTAGACCTCCCACTTTAAGGAGAGCGTGAACGTACAATCACCCTGTTAGGTGTAAAAGACACATGACCATGAATATTAAAGAATATCTTCTTGTGAGTTCGACTAAGTTGTGTGTCGCGATGGTGAAGTGTCGGAAGTTTAATTTACACATGACACTGCGGTAAAACAATAGCAGTCGACTCTTGAAGCTTAAAGCGTCCAAGAATAATGTCTGGAGTGAACAGCGGCAAGGCTCCGTGCCAAATCCAAACCGTTTCGATAAATCCACTTTCTGCAGTTAAAAGTTCGAAAAGCAGTCATAAAACAAAAGTCTTGACGTTTTCCTACTCTGTACACAGTTGAAAAAGTTAAAAGCATAATTCTAAAAAGCCACAGAAAGATTTACTGATGGTTTCAATTCTAGTATTTTTCATAATTTATGCAGATTAGTTTTCTTGTGACCTGGACATCTTCGTAGGTGTGGGTTTAATTCCAGTAATTGAATGGAATGGTGAAAATTAATAACCAAGTTTACTTGAATTTTCACGACGAATTGTTTTTATTTAAATGAAGCCTTTATTTATTTTTTATTGTATTATTGGGTTATGAGTTGTATTATGGGTATCTTTAAAAATGTTTGAACATCTATTAAGGTATAAACAACTCCAATGGTGTTCTTACAATACGTTTTATGGCATTATACTTATAAATGAATAATAATCTAATTGTGAGCAGTTTATTTTCATCTTGAAAACGTAATTAAATACTAGGGCACAACACTTGTTTTATGAAATAAAACCTCGTTTAGAGATAGAATAGAAAATATAAATAATTTTAATTCCACATCCATTCGTTATTCAGATCATCATTAATTAAAATAATATTACAAAGATTCTTATAATATAAAATATAACAGAACAATTTAACGCTGCAGTGAAAAAAGTAACTCAAATAAATATATCTTTTTAAACAAGAACGTATAAGAATAAGAGATGAACCAATAATTTATAACATTGACAGTAACAGATTATATCTCACCTACCACATTCTTTTTTAATTTTGACTTAGGAAACACCATTTACCACCGGGAGAGATAATGTTCTTTCATGTATTTTAAAAGGAGAGGATTTATTGAGCATAACTTTTGAGGCGTGACACCAGATTTTAAGATATTTTTAGGTTTCTTTCCAACAAAGTATTCGATACTGTAGCCTCGACTGGACCAAGGCATTTTTTAATATCTCTTTTGAACAAAATGCCCTTAATGTACGGTTTTTTCAGATATAATATTATACCTTTAGATTTAATACATCCTCCTCTCAATTTAATTTTTATTTATATTTGAGGTACTGTAAACCCCAGATACCGTATGCGTTCTTCTTGTTCAGTCTCCAGACAATTTATACTACATACACACTTTTTTCTCTTAGCATGAAGAACACATGTATGTAAGTGGACTGAAAAATACGAGGCATTCCTTATTCCAAACGTAATGTTTTAAAGCTATTTTAATCATGTTGCATCTAGCCAGATAACACATTAAGTGTAGAGCACAAGTATTTTAATACAGTGCCAAGAGCAAAACCCGTTAGTGAACCATATAAGGATATTACAACCCCAAGGACCGATCCTTGAAGGACCTCACACATAACTAGTGATGGTGAACTGACGGCTTTTTCAATTTTCACTACTTTAAATTCAGATCTTTAAATTCGGAACGAATTCTGGTAATCGTTTTTATTTGAAGGTGTCTGATTTGGTCCTAATTTTGGAATATCAAGATCACTATACTTTAGATTATATAGTCTACTTTAGTCATTGTATATGTTTATATTGGGGTATCCTTTGATGACTCGACACTTGAGGTTGGTGATTTCATAATTGACTTCTCCATTTTCATATTCTTAAAAAAAACTTTATTGGTTAAAGAACGATATCTTCTGATAACATTTTTAGAGCTTTGGTGATATTTTTAGTTAATAATTTTTTATAACGCAATAACAATTTGAATTTCGAACAGTATTACATTAATGTGGGATAAATTCTGAATAGAATGATACCAAACACATATATGTAGAACTAAACCCAGTATAATACTTTTCATGAAAAAGTGACACATTTTTACTTATCTTTTTTAGTAGATATATGCACAACAAAATATGTTGTGCAGTAATACGAAATTCTTTCCAGATATTGTTTTAAAAGTTTTTCCTTTATTAATATTAGGCTTCAGCATTCATAAACCGTTTTAAAAATAATTAAAGGAAATAATTTATATTATTAAAGCTGAGAAATAATATGTAAGTAAATAATTGAATATTAAAGGAGTGTTTTTATCAAACTAAAGCTGTTAATGTTATTTTACACTAAAATAAGTTGTGTTTTTAATAAATCAATAGCTTTGCAGAACACCAATTTTATTCCATTGGTATTTTCTAAAAATTCCGTTTTAAATTCACAAAAATAAGTACTGAACTGTTCAAGTTGTTGTTAACCAAATTGAAATTGTTTAGAAATTAAGGCAGAATATGTTTAGAGCGCTCCTGACAGTTTACGGTTACTCTTTCTTCTACTGCCTCTGTGATACGTATCAACATTCTAGAGTTTAATTTATGGACCACTCCTCAGTTGAGATAAAAGTTGAGAAGTCTAAACATAGCCAATCTATTCATTATGCTACAGTTGCACGATGTCAGCTGATATCTGTATCTACTGTGCAGAGCAAGGATCGTTTTTATAAATATTATCGCCGTTATATAATATAGTTTACTAATAAATCTAATAATAATTGTTCATCCATATTTTAATAATTAATTAAAAATATAAAGTTGTTTATAATTATAGAAGTCTTTCTATATAACTAATAACTAATTATATACAGGAATAAAGTACATAACCTGTACATAAGTATTTCATCGTTCTCAAACAAAATGATAATAACACGGAAAGATATTATTTTAAAATTAAAACGTTATTTTAAATAAATATTTCTATACCGTATACAGTATTGAAATTTTAAATTAATATAGATTTACTTTATTTTAAAGTTGAAAGGTTGCTACAATTCAGTATATTAATTACTTTTTTCATTTGTTTCAACAGTTGTCCTTTTTATTAGCATCCATCGATTATTATAAAAAAAATTGTAAATTACAACACTTAAACTAGTGCTTTATTTATGCTTAAGATACTTTTAAACCAGTTTTATGTTTGTCAAATGTCGACTTTATAGCATTAGACTTTGGCAGCATGAGTGCTACAACATTTAAAAGCTTGTTGATCTTAACGTAAATCTGATAAATCACCTCATGTGCTTTGTTGCGACACTTCCATTATATTGTTAGTAGCTTAAACATCAGTTCACAAGTATATCCTCAAGCTCTTATGTTGTCCTTATGTCTGTTATAACTTAACTTATCTTTAAGATTTTCTAAGAGAAATGTTTCTTTTAAATAAGTTGCTATAATATAGTAGAACTATGAAAAATGCATCTATCAAATAATATAGTTCAACAAAATAATACAAAAAAAAAAAATGCATACAATCGGAAAATTATAAGTACATTTGTTTTGTTTTTTTGATAATTCAGTTATATATCACAGTATACATTTTGTATACATGGACATATGGACATTAAAAAAAAAAAAAGTTTTCGATTTAATCAAAATTTTATGGACTGCAATGTTTAATTCTTCCAGATTAACTTTAACTAAATATTTATAAAACATGTTTCGCCTCCATTCATGACTAAAACTACAGTTAATCATCTCTCAAAGGTCAAGAGATAAATAGTTCGCTGTTTAGGTTATAGAATATAAACGCGTATAAATCACAGCTTTCAATCAAAATTGAATACGAAAAATATATTTAATTAATATCTAATCAATGACCAAATACATTAGTACTTCAACTTTCATGTATGAAATATAATTTCAAATTTTAACGAGTAGTTCAGATATTGTAACTGTATAAAAAAAATTGGTTAGAATGTGAGATATCAGAATAAACCCTGAAACAAGTAATAACACGAGTTTAAATTTAAAACTGTTAAACTTAATAACAGAATGTTTTTATATATGGCCAGTTAAAAGAATTATTGTTAACTCTTGCATCGATTTACAAAGGTATCGACAATATTCTAACAATATATAAACATCCTACTATCTGGTTATGTTCGGTTTTACCATTAGTCCATCAATTTAATCAAAAACGATCCACTTTTAGAATGTAGGGTTACGCTTAATGATGCTGAAATTTGATCATAATAAATCAATCTAATTTTACGGTTAATTAGTCGTAGTGATGAGTTTATTAACTGAAATTTGCATTTATTTTGCCATCTCTTTCCAGGAGGATTTTTGTAGAGTTTTATCAAACATTTCACTTTATTTCCTCTTTGATTGTAATAATTTGTTCGTAATTTTCAGCAACTTAATGGATGTCTTTGAACGACTTTAAATTTCGCTGCAAGGATGATTAACAAAGTACTCAAGCAAGTCAGTACTCAAAGCTAAAGTAATGTTAACTCCAAGTTCACACAAAGAGTCAATACATCACTCTGTGACTGCAAACATGTAGCTCTGTGTGCGCCAAAACACACAGTCATAGTCTAACCATGCCAGGTGTTGACATTGTCTTTGCCATATCTATATCGGGAAAGTAAACAGTGTCACAGTAAATCTGTAAACACAGTTTATTAATTTACATCCATATACATATACAGCCTATATTATATTTATGCCACCAGACGTCGTTTCATAAACAAATATTTAAAACATTTCATAATATGTAATACATAAGTATTAAAAATAGATTTATATGTTTTAATAAATTTGGAATGTTAAAAAATAAAATTTAATTTGATACAAAAAATAAACTATTCAAGATATTTGCGATTACTTCTTAACAGCCACATACACAAAATGAAATCCTAGTAGAAAAATCAAAAGATGTTTGACCATTTCGCCTATTCAAGGTGTTCATGACTAAACATTGAACATAGATCGCTAACAAATAGGGCGTATATAACAAATCGGCTAAAGCTATATCGATAAAGTTTTGATTAAGTGTAAAAGTTTGTACTTAATTTACTGTGCAATACCCATGTAAATTATATATCAATAACTATAAATATAGTTATAGTAATTTTTTAAATTGTAAAATGACACCGACGAGTGTCTGAGTTTATCCGGATATATCAATATTTTTGAATGGCGTCTATAGGTCATTTAGACTTGTCACCGATAACACCCAAATGCATCAAATTTAGCGATGTATGGACCAAAACATTTGGTTTGGGTTCTTCAGTGCTACGTGTTAAGACAATGTCATTAACTTCGTAAAACAATTTTTACAAAAACAAAATGTGTATTAATATTAGGCTATAGCAGGAATAATTTTAATCATAGATTTATCTAAACTATTGTCGGGTATCAAAAAATACCAGATGAGTCCAAGTGTTTAGGCCACAAATTGACAATCCTACATCATTTAAATAACCTCATTTTTATAATCGCAAACACTTAAAACCGTTATATCCTATTAAATCTGAAAGTTTTGTTTACCACCCAAGACTTTCTAAACACTCCATGTTTATAAGAGATTAAAATTGATTAAATTTAAAGAAGATATTCAGATATGTTATAGATTGATTATTATAACATAAGATTGATTGTAATGTTATTTAATACTTGTCCGTCCATTGGACGAAACGATCGGAAAGGATTGACAAATTAAAAAATTTAATATTTGTTACAAATTCCTCGCTTATTCTTGTTAGGATTATATGATAAAATATATTTCAACATTCTACTTTCATCCGATAATTCCTGCTTGCAGCGTTTGGGAAAGGCATCATCTTGAGAAACATATATCGAAATGGAATTTAATATTTTTTTAGATATGTTTTTGAAAATGGTATGTACTCGAAACGTGCAGCGTATATGGGTGGTTTTCATTCCCAAGCGGGGTCGTCCAGATCGTACTCATCCCAAATCATTTAGGTCAATCAGTCTTATTTCGGTTAATCTGAAAATTATGGAGAAACTGGTTGGTAGATATATAAGGAAATGAACACTACATAGAAACCAACACGCTTATCAGCCTGGGAAGTCCTGCGAAATCCATCAATCAGTAGCAGGATTGAGGATTCCTTAGCGAGGAAGGAGACGGCAATGTGCGCATTCTTAGATATTGAAGGTGACTAAGATAACGTATGATTTGTGCAATTGTAAGGGTAGCGCGAGATCATGAGTTAATCATACCGTTTGCAGGTAGATGGATTCTATGCTTCGCAGTAGACAGGAGGTACTAGAGGTTGTCCGCAGGGAGGTGTTATTTCACATCTTCGTGTGCCCTCGTTGTGGACTGCCTCATTATAGAACTTAATGAATCAGGGGTATATGCTCGTAGCTATGCAGATGATATAGCCACCACGGTACAAGGTAAGATCCCAAGTTCACTACTATGTGGGACTCACCATTGACTGGTGTCGGAGAGAGAGACTTCCATCCAAGGCGGTCATTGTCCCGTTTAGTAGTAACAAGGAAACGGGTGGTGGTAAGATCAACTGACATCGTTAGATAATTGCTGCTTGCCGCGTTTTGGAAAGGCATCATCTTGAGAAACATATATATATATATACTGTATATATATATATATATATATATATATATATATATATATATATATATATATATATATATATATTGAGAAATGGCATTTAATATTCTTTTAGATATCTTTTTGAAAATGGTATCTACACGAAACGTGCAACGTACATCTAACATTAGTCTAAACTTAACCCACAGAAATGGTTGAATTTGTTTCTAAAGGTCATTTCATCAATATACACATTTATATTCAGTGTCTAGTCAATAAATTGAAACCCAATATTTATTGATCTTCAATTCGTTTCTTCGAAAGTTAATAAAATTTAAAAGTGTATTTACTTAATTATATTCAATTAAATTTCTTCTTTTTCCCCCTACATAATGTAACTACGTAAAATAAATTAAGTTTCATTCTTCTATGAGGTTCAAAATATCTGGTCTAAAGCATATCAAGGATAGTGTAATTGATATGAAAGTCTGACTCATTTGATTTGATTGCTGTATTCACTTTACCACACACAGTGATTCTATTAACTTGTGAGGTCTGTACTCTGATAAACAAAGCCGTCAACGTATCAAATGGAATGAGCTGAGTTTTCTGTATCGCGATTTCCGCCTGTGTACATTCATAACGCAACAAGTTGGCGGAGAAAATAAATTGCAGGTTGGAGTGATTACATAGCTGTCAAGGCAATGATACATTGCATGCTTGTTTGCCGCGTGTGTAGGTGGAGTCATTCATTCATTTATTGAAACCATTTCGATGTTACGCAGTTCACCCAAACAATCTGGAGACATGTTAAAACATACAGTTATTGCTAAATATATATATATATATATATATATACGAATAAATTAATATAAAATTCATGCAACTTTTGAAATCTTATACAACTTATCTACTTATAATTTGATATTGTTTAAATAAATTAAGTACCACTTTACTGTAAACGGGTTAAAATAAATAACTCAATATTTATTCTTATTTAAAAATGTATAATTTAAAATAACTAAATGGTTATTCTTATTTAAGAATATAATAAGCGAGCTCAATTTTTTAATTTAACTTTTATTCTTAACTTGAAACAAGAAACTTGTACTTAAAGTGATGAGCCTAAACTCCATTCCAATATTACAAAATTTATTATTGTGTTTAATATTTAAATTTTATTGGCTATAACTTCTTTAATAATTTATCCAAGCCATTGTAAAAATTTATATTTGTGACAAATTGAAAGAAAATCTGAAAACAAATACGTCTCTTAAATATTAACTTTATAAATACATATGCATATTTAATGCGGAGTCCCACCACAGCTACAATAAAATATGATGTGACCCCCTTTCCATCTCCATATGAATTAAAGACAAATACCAACTAAAATTATTTTGTAAAATAGAATGAGAGTCATTCGTTAGTTATTCAATTAAATTTAAATTTAAAATATATAAATAATTGGGCAAATCAACAATTGAACAAAAACAAACTGTTAAAAATGTCTGAGTTAAAAATTTATTTCAATAATAAACTCAGTTTTGAAACTAGACAAATTACAAATAATCACATGGAATTTTAATAATTATTGCTCAATTCTATAATAATTGCGTATTGTATTCTTACTCAATTAATATACAAATTATTATTTTTGTATTACTTGTTTTGTGAAAAACTTAGTAAAAATCAACTCGTATACTTTTTCATTTGATTTTGAATCAAAACATATGTTTTACTTACAGCTCATTATCCTTTTTGTTAACATAAATTATTTTCCATCACTTTGTATTAGATTTGATAAAATTTGACGAAGTATGTATATGTTAAAATGTACCTATCAACATATTGCGCAGTAGCATGCCAGGACAAGACAGGTCAGCACTTGTGGGCGACCTGCGTACCTAGGAGAATTATATCTACACTGGATCTTCCATAACTTGACCTACTTTCTTACACAATTCCCTTTTAATATCTCCTATAGTTGTGAAGTACACACTCTTGTTTATTAGCAGGACTTGGAAGCTTTAACTTTGGATCTACGCAGGAACGTACATATTCTGTTTTTTCCCTTCTTGTCGTTTAAAGGGGAAAAACCTCTTATAAAAAGAGGAATAAAAGTACTCCTACCCTTCGAATACTCTTATCGCTTCAGGGTCGAAAAAAAAAAAGTTGGTCAAGAGAGACGGGATAGGAAAGATGAAAGAGGGAGATTTAACCTAGGACTACATGAAAAAGCTGTAGATCCAGCTAGGTCCTTCGGACTTCCTTAATCCATATTCACTATAGTTAGCCCTGAGGGGCCTTTTATGTAAGTAGCACGTACATTATTACTGATGGGACCATTTGTCTGTGCGCGCGGCTCTGACGCTACTAGTCGTTCTGTAAAAGTAGGGCTCGCTCACCCAACTATGTTTGTCTACCTTTCGCGACACATAATTACAGTTTACAAGATTTGTAGTGCATATAGAAACATGATGTTTACAAACAACTCGAAGCTACATTGAAGACAGGTGAATAATCTACGTCCGGCGCGCCGCGCGGGACCACATGTTTTTGGAAATGAGCGATAATCACTCCCCCCTTCCCCGCCACGCCATAGCAAGCCGCGTGCACAAACAAATGGACCCATCAGTACAAACGTTCGGTGACTATTGTCCATTTCCGTTTAGTTGGCACTGTGTTTTTAATATAGTGAGTCTGTGCTATTACGAGTCTCAAAAACATCGCATAAAGTAAATATATATGTTTTGAAATAAATCACATAAACAAAATTTAAAAAAATCAAGCTGCTAACCTCCCGTTTTAAAAAATGAACGTAATTTTGTAAGGCAACCCTTCATACACTGTCAAATAATCGTGAAACGACTTTTAGTTAGCATTTTCATAACATTCGGCAATTTGGGGAATGTTGAGATTGCAATTTAAATGTATTGTCTTATACTAAAAGGAAACGATAGCGTTTGTTCCACGTTACCATTTCCCGTAGTCCTATATCGGTGTTTGTCACTCTGTACGCACAAAAAATTAATTTAATTGAGTTACCTTTTGATGATTATAAATTAAAATTTTTGTATCACCTTGTGTTTAAACTATTTGTTTTAAAATATGATACTCTCAGAAGGATTAAAAATAATCAAATAAGATTAAAAATTATGTAATTCACAATGTTCTAAATAGAGTGGTTTTTGTTTCATTAAGAAATAATAAATACATCTTGGCGATTACCTAAGTTAGTAAATCGTATTTTCAGAGTTACTTGAATGGTATTTACTTTTCTGAGAAATATAATGCAAAGAGAATGTCAACACCTCGCATAGTTGTATCTGTGTGTTTTGGCGACGTGAAGCACACAAATCTCCGTGTTTGCAGTCGTAGAATGATCTGTTTACACTTTTTGAGATCTTGGAATTGACTTTACTTTATCGTTATGTACTGACTTGCAAATGATGTACTCCTTCATGTTAAATTGTCACTTTTAAGACGTAATGAAAGTTAGTTAATTAAAACGAAGTCAAAAACAATTTATCTGAGATTAATTTTTGATTTTATTTATGTAAATGTCAGACCGTCAGCTAACAAACACATTAACTGGGTCAATAAAGCTGGAAATTAAGTTAAGCCATTTCGATCAAATTTAAACATTATTAAAACTACACTAAAATTAGTTCGACATTAATGTATATTAGTGTATTAATTAGTATATTAGTGTTAATATACTAAACCCACTCACTCTATGATATTTTAACTTTGTAATCTTTGCATATACTACGCGTTAGCCATTGCAAAATGATCATTACACGGGTTTTTATTGTCTCTTGAATAACGTAAATATTTTAACCATATTACCTTTGAAGTACGCACTTATTTGACGAAATTTTAAATAATTTACAGATAAAATGCTGTTAAAATGCAGTTAAATAATTAGATAATTGTTTTTATTCTATGAGATCAAGCGTTGTCTGTAGTGTGATTAAAATTTTCAGTAAATTCAATCCTCACCGTAAATATTTGGTATTGTTTTTAAATTTGAAAAAGCCATTGTCCTTATTGTACATACAAACAAACATGTAAATACATTTGATTATATCTCAATTAATCTATCTTTAAATCTGTATTACTTACAAAAATATGTTTTTTCTTCTTTTTATAAGAGAAAGAAGAATGATATGAGACGGTATTTATCTTTCTGAGCAAAGATGTAACGACCTAAGCTAGAATTGGCTATTGTATTCCCACGTGTATTGTTCCCTTTACTTTACGGTAATTGTTTTTATTTTGTGTATTTCGTATCTTTTATTTACTAATAAGATAGGCCTACTAAAACAGAAATAGTATATTTACAAATTGATATATTCTTAACGTAATACCACCAAACCTGTCTCTACTTTTCAAAATTACAATAATCATCTTTTAAATTAAAAGATTTAAATTAAGATTTAACCGTAACAGGAACAATAATGTCGTGCAGAGTGTCTTATTATAAGATACTAATTCAAATACTTTTAAATAATCAAAATGGCTATTATGCAACTCAACTAACACAAATTAAATAATAAGAATACGTTAAGTTTAAAACGGTTTTTAATTCTTCTTTGTACTTACTCTTAAAACATCCTTTATTATTATTTTAAATCTATATTATTTTAAATTTGAAATGTGTTTAAAATAAATTGTAAAGATAACCACAGAAACTTTGCAAAATGATAACAGATTAATACATGAAATACAATAACACATTCTTGGAATGACACAGTTTCGGAAGAAATTGTTTACTTGAAAATAACTCTATTTTCCACTCTTTGCTTTGTAATGATATATTGTTTATAATTTATTTGTGTTTTAAGGTAATATAAAACCTTAAAATAATAGTTATATATATTAGATAAATACTACTCTTAAGATAAAGAATGACGTTAATGAATTGTATTTTTGATCAGTGATTAATATTAAAACAAAATTCCGCACAAGTGGTACTGTTAATATACCACCTGTTAATATAACCTTGAACTATCATTAACCTCCGATTATTGTGGTGGTCATAACATACACAATTTAATCTGAAATTTATAAATCCATAAATAGTTCTCCAATGTGATTTCAATCGTTCAAAGACAAATTATTTACCCTAAAATCAACCTAAATTAATACCAGTAAACACAGAGTTTATTATTGTTGTACTAGATTGCTATAATAAATAAATAAATTTGAAAAAAAAGAAAAAAAAATCAGACTGTTCTCTATGTTGCATAAAGATGCCTTATTTATGATTTAATCAAAAAATTTAAATTACTGTAATAAATTTATAATAAATCACCTTCTTATTGTGTGAATATGATATGTAAAGTTCCATTATTCCACATTGTTTTTTTTTTTTTTAACTTCCACGTTGAGATTAATTGTTAATTTAACTTTTGACTAATTGAATTTCTATAAGTACAATACTGCATGTACTATATATTGATCACTAATGAAAACATCAGGTCATATCAATCATTTAGAATCTTTGAGATTTAAATTATTTGATTGTAAAAAGTAAACACCAGTTTTAGAAAGAAAATGTTTATTTTTGTACACTGAAATTAAAGTTTAATTTACAAATTGTCATCATCAAAGCTTATGATTAAAAAAATGTGTCAATAACTACTGTAGATCTTACTTTGTAATAATGGACACATGAAACAACACAAGTGCCTTTTTAACGTCACTATTCATATCCATTTATCATCCTGCAAACAGATGAGAAGAAAACTACATGGAACCCCCTTCACTGAAGTATAATTAAACAACATAGACCTACTATAAGGTCTTAAATAATGTAGAATGTGTTTTATAGAAATTACGTGTGACTAGTAAGAATGGCTTACGTTGCATTATATTTCAATAAATAAATAAATTTATTATTTTTGATCACTCAAAAAACAAATATTAATGGAGACCATGTACTGTATTTTAATAAATAAAATTATATAAAAGTGCACAAAGTGCTCGAAGATTAAAACTCAGGGTCCTTTTCAAACCAGAGATTAGCAATAATTGTTATTGATTGTAGTGTAATGGATTGTTAGTACGTATTTTAGTATACCAACAGATTTTTCCCAACTTATATTTAATTGTAACCCTCATTTATAGCATAAGTTTTTTCCTACATAATCGCGGCAAGAAATGTGTATTACAACCCTGAAGTTAAAATAATCTGCTTCATACTTGTCTGCATAAACTGCTAACATAATGTTACGTATTTCATATTAGTGGACATACAGGTTATGGGTTTACATAAAATAATCTATAGTTTTAATAATAAAATTATTCTAAATATCTTAGGAGTAAAATATACAAATCACACTTTTTTATTTTTTTTCTGTCTGAGTTTTCGTTGAATTATATATTGAATGTTATCGAAAAGTAATTTGTCCCGGTCTCGTATATCATAATCGACTCTATTGATATCCATATAATGATAGTGGAATGTAAAATATCACGTCAAAGATACCATCCGCACATAAACAAAATATTTTCTCTGAAAATTATGTTTGTTAATGAATTTTGCTGACACCATATTTTTGGCCTTGATTAAATACGACAGTAATAATTTATTATATCTAAAATACATTTTATTATATATTTTATAGCCTGATATTAATCTAAAAGAATACTTTTTGTTGTTGGAAAGATAGGAAGCGAGATTTCTCCATCGTTAAGGGAATCAGAAATATTTATCATTTTACTCTGCGTCGAGTAAAACTTAAAAAAAAAACTGAAACAATAAACAATTACGATAAAGAAACAGTCCTGGGGAATAAAATGGCTAAGTCTAACCAGGAGGGTCGTTATATCTGTACTCAAAAAGATAAATACCGTCTTAAATCGTTTCTCTCTTTTCTCTTGTAGAAAAACAACATTCATGAAAATGATTCAAATATAAATTATTTCAGCAGGAAAATAGACTAATGTTGGAGAAACGGTTTATTATTTATTTGGAATTGGAGAAGTGAGCCTACTTTAGCAATCAGAATTAAAAGTTTATATTAAAACTTGAATTTTTTTTTTTTTAATGTATTAATAAAGATTTACAAAGTGATCAACCGTCTTTCGATAGTTACAACTTCTTACTCAATATAATGAGTTATTTATATAAACTCAAATTTCATTTACTTCGTAAATTGGATATCATTAACATAATTATGAACAGCTCAAGTTTTGAGCCCGAAACAATGAATAACTGAAAATTACAGGTTCGAATCTTGATCTAGTTGTGATGTTTCACTTGTTAAAAGCTTGTGAATTGTTTAATCAATAATCATTTAAGCCGAATATTTAAGAAGTCAATCTATAGTTAGAAATACTGTATTGTGTAATGACGCGTATGCAATGATAATATACTTCATACAAAGAGATGGAGGGAATATATGTTTAAACATTGTGCATTGTAGCATTGTGACCTTAGTAATTTATATCCTGATATCTAGGTTTGTTACTTGGGAAACTGTAGTCATAACCACAACCCTAATAAAAATATAGTTGTTATGATAGAACTTATTAAGTTATAAGTTGTCGCCTTCGAATTTCATTCATTATACAGTGATAAAAATAAAATGTAGAAGAAAACTCCTAACTCTATGAAGAATTCAAATATATTTATAATAACAGTTATAATTGACGTTGTTAAATGACTTTTATTACTATCAATAATGCGCCTTATTCTCCTTTTGTTATTTATTTTTTAAGGCGAAGTAGCATATATGAATTCCTTATTTCGAAACAAACATCAGGTGGAATTTTCTACTAAATATTTACAAATTTATCAATTCGCTAACAATAATCATTGCCCGAGGATAAATACAGACTCCATATCGTGTCCTTTAAAATACGTGAAGGATATTTGTCCTCTATACTCTCGTTGGTAGGCTACGTATACCAGATGTTAGACCATTAGGCACATAAAGAACTATAAATAGCCTATATATCTAGTAAACAAACATCAATATATTACTGGAATTTAATTAACCTGGAACGTTTGTTTATCCTCTTTGCCAACCGTTTAAAAATTAGTAAGTGATAATGTATGTAGGCCTACTAACATTCCTGAATTTTTTTTTAAATACATCTCTACCTATATCTAATACGCGACCAATAATCCCCCCCATAAACAATGAAGATCCCTGGATCTAGCAAAACCACTATCTAATTATGTAGTAGAATATAATATTACATCATATAATAAATTCACCGACCAAGTACATAAGAGAAATTTCTAAGCGAGAATGGAAATGTAGACGTGCCTGTGTATTTGTGTTGTGTTGTATTTGTTGGAAAAAGTAAATTGCATAACATTCTTAATTAGTCTGGTTTTTGTAATTTTTTTTATATATATTTCAAATTCAAAGGTAAATTTTACCACATTTTAACAACCCTAATCAAGACAATCAATAATTACTTATCAAGTTTGTACCCTAAACATAAGATAAACTAAAATTCAGTAAAACACCCAAAGACGAGTGGAGTGAGTAGACATCAAAAACTTTATGTAAAATAATATCTAATATGCGGTACGTAAGCCTGAGACAATTAAAATATATTGGATCAGAAAATAACCGAAGTCAGAATAGTCAGGGTAACATAATTGTTATCAACAACAGCAGTTATAAACTGAGTAAACCACCCCCTTCCCCAGTAAGGTAGTCACTAACATCTGTAGTATTAAGAAAGTAAGTATAACATTATTCAGCTTAGTAATAACTTGTTTGATTTAATATTTTGTTTAGTTTTCTTACCTAGCGTACACTGTAAGGAAAACGAAATGCCATTAGGTTATCTATCTATAATGAGTTGATTTACATTAAACAGTAGGATGCTCAAACGTATATTGGTCTTTCTTTGTTGCTATGAGTTGATCGTACAAAAAATTTCAATAAAATTAAATGAGAATTGTAATGGTCTAAATCTATGTAGTAAACCTTTTGTACTACAGAACCAATAGCCGCAACGGGAATACTTTGCAATCAGACTTTAAAGCACCGGATGAAAATAAGTTTGTAATGCAAAGCCGACGCTTGCTGCAGGGCAGGCTATAAAAACGTCAAAATCAATCATGGCTAGCGGACGAAAAACTGAAGCCAATTTTAACACAACGGGCTCAGCAGACTTGTATAATTTAGAAAAAAACAGTGCGTGGGCTCCATATTTATACTGGCGAAAACTTGTAATTTTTTGCTATCGAATTGTCGGAATGCAGAAATGTGTTCAGCTTTAATTGAATTTCCAAACAAGCATAAATAATGCTGTAATTACTTCACCTGATTTCAACATACAAGTCAACTGATTTTGGTTTTGACAGATATTCTTCATGAGACTGTTAACTTCGGTTGTTTTAATTTATATGCGTTAGATGGAGTAAGGAGTTAGCAAGACAGATTGTTATTGGTGTGTTAAAACTGTGTATCCTTACCAAAACGGAAACAATTTTATATCTGACATACCAAGTATGTTACTTTAAAAAAAAAAATTCTCATAATAACTCTCTTGCGCTGCACAATCATATTATATATCATTATTTTTATAAATTATATGTAATTTTTAAAAGTTTAACCAAAAAATGTTCATGTTTAACCATTTGAAAAAAAAATTGTTAAAATCAATTTCGTTTTCATTTCTATTTAATTTATTTTTACTAATTTTGACGAAAACATAATTTGTGTAGCAAGAGTCACTTAATTAAAAATCAAAAAAAAAATAAAAAATAAAAAATAAAAAAAAAATACCCTGCATTAAAATAAAACTAACTTAGTTACGTGGACTTTTCAACACAAACATTAAAATTTGAATGAAAAAATTGGCTTTTACTATAGTTAACTCGAACTGATAAATAAACTGCAATAGAAAGTGACATTGCTATATATTTTTAAATTAAAGGTTTACATTGTGGAATATATAATTGTAATATCTTTCGTTTTTGTGTTCGCTTTGCATTATGTTGTTTTAAAAAGTTAATTTAAGAGGGAAGGTTTCTTTCATACTACTGTATCAGTAAAAACAGGATATCTAACTTACAATAAAAGTGTAAAGGCGATATTTAGCCTTCTTCCTGTTTTGTTTGGTCTTGTTTTCTTTCGTATTTATTTGCATTTTCTTTTCCCACAGATGACAAAACACCGAGCCTCAACTTATATTTGGTTTTGCCATTAAACTTTTGCTTCTATTACGTGTTTGTAGCTATCTCTTTTCAAAATAAAAACAGGAACAAGAATCTCGTTTTACAATCAAACAACGTCATTTAGTATGTATAGTATAGGCTATTTGATAAAGTTAGGTATGATACAAGGTTTACAGCAAGTTCCAAAAACGATATTTCCTGCAGACTTTTACTACACCATAACAAATGTAATTTGTAATAAAATGATGTTTACATTTTTCTCTGGAAAATGAAAGTAGCCCTTCCAGTGTTCTAAAACGTTAGTTATACTTTCATTTCTCATCAGACAGATTATTTAAAGTCTTTAAGTTAGACAGACTTATTACTATCTGTAAGCTTAGCTTTATATGATCTTAGCTCGTTAACGAAATGCAAATTGCGAATTATCTGTTTCTAATTTATTCGTATTCTCTATTTTATTCAACTTCAGTAAAAAAAAAAAAAAAAAAAAAAAAGAAAGTTTTAAAGAAAACAGATATTTGTTACACTTAATTAAGTCGTCTAAATTAACATTAATTATACCAATATTGATTCAACTTCGCTTTGTGAAATTCTCAAATCGTTTCCATTCATTTTAAGGGTAGTACATACATTTTCCGTATTATATACAGAATTATTCATGTGTCTCTAATGAAACAAAGAAAACAGTTACAGTAAACTTGTGTCCTGCAGTATTTAACTCTGTCTGTCGGTCTGTGTTTTACCTAAACAATTTTATAACTTCGGATCTGAGTGATATATTGCGTCAAGAATTGACTTAAGAATTTGTTATATAACATTTTATTAGTATACAAAAACATCATTTTGTTTAAGATATTTTCAAAATGGTGGCCGTTTAAATTTTTTAATGCAGAATATTTCGAAAATCGTTAAATGTGTTTAAGCTTACATACAAGAAACAAATTATTTTGTAGAGTGTAAGATAACAGAATTTCCGATATAAGATAACAAAATAATTTCTAAACCTTCTTTAACACAAAAGGTGTAACATGTATTCACTTAATAATAATAGGAATACATTAATTGATAAACGTCTGGGTGATGAAATCAATTATCAAGAAATTATTTGTTTATCGATAACTCGGCTAAGTTACATTACAAGGACTATGATATTACGTTTTTCGTTACGACAAAAAATATTTTGTCTCTTAAATTTTGTATAAATAAATGGTCTTAGAAATATTCTGCATCCTCAACATGTTGAATATGTTTAAAGCAATCTAAAACTGGACTTAATATAATATATGATACCTTTCTGAATTTTAGTTATACTGTAAATCTATTTAGAAAAACCACAAATAGATCGACTGGCGTAATAAAAAGTATTTTAAGTCATAAGTTTGCTGTAAATTTTTCGTTTTGGTGCCTTAAACCTGAAATATTGCACATCCACAATAATCAGACCCTCTACAGTGGAAAAGTTAAGAGAAATGTAATATTATTGTTACGATGACCTGCTATTTTATATAGCAGTTTAAAATGATACTGAATTCATACCATGCAAAATTCTTACTAAAATATATATTTGAAACATATACATTACAAATATTCTGTAAATCCTTTTAAGGATAGTAATAACATTTTAAAATGTGGGAGTGATAATAATATATTTAGAGTAAATAACTAAAGTAATAATGAAATACCAACGCGTCCGTAAGACCAGAGAATATAACATTTGAAGACGCAAACTTTGTTTTCAAAGATCTAAACTACCCTGAGATTGCTTTTGTTAGTTATGCATCTTATACAGGTGCATTGGCTAATGTCCCACCTGTTTGGAAACTCTAAGGAATAACAACTTTCTACGAACAAAAAACGCATATCTCAAATAAGTATTTAATAACTCAAATAAACGTATTTATATTTCCCCAAAATTATCTTACTCGGAAATTATCAGTCAAAATAGAAAACGGACATTAGCTCCCGCAGGGCAGTAGAAATATTTATTTTCATCGTTGGCTTGAGCGATTTTATTGACACCTGCACTAATTACCGAATCCAACTTACCAAAATGGATATAAAAGATAATTATTACGTTTGGAATAATTTGGAGAATACTTGATGGAACTCGAAAAAAATTACCTCTATCTGCTTTTCTCGTGGAATTTAAGAACTTGCTCAATTTGATAAAATAATTTAGAAGATATTTATATTTTTAATTTTTTTTTTTTCAAGATTGCCCACAATAATAAGGTGGGTTCTAATGAAACATTTCGTTGCTATGTGTGAAAGTTATGATTGTGACTTATGGCGGCGAGGATGTCTGTTATTCAACATGAGGGGAGGGGGTATGTTTACTTCTATTGTAATGTGTAATTTATTTTATGCGTAATATTTACACACAGCTTTTCTCTTTTTATGTTACATTTCTAAAATATGTTTTAATATTTCTTGAGGTATAGAGTGAGAGATAGAGATAGAATGGGATATATAAGGAGTATTGTATTGAATACATCCTTGTCAATGAAAATAAATTAGAACTGCAATGTCCTTTCTTCTCTTTAGCTCCAATAGGAAAGAAGAATACTAAAATTAGTTTTAAGATATTGAAGGTAAAATTTCAACTTTAATAATCGTTCCTGGAGTTTTGTATAACGCTCTAATATGTAGACACAGCTCTTTTGTATACATTTGTTTGATATACGGATTCGCGAAGGAATTTTAGCTCAAATATACATTTACAAATAAAATATGAAGACGCTAATACTTGTTATTCCCTGAGTAAACTTTCTGGGAATTCTGCGAAACATATTTCTGTGGTGTAAATATCTTGTCTGCTTAAACTTGACACATCTCTGCATGAATTTATCTCAGACATATATTTTAAATTTGATTGATATTTAAACTTTATTTTTCAGTAGCTATTAATTGTTGTAATACACATACTTTATTTATGGTATTTTTTAAAGATTCTTTGCATTATATTTGAGCTACGTTATGGCTTTGTGCGAAAAATTGTTTCTTTTAAAAAATAATTAAGGTGTAATTCTGAGATAATCAATGTGCAGAGGGGGAAGAAAAAAAAAAAAAAAAAAAAAAAAAAAAAAAAAAAAAAAAAAAAAAAAAAAACTGGAATTTCTAAGAACAGTCATTTTGTTTATTTGGTTTCTAACTCCAAATACTATTATAATCTTGTTACCTAATCAGTCCTTGTGACGTCATTCGTCTCTTTTTATGTGTCTTTCGGACGATTTCTATAAATTAACACATTATGTTATTTATTGTAATTGGTTTTCTTATCTTATGAAGTTTTCATTATAAAAATATTTAATACAATTTAAAATCAAGACTGCCTTGAGATTAGTAAGGAGTACATCGAGTTGTGACCTTGATGTCTCGGATGCATGTTTGTTGTTTGTTCAATTTTAATCGTAATTCTATTCATTGTTCAGTGTTCATAAACCGTAAAAATAATGAGATACAATTATTGATAGAATTTGAGACAATTTAATGTTTACTTTAAAGTTGAAAAGAAGTTAAGTGTAAGTAGCTTAAACTATGTTGCAGTGGTTGTTGGTCAAATAAGTATGCAATCCAAAGAACAAGAGCATCACAAAACATTAGAGCGTTCCTGAAATACTTAATAATTTTGAAACATAATTCTATTTTCGAAGAAAGATACACTTTATGTTTTCGTTGGTGTACAGTAATTTATTTATTTAAATTTACTGGTTTAAACAATTATTGCTATAGTTGATCGTGTTTATGACTATAATATCATAAAAAGGTTGCATTTGTTTGTACTATTCTGAAAAAATTGAAAATGGTTCATTATCAGGTCAAAACAAAGTAAATATATTTGAAAGAATTCGATTTATTGAGAAAAGAAGGTCAAATAATTATATCCATTTGTTTAGGTTTAGACAAAACAGAGGTTAAAATTTTTATATTGATATAACTGCTAAACTAGTATCGAAATATTTAGCGTCACGAAAAATTAGGGAGTTTCATAAAAATCTGTTAAATATCAAAATTACGATCACCAATTTAAACTTTTTAGAGGAGAATATGAAGTCATTTTATAATGTTTATATCGCCAAGTTAATAAATTTTTATGATTTTTTTTACAAAGTTTCGATTAAGAAGTAATCTAATAAAAGAGGAAAACAAACAATGGACTTAGCCGTAGACGTTTTTATATATATAAATTTTCTTAAGATATATTTATATAAATTTGGTATTAACATAAAGATCAACAATAAATAAAGACAAAAATGCATATAACAGAATGTATTAGTCAATTCCTTAAAGACGTTAGCAAGTGTTATGGAAAATAACCAGAACCTTGACCGTCAACATTTAAAATATTCTTTTTACTAAAAACAAATTCTAGGAAATCGTAATTTCAACTTACTTTTATTTTTATAATTGACTCTAAACAATGTAAGTTTACATCGTATGATCAAATTCTTTGTTTAAGTCGATTATAATATAAGAAAATCGAAATTTTTGTATTTTATCTTAAAGCAGGTTTGCGTTATTTTAATTCAATTTAATTGGGCCAATTCTTAGGTGCAAAAAACAAGCAAAAAATATAAACTCTACTGAACTCAGTGGAACGGTTGGTAGAGGTTATTATAGACAGATAAATAAAAATACAGGACTATAATTTTTTTTTTAAATCGCAAAGACTCAAAATACATATTTATAGTGCAAATTGAAAGACGAATTTATGACAGTAAAAGTACACTTCTTGTAAGGGATAAAGTTATCAACACCCAGAGAAATCAGAAAAGTTAGAATGATTTTCCAATTTTCCCTACAGGATTTACAAGAAATAATTCAAAATAAGTGTAGAAGAATAAGTTCTGAAACTCTGAATAAAGTATGGGAAGAAATTGAAGCTAGACTTTATCATTCTATGGAATCAAATGGATGCTATTCGAGCAAATGGTATAAATTTAATGAATTTTATTTTGTAGTTAGTTATTCGTTCCTAATCAGTTTTGTTTATTACTTCATTTTAGTAACTGTAGTTTCTAACAATACTAATTTTGACTCTAAGACTGGTTATTATAAACTAATACAAAACTAAAAAAATAAATATTACATTTAGAAAATGTTTGTCATTACCAAAGCCTTTTCATCACATAGCTGTCAGTACCTTACATCACCTAAATCATGTAAAAAAATTATCGATTGGGTTTGAATTTTGTTATAATTGAAAAGCTTATTATGGCGATGAATTTTCCTCCAGACGTTTCACATGATGCGTTAGTTGACCCAATTTTCCTAAAATAATCCCCCTCCCTTCCAAAAAACCAAAACCCAAATATCACGGTTCATGCAAATTTGTTGTGCAGTTGAACTAAAGTTTACATCAAAAATGGAATTAAAAAAAAATTACTCAGAACACTGTTCATTGTACAACTTCATTTATTTCTAATTTGGTAAGTTTTTTCCGCCATTTCTAAACGAGGTGAGATTTTTAAAATTTTGTTTTTCGCTAATCTTCTTTTTAATAGTACTTTAAAATGAGGTGTCACTTGACTCCCTTTACAATTTGAAAATTTGTATTTATCCCCCTTTGGAAACTAGATAACAGCAGTCAAATAAGTGTCCCTCACTTTCAAAATACAAATACCGCACACCGCAGATTCATACACTATAATCAATACAAACAAAATTGTAGAGCGTAACGACTTAATAAACTGACTCCCTGTATATTGATCTTTATAATTTCTATTATTGTTTTTATGTTATAAAGTTTATTTTATATTCTAAAATAACTAATCAAATAAATGTTGTTCCAAATAAGGTATAAATTTGTAAAAGATATAATAATTCTGAACCTACAGATTGCATTATAATACTGTTTACAATAACATTGGTTTTCTTGATCAAATTATTTTCCTCTTGATACTCTGAATTCCAGAACGCCTTGTTAACGCTGGGTATCTCAGAGAACTGTTACGACTCATAATAAACTTTAGTTATTAAATGTAGATCACAAAGTTATTGTGTCAGTATAAACATGTCTTTATTATAAACAAACATAAACATGAAAACACTTTTTAATCACACTTACGCTTTCCAATAGCCTGTCAAAAATTTTACAAGCTACATATTTATATGTTCGTTGAACATAGAATGGAGAGTTGTAGACATATATTTTACCAAATATAAGCCTTTTTGACTCTCTCAAACAAACATATACTTTAACAGAATACCAAATAATTAAAATTTTATTTGTCTTACCTAAACGTAATCTTTAAGGCACACACATACACACTTTTTCCAATACACTCTCGCAATCAAAGTAAGAAAAGTATAACTATTTCATTAATAAGAATGATAGTTTTGATTTAAATTTAGTTAGTCGTGAATAACTTTATCTTTTTAAAAATAACTTACAAAATGCGATATTAAACCCTAAGGAAAAGATTTCTTGCAATAATCACTTTAAGCTTCCATCCTCTACTATGTAAACATACCATAAACGTTAGATTAGTTCTAGTAATATTAGTCTGACAACATATATGCATAAACCTTTTTACTATTTAACAAGTATTTCTATTTTAATAAAATATATATTTCTTTCAAAAATGATTTCAGGCTAATCACCTTCAAATACTTCTCCTTTTGATTGAAAACATCTGATTACTTATCCTAAACTATAAACGACGTATCAAGAAAATCTATTTAGTGGTTCTTTAGTTAGGAGTGAGAGTATGATTTAAGTAATAGACACGGTCGTGAAGTGTTCCTTAAAATTGCGCTTCATTAGGTTTTTAAATCTCAGACAAAATATTTGACAAAAAATGATCACACAACTTTTACTATACTTTTGATATTCGAGTAGCAAAGTAAACGCAATTAAAATAGAGAGAACCGACAATTTACAAATATAATATTGTATCAGATTTATCATTGAGTAAATTCATAAATGTAGTTGAACTAAAAATTTATCTGGATAACAAAAAATTGTTATATATGTGAGGCTATAGCCTTGTCTTTTTGTTCAGTTGCATACAACTTGTGTAAAAACAAACTGTACATAACGTTTATTAACACTAAAGTTATTGAAACATCGTCTTTATGACAATAAAATGTTTGTTGTGAAATTTTTTTTTTTTTTTTTTTTTTTTTTTTTTTTTTTTTTTTTTTTTTTTTTTGCTTACGCACAATATTTTCAATACTAATAAAATATTTCTTAATACGAAAAAGTTTCTAATAAAATTTTTATGCATAAAAGGATATACATGAATACAGTTTTTTTAATATATCGGAAAAACACTATTTTCAAGAATATCTCTTAATACCAATTTCATGACATTCCAAATTTATCTTCATATTCTGATTGTATATTTCAAGACAAAATTATTTGTAATAAACAAGTCCATACTATTACAAAAAGCATAAAATAAACCACATAATTAAATAAAATACTGTACTAGTATGAGAAGATACTTAACCTACAGATAATTTCGTCGCTTTTTTTGTAAAATAAAATCTTAACCTGAATACCCAGACTCTTATTGTAAACCAAGAACACACAATCATAGGCTATGAGTACTATATACCTGTCTTACTAAGAGATAAGATTGCCTGTCATTTAGAATCTTGAATCATTTAAATACTTTACTGTTACAGTTGTTCAGACTCATTCTACGCACTGTAGTCAAATAATAATACCTGTCATGCTATAAATTTACGGATTTTGAGACATCGAGATTTAAAAATTTAAAATGGCCGCCACTTTGAAATGGTACAAAGTATAAACTTGATATTCCATACCAAAATGTGTCTTATTAGGTGTAATACATGTAGCAAGTTTGAAGTTGATATCTTGAGAGGTTCCTAAGATATAACGTATTAAATAAAAAACACATACATACAGATAAACGGAGAACTAAACGTTTTAGGACATACCTTCATATGAACTTTTTTCTTATTTTTGTACGAGGAATCGTATTCTAAAGTCCTGAACGGTTTTTAAACATCATGTATAAGTCCAAAATATTAAAAACTTAGTAAATGTATATATTAATCCTCCTGCTTGAAATAGAAAAATTATGTACAATAGAATATGTCGTTATTATAAGTCGAAGGAAAGTAATTAAGCTCATTACACGTAGAGGACGAATTCCAATTATCATAAAGACATATTACGGTTAAAATTTAAGGATGAAAACTTTGTTGCAAATGTTTTATTTATTTAACCTGTTCTCTGTTTGATACCGTTAACTAATCAACGTAGTTAGATAAAAAGAAAAGAAAAAAGGATTAACTGAAAACGGAGAATAATAATTGTATTTGTAACTTAACTTCAAAACATGTTACATTCGGTTGTAGCTTTGATACTTAATGAGGCAGAGTTAGTCATGATGCATGATACATTTCACTTTGTATCTGTAGTTAGTGTTAGCGTTGGAATGCATTAACCAAGGCGTTCAGCTTGGCAATGTTGCCATTTTGTGTAACGACAAACAAGGGATTATTTACTTTAATACGCATGGTCATTCAAACCGCCTTTACTGTTTAATTTCTATTTTTATTCTGTTTAAAAACATAGAAATTACACCATATAATCCTTTATTTAGAAAAAGAAATCCATATGATGTTTCAACGACGCATTGACACAAATGCATGTGTTTAAGAAATACTGTATTAGGCTATACAAATTTGTAAAATAGTTCTATAGCGTTAAATAACTAGGTTTTTAAAGTATTTAAGCCACTTTTTCGTCTTTCATTAAAACCCCGCTTTCTCTACACAATTCGGAAGTTTGAAGTGATTTTTAAGAATTCAATTTTATATTTGAAGTGTGAAGTGAGTACTGTGAAAACAAATTTTTGAATTTCGTTTTCTTTGATTTAAAAAAATGACATTTATAATTAGTAGTCTGTGAACATTATTTTTTGATTATATTGCTTTTAAATTTTCAATAGTTTTCGATTGCTCAAAAATTTATATGGAAATCTTAATGAAAATTAAATAAATCAATATGACTTTTTTTTAAAATAATAATCTCTATTTTTGTCCCTAACATTAAAAATAATCGTAAATATTTTATTTATGGTTTATTAAAACTTATATAAATTCTGCACTTGTTCAGTTTTCTAACGGTAGTAATCCACTTTTGAAAAGTTTAAACTAATCCTGGTTATATTTCGTTTCAAAACATCATAAAAGTCAAATCTGTAAATAAGTAACTGGCTGTTACAAATTTGCTATCGTCTCTACAGACTAAAAGTCAAATTCCAATACCGTTTTTGTGCAATTCATTTTGTGGTTTGGTTGTAAACTACAAAGCTCAATGTTTAGAAGCCAAATTTGCATAGGAAAATGCTAACATCTTATGTGAACGTAGGCTATATTAAAATTTTCGACGACAATACAAAAGTATCCTGTTAAAAATGTAAAGTAGAAACGGATATTTCAACCAGCCTAGAATTAAATGCACAATAAAATCAGAAGTCTAGACTTTTCATATCGTGTTCACTGACCTCTTTTTTTGACGTAGAAGTTTTTAATTTTTGGTTTTAACCATTAAAAAAATTAGCGATGAGGGAGGGGACGTTTTTGTAACTATTTGTATAACAAACACTTTTAGTAAACATGAAAAACAGTCAGATTTGTTTTACTTCCATTATATTAAATTTCCTTCACTTTCGAGACGTAGATCAAATATTCGACTCCTTTTCTTTTTATTATACTGTAGTGTATAGTAGGATAAATATATTTTGAATGATCCTATTTAAATTTATTTGGATCTAAAAATGACTTAGGTTTATGAGGGAGATTGTAGTTGGATTTCTCTTTTTATTTAAACTCGTAGATTTCTCCCAAGTCTCTATGGCTGAAATGACATTTCACTTAGTCTAGTTGTGTACAATTTTTTTTGAAGTAGAATGGGATAAATTCTTTAAGTAAAATCTTACATTTAAAATATAAAATTAACACTTTGCATAAGAAGTGTCTATAAATAAACTTACACTTTAATAAACTGGGATTATATATTTTTTATCATTTAGAATATTTAATACGAATATTTACAGTATATATCACTTTATTCAAAATGTGAATCAAGTGATATTCCATGGTGAAAATAGGAAAACAAAAATTTTGTTTGCTTGATCATTATTTTAGTGTTTTTTCCTTTGAAAAAACACTACAGTTTGAATTTTTACTTAATGGTTATTGTAATTTATGTGAAAATTTTATTGGGTCCTTCCAAAATAACTTGGTCATTAATATAGTATACCAAGTCAGATAGCAAATGCTATGAAAATCAGTCTACACGTTTGGGCTCTAGGGTCACACAGGCGACAGACCAAAGCCACTTTTTATTTGTGCTCAGATTACATAATATCCTATTTCTACAAAAATCCTACAATAATTTTTTTTACCCATATCTCATACCCTTTTCTGTACTAGCAATGACTACGTAAATACTATTATATTTATATTAGTAAACTATTAGTATTTATGTAGTCATTGGTACTAGTTATAACACATTTAATTTAAGTAAAATATATATTAGAAACAATGTTGTCATAGGTTAAATATTGACGTTGATCAGGTCCTCCGTAAAATTGTTTATATATTTGGTACGAGTCTGACTGGAATGAGTGCGTTACAACTCAAACGAGTGAACTAATTTAGATTATGGTTACACATGAATGCGGTATTTTTTTAAATTTTGATATTTTTATATTTGCTTATTATGACCAAAACAGATATTTTGGGGTTTTTTATAATCCGATTGAAGCACTTAAGGAAAAGGGAACAAATGTATTAATAGTTTTTTCCCCAAAATGTGTAACATTAAATCTCTATTGGATTCAATTGTAAGTTTATAAGATTGACAGTACGATCGCTCAAATATTTCAGAACACGTGTTATATTAAAATTTTGTTCTCAATTAAACGCCATTTTGTTTTGTTTAAAGCAATTAAAAAGTCATTAAATCATCTACAAGAATGTGTAGTCACATCAGAAATTAGACGTGAAATAATGGAAATCATTAGTGGAATTAAGAACTTAATTGTGTGCCATGTAATGTGCCACATATTTTACATATAGTCGGTTTTTCTAAATAGATGTACAGTTAAATATATCCCACTCACTCATTATGAAATCATATCATTGGAAGACGATCTGAATTCAAAGAATATCGTAACGACTTTCTGTCACTTCAAAGAAAGACAAGATATGACATTTTGACAGTTAATTGTAATTATCGATAACAACAATTCTATATATTTTTCTTTCCCGTAAGGTAATGGTAAGGCAAAAATATATTAATTATGTAAGTGTTATTTTGCTGATACAATTCGATATCCATCTTAGTACAATCTGTTACATAAGCCAGGTATTTCAAAAGTTCCAGAACAGTTTGAAAACTTGCAACTATTCAATTAAAACACTAAACATAGGAAACTCTATTTGGACTCAACCCCAATCTACAAACAACCACTAATCGGTGATAGTGATATCAATACACTACATGTGATCAAATATTTGGTAACAACTCATTTTATGTCATAAGAGAAGTGATATCTTTGGTGACAGTTGGTTGATAAAACCGCCAAATTATTATAATCAGTGGCAGACTACAAACTAATAAAATATTAGATTATTATCAAAGACCGTACCAGGGTCGTTTATACACTTATTTCACCATACACACAGTTATACTAAAAATAACTGTGTGTATCATTACACACAGTTGTAATAAAGCAAATTAAGTATCATTACCAATTAGCTCTCATAAAATGTGTTGATTTTCTTGAATTTGTAACATTGGTTTGGGTTATTAGATATCACATTTCGTCAGAATATATTCAAAAGTAGTTTAGCCGATTTTTAGAAATAAGACCTTTACACTTGCAAATGCTGTTTTTATTTAAAGATTTAACGACGTAGACATTTTTAGTACCTTAAGAATTCAGTTTTGTCATTTTGCACTAATGAAAGAGTGTACAGTTACACGTAAAATCCTCTAAAATAAAAACTCAATAAGTTAAAGTAAATTCTCAGTAAATCCTGCACTCTTACCTATTCCTATTGTACGTACCTTACATCATGTTTGAAGCTTTTGAAAGCATTTATTATCAATGTTAACAGACAGTCAACTATCAACTATTCAAAGCTCTTTACAGATTCAACGTTTCTCGGGATTTCGTTCCATCCATTTACATTATTTATTATAGTTGTGTTTGACATTTATTGCCCAATTTGAGTTCCCTTTATTAGTATTATATATATATAAAACTTTACGCAAAAGAAGAGACTTATATAACTTTTGTTGTTTGATTTGTTACTTTATCAAATATACCTTAGTATGCTGAAAGATATACGCTGTGTCAAATATATATGTCAAGTTTTTCGTGAGCTACCGAGCCCCCCAAAGAGTGATTTTGGGGATTATGTCTATTCTGTCTGTCTACAGTTCAAACGAAGGATCTAATTAGATCAAATTTGTTTTGTTGGTATATTTTGTTACATAACGAGATGTTTTCTCAAAGATTTCAATAACTCAGTATTTGGGAATAACCTTCACGCCCCAAGACCATCGGCTTTAACAGACTCTAAAGAGTAAGGTCCAATATTGTTAACATACAGCCTCTAAAGTTCCCCCATGGTATATAAGATAGGATCTTTCAAAATTGGTTTAACTAGTCGTGGTTGAAACAAGAACATTAATAATCTAAACCAGTGTGCAATATTGTAAGCCGATGAATAATGTTTGGGAATAATCCGCTAAAAACGATAATGAACTTCGACTGAAGACATTAAAATTTGATATTAGTCAAATATCAAATACTTCTTTTGTTTAGGACGAGTTTATGGCACAACCAAACCAAGGTTAGGCTCTATATCACTGTATAAATATATTTAAAAATGAAAATAATTCAAACAAAACTTATCTCATATAAGAAATGCATTGACAAATTATCTGTAACACATAAAATTACATTTGTTTTGAATTTATCACAAACACAATAATGTTTTCGAAGTGATGATGATAAGTGTTATTTTTTGATTATATATGTAAGGAAGTTTGTGCAAATTTTTGTACGGTTTATACATAAAAATATAACTAAATTACTTAATCTGTTGATCAGTATTATTGTTTCCATGTTTTATTTGATTTTAAGAATATTCCAAGGACTAGAGAACCCAATTACACATACAAAGTTTAACAAACAATACTTTCAAATAATTATTAATTATTCATTACTTAAAGAGTGCAGAAGTAGAGGCTACATGAAAGGAAGTAAATTGATTTCGTGACTATGAAATGATGCAGATCGGATCGACTCCTGTACGCGACGCGATGTGAAGGAATCTGACCCCGACTCGATTACATTACGTAAATGCTTCTTTAGTTAATCAATTTAAGTGTTCCACGATTGTTCCACCGCTGTCTTGCATTCTAAGCAGTTCAATATGTAGTCTAGCCTTGTCATGCTTTAGAAAGTAATCCGTATATCATTATTCAAATTTAAATAACTAACTTCATATTCTGCAAAATCATCATTTAATTTTTTTCATTTTTTCTGCAAAATCCATTAGTCTATATACGGACCATATATTTGATGAGTTACAAGTAAATTTGTATGGAACGATCGTAAAAATTATACAAATGACAATCTTCTTATGGATTTTGTTGTTGTTTAGATTTATTGAGGTACAGTATACGAATTAATTGTATACGTATTTGATTAGTATTATGCAGATTATATAAGCTATCAATGATATTAATGGAGTAGAATTGAATAATAATTTTATACTAGGTACATTAATTCATGGAGTATATAAGTTTAAATTTGTTGTCACCATTTTCAAATTGTGTTTTGGCTCAACTAAGACAAAAACATAGTTCATCGTCTCATAAAGTTACGAAACTTGAGGATCAGTAGATTATTTAAAAAATCGCGAAACAATTTATACTTTTAATATCTTGAAACTTTATATTGGGTCAAGCTAGAGACACATTTGCACTCTACGTCCCAAAAACAATGAGAGTTATATTAAAAACATTACATTAAAAAAGTTGAATGTGTAGCCGCCATTTAATTAGAATTTGTAGGTGATGAAAATTATGTTATTCTGTACTTGTTTTATCACAATGCACTTTAAACGATGCATAAATGTCTTATTGCCATCCAAAGTATGTATATTAATTAAAAACTACAAATACAAATTACAAAACTAAATAATTGTTATTAATTAATGATGAGGAAGATATTATTGTTGTTGTTTTTATTAAGGTCTTATTTGTCAGCAAAATTGCGTGAAAATCATTTCAGTCACCAGTCTGAACAGACTATGGAATATAAATTGGTGGTAAAAACTAAAATTTGAGATTATATATGTTTAAAGTAATCGAAGGAAGGTGATATGTAACCACTTGAAATACATAACTTTTTCGTAGTTTATTAGTAGTAGATTAATTCTCCAAACATTTAGTTAGATAAGTGAAACAAATTTAAAAGTAGCGTAATCTTTTCCCGTGTCTGGTGTTTATCAATAGTTGTAAGCGTGTTAAGTTTGTTTACGTTGTCATGTTATGATTTATCTGTAAAAGATAAGATACAGCACTTGCTTCAGACACAAACCTAAAATATTTTTTTACTTTCCAGTGGGATAATGTAACAAAATAAATACAACTAGAAAATAGTTCTTGGTTTGGTTCTTTTTTGTAAACAAATTATTAATCTCTGAAAAAGTATTAGATATTCAGTTCAAATTTCATATACGTATTTTTGTGTGCCACCTTTTAGCAGTACACTGAACACATAGTTTATTTGTTAATTTTCAAAATATTGGCCGTTTTAAGATATTTAATAAATAATCTCTCAAACTCTGTTACCAAATTTAAGATGGACTAGACGTTTTGCCATGTTAACCTATATGAGATCTTCATTTTCAATGTTGGTAAAAGAATAATCAAGATTTTGATAAAACAACAACCATAAATTTCTTAATAAATCACGACAACGCCCGCAAGTTCTTGATGTCATAATTTCATGTTACACCTTATGAATAACATAATAAACTTTAGTTAATTACTAAACATTAAAATTAATCTTATATCGACAACTCGTTAGTCCTTTAAATTAATATAAAAATGAAGATATATTTAAGGTCGTATTTTCCTTTAAAACAGCAACAAGCAATTTTTGGATAAAAGGTACAAATAATTTCTTAGTAACTAACTGTACATTTCTATCTGCAAGTTATAACATGTATTCACGAAATTAAAATAGGAAATAATCGGTATCAAAAACGTCAGTTATCAAGAAGGAGAACAGCAGTGCTCTGTTGGCAGAGAGAGCGTGCGCTCTTATCTCGCCTCAGATTGGAACCAAAGCAGGTTCAATCAAATATTAAGCAGGTTTTCGAACCCGGTTGATGGTGTTGTGTTTTACAGTATGCTGCTACTCTCCCGTCTTCATTAGTCATTAGCATAATGTGTATACTTTAAGAGAAAAATCAAATTATTTGTCTCTTGATTATTTACAACTTAGTTATCTTTTAACGCAGTAACTTTGGAAGTTACCATCGTAGTTGACGTTACAGAAGAGTTTTTTTTTCCTTGTAAATTTTGAATAAAGTCTTTAGATATATTCATTAAGTTGATTCAATATTTTAATTAGTCTCGATTAAATTCATTGTTTTTTATATAGTGCTAAAAAGTTACATAAGAAATGCGTAGGCCAAATCTTGATTCAATCATCTTAACGATTTCCTAAATTATGAATTTATTTAAAACAACAGACCGACAAGGGAAATGAAGTATATTCGACAAAATATTAGCTGCAATGTGTTTATCTATTCCTGAAATATTATACACGTATAATGAACCAACTTGTATTTTACTAATTCTCAATTTAATAAAATAATGAGTTTATGATAGCCTACATATTTGTTATATAATTATAACAGTTTTAATTTTATAATCGTAACTCTCAAAAACACTTACAGGGCAGGTATTATTGACCTTCCTTTATTTATTGTCTTAAATTTTCTGTGAATGAAATGTGTAGGATAATATTTAGGAAGATTTAAATACATATACTATGTTTAAAAAGATAACATTTACCTTATACATTTCAAAGAACAGTACATTTCCTGATTGAATTCAAAACTACTCAGTTACGACCAACTTCATTAATCAAAATTAAGTCTGTGTTATTGCTTTAACTCGGAGTCATTGCCAAGCTCAGTGTTGCATAATGTAGCTCTAGTTTTTACCTAGCAGAAGAAAAGTGCTTCTCCTCGAACTGGATCTATTGAAACCACCCTAGACAACGACAACGTTCAAATTGATGTTCAAATTGTTTAGTTACATTCTCCACCATATAGTGACCATGTTGAAAGGCGATAAAAATAATAATCATCATAAAAATTGTCTTCCCTTTGTAATTCCTTTTCAACTTATAACGATATTGATAACTAAAGTGATTTAATAATACTATACGTGTTGCTATGAAGAAAAGTCTACATTGTAGAAAATAATTCTAAGTTGAAAACGTTTGTAAATGTTATTGTTAATTTCTTACAGTTTGGTAATATGCATAATCACTGATTATTTGTACAACATTACCTATATTATTGGTCAATGTAATGAATTGTTCATGTTTTTTCATGATAAAACCAACATACATAATTTATCACAATATCCATAAGTCTTTGCTATTGTTTATAACAGGTTAGTATTAATTTTTTAAAAAGGAACAATTTATCACATTAACCAAAATATTTATTATTTTGTACAATAATTGGTGATTGTGGATATTAACAGAAGTTATTAAATTAACAGTAAGATCTACATTAAAAAAAAAACATAAAATAAATATTTTCGTCTTTTATATTAAACTAAGTAAAAATTTATGTACATAAGTGTTTCAGCTAGTTATGCCGGCACTCACAGAGCTCATTCTCCAACCGAATAAAAGATTATAAAACATGTCAGGCTATCCACCATTTTTTTTTTTTTTTATAAACAAATTTATAACTTTGGAAATAGATCAGATATTGATTTCAGATTTTGTATACGCATTTGTAAGAAACAGTTTACTTATGTGCCAAAAATGAAAACTTTATTTCAAATATTTTCAAAATGACGGCCGTTTATAATTTTTAATATCATATACGTCGAAACCCATTAACTTTTCAAAACATTTACAAGTGATAACATATTTTTGTATTATATTGCAATAAAGGTCTTTTAAAGTTTTTTTCTAGCTCAAAAATAACCCATACAATACTAAAAAAACCATTTCTTTGTAATTGGCTATAGCACTCAAGACTAAAGACGATTTTTTTCAATTTTGATAATTTTTTATGACCGAATATTTTATATTTTAGGCCTAATGTTTCAAGTAAGGCAATTAAAAAAAAATCCATTTTGAAGTTTGGAGTAGAATATCTTTGTTTAAAACGTAATAAATGCATCACAGATTTAAATAAAATTTATAGTGTATTTATTTCTGAGTAAATATATGTAATTACAATTGATGGGGGGGGGGGGAATAGTAAAATTTGACTCTGAAATACAACGCAGTAAATACAGTGTACTATAATTCACAATACATTTAAAAAAATGAGTCCATCAATTTCAATACATTACTCTCCACCCGGATTGCTTTATTAGTTTTCATGCATTGTTCTTTATTTGTGCAGCAATATCCATAATTCGGGCATATAGTTACCTAGCCGTAACATATATATATATATATATATATATATATATATATATATATATATAATATATAATACCTCACCGGAATTCACTTTTTTCTCGTACACAATTAATTTTTTTCATTCATCCCCACACACAATAAACTACTGGTGTTAGATCGGGTAAACGTGGGGACCTCCAAGACCGAGCCACTGATCAGGGAAATGCTGATTTAAGTGTTTGGATACTGTTCGTGAAAATGGGGAGACACACAATCGTGATGAAAGTACATTCAACGTTTCAAAGCTAGAGAAACTTATTCTTGAAGAATTTGTAAATATACTTTAGTCATTAATTGTCAGGGAATATGAATAGTTCGATCAGCTGATTATGAATTAATTCACACCACACATTCACACAAAATTTGTGCTGAAAATTGCGTTTCACTGTTGAATTGAGATTGATTTCTACCCGAGGGTGTGAAGCGTAGAGGAAATATGAATAGTCAGATCAGCTGATTATGAAATTATCCACAATACACATTGACAGCATATCTGTGTTGAAAGTTATGTTTCACTGTTGAATTGAGATTAATTTCGACCCGAGGGTGTGAAGCGTCGAAGAAATATGAATAGTCAGATCAGCTGATTACGAAATTATCCACACTACACATTGACAGCATATCTGTGTTGAAAGTTGTGTTTCACTGTTGAATTGAGATTGATTTCGACCCGAGGGTGTGAAGCGTCGAGTAAATATGAATAGTCAGATCAGCTGATTATGAAATTATCCACTCAACACATTGACTTCATATATGTGTTGAAAGTTGTGTTTCACTGTTGAATTGAGATTGATTTCTACCCGAGGATGTGAAGCGTCGAGGAAATATGAATAGTCAGATCAGCTGATTATGAAATTATCCACTCAACACATTGACAGCATATCTGTGTTGAAAGTTGTGTTTCACTGTTGAATTGAGATTGATTTCTACCCGAGGATGTGAAGCGTCGAGGAAATATGAATAGTCAGATCAGCTGATTATGAAATTATCCACTCAACACATTGACTTCATATATGTGTTGAAAGTTGTGTTTCACTGTTGAATTGAGATTGATTTCTACCCGAGGATGTGAAGCGTCGAGTAAATATGAATAGTCAGATCAGCTGATTATGAAATTATCCACACTACACATTGACAGCATATCTGTGTTGAAAGTTGTGTTTCACTGTTGAATTGAGATTGATTTCGACCCGAGGGTGTGAAGCGTCGAGTAAATATGAATAGTCAGATCAGCTGATTATGAAATTATCCACTCAACACATTGACTTCATATCTGTGTTGAAAGTTGTGTTTCACTGTTGAATTGAGATTGATTTCTACCCGAGGGTGTGAAGCGTAGAGGAAATATGAATAGTCAGATCAGCTGATTATGAAATTATCCACAATACACATTGACAGCATATCTGTGTTGAAAGTTATGTTTCACTGTTGAATTGAGATTAATTTCGACCCGAGGGTGTGAAGCGTCGAAGAAATATGAATAGTCAGATCAGCTGATTACGAAATTATCCACACTACACATTGACAGCATATCTGTGTTGAAAGTTGTGTTTCACTGTTGAATTGAGATTGATTTCGACCCGAGGGTGTGAAGCGTCGAGTAAATATGAATAGTCAGATCAGCTGATTATGAAATTATCCACTCAACACATTGACTTCATATATGTGTTGAAAGTTGTGTTTCACTGTTGAATTGAGATTGATTTCTACCCGAGAATGTGAAGCGTCGAGGAAATATGAATAGTCAGATCAGCTGATTATGAAATTATCCACTCAACACATTGACAGCATATCTGTGTTGAAAGTTGTGTTTCACTGTTGAATTGAGATTGATTTCTACCCGAGGATGTGAAGCGTAGAGGAAATATGAATAGTCAGATCAGCTGATTATGAAATTATCCACTCAACACATTGACTTCATATCTGTGTTGAAAGTTGTGTTTCACTGTTGAATTGAGATTGATTTCTACCCGAGGGTGTGAAGCGTAGAGGAAATATGAATAGTCAGATCAGCTGATTATGAAATTATCCACAATACACATTGACAGCATATCTGTGTTGAAAGTTATGTTTCACTGTTGAATTGAGATTAATTTCGACCCGAGGGTGTGAAGCGTCGAAGAAATATGAATAGTCAGATCAGCTGATTACGAAATTATCCACTCAACACATTGACAGCATATCTGTGTTGAAAGTTGTGTTTCACTGTTGAATTGAGATTGATTTCTACCCGAGGATGTGAAGCGTCGAGGAAATATGAATAGTCAGATCAGCTGATTATGAAATTATCCACTCAACACATTGACTTCATATATGTGTTGAAAGTTGTGTTTCACTGTTGAATTGAGATTGATTTCTACCCGAGAATGTGAAGCGTCGAGGAAATATGAATAGTCAGATCAGCTGATTATGAAATTATCCACTCAACACATTGACAGCATATCTGTGTTGAAAGTTGTGTTTCACTGTTGAATTGAGATTGATTTCTACCCGAGGATGTGAAGCGTCGAGGAAATATGAATAGTCAGATCAGCTGATTATGAAATTATCCACTCAACACATTGACTTCATATATGTGTTGAAAGTTGTGTTTCACTGTTGAATTGAGATTGATTTCTACCCGAGAATGTGAAGCGTCGAGGAAATATGAATAGTCAGATCAGCTGATTATGAAATTATCCACTCAACACATTGACAGCATATCTGTGTTGAAAGTTGTGTTTCACTGTTGAATTGAGATTGATTTCTACCCGAGGATGTGAAGCGTCGAGGAAATATGAATAGTCAGATCAGCTGATTATGAAATTATCCACTCAACACATTGACTTCATATATGTGTTGAAAGTTGTGTTTCACTGTTGAATTGAGATTGATTTCTACCCGAGAATGTGAAGCGTCGAGGAAATATGAATAGTCAGATCAGCTGATTATGAAATTATCCACTCAACACATTGACAGCATATCTGTGTTGAAAGTTGTGTTTCACTGTTGAATTGAGATTGATTTCTACCCGAGGATGTGAAGCGTAGAGGAAATATGAATAGTCAGATCAGCTGATTATGAAATTATCCACTCAACACATTGACTTCATATCTGTGTTGAAAGTTGTGTTTCACTGTTGAATTGAGATTGATTTCTACCCGAGGGTGTGAAGCGTAGAGGAAATATGAATAGTCAGATCAGCTGATTATGAAATTATCCACAATACACATTGACAGCATATCTGTGTTGAAAGTTATGTTTCACTGTTGAATTGAGATTAATTTCGACCCGAGGGTGTGAAGCGTCGAAGAAATATGAATAGTCAGATCAGCTGATTATGAAATTATCCACTCAACACATTGACAGCATATCTGTGTTGAAAGTTGTGTTTCACTGTTGAATTGAGATTGATTTCGACCCGAGGGTGTGAAGCGTCGAGTAAATATGAATAGTCAGATCAGCTGATTATGAAATTATCCACTCAACACATTGACTTCATATATGTGTTGAAAGTTGTGTTTCACTGTTGAATTGAGATTGATTTCTACCCGAGAATGTGAAGCGTCGAGGAAATATGAATAGTCAGATCAGCTGATTATGAAATTATCCACTCAACACATTGACAGCATATCTGTGTTGAAAGTTGTGTTTCACTGTTGAATTGAGATTGATTTCTACCCGAGGGTGTGAAGCGTCGAGGAAATATGAATAGTCAGATCAGCTGGTTATGAAATTATCCACTCAACACATTGACAGCATATCTGTGTTGAAAGTTGTGTTTCACTGTTGAATTGAGATTGATTTCGACCCGAGGATGTGAAGCGTCGAGGAAATATGAATAGTCAGATCAGCTGATTATGAAATTATCCACTCAACACATTGACAGCATATCTGTGTTGAAAGTTGTGTTTCACTGTTGAATTGAGATTGATTTCTACCCGAGAATGTGAAGCGTCGAGGAAATATGAATAGTCAGATCAGCTGATTATGAAATTATCCACTCAACACATTGACAGCATATCTGTGTTGAAAGTTGTGTTTCACTGTTGAATTGAGATTGATTTCGACCCGAGGATGTGAAGCGTCGAGGAAATATGAATAGTCAGATCAGCTGATTATGAAATTATCCACTCAACACATTGACTTCATATCTGTGTTGAAAGTTGTGTTTCACTGTTGAATTGAGATTGATTTCTACCCGAGGATGTGAAGCGTCGAGGAAATATGAATAGTCAGATCAGCTGATTATGAAATTATCCACTCAACACATTGACAGCATATCTGTGTTGAAAGTTGTGTTTCACTGTTGAATTGAGATTGATTTCTACCCGAGGATGTGAAGCGTCGAGGAAATATGAATAGTCAGATCAGCTGATTATGAAATTATCCACTCAACACATTGACTTCATATTTGTGTTGAAAGTTGTGTTTCACTGTTGAATTGAGATTGATTTCTACCCGAGGATGTGAAGCGTCGAGGAAATATGAATAGTCAGATCAGCTGATTATGAAATTATCCACTCTACACATTGACTTCATATCTTTGTTGAAAGTTATGTTTCACTGTTGAATTGAGATTAATTTCGACCCGAGGGTGTGAAGCGTCGAAGAAATGTGAATAGTCAGATCAGCTGATTACGAAATTATCCACACTACACATTGACAGCATATCTGTGTTGAAAGTTGTGTTTCACTGTTGAATTGAGATTGATTTCTACCCGAGAATGTGAAGCGTCGAGGAAATATGAATAGTCAGATCAGCTGATTATGAAATTATCCACTCAACACATTGACAGCATATCTGTGTTGAAAGTTGTGTTTCACTGTTGAATTGAGATTGATTTCTACCCGAGGATGTGAAGCGTAGAGGAAATATGAATAGTCAGATCAGCTGATTATGAAATTATCCACTCAACACATTGACTTCATATCTGTGTTGAAAGTTGTGTTTCACTGTTGAATTGAGATTGATTTCTACCCGAGGGTGTGAAGCGTAGAGGAAATATGAATAGTCAGATCAGCTGATTATGAAATTATCCACAATACACATTGACAGCATATCTGTGTTGAAAGTTATGTTTCACTGTTGAATTGAGATTAATTTCGACCCGAGGGTGTGAAGCGTCGAAGAAATATGAATAGTCAGATCAGCTGATTATGAAATTATCCACTCAACACATTGACAGCATATCTGTGTTGAAAGTTGTGTTTCACTGTTGAATTGAGATTGATTTCGACCCGAGGGTGTGAAGCGTCGAGTAAATATGAATAGTCAGATCAGCTGATTATGAAATTATCCACTCAACACATTGACTTCATATATGTGTTGAAAGTTGTGTTTCACTGTTGAATTGAGATTGATTTCTACCCGAGAATGTGAAGCGTCGAGGAAATATGAATAGTCAGATCAGCTGATTATGAAATTATCCACTCAACACATTGACAGCATATCTGTGTTGAAAGTTGTGTTTCACTGTTGAATTGAGATTGATTTCTACCCGAGGGTGTGAAGCGTCGAGGAAATATGAATAGTCAGATCAGCTGGTTATGAAATTATCCACTCAACACATTGACAGCATATCTGTGTTGAAAGTTGTGTTTCACTGTTGAATTGAGATTGATTTCGACCCGAGGATGTGAAGCGTCGAGGAAATATGAATAGTCAGATCAGCTGATTATGAAATTATCCACTCAACACATTGACAGCATATCTGTGTTGAAAGTTGTGTTTCACTGTTGAATTGAGATTGATTTCTACCCGAGAATGTGAAGCGTCGAGGAAATATGAATAGTCAGATCAGCTGATTATGAAATTATCCACTCAACACATTGACAGCATATCTGTGTTGAAAGTTGTGTTTCACTGTTGAATTGAGATTGATTTCGACCCGAGGATGTGAAGCGTCGAGGAAATATGAATAGTCAGATCAGCTGATTATGAAATTATCCACTCAACACATTGACTTCATATCTGTGTTGAAAGTTGTGTTTCACTGTTGAATTGAGATTGATTTCTACCCGAGGATGTGAAGCGTCGAGGAAATATGAATAGTCAGATCAGCTGATTATGAAATTATCCACTCAACACATTGACAGCATATCTGTGTTGAAAGTTGTGTTTCACTGTTGAATTGAGATTGATTTCTACCCGAGGATGTGAAGCGTCGAGGAAATATGAATAGTCAGATCAGCTGATTATGAAATTATCCACTCAACACATTGACTTCATATTTGTGTTGAAAGTTGTGTTTCACTGTTGAATTGAGATTGATTTCTACCCGAGGATGTGAAGCGTCGAGGAAATATGAATAGTCAGATCAGCTGATTATGAAATTATCCACTCTACACATTGACTTCATATCTTTGTTGAAAGTTATGTTTCACTGTTGAATTGAGATTAATTTCGACCCGAGGGTGTGAAGCGTCGAAGAAATATGAATAGTCAGATCAGCTGATTACGAAATTATCCACACTACACATTGACAGCATATCTGTGTTGAAAGTTGTGTTTCACTGTTGAATTGAGATTGATTTCTACCCGAGAATGTGAAGCGTCGAGGAAATATGAATAGTCAGATCAGCTGATTATGAAATTATCCACTCAACACATTGACAGCATATCTGTGTTGAAAGTTGTGTTTCACTGTTGAATTGAGATTGATTTCGACCCGAGGGTGTGAAGCGTCGAGTAAATATGAATAGTCAGATCAGCTGATTATGAAATTATCCACTCAACACATTGACTTCATATCTGTGTTGAAAGTTGTGTTTCACTGTTGAATTGAGATTGATTTCGACCCGAGGGTGTGAAGCGTCGAGGAAATATGAATAGTCAGATCAGCTGATTATGAAATTATCCACTCAACACATTGACTTCATATCTGTGTTGAAAGTTGTGTTTCACTGTTGAATTGAGATTGATTTCGACCCGAGGGTGTGAAGCGTCGAGGAAATATGAATAGTCAGATCAGCTGATTATGAAATTATCCACTCAACACATTGACTTCATATCTGTGTTGAAAGTTGTGTTTCACTGTTGAATTGAGATTGATTTCGACCCGAGGGTGTGAAGCGTCGAGGAAATATGAATAGTCAGATCAGCTGATTATGAAATTATCCACTCAACACATTGACTTCATATCTGTGTTGAAAGTTGTGTTTCACTGTTGAATTGAGATTGATTTTGACCCGAGGATGTGAAGCGTCGAGGAAATATGAATAGTCAGATCAGCTGATTATGAAATTATCCACTCTACACATTGACTTCATATCTGTGTTGAAAGTTGTGTTTCACTGTTGAATTGAGATTGATTTCTACCCGAGGATGTGAAGCGTCGAGGAAATATAAATAGTCAGATCTGCTGATTATGAAATTATCCACTCAACACATTGACAGCATATCTGTGTTGAAAGTTGTGTTTCACTGTTGAATTGAGATTGATTTCGACCCGAGGGTGTGAAGCGTCGAGGAAATATGAATAGTCAGATCTGCTGATTATGAAATTATCCACTCAACACATTGACAGCATATCTGTGTTGAAAGTTGTGTTTCACTGTTGAATTGAGATTGATTTCGACCCGAGGGTGTGAAGCGTCGAGGAAATATGAATAGTCAGATCTGCTGATTATGAAATTATCCACTCAACACATTGACAGCATATCTGTGTTGAAAGTTGTGTTTCACTGTTGAATTGAGATTGATTTCTACCCGAGGATGTGAAGCGTCGAGGAAATATGAATAGTCAGATCAGCTGATTATGAAATTATCCACTCTACACATTGACTTCATATCTGTGTTGAAAGTTGTGTTTCACTGTTGAATTGAGATTGATTTCGACCCGAGGGTGTGAAGCGTCGAGGAAATATGAATAGTCAGATCTGCTGATTATGAAATTATCCACTCAACACATTGACAGCATATCTGTGTTGAAAATTGTGTTTCACTGTTGAATTGAGATTGATTTCTACCCGAGGATGTGAAGCGTCGAGGAAATATGAATAGTCAGATCAGCTGATTATGAAATTATCCACTCTACACATTGACTTCATATCTGTGTTGAAAGTTGTGTTTCACTGTTGAATTGAGATTGATTTCTACCCGAGAATGTGAAGCGTCGAGGAAATATGAATAGTCAGATCAGCTGATTATGAAATTATCTACTCTACACATTGACATCATATCTGTGTTGAAAGTTGTGTTTCATTGTTGAATTGAGATTGATTTCTACCCCAGTGTGTTGGTAGCGTAAGTTGTTGACACCATAACTGGTAGGTTTCTAAAGCCTGAGAAGTGAACCAGTTTCCCGAAGTTTTTGGAATGTCCCACCATTTGTTTTAGAATCTGAAATTCTGTGGTTGGGATAACGTAGCCTACGTCTTTCACATTCTACAACAGCTGTACCATTACCATTGTCCACACACAGAGAGTAAATATCATATCAGCGTATTCTTCGGTCACATTATAAGTAAGAATTTACTACAATGACTCACTAATCACAGTTAAATTAACATACATTCACATTATGGTTCCGCTCCAAAAAGTAACAAGATTAACCATAAACCACTTACCTGATAAACGTCTGTAGTTAACCTAACAAAATAATCCAAATGATGAAAATTCAAAAACTTTAATAGTTTTTCAACTGTGATTTCTGTATTTTCAATCTATGGGATAAACATTTCAAAAATTATTGTTACATTTTACTTAAAATGTAAATGGAAAATTTCGTAATTTGGTAACTTTTTAGACGGCTATTGAAACTATTGGATATTATTTATACTTTATTTATTTTGTTAGCAATGTAGACAATTACCAAGAAATAAATTTTCAGTTTTTTGTCGATAACGCAGTTATTTTTTTAGCAACAGATTTTTTTTTTTGTAATTTTTATTTTGTATAAAGTTTTTCCAAGTATGTGACCTCCATAAAAATGTTATATGATCGCCCTTTTGAAGATATTTAAAATAAAGTCTTTGTTTTTTTATAAAAATATGTACAAAAAAACTGAACACAATATTTTATTTATTTCAAAGTTTATTTTATTTTTTTCTGATTTTTTCTCTCAAAGTTTTATGAATTTTCTTCTTTGTTTTCAATTGGAAAATTAGCTCTAGAAGGGCGAAACAAGGAGTTTTACAAAAATTAGCTGGATGGTAATGTAGCTGAACTTGTGCTACATATAACTTCTTTAAAATCATAATATAAAGAAATTTTCTTGTTATTGTTTGATTTTATATTTCTGAATTTAATTTACCTTCCTCTCGTGTGTTTTGAGATATTAGTTTCACAATATAAGCTCTATGTAGTTATACTAATCTTGTTCAATTAAAAATAACACCTAGCAATTCTAAAAATACAATGAACATTTATAACAGAATTAAAATTTTGTTTACTGTGTCGCAACCTCCAAGTTTTATGACTGCCTCATCAAATATTTTCTAATCAAACACAAAAACTATAGCAACATTTTCTTGCCGGCGAGTGAGAGTTTGTAGTTCTATTAATGCATTATATTCACTTGAAATGATCAACACTTGAGGAATCTTCAATACCAAATGAAAGAAAACACAATTTTCCACAATGAAAACTTTATTTGTTCAAAACGACTTTCCCATGACTGTCATCATCCTCAACTGTTACTTGTAAGCATTTGAGTAAAACTGAGGATGATTACTTAGTCATGGGATCATCGTCATGAACAAATAAAGTCTTCGTTGTGGAAAATCCAGTCTTATGTTAGTTAAAAAATAATACATTAATTATTCTCTTCTTGTAATTATTTTTAATATCGTTATTAAGATACTGTTATTTCTCAAGAATTTGTTTTAGTTTCAACTGTATATTTCCTCTTCTCACAAATAATTTAGCTGAACTACTTTTAGTTTTTTAAACCTGCAGAAAACCTGTCCTATTGTTTATTATATGTACGTGTAATGGAACATTTTCACACTCGTTTTGAATCCAAGAAATGTATTTCATCATTCTTCTATAACTATTCATGTAAAATATATAGTCAGTATATATTGTGTATGTTAGTTCCTATTATTTTACACCAATTATATGAAGATAAGGTAAAATATGAAGAGAAATAAAGAAGAGGAAAACTGTTTCTCTTTTTCAATTAATTACTGGACTTATCCAGAAGTCATGTTGGGATATTGTAGTAGAACCATTCGATACAAATTGAAAGCTAAACTCCACACATAATGAGTATCTTGTTTATCAAATAATCACGTATCTGCCGGAAACGTTATTCCTTCGGGAATCTAATGTCAATTGAACATATTCCTCGAATTTATTAGAAATATTCAATCAATCGGTTTAAACATAAAATTGAACTAAATTGTCTGTTGGCTAATTTCTTGTTCTTTACTAACAACAAATATTGAACAATATTCATTGAAAAATCATATTAGGAACTGTATAACATTACTTGGTATAGGCCTATAGAGTAGCAACAAAAGCACATGCCTCCTGTAGTAAGAGGATTGGAGTGGAGTAGTGGGGTAGAGCAGGAGGCAGGAGGGCTTGATGACAGGTTTCCCGGATGTTCTAGATCGCACCGTGTGAAACATCGCCCTCTTAATCAGTGTATCAACACTCTTTTGGGAATACTTGTTGACAATTTTATACTTGACTTTTAATTCAATTATTTAGAGCGTTTCAATTGTTTTATTTAATGTATTAATTTATTTAGATTTAAATTGTAATTTTATTTTTTATTTTTCATGATTATATTTATGACCTCTTACGCCTACTGTATAATGAATTATTTTATATACAACTACCCTGAACAAAATAAATAAGCAATGGATGAAATAAAACACCAAAATTAGAAATATGACGCCTTATGTAGTTATTGTATTGTTAAATTCCAACAAGAAAAAAACAAAAACAAAAATCTCTAAGACATTTTAATTAAAAATGGTGACTTGACCTAAAAAACCATAAACAAAATATCCTATGACTAGATAAATTGTTAAGACTGAAATATTTTAAAAATATATTCATCGCAATATCGGCAAACACATAATATGAAACTTTGCTCGTCAGTTTGATATTAATAAACTGGGGTAAAGAATAAACATGGTGCATGTTCTAGTTACAAAATTGATTTCAGGCTGCCTGAATAGTTATCATAAATATTGTTAAATGATTGTTTAATATTGCATTTAATTTTTCACTGTTAGCCTATTATAAAATCTCATAATAATCTCTATCTGCAGATAGATTTTTAAGTTATCCAATATTTACTTTTATATTTATTAGTTGAAAAATATTTTCATGTTACAAGATCTGCAAGTAGGGTTATTGAGCACTTGATGGTAATAAGTGTTTTCCGTTATATTTTTTTAATAACGCCACATTTCACTTAACTTGTGTTATTTAATACTTTACACACAACTGAAGCTATCTGATCTATTTAAATTGACGAAAATTATTCTCAAACCTACAGTAATAATCAGTTTTATTAATATAGAAAAGAACTATTTCTAGAGAAATTTTAGAAAAATATCTGAGTGCCATATTCAGCTCGTCGACCGATAAACAATATTGTCATCGCATTATATTTAAGTACGTTTTTTGGATTTACTTGTACGCTTAGTTTTTTGTACGGTAAATTTGATAATCAGAAAAATTTGTTTAAAGAAGAAAATAAGAGTATTTTATTTTTAAAAAACTCTGATTTTAACTAATTAATCTAAAAAAACACCAAATAAAATAATGAGATATAGTAATAACACCTTTAGTACTCGGTCAATTATGTGAATTTTAGTAAACTATGGAACGTAAATTAGGTGTATATGAACCGAGAATCATGTTAGTACCGAGACCAAAATCTGTAAATAATGGATTAAATAACAAAACAAAATTTGTTTTTAATTTTAAAAAATAAGCATCTTTACCAGAGTTTGTTTCTCAGTCATTAAGATGTTGCCAAACCTATTTTACTACAATGTTTGTATATTAGCGTACATATAATTCATCAATCCAAATTTTGTCCTTTATACGCAAATGTTTTACCAAAAGCAAGGCTAATTATTGATGTAGAAATCGTTTTTTTTTAATAAATTTAACTTAGCCCACTTATAATATTGAATAAGACAATCTTGTCTAATGTATAATTACACAATTATGGTTGTATAACTAATTTTCTTATGTAAAGAAGAGGAATTTTCTTATGGAACAAACCGTTAAATTTCTAGGAAAGAAATTGATAAATTCCAGCACGTAGGTCTGGAGATATGTAATAATTAGATCATTACAATCCATCAAAATTGAGGTATTACCGCTTGGCTGGAAGGTGTAGACTACCGAAATGACAGCACCCAAGATTAGATCAAGGGAGAGATGCTGTACCCAATTATTATGTTAAAATGTGTTTGTCTGAGAAGGAAGCTTGGGTGGCCACCCAGGTGTAAGCCGCAAAGGAACGCATTAATTGTCGTGGTACTTAGTCCGACCTATGAACCGACACACGGAACTCACGTGGAAATAACATCTTGGCTGAGTTCCAATGGAAATATGACTCCTGGAAACACATCATGTCCAAGTTGGAATAATGTTATTACATACATGGTAAACAACTAACTGTACAGCAAATTTATAGAATAGTTGGTCTTAGGAAAACATGATATATTTAACTAATATTTCATTCCCGTTCGTTAGGCATTCCTTATGCAAGATACACATTCTCTAACAAAACTTATGAAACTAGGTGTAATATTATTTGGACTTCTATTACATTTACTACCGGGATATTGTTTTTTATGTGATTAAAATTATATCGACTTTTACTTTCTCCTAGAGTTTCTCGGTCAAATAGAGGGCAAATAATAAATCATTCACTATAATAATGAAATGGTTTAATGAATTTATAAAAGAGTTCTCTAAAGTGATTTTTGGTTTTAAAATATTTATTTAGGTTGAACATAAATACACTATATTTTAATCCTTACATTGGTTACTACGCTAGGCCCGACAGATATTTTGCTCATAACATTGATTACGAGCTCGAAATGTGCATATTATGTTGATAGTAAATTCAACTGCTTGACCTCAATTCGCAAGGATAACGTCAGCGATTTGGTCCTAGAGAATAGTGGATTCTTTATTATGTGTTAAATATTACCTCTACTCATTATAACCTTTACTCATTATTCGATTATAATATTCGCAATGCTACAAATATATGAACGACCTTTGTGGTCCCGTAATTGATTGTATTTGGTATTCAAACGATACGATGGTATACAGTGTTCTTAACTTGAGAGTTTTGCCTCTTTTCATAAATAACACGGAATGGTAAGACCATCTTAAGTTCTTCTCTTTAATATGATATTCTCTCGCTTGGAATTGAGTACTCTTTATTTACCCAATATTGTATTCCAATGTACCAAAACGCTCTTATGTTGTAGATAAGGAAAGACCATTGATCAGTTTGATGTTCTGTTGACTGGTTTATACGGGTAGGGTGAGACAACTGAAATTTCTAAAGGACATCTTTTGGGGTAGAGTAAGAGTACCGACGATGTAGGGCTTTGAGGGTTGTATGCACCGTGTACTGGTGGACTAGTTACTGTGTACAGCGTTAAAGACTTTAACAGGTAATATAAAGTTGTATGGTAATCACAAACAACATTCTACTGATCATTTCATCACCTAAGAATTAAGAAAAGTTGTAGTTGTTTTTCAACTAGCTGTCTTTTATTGTCGTAGCTTTAACATAAGAATGATACTGGTCACTTATTTCAGATAGAAAATGGAAAGGTGTTCTGGCGGTTAAGGGCTCTCGAGTGCCGTTATAAAAACCAATTAAACTGATACAAATTTGATCAAAAATGTAATTCTAATGAGTTCTTCCCATAATGTTTGAATAATTCAACTTAATAATTACTTAATTAGATCAAATTATTTTAATTCTACATGTAGTGGTACAATTTCCAACTCACCACGAAAAAATTAATTGTAAAAATTGTGATTTCGAATTTAACCTCAAATAAAATTGATATAAATTTAATTACCAACGTGAGCGCCGCGAGTAGAGTATATGATCACATACATAGATTGAACTAGCCCAGGCCGAGAGACCAACATGAACGAAGCGACTGGCCACTTACAGCTACAACACCTGAGACGCAATCAATCACAAATGTGGTTGAGTAAAGAAATGTTAAAGTATACACATATAAAAATGTAGAAAAAAACTATTATATTTTAAATGATTAATACATCTGCTAGGATTATCTACATATATCCATAGGCTAATTAGTTTGAGTACAATCTTACTCCAATCCAAGTATTGTCTTATTATATATATATTATAGTCGTGACCTGATGGTACGAGGCATGGCGTAGCTGTATATATAAACGAGTCCTTAATGGACGAATCTAGTGCTAAAAGTAGATCTCGAAGATGAAGAAGCTCCGAATTGCTTCGATAAATGTAAAGAATAAGACAATGCTAAAATTGGCAGGTATTTGTACTCAAATTAAATGTTCTATTTAACTTATAAACAATTAGTAAACTAGTTATTTGTTACACCAAAAATCCATGTTCACCTTCCCATGAAAAATGCAAAATCTTTCATGTTCAAAAATTATATATTTGTTACATTTAGCTGATGCTATACAATACAAAATGTAAAACGTTCATATAAACCAATTTTAATATAGCCTAGAGCCCTAGACAAACACAGAAAACTCAATTTTATTTTTTAACACAAAAAAGTTAAAATCCAATAATTGAGTTTCGTAATATATATGTTTGTTAAGGTAAAGAAAGTTTAAATCGTCCGTCACTCAAAATCTATAATCCTATACACAAAATTTGACTAAAGGAATTGTATTTTATGTTTTAAATTGTAAACAGTTTACTTTCTCTTTCCTTTATAAAAAAGAGAACTCTGCGTGTGTTTTTAAGCAGATTTTTATGTGATTGAATTTTATGTCTTTCCAATACGAAACATTAGATATAACTTGTAATATCCTACAATTACTTTAGTTTATACTATTTTGTTACAGGTAACGTGATGAAGTTTATTCTGTTTTGATATCATTAAACGGTAAGTTGTTAAGAGTTTTTATTTTACTTTTTTCTAGGTAATTATTTATACCGTTGTGTTTAGGGAAGAAACTTATTATCCAGTAATTAAGGAAAATATTTAAATTCATATCTTACTGACCGAATGTAATTGAATGTAACTCAAGTCCACGTCTATCGCTTTTTAATTATGCATATAGACTCCCTGAAGCATATAATAACACAATACCCAATTTACATTATCCAGTACCTCTTTCTCTTTGTATAGGGCTGAAAATCTATCGGCAAACATTTTGTTATTTTGGAGGGGAGTTCCCCACATCGAAGCCTTACATTTAGTGGTACCATCTGCCTCTCTGTAAATGGAGGTAAACATACACCTGGACTGTAGTTGCCTTGGGGAGAAGTGCTGCAGCCTATTATTATAACTAGCACATGCACTTTGCTCGGGTAAATTTAATTTAAGGGGTAAACACAATTATATAACGTTACAGTTAGTTAAAATGTTTTCAAAAACAAGTTTATTGTTGTATTTATTCAACTTTATTAGTTGCGTTAAATAAACACGTTGTACTTTTTTTATGTTTTTTAATGGAAAATTGCTTTAAAAGAAAATTAACGTTAATTTATTATAACTATATATTTTACTACACAAATTACAGGAAAAATGAACAATAATCTTTAACGTAACTATTATTTTATGAAGAGTAAAAAAGTGGTTATTCTGAATAAAAACTTATTATTTTATCTCAACAGTGGTTCATTCTTTCAATTTTTTTTAAAGTAAATGTTATTTTCATAATTAATAAAACTTTTAAAAGATCTAGAATTACCCCTCTGTCATTAGAAATCTGTAAATATCTAGATTTAAGACTCGATTTAGACATGAAAGTTATGTACCTCACTTTATCAGAAATAAACAGATTCAAGAGTCAAAGACTCACGAGTTATACAATTATGTGTTAAATAGTCAAATATAATACAGTGGCAATGATTGAGTGATATTTAACACTATTTGTTGGAGCCATTCTTTACAATTAAATGATTATAAATCATAACTTGTTCGCAAAATAATAATGTGAATTAATATTAAAAATATGCGTATGTTTTTGCTTAAGGGTGTATCTTGTTCTATATAACCATAATTCTGGTTTTAAAAGTTTTTATAGTAATTCTATTTTACTTGATTTTGTATATCTATTTGTTTATTCAAAACAAATATTCCTTGTATTTAACTTGGATATATATTGTTACAACTAATGGAACAACTGTTGGTCCTCTATTTTGATATAGTAAATTGTAACTGCAAGAATAATACCAATATTTCTTTTATTTGTAGCTTAGTAGAATAGTAGTAAAAATTATTATATAAATCATACCTAATGTATGTGTGAGATCATTGTTAGTTATAAATTGATATCCCTTATCAGTATATTTTCTTGGAAACCATTCTAATACTTCCTACTTTTTTTACTGACAAACGGTCTTGTTAAATTGTATTTAATTCAATACCTCCCATGTTTCTGTGACCCCTCGAGCAGTCCAATCCCCCCCCCCCCCTACTTCAACCAAACCCTCTTTCTTCTCTTTCGTGTAACGTCTACATGTAATTTTCCAAACATTTTAAATCCTCTCTAAAATTCAGGTATTTGTTTTGGCCTAGCTTTAACCATACAAAACAAATTATTTTCGGAATATCTCGTTTATAGTATTAAATAGCCATGACATTATGACGTATTTATAACATAAAATTAATTATATTATTTTGTAGTAGACAATATTTTATGTAACGCTACAATGTAGGTTTTAAAAGGTGTCACAAGAGCGATAAACCTTCAATTGTTCTGCAGCTACAATTCTTATTATAATTAACATAACAATTTAACTCTTTGTCTAAAATATAAAATGGACGATGGACCCGATGTGTTTAAATTAATTTGTTTATTTCGTTATTTTCGATAATTTTCAGCTAGCATCAGCTGTTCTGGCGCTTATTTTTGGCAGATTTTTAGTACATATTACAGTTAGTTCTATAAATCTCCTAATTTTACACATTTTTTTTATTATTAATATTATTGTAATAACGGTTGATTTTGAATTAAAATATGTTAGCCTTTATTACGTTATTGCTACTTTCCACCATAAACTATTATAAAACTAAAAACTAATAGTTTTATATATCCAATTGCATCTAGGAAGATATAAACAAATTTTACGGTCCTGTTGTTTTATTAAATGCACACTACAGTTGCAGGATTTAAAAGTGTTTAAATACGTATTTCATTGAAAGTATTAAAGGGTGCGTTTTGTATATTTATATATCCTACGAAATAATCTATATTAGTCAGTTCGTGATACTGAATAAATTGTTTACTTTATTCATTAATATATTTCTCACCTATCGGTTAATGAGACAGTTAAATACATATTCTTTGTTTACGTTGAAATCATTCTATATATAGTTCAGCAGTTGCCTGCATATTCAGTTTTCACTACATTTAGTGGTTTGGAATGGAATGTTCTTGGCCACTGCGGTTCAATAAATATAACATTGGTTGCTGTTTGCTTTCGCAATGACATATTGGGCATTGGAACCGCAGCACAACACTTAAATCAATTGCATACGATGTGGCCTGCGATGATTATGGGTCCGCAGTCATATCAATCTGAATTTTAGATTTCCTAAATAAATTTCAAAATGTAATGTCTTTTATGTAATTTATATAGTAGATGCATAATAAATATATAGCAGTTATTACTTTTATCAATTTGTTGGTAGCAAATTATAATATGAACAATTTATAGCTGTTTAGAAAATGTTTTACATTTCTTATTATATTAAATAATCCTATGTTAATAACTCATACCGTCATAATTAAAACAAAGTATTTTGGTCAATTTGATTGTAACACTTTGATTCTTTTCCCTTAGAGTATGAATGCATGCATTCTCTACAACTTCAATATATTCACATACATATATCTGGAGTACCGGATGATGTAAATTTCCTACGGGAGTTTATTTAGCTAAAACTCAGTCTCGGGAAAAGCCAAGGATACGTCGGTTGGTTCCATTGTTTCCTCACACGATAACTCTTTTGTCTCAGCCTCATTAGTCGACCGCCATAGAAATAAGTATAAAAATCGACTTCAAAATACGTACACCTTAAAATAATAAATATAAGATCACTATATGGTATTCAAATAAGGAAAGCGGTTAGGCATGGGTCTCCTCCTCACAAACACAAGATCAGGGGATTAAGACGGACTCTCATGACACCAATTGGGTTGTGTCCACTACAATAGAGGGTTATTTACATTGTCTTATAAAATTAATATAAATAATTATAATAAGACTGTATTAAATTCTAATCAAAAGTATATCAAACTGTTGGAATAATATTCAATGAGTTGTTTCTCTAGTGTAAGATAAGGATTACAAAATCGGCTTCGTACTTGTATACGTGGGTAACACAAACAGGCTCTATAACTACTAAGGAAGGGTTACTCGTATTTCTGGTAAAACACAGATAATTCATTATTTTATATTAAGGGGATTTTACAAAAAAATAAATGTATTAGGCTAATTGAGGAAACCCTTTTGTTAACTATCATAATGTTAACAAACACTCTCCCTATGGTCATTAGATAATGCGTTCTAACATTCTAATAAAGAAGAAAAAAGAGCCCACTTCATCAACACTTTAGTAAGAAGAACTCTTTAGTATCAATTCAGTAGGTATGAATAACTGGCTGAAAATCAGAAATATTTCTTTCAGTGAAAATCTATTCAAACCACTTTTGCATTTTGTGTTACCAAGTGAAATCGGTAACAAGGCATTCTAGTGAAGACAGGACGTTATACGTTTACCTCCACCCCATAGCCACTACAACTCAATTGAGCTGGCGTTGTCTATCTCAAGGGAAACGTAAGAGAACAACAATGCGACTCACGATTTGAAAGATGTGAAGGAAAAAAAACCCGAAGAATCAGTAGAAAACTTTCACGCCAGACAAGTGAAAAAAATACGTAGATCACGTCAAAAAACTGGTTAACAACTACTGGAAAATCGAAGGTCTGGACCATAAAGTGTTCAGCAGTTCTAATAAACCTGACATCACGAGAAGAAGAGAGCGACTGATCCAGTGAAAGTGATGAAGATGATTTTGAATGTGTGTCTTCTTTGTAAGTGTTTAAGAATAATGAATTTAAAGAATATTGTTAGAAAACTAACCAGTTTTTAAAAGTCTTTTCATAACAACAATAATAATATTAATTTGTATTTAGCTCTAATAACAGAAATTTATTTACTTTTCAAGTGAGTAGTATGTTTTATGAGTGAGAAATTGCTTTGCGTTGTTTTTAAATTTCTTGAACTGTCTTCATCGTCTTCTTTTTAAATAATTTCATAGTTTATTATATAAATTTGATTCCAATAAAAAATAAATTTTGTTTTGTAAAATTTTGCTCTGTGACCTAGTTTTGATTGGATAGGTGATATTTGTTGTGTACATCTTTGTGGTGTATTTTTGAGGAAATAAAATATGTTTGCATTTATATGTTTCCATATAGTTTTCGAAGGACTTTTTTATTCCAAAATTCTGTGTATGTATTTTAGGATTAGGGGCAGTTTTCCTTATTTAAATAAGGTATGGGTAAAACTTCAAAGAATATAGTGAGCTAATTATAAAAAAGATGTAGGCACACTTTAGAAGAGAAGACTTGATGACTGTGATTAAACTATACATTATAGATATTCTACTTAGAAAGAAACATAGTTTGAGGGTTTACGTAATAAATATTATGTTTCATAATTGTTATAAATAATATTATTATTCCCTTATTAGGGAATACTTACTTGTTTATTTTACTATTATCCATAACACGCTCACTTAAACAAAATATTGTATTGAGAGATCAATTAATATAATTGTGATTCTGTGGGGGTTACGATTTCGTTTTCACTAGCAGTTGTTTAAACAGAGGGAGCCTAGGGCAACGAACCCAGTTCCACTAACACACGCCGACATCCTACATTTTATTAAAGCCTCAACTTTAAGTCAAGTATTTTGTAAACAAGATGTAATAGCAAAGCAATGAAAGCAATATGTACTTTGCCGAGTTTTGACTTGAGAAAATTCCACGTTTATTTGAACAGTTATAAACCCGAGTGAGGGAGATGGTTTCACACGGACCTTTGGGACTACGATATAAGAAGGTGGATATTATAAAAAAAATATACATTACAATAATATGTCAACCCGTATACACAATGTAATTGTATAAACAACTTTGTGGATTATTTTAAATACTTAGATTCAAGTACAATCTAAACAACACAATAGAAAAACCATAAATGGTTGTACCTAATTTAGGTAAAACAAAAAATATTAAATCATAATTTATTTTAAATTGACTAAAATAGGTGTTTATTAAAATAAATTGCAGTGGATTTTATTGCTTAAGCGTTTCAAAGTCGAAATATACAGTAGTTGGTTGGTTTATAATTGATTGATTGCCTGAGCAAAGTAATGTTGTGTTTTAAGTTCACTATTTGACATTTTTTTCTGTTACTAACTACGACCAATCCTTATGAATTTTTGAAAAATACCATTTTGCACAACTAGACCGGAGGTATATGTTTGAGGTTTTTATTGCTTCAATGGCGTAACTTATCACGCCCATTTTCACCCTAAAACAACAACAAAGATAACCATAAAAGAGAGACCCCTAGCCCTTGAATACCCTTGCATTGGAGAATAGAATTGTTCTAGAGAAACCTGATACGAGAGATAAAAAGAGGGATCTAAACCAAGACTAGATTTTTCAAAGCAAAATACTGGGAGCAATTTTGTAAACGCTCCATGGTACGTCCGTAGTGAAAAAATATAGAGAGTCCTTAAAGCGGATAGCGTCTATGAAGAAATAAAAACTTCTGCAATGAAGCATGAACGAAAACTTCCAATCTACGTCAACGTTATGCAGATGCTGAGGGACAGAAATACAAAGTGGAGACTACGTGGGAAGAAACATTTCGAAATGGAGTTTTTACAAAAGTACAAAAACATTTACAAATAAAACCATGGAATTGGTTCTAACAATAAGAAATAAGGGACAATATTTTAACGATAATTACTAGATAAGTTTATTGTTAGTTTTAAGTAATAAACAATACGATTTTATGACACAGCTAAAACAAGTTTCGATCTTGTTTAAATACATAAACATTATAATACAATTTAAGATCACGTCCATTGTCAAATACCGAACTGATATCTTTGGCTAGTAATAGTTTTGTTCGTTTAGTATTTTGATTGTGAGGAAGTATGAGAAAGTTTATGCAAAGTCATGATGGGAAACATGTCAAGTAGTGTTTTGTTCAAGTTTACAGTACCTGTATATATTATTGTTACTTCATGATCTACAATTGTTTTTTACCACGTAAGTAGTCTCTCATTGATTTTAGGAGCTTGGCTATCCCGAGGGAACACAGCTGGGTCTACACCTATTTTCATGTAGTCCTGGGTTAGATCCCTCTCTTCCATCTTTCCTATCAGGTCTCTCTTGATCAACTCTTGTTATTTTCCGATCCTGATGCTATTAGAGTATTCGAGGACTAGTGTGTTTACTTTATGTTAAAGAACGTAATATTCCATTTTTATAAGGGGATGATGATCGAGATGTTTTTTGCCTTCAATCAACAATAAAAAGTAAAAGGAGTTTTAAAAGAACGATATATTGCATCTATTTGCAATGAAGCAATAATATAATAATTATCAATTACCACGTATTTCAGTAAATATAATATAATAGTTTAAGATTTTTTATTGTTCATTCAACTAATATCATTTAAGTGAATAGGTTTATTTAAAAAAATTCTCTCCAGATAGTTATTTACAGTGTTACAGTAGCAGATTTCATACATGTAGTAGGAGGCTAGTTCTAATCAATTGTGATGAAAGTAACACCAAACTTTATACAATAATATCACTTTTACTTCGCTGTGCACACCTACACTACGACATATTTGTTCCGAGTCATGTAAAAAGAATGCTATACGTATCTGAGCGAGTCTTCGACCACTGCCGCCTGGGTTGGTCTACTTGTCACGGAAAGTGTGATTGAGGAATTCACGTGCATGAAAGCTCCAGTTAAATATCTAGTTTGATATGTATGTTTTACTTTTATAGCCCATATATAAAAGACAATACACTTGATTTTTTTGAATATTTGCTCTACATCGTATAGTACAGCTACATAATACTAGGCCTACATGTTCTGTTTTCATGTTGTAAGCTACTGGTTTAATTATTAAAGAAAGTAATAAAAGAAAAATTTTAAAAATCACTAATTATTGGAGATGTATTTAGTTGAGATAAAAAAACTCCTATATTTGTAATGTCCCTTGCTCTACAGACACTGGATATTTGACTTCTGGTAACATAAAAAAATTACACGCGCGCAAAGTTTTACGTTTCTTGATAATTTGTTTTTATCATTGTTTAATTAGTGTGAAACAAATGAACAACTGATTTCCACCTAATGACAATTTAGGGATATTGTTTTATTTGTGGAAGCAAACGGCTGATTTATAGCTCTTATGGGATACCAAAGTTTTTAGATAGGGTTATTCCCTAGTTATTATTTTAGGGATATTTTATCCACATATGTGTTTAATATCTTCCAACTAAATTATTAAATCGACGCATTAATTAATTATCATTGTTACTACTTATATAAAAACATACATATTTGGATATATAATTAACTATTTTATATAATCATTAATTTGTTAACATCAGACCATAAACTTTCACTTTTTCAATTACCAAGAAAGGACTGGACATTATTTTTGTGATTCCTGTATGTATGAATGCTCATGTGGGAATTCACTTTATGGAACTAAATTAAGAAATTAGATTCATCGTTATCTTGACATAAGGTGAAAATGTCTAACGCATTTCAAGAAGGTGGATAATTAAATTTATGGCAACACATGTTTCGTAGTGTGACAAATTTAATAAATATTAAATAATACATTGTTTTTAATACAAGCTACAAAAATTTAAAATGTGATTTGGTTTATTATCGGTAAATCATTTCGATAAAAATATCATATTTTAAAACAATTTGTCAAGTATAAAAATGGGGAAAATAATTTCATTCTTAATTGAGTTTATTTGTGACAAAAACAACTATGTTGTAATAAATTTACATTATTCTAATATTTTCCACTCTATAGCTTAGTTAGAGAGTTTTCTACACGAAGTATTGTCTTTCCTGAATATGCCTGGTGTACGGACACTTGAAGGTCTGCAAATAAAGTTTGCCGCGTTGTTAGTATAATTGGCAAACAGACATGCAAAAGGAACAAGGACACTAAACCCCGGTTAAAAAAGAAGAGAGGAGAAACCACGTGTTATTTATTCTCTGTTACTTTTATAATGATGTTTATTTTTGTTCACCGTGGGCGCTACTTAGGTGTATTTCAAAAGAAAAACTTTCTTAAAAAATAACATCAAACATCCCCTCCTTTTGTAAATTAATATAACCTTTGAAAATGATATAATATAGGTCTTTTTAAATATTAATAACAACATAAAATTGCCAATCTAATTTTTTTTTATATATTATTATTTTTTTAATAATTGCCATTCAGATTGATTTTGTATATGTGATACACTCAATGATTCACTTAAGTAAGTAAGGGGTTAGTAAACTGGCTGGATCTACTCCTTATTTCATGTAGTTTTGGTTTAGATTCCACACTTTCGTCGTTTTTCAGGTCTCATTTAACAATCTCTTATTGTTTACGCTATTGGAGTATTCGAGCGTTAGAGGTCTTTATTTTATAATTGTTCCTTCCTCTCCTTTATAAGGCGATGATGACCTAGAGACTTTATTCCTCTAACAAGAAAAACAAAATTGTACTTGTGTCTGTGTTTGAATGTTCACTTAACCGAGTTCACTTAACAGCTCATTTGTATTACCTTTTTTGTTTATTGACCGATATCAACAAATGAAAGTTCCGATTTTGAAAAAAAAAAAAAAAAAAAACATGTTAAAACCTCGAAATTGTTATTTAAAATAAAATGTTATTTATAAGTTGTTTATATAAGGTGATTACTGTAAATCTCATGTACTTAACACATAAATAAAACTTCAGGCCCATTTTTGTGTCTCCAATTTGTGACACCATATTGTAAAAAAATTAACTAACTTTGTGAAATTATCGTTTAAAATGAGTGGAAAATTTAATCGCAAAATGGAAAAAAATACACCCATTTCTGTAAAAAATACTTTGTTTTCAATTTAATAATTTTTGTTAATGGCCAAGTTTTCATTTTAGTTTATTCCTTTAATTTATTTGTCATATTAAGGCCTATTTTAAAACCTGTTAGAAAGTTGAAAAGTAGACAACTTAATATGGTAAAACCAACATTAATAGGTGATTTGCAATATATTGATTTTCTACCTTAGCTCCTTGTCGAAGTATTTTAAATTCTAACTGTTCGTTGCCAGAACTTCACTGGTTTGTATTTGTACACTGAGATAAATTAAAATAAATTATTTTTGTTTTGAGTTTTTCGAAAATATTTTGTTATACTATAAAAATTAGCATAAGAAATGAAGCTTATGGTAATGCTATTTGTTAATGTAAATTATTCTATAAAATTGTCATATTACACAGCCTGTGTTTTATTACACGAAATGAATGTAAAGTTTTCTATATGACTTTCTCGTAAGCTATCTCATATTTAAATAATACTAATTTCAATTTGGTATTATTTCATTCTTTATCCATTGTACATTGTCAATTATTTACACATTCACAATTTGATTCTCTGTATTTGACAGTTTGATTCCTGACTTTTAGCATATATGTAATTCTGTACACAATTGTAAACCTACAACCGCTTTAAATTCAACATTATTTAAATTTAACTCAACTTATAAATAGTTAATAAATGGTAAAATGTACTCTTGAAGAGTCTTTATGCAAATTCCTGACCTTATTTTTCGTTACCATTTATGTGGAGCCGTACATAGTTGTTGCTGAATAATGATAACAATTCTGTTTCCAGTGCATTCATTAAAAACATCGTATGTTGTGACCTATATATACAAACCGCATAAGTTAACATTCTTTCGTTACTTAAACATAAAGAGGACTATTCAAATTTTATTCCTACTAATATGACGAAAATATTTATTAGGTTTTATTTTATGAATAACCCAACAAGTTGTATTTAAATATTTTGTAAACTTTCAATTTTATGATATTCAGATGCTCTCAAAATCAGTTACTTAATTAATTGAAGCAAAAAATAGTTTCTGATAACACCTTGGTTGTGTGGTTTTGCAGATATACATAACATCAGATATTTATAGGTGCTCACGTTAATTTAAAGAAGTAAAAGCTGTTTATATAATCATATCTCTTGAATAAGCATTTATTAATCTAACAAATAAAAGATAAAATTCCGCTTCGGATCCTATCTATAACATTACATCACAAGCCATCGGATACTGTTGCGGGATGTCTTAAGTTGCTGTGTTAGATTACTTAAGCTATCTCATTAACACAGTGAGACTGCAGAATGGACTGGCTGGCGGTCGTGTATTAGATTATTTAACAAATATTTTATAATTTTAAACTATTTCAAGCGAGGTATTAAGTTGAAAAAAAAGAGAAAAAAAAAATCTTCCCATCAGGGACGCAACTTTACAGATTAATAAATACAAAATCATTACAAATGTTTATTTAAAACAATTATCTATTTTTCTCTTTTGCATTTCAATTAGAAAGAGAAGAGATATACTCGAAAACTAGATTATACTGAGCTTAAAACAACCGGTTTGAGCGTTAATTCACGAACCCATTGTTAAAATATTCAGGCCTGATTTTGAAAAGAAACGACAAAATTCGAAGTTGTTCTTATGCCGATAATTCTTAAGTCAAGCTTAGGCGCGATTGATTAATTAATCGTCGTATATATAAAACTGTTCTAGGTACTATTTTAACCTAAAAACACTGGCCTTGAACGATTACAAGTACATATAAACTTATAGATATTCAGTTAGAGTTATTTGGGGGGGGGGATAAAGATTATCCTAAATATATAACCTTAAGTAATAGTTTGTTCACTATGACATTCACAATGATTGTTCTGTATACAAATCCTTACAATACATACCTATACCAAAGAAATAATAAACACTTTTTTTTAAACTATATAAATAGTGAATCCTCACATTTTAATTTATGTGCAGCTGTGTGTTATATGCAAATCATCAATTTAAAAATAGTATTATGTTTATAAAAAGAACAATGAAATCAAATCTATTCCATTATATCCTTTGAATACTAAACTTTTTATCCTTTTAAAATGAAAGCATTAACTTTTATGATTCAATTGATTTCCATACTTCAACAGACGGATATAATATAAAACTTTCTCTTTTATTAAGATAATAAACATTGACATTTATGATCACCGACTAAAACATGACAAAAAATGAAAATGAACTGAGAGAAAGAGTATAATATATAGTTTTAATAAAAGCGGACTGCCCTGACTTAAACAATGCACTGTTTTTCATATCATTTCCCTGCATTATTGCGGATTCCAGTAGTAAAATGGGTAACCTTTCCCTCCTAACTAGCTCATGCCTAGTCATTGGTCTTTCAAATATGAAGCTAAGTGTTTGATTTCACGTCAGTAATAAAATATGTGAATTACATTTTGATTCCGCGTATTATAGACAAATTTAAGTGATTTTTCGTTCATTGTGTAAACGAAAGTGAGCTGATCCAAGATTTGGTTGTAATGAGTCATAATCGAAACAAGTTTGGTGGTTCCCGAAAGCGTAAATGATTAAAAACTTTATAATATTTACAAAACATAGTAAAGTTTAATAAAAAAACCATGAAACGTCTTTAATGAATAATATTTCACATGTCTTTGTATGAAGAAAATAAACCTTTTAACAGTTTTATTTAATGGAAGGCCAAATTCATAATACGAGTATGTATTAAAAAATAAGCATTCGCGGCTTGTTATATCAACACAAATATGTTTGCTGTTCTCTTTAAACACACAATTATTAATTAAAATTAACGATAAAGCTTATGCCCCTTTTGTTATTTAAACTACGCCCATAATTAAACTACCAAAACATCATTTTACTCTAATAATTGTCACAATTATAATATTAAATTTATTCTTCCATTTTAAAATGAAACATCTGAATCGCCATTGATTTACGTATTTAATCGAAATATAATTATCGTGGTTATTAATATTTAATTCGAATAAAACATAGAACACAATTTTCATATTGCAACCATGACCATGAAAAGACCAAAACCTTAAATTTTAAGGTGAGCTCCTGTCATGAATAGCGGACACTATGGCCATTTCTTTAAATTTGTTTTTTCTGACCGTGGTGATTAATTAGGTCAAAATAGAAGTGACTATAACAACTTATTACATAGTACTATTAAATAGTATGGGTGGACTATGTGATTTCACTAATCCTCTTAGTGTTGTACCGAATCCAGATGAGTATCATCCGTGAGCGATTTTATGTAATGTAAGGCTACTCTGTTGTTTTATTCAGTAGTGAAACATATGTTGCTGAGTTTAGTCAACTGTCGACAGATAAACTTACAATTCATCAGTTATTATGATGGCAGTAAGCCTGTCAAAACATTATTCTCTACCATTTGGCAGATGTCAAGGGAAGTACTAAATGCTAAAGACTCATGAAAAGCGATGTATAGTTACCGTCACTGCTAATTCTAGATGCCACCAAATTTTTAAAAATATACTTAAAATACTTTATCATATGCTCTTCATGACATAAACTTAAAAAAAGAAGTAATAAGAGTCACTGAAAGAATCCTAATTACTTTTTCAGGAGTGAGGAAAATTAAGAGAATATGTGTGAGAAGCATTTATCGAACGTTATTTATCCATGCCAAATCTTACGTCGCTAAGCTGTAGGTTAGCTGGCTAGGCTGAACGATAAATAGATAGGCTGAAATTTGGCAGGCCAGATCAAAAATTACCTGGTCAGCCGAACGCTGAATGTCAGCCAGATTTTCAGACCGTTAGCTTGCTAGATAAAACTTAAGCTGGTTATCCCAAACGTGAGATGGCTAGGGATGGCAAAATGTTAGATCCTATGTAAATTGGTGTGACAAAATATTATCTGGCAAGGCCGAAAGTTCGCTGTCTAGGCTGAATGATAGATCTTTATCCAAAATCTAAGCTGTCTGGACAGCACGTTAAGTGGCTAGGCCGAAAGTTTGCTAGCATATTAGAATGTTAGCTGGCTAGACATTAGCTCACTAGGCCAAAACATCAGTGGCCTTGACTGAATTTTAGGTTGGTAAGATAAACATTAGCTGGCTAGGTGGGACATTAGATTGCTAGGTCGAATGCCAAACCTCAAAGCGAGCATAAGTTAATAATTAGGAGAAACTTGAAAAAAGAAGCGTTGATGAAAAACGAGTATTATAGGATCTCAGCGAAGAGGGCAGGCAGGAGGTCTGGTTCCCCTTGTTTGTTTAGATATTCTGAATCAAAAAAAAAGTTTATTAATATTCATTATCTTGCTACTGAAACAGTGTCAGGTTACTTGCTACTTAATTTCAGGTTATCTAGCATAAAGGTGAAAAACTAGATGAGAGCTACGTTGATATTTTACCAAATAAAAATGATTTCTTTCTTTTTATTTTTTGTTTATTTTTAGTTTAGCTAATCCAGTAAGATAATTCTGACCACCTCATGTAGTTACGTTTAAAATTGAAAGTAAAACTATTATTAAATAGACATTGAAAGCGTCGATACTGAATTTTAGATATTTAGATACTTAAAGTTTGCGGTCCGAATCACATGCGTGGGAAAATTAAAGGCTCTAATGATTGTTAAAATATAAATGAACAGGGATAGTCAAAAACGAATTTTTTAAAAGTAAATCTAATATAAAAATTTATGTGTGTATTTATATGTCGACATGAAAAGGTAAATGGAAAGAGAAACTTCGTTATCCTACTTAGTCGTAAAATATAATTAAATGTATAGTTTATTGTTACCTCTTTGCCCTCCAAGTAAAGTTGAGTGCAATTAGATCGTCTCCACGCGGCGCCTCCAAGTTTGTTTTAAAGTTCAAATAATGAACTATAGTCGAGAGACTCTAATTAATTAGTTACTATAATGTTTTTTGCCACAAAGATATACAGTTATTTTCTTAGAGAGAATGCTGTCGTTAATTAACGTCTATGTGAGTAGAGGCTTATCGTGAAGAAGAAATCAAAGCAAAGCTTACTAATTAAAGGAAAAGAAACACGATTGAGTTGTTGGCTGGATTAGGTCCTGACCATTTTAATTGAGTGGAGTATAATAGTTATTGTTAGTGCAGGCCAAACCGCTCATCCTTCCCATCGTCTCGGTTTGATATAGGTTAGCTCCATTGCCGTCGTATGAAAGACAAAAGGAGAACCTCATTAATTTGATGAAAGTAACACAGGCGTTGTGAAAATTTGTGTAGATGGAAAATGTAACTAAAATTCTAACGACGAGTATGCACAAAAAAAGTAATCATTTTAAAGAACTTTGAAGAAATTTGTAAATGTGTATTTGAGAGTAAAAAATTAAAAGATATTTGATAATATTCTTTCTGGTTTTAACTTTGTCTAATGTGAATAACCTGTACTTAAATTGTTTAAAAATATTATAACATGACACCACCTTCTCAAGCATTCTCCACTTTCGTTTTAGTCATGCACACACAAAATATGAATAAAACAATATAAATAGAAAGTTTTCCATTTTATAAGGCTTAGAAAGTTTCATTCCGAAAAACCTTTTTTATTCCTGTAACACATGTACACAAATTCGTGTACACAAATTTAAATTTTCATATTCTTTTATACAAAATATTTCTCTAATAACAGGAAACAGTTTTGAAGATACAAAATTACATATTTTAACATATATGTATACGTTTAATTAAAACTGTGTATACAGAGTGATAATATTTACTTCGCCACCATTGAGATCTTGAAGTGGGGAAAGTTCATTGCTTTTTCATAGCAATTAAAATATGTTTTGCAAAATTTAAAAAATGGCCACCATAAGCATAAAAACAGCGCCCATTTAAAAATTTTGTATGAAATTCCCCTTTTATTTTATGGTGTTTTTCGATTTCACACAAATTTAAAAGACTTTTTTATTCATTGTAATTTGTTGATAAACTCACTCGTTTAGGAGATAAAGCCGTTTAGATTTTCGAAAAATTTGCTTGGGAAGCCTTTTTGGTTCTCGATTTTTCGTACTTCCACAAATTATTTATTTTACGTTTAGTTCTGCATTGGTGTTTACACTTCCTATACTATGCCTAATTAAATTTTTAACTTCATCAATAATGGGAGGTAGGAAAAATCGCCTACAGAAAATACAAATTTTAAAGTGGGTCACTATATTCGTTAATGGTGGCCATTATTTTTAAGTTTTCAAAACTAATTTATATATATATATATATATATATATATATAATATATAAATAAAAATTAGTTTTGAAAACTTAAAAATAATGGCCACCATTATTTTATTAATTTATACATCACTTATCGTATCGCGACATTTGGGATGCGCATTATATTGATGTCCTAGAACAACTCATGATACTAGCATAATGATTTATAAATTGTTTATATTATATGGCTCAATTGAATGTGTGCATCTGGTGATAATGTGTAACAAATTGTTTTCAAATTATCAAGACAATTAATTTAAATATGCATGTTTTGTTGATATAACTAGCACTAATTAGATAACTAGTATAACTAGTTGATAGATATAATTTCTAATGTTTTTTAAGAGGTCTTTTACTATGTTCTTACAATTATTTATAAAACCAACTGAGTCTTTAGAGTAGAATTATATTTTTTTCCTAATTCACACATTGGCTGAGCATCAACATTGGCTCACTCTTCGAGTGTTTTCAATTATTGTTTTCTTTCCAGTTTCAATTTAATATATTTATTTCAAAAAGTCTTTTGAGAATGCAATACTAGACTATAATTCCGAAACGGATAAAAGGTAACCTGATACTAAATCAAGAAAGTTAATATCTATAATCCATAGTTCTCAATTTATTACCAGCTACAGAATCACCTTAAGGCATAACTTGCAACACTAAGATCATTATTGCCATCGCAAGATAGTGTAACCTGATATTGCGTGTTTATTAGTACCACGTAGATACGAGAGTAATACTTGACGCCAGTTTTGACCCAGACAGTTCTGACATAACCTTCTCATGCCTTCTTCATTACATGTATTGCACTGACAAACTAAATACACCCATGAGTCATAGTGTTTTATACTCGCGTAGGATCGTTAAAATCCATTTACATTGTTGTCACAATATTATACTCAACATTTTATAGGATAAAAACATCGCATAATGTAACTTAAACTATTAAATGAGCAATTTTTATAGGTTCGTCAGTTTTATCTTGAAAACAGATCTATGGAATTTGTTGAAATGTGGGTGAATCTACCATTTTTTCCGCGTGAGAAGAAAACAGAAAGCAATTTAGCTAGATCTCGATTTTAAAGTTAAATTTACATATTGATATACACGGAATAATAATCTATTACTAAAAATAAATCTAAGGTCACATTTATAACTTGGAACAAAAACGCTATTTACGTTACAGTAATAGAAGAATAAATCTATGTTTAACCCCTTGACCACATCCCTTTATTATGATTTTGAATAGCCTACGTTTTATCAGGCAACTTATCCGTTGTCAAAGACAAAATGTAAAGGTTGAAAATCAATAATTTTATCATTGCCACATATTTTTGTTGTTGTGGCGCCTTATACCTTCGACCTTGTTACGTTTTTGAATAGCGTAGATTGCGTACCGTACAAATTTAAGAAATTATACAATTATCGTACGTTCTAAATAGGAATATCACTGCATGCATAACCATTAATCAGCATTTCTCCTAGAAGTGAGAATGTATTCATATATTGAAGACAAAATGGGTTAGAAGTTAGAAGGCATCCTTTAAATATTTTTGTTTCACACCACTTAATTGGAGTGTTGTTGAACTGGTTTCGTAACGTGATGGAGACATCGATATGATAATGACGGTGAGCGCGCCACGATTCTAGTCAATTCAATTAGAGATTTAGTTTTGTTTTAATAACCAAAAGTGTAATAAATCGGCCGATATAATCTTTCTATCTCCGCTGTCAATAATTTTAATGCAAATTGTTTTTATTTTTGTTGCAGTATATAAATTAGTGTTACGACTGTTGGGAAGATAAAGGGAAAAAATAATTCATATATATGTCTTGGCGTATTGCTGAGACGTATATCAGAAATAATATTATTAGGAATATGTGTTAATAAAACCGTTAACTAATTTAACTTTTAAATGTAACTCTAAACACTTAACTTATTGTTGAATACAAGAATATCGCACGTTATAGTTATAGTTGTACACGTTGAGTTATAGCTCGTGTATCACTGAGGAGGGCGACCTTGTCGTTGAAACGCGTCTGATACTTAGGCGTATTTTTTGTGAGAATTGTGTTCTGTGTTTGTTATACTGTATAATTTTTCTCATAAGTCAAGCTCAACATTTAATATATCGCACGTAGTTTATATATTTTAACATGTAGAACCTATAAATATTTATATAAATTTAGTATATAACAATATATATTTTAGTGAAGTTTCCTTTTCAATCAATATAAATGCATGGTACTAAATTTATATATTCAACTAATGTAAATAAATTAATTTAAACAAATTTATAAATGTTATTAGAGTTTAACCTAATATTTTTCTCAAACGCACCACCGATTTGAATTAAATCATGCTTATATTAATATGCAATGTCATAATATCCGAACCTTGCCTTGGGAGCAATTATATACACAAAGTTATTAATAATAGATTATTTTAGTTCTCAACTGACACTTTATAAATGGGAATAGTACAGGACATTTTAAAATCACTATCCGTGTAAAATGATAGTTTAACACTCGTGTAGCATCTATCCTAAATAGAATTATTTAATATTCTTCGTATATTTTATGTTTCAATTTTTTTTTTTTTTTTAATAATCATATCCTTATCATATAAACCATTACATTATTAGTTTTATTTAAAATGCTCTATGCCAATAAGCAAACGGAAAATGATAATTGAAATAGCTTAACCCACACACTATCTTCCTGGACCTCTTGTGGTTTTGAAAAGCAATAATGTACTTTAAGTAACATTATTCTATTTTATAGACATTCCAGATCTTGTTTGTTTGTCACAATTTTATGTAAATATTATTTTAAATACCATTCGTATCATCTAGATATTCTTTTTTAGCCCTGAATTTCTCTGAAGTAGTCACATACTAAATATGTAAATGGTTATTACAGACAAAATACATTTAATATGAATTAAATTATTATCGAAACATGGTTTTTAATTAATTCACTGCAAATTCAAATCATAAGATATTTATTTCGTTCCAAGATATCATTGTTTCAGAGGAGACTTTAATTATTATAACAAACATATAAAGCCTAGCATGACTTGCTTTGTTAAATTTGCATAGCTATCATTGGAAACACAGTTGTTAAGAAGTTAATTTCCTTCATTCGAGGAGAATGTCTCTGAAACCATTTATATTAATCAGAACGATGTCTTCGTATTGAATACTGTATCACTTGGAAGAGAAGATTCAATTACCTTTTCCATTTATTCTAAGTGATTAACAAATAACAAATATTAAAACATTATATTTCTCTTTTATTCGGTTAAATAATTTTATATATTGCTTTATTATGAATTACTTTGGAATAATTCCAATTTTTTGAACAATAATTTCAAAAGTATTTTTTTAATTACGGGACTAAGTATTTTCTGAAAATAAAAAATATTCCAATTATATTTAACCTACAGTTTACTATATTAGTAATTTGTTCATAACAAGGAATAAAAACAAGAGTTATTACAAAAAAAGTCTTACATACGAGACGCCATGCACAGTTTCTAGACGTTTGATTTACAAGTACAAAAAAGTTAGGAAGAAGTTAATAAATAAATTAGTTTCACACCACTAGGCCACGTCTTGTGGATAATATCTGTTTAACTCTTTTCGTAATAAATCCACTTTTAAATTAATTTTCTTTTCCCGTTTAACATAAAACTTTCCGGAATGTCCCACTCAAAGTCTCTTTGTGTCACGGACTCACTTTGTATCAAGTTTTAGTAATTCTGTTATCGTGAATGTTTTTTTATTGCTCAAGACGTGGTTGCTAAGCACTACAAAACTAAGTTAATTTCTAAAAACTTTACTAATTTATTTTACATTCATTATATTTCTTTGTGAACACATACAAAACAGGGTCACAAGTAATTTATTTAAAAGTTTTTTAAGTAACGAAGTCAAGCTTCATTGGACGTAATAAAATATAAAGAATTTGAATTTTGAAAAATAATTACATCGATATCTTAGATACTTTGGAAAATAATGTCAATTATATTTATTTTCATTAACAAGGATAAGTAATTTGTTTTATAAGTGCGATTATAAGCGTGAGTAATCATTTTTAATTATGTATCTTTTATCCAACAAATGCATCACTCATTTTTCATATCAAATTTTTACGCAATAGTTCTAAATATGCAGGGCTAGAAATATAATTTTCATAATTTTTGTTGAAATTTAAATGTTGTACGATTTGACTTTGTTTCTGCTGGGGAAAAACATAACTCTCTGCTTACTTCAATATTAACAAATCCTCTAAAAGTTATACTTGGAAATGTACTATGTATTTATTTTAATAGTAAATATATTGGATTATAATAGTGCTGAATGTAATAATGATTTTTGAATTTTCTATTTATCTCTTTTAATTTGAACCTGGTTGTCATGCTTTATAAATAATGAAAGCTATTTCAAAAACTACATGGTTTTAAGCACCCTGATAGTATATAAACTGTAAATTAAGTACGGAACGTCATTTACTCCTGTTATATATATTTCTCTTTTTCTCTCATTAGTTCAAACTGTAGCTTAAGGTTTTTATTTTGTTCGCGTTGCAATGGAACCTTTATGTTATCAGATAAACCTTCAAGGGAACACCAAACATTATGTATATGGTATTTTATTTATTTTCAAAGTAAATTTATAATTATTTATAAAATCACTTCGTACCTTAAAATTTGAAATCCACACTTACTAATACTAATCTCTGTTAGACCGAATTGGATCTGTAAATAAATTTGTGTTCTGAAATTTCAAGCAAGACAACAAGCGACCCTGGCAGAGTCAGTTTAAATGACACTCAATTGAGCCTAAAACCAACCATACAGGAAGTACTATAGCCTCACAGATTTGACTTTATAGCTGTTCTATTCATCCCAGTTAAGCTGTAAATGAACTATAACTGCTTGGCTTCTTTATGTGGGCATACGCCTACATAACGTTAATAACCATGAAGTATTTATCTCTAAACAAGGTCAACATCACACGTGTACAAAATGGCAGGTAGCCCAAAGTTATAAACAAGTGAACAATTTATTTAATTTATTTCTAACACCTATTTCGAAATTAATAATGGGTGGTGTTAATTCGATGCAGAATGACCTCTTCCTTATGAGTCTGTCTGTCTGTGTAATAGTCTTTCCAATATATAGGCTATATATATATATATACGTTATACATGTCCAAAACAAAAGAAATACAAACTTAAAAGAAGGATTTGGGGTTCTTTTAAGCAGTATTTTATCACCTTATATTGTAGGGTTTTAACCTAGATTAGTTTACATCTTTTATCCACAATTTTATTTTTTATACCAATTAGGGATAGCCTAACCCCGCGGTCACCCCTCCCCCCCACAAAATTTCAGGAATAATCATTCATTTTGTTATAGTAGATAACCTACTCTAAACAAGAAACTGTCCTATTTTGGTTAATCTAGATAAGTAAAAGGCAAGGTTGACTATCAACAAAGGTTATATTAAGACAGGTTGTACAATTACAATCGTGATTACTAGACCTGATTTATTAAAAAAGGAATTTGTTGAAGAAACAATTAAACAAATTGCTATTTTCAAAGGCAAGACAAATTATATAAAACTGTTGGTTTATAAAATTAGCAAAAATCATGAACATAACTTGAGAGAGGTTTTACAACAATAAAAACCCAAATACTATTCTTAATGTTAAACATATATACTCTATTTGTTATTGTATCTATTCTCAATTACATAGGCTTAGATTAAGCTTAACATGTACGTAACATGTTAGAAAAGAATAATCAAAAAATAGATTTATTACATTATATTCGACATTATTTTATTAAATAAAAATTGAGCTTTGAAAATCTTTAGAGTTATTAATAATTACCATGAATACACGTTTAATAGTTGAATATTATTCTGTAGTATAAAAGTTTGTAGTTGCTTTGGAAATCTTTATAGTTATTAAAACTTAAAATCTGGGTAAAAAGTTAAAAAAGACGCTTTACTGACAATTTAGTACATACAAAACAAAATCAAGGTTAGTCTAAAGTTCTACATTATAGTAAAAGTATATTATGGAAATAATGACCGGTAAAAGTAAGTTAAAAAGTATATTTCTAGTGTTATGAAGTATTGTAACAACTTGGGAAATGATTAGACAATAATATAGTTTCTTGAACTATAAAAATGTTCTAATAAATACTGTACCTTGAACAAAAGTAAAGATTTTTAGCCATATAACTGTACATTTGATCGAAGAGTGCCCAAAATAAACAAATCTAAATATCGGAGGTAAACCCAGAAGATTGGAAATATGCGAATGTAAAAGTACACTATTACTGTAATGAAAGTGTTGTTACAACTGTAACTTGGACTCTGGCCTAGGATTAAGAATTAAAATTGTGAAAAATATTTGGACAGAAGTAAACTTTCATGTGCTATAAACTGTCTTACCAAATACTGTACACTTGAGCAAGAGTATAAATTTGTATCTGTATTATGGTTTATATCTGTACACGTGAACAATGGTAATAATGTAATACCGGTACTTGAAATAGCGTCCAAAGTAAACAAATTTAATTTTAGTGCAATCCTAAAAAGTTGGAACAATATAAATATAAAATTGGCTAAATGAAGTTATATAACCTGTATGTTCTACAATCTCAAGAATAGCTTTTACAGTAAAATAGGCCTAAATAATGTTAAATCGGGTATAGCCTGTATATTCTGTAAATCGCCAACAAAGGTAAAATGTATATAAATTAAGTTAAATGGGAACTGTATATCCTGTAATCCCCAAAAAGCAACTAAATTACATAGGAACTGAATATTCTTTGAACCAAATAATAACTTGTACATAGAAATGGTGTTAAATTAAGGTTATAACATATATATATATATATATATATATATATATATATATATATATATATCCTGTAATTATAAAAAATATAATGGACGTAAATGAAGTTAAATAACCACTGTATATTCTTTAAAGCAAAAGTATCTTTTAAAGAAAGAATGGGCCTTAGTAAAGGTCCTGTATATCCTGTAATCATAACAAATTATAATGGGCCTGAATGAGCCGTGTATGAATATATTAACTCCTAAATAGCTTATACTGACAAAAGGACTTAATTTTTGTGTGTAATCCTTGGGTTTCGTAATCCTAAATAATGAGGTTAAATAAGACGTGTGTATTCGGCAAACCCTCAATAAATAATCGTACAATAAGCCTAAGTGTAGGCCTACGTATTCACTAGTTTATTCTCAAAATTTTGAGGGGAGACCCGGGGTTAATCCTAAATGATATAAATCAATAAAAATGTGGTTAAAAGATCTAAATTTATCTAGGTTAAAACCGTACAGTCTAAGGTGATTGAATGTGGGTGAAAAGAAGCTCAAAACCCTCTGTTCATTGTTTGTGGTGTTTATAATGTATAGGTATATAGGAAGGATACATATAGGACAGACTCATAAGGAAGATGTATCTCCCTACGTCAACTTAAGATTCAACTAGTATTATTTACCTTTAAATATTGAGACAATCTTGTTCTTTTATTGAAACTTGCAATTATGTATCGCTTAATATAAAGTATCCAAATTTGGGATCAAATGTTCCGTTATTAACTTTTGGAATACATGCTAGTAATTTATGGATGACGTTAAAAAATTGTCAATGATATCGGATCTATTTTTGTTTTATAATAATTTTTCAGCACAATTATATAATAAAGAAATGAGAGCATTGTACTGTAAAAACCAATATATTAATTCCAACATTTTGTAAAATTGCTTTTTATTCACGTTTGGTATTAAAAATTGAATAAAAGAATTCTTTTGTTTATGAGTAGATGGCCCATTTCAGAAAACATTTATAATATAACATTAGTGATATTATTACTCTTTCAATCCACCTGTCACCTACAAGAAACGTTACGCTATAATAATTTTTATCAGTAGTCTAATTTCTATTTTAGAATTATTTCAGGTATCTGTTTTAAATATGATATAACATATCCATATTTCATGTTTTATCTCGTTTAAATTTAAGAGCGTATTCTATTTTTTTGTACAGTCAAAAATTAAGAATAGTTTTTTGATTCATCGCATTTAGACCTAGGACGTGTCTTTCGTTAGGGTTCGGTCACATGAATCAACATTTTTTTAAACACACCTAAAAAGCAGTGAAGAATAATTTTAAGACACTTCATTTTAGAGTTTAATTTATTTATATTTATTTTATTTCAGAAGAAATCAGATACTGTTTGTTTGGTATGGCTAAGAGTAAATGTATTATGTGTTATTTGCCGGTGTTATTAAAATCATAAACAAGGAAGATGGGAAATCTCAATTTCTAGAGCTAATCGAGTTTTTATATAGCCTTAACAAGCAGGGGGGGGCCTTAAGTAAGCATGCAAATGATGAGATATAAACTCATTTTAAATCTTCTAATTCAAAATTTGTGGTTAAGGGATTATTAAAGCGGTTATTATTAATTTTTCTTTTTTAAAAGAAGGAAGAATGATTGTTTTGACGAAAAGTTATAACGAATAGTCAGCCAGTGTTGTCATTAAAGAAAGGGGGAAATATGAAATATGCCATTGCGGTGATGTAGGCCTATATTATGAAACTGTTTTAGCTTACATACAGAATATAAATTAACCTACAGAAATATTAAGATCTGGATTAAAATAATCACCTGTGGTTGGATATTTCGAAAGCGATAGAAAGAAAATTGGCTTAGAACAACGGACGTAGATCCCCCTTCGAGTGTTGCCTCATTTTCGCATTTCCTATTAAAAACAAATGTATTTAATATTTTTATAAGTTTTACTATAAATTTAAAATATAATTTATTTCTCCTTCAATATTATCTTCTCAAAATATGATTGTTTTAATAACAACACTATTTAAACCGTGTTCGTAAATCACTGTTTGAATTCACTGTTGGTAAATCAACACACTGGAAAAATGCAAATTTATAGTGTTTTGTTTTTATATGCATAAAACTGAACTAGGTCAACAGGAATTATTTAATTTTATAAAACACTTTGACTATTATAGAATAAATTGTGTGAAACAAAGGGGGCAATAGTTAACCCTATTTTGCAATAATTTGTAATCTAGGTTACATTCGAACTTTTGAATCATATTTAAACAACCAAACCGAACTACAACCAAACTGATTAACACATTACAACATTGAGAATATACAACATTCATATAATGTATACAATTTAAATTAGTCATAGCTGTGGTAATTTCATTGTGTTAGTTTTTTTAATGTATGGAGTGCTATATTGTATCAAGTACATTATGCATATATACAAAGTGCACAAATTATCTGATAAAGTTAAAAAAGAAACGCATGCGACAACTACTTCCGGGAAGGAAACCGTATTAGAGATTCAAAGTTCCGTAGCACATTCTAATCTCTTAAAAGAATAAATTTTTAGGGAATGAATATGAAATTGATATCATATCTATATTAATTTTTGTCTCATGACTAATTATTTTTAACCTCTATATTTTAGTTGTATTTCAAGTAATGAAATTAATTTTTTTTCCCAAATCGTTTAAACCTGTAATTCCCAAATAAATTGTAATTAAATAATTCTATTTTTCCTATGAACTACTTTCAAATTTATACCCATAAAATATGGATGGGAAACAGTTAATACATGATATGCCAGAAATATACTTACATCCGAGTAAAGTAAAATCAATTGAATCGCTTCTTCACAAGGTGTTGGAAAGTTGACGGATAGTAAGAATTTCAAAAATATTTTATTTGGACTGAAGGAACCAAGAAACAGAACCTCCCAAAAAACCGAAGTCTTAAAATAATTACAATATTTTTGTCAGTATTTAAAATAACACTACCCTGATATTCATTATTGAAATATAATTGTAGTTTTATTTACTTGTCTATAATATTGGTAATAAATGACTTATATATAACAAGCAATAAAGGGGAAGCCACAAAAATCGAGAGACACAAATATCCATAACTAATTAGCTTAATTTAAGCAATGTGATGTGTAAGTTATTGTTCCTTAACGACGAGTTATTTAAAGGGATACAAAAATTTAACTGACAAGGAATTTGTAATAAAAACTGAGACATTATAAAAACTTAAGAACATTTTAATAGAGCACTTAAAAGATGGAATCTTGATTGAGAATGACATTGATGAATGGGCTCAGAGCGCAAGGCTATTAGAGCATTGTTTCATGAGCTTTGCTACAATTAGAATAGAGTATGAATTCTTTCAAAGAGTTTGTCGTTGCGTTTAACAGTACTTTAAGCTGACAAACGTTCATCAAACTGATGAATCGTTCAAAAGCTATAAATAATAAATGACGAGTCTTTGTACCAGCATCACGGTGTTTCCGAGGTCGTCGACACGACTAGTTCAAACAAGAAAAATGCAATTGTATGTTAAAATCAGATGACTTCCAACCGAATTGAAAACCTTTGGTTTTCAAAGCATGAATTGTTTTCGTTCAATATTTATTTAACATTTTATGGCTTCAATGGAAAGAAATTATGACTTATAAATGATAATTTGTGAAACAACTTGATAATTCATTACTTAAGTCTTTACTCAATGTTAGAATATGAAATAACAGACTTATTAATTATTCATTTATGTTATTGTGTTGACTAGTACATAACTGAATGCTTCCGTGTTAATTGATAATTGTTTTAAAACTTCTGGATAGTTGCTGGTTTCAGTATGTTTAGTAAAATTGAATGCAACAACCGACGAACGTATTGTTTCGTTACTCATTAATGAACTTGTGTCAAAAAATTACAAACTGTTTACGTTATTCTATATTATTGTAGTTATATGCAAAAATTGATGAAATGACAATTGTTTCATTACTCAATAATACAATTATATGAGTAATTATTGTAATTATGACTGATTGATTGTTTTATTGCTCATTCATAATTACAATAAACAAAATAACGAATTGATTGTTTCATTTGTCGTTAAAGAAGTTATAAAACAACTGACGAATTAAATTTTTTATGTTTATTACTGAAATAGAATGACACAATCGATGAAATAATTAATTGTTTTTATACTCTTTCATGCACTAGAATGAAAAAAACCCATGGACTAAATGGTTCAATATTCATTACTGAAATAGAATGTCACAATCGATAAATTGATTGTTTTTATATGCATTAATGAAATAAAATGAAACAACCGATCAATCGATTGATTGATTATATATTCATTACTGAAATAGAATGACACAATCTATGAATTGATTGTTTTTATACTCAATAATGAACTAGAATGAAACAACCCATGAACTATTTTTTTTCTATATTCATTACTGAAATAGAATGACAAAATCTATGAATTGATTGTTTTTATACTCAATAATGAACTAGAATGAAACAACCCATGAACTATTTTTTTTCTATATTCTTTACTGAAATAGAATGTCACAATCGATAAATTGATTGTTTTTATACTCAATAATGAACTAGAATGAAACAACCCATGAACTATTTTTTTTCTATATTCATTACTGAAATAGAATGACACAATCTATGAATTGATTGTTTTTATACTCAATAATGAACTAGAATGAAACAACCCATGAACTATTTTTTTTCTATATTCATTACTGAAATAGAATGACACAATCTATGAATTGATTGTTTTTATACTCAATAATGAACTAGAATGAAACAACCCATGAACTATTTTTTTTCCTATATTCATTACTGAAATAGAATGACACAATCTATGAATTGATTGTTTATATAATCATTGCTGAAATAGAATGACACAATAGATGAATTGATTGTTTTTATATTCATTAATGAACTAGAATGAAACAATGGATGAATTGATTGTTTATATAATCATTGCTGAAATAGAATGACACAATAGATGAATTGATTGTTTTTATATTCATTAATGAACTAGAATGAAACAATGGATGAATTTCATTGTTTTCATATTCATTATTGAAGTAGAGTTGAGTGTTTTATTTTAAGACTTTGTTAGAACCTATGGGTATTCATACCTGTGTATTTCTCTTTGACAAAATTGAATCCAAACCGTTCGAAAATGTAACTAAAAATGTATATACATGAATGATGGCCAATATCAAAAATAAACTGTACCAATAATCCATGTTTGTGAAGACGATATGAACAGCCAACACCTACAAAACCAGATTTAAAAATTTAGCATGTGTATACAATATTTACAGGAAGGAATAAGCCTTTCTTATTTATTCACGAGAACAAAAATTAATATGTATCATTTTTGAAAAATAATATTTTTTTTTTTAGGTCATAAAATTACCGACCATCATTTTTAGAGTATAAACAAGTTATACACCAGATTACGGTATATTTTGAAGTTGCCACAACTAAAACAAGCAAAGTTTTTTTCTCTATTTCCTTCTTTGGTTGCCCTAAACTTCTGACTGAAATAGTTTCGTAATTTTTGGGCGTACTACAAATAGCAATACTAAGATATGAAAATTAATATTTTATCCTATGAAGTAAAGGTAAAATATTTGTATTTTTAGGTTTCAATGTAATCGTCTATGTGGAATACATATTTATACTAAGTTATGTAACAAACTGTCATGGTGTTTGATTTAATAGTTTAATAATATTAATAAAGTTGTATATCTTTAATAAACATATATACTATGTGCATTACGTTTTGTCAACAACAACTTTACGTTACCCAGAACTATACGAGGAAAGTGTAATTTGAATAATATATATTATATGAATAATGCATTAGTTTTCCTGAGGACGCTCTTTTATGTTAATTGTACAAAGAGCATCTGCAACCTACATTTCTAACAAAATAACCACGTAGCTAACTTTTGTCTTATAGAAAATATAAGTAATTAAAATCATAATTCTATTGAACTGATAACTACTTTTGGCATCCGCGAATATTATTAAAGACATAACATGAACGTTAAAATTATATATAAGGTATTGTAAATTCCTTGAACAAAATAAAGTATTTAACAAAAATTTAGCAGTGCATTTAGAAATATGTTTTAAATCACTTATTATATATATATATATATATATATATATATATATATATTTACGGATAATAGTTTTATATCACGATTAGTTAAATAGAGTGTGTCCCATGTAGAAATTCAAAATTTGAATTTTCTATATTTATGCATATCGTTGACCAAATTATTTGACTGGGAATTCTCACTGGGAATATATAATCGCTAAAATTAAACCATGAAAAGAAAATAGATGGTTTTTGTGATTTAAAAAAATTGTAGTATTTTAGAGCAAATAATTTTATTTCAGAAATTATGGTACGTCCAGTGATCAACTTGAAAATAATTTTATGATTTTTAGTAACATTAAAACATAAATAAAAATAACAAAACAGAAAAAAGAATGTTTACTCGAACTGAATCACCTAGCACACATTCCATAACATCGTTTTATGAAAGAAAAATAGGTATATACTAGTAATACCTTATACAAAATTACCTTATACAAAATAGTAATACCTTGGTTGTTTTAAGAATATCAGATCTCATAAATATTGAGATTCTAGGCATAAAAAGAAATCTGGTTGTCGTAGCATAACCTGTTCCAAAATTCTCTATCCCCATCCAATCCAAAGACCTATTGCTTATAAACATTTAACCTTGCTGGAACAACAACAAAAATAATTCTTCAACAGTAAGATGCGGTAATATGTGAGGATTTAATATTTCAAGATGTCCATTCATATCGTTGATGGAAATGCCATGAGACAAAACACCATTAGCAGCAGTTACAGATCACCGACTGTTGGTAAATAACTTATGAAAATAAAATTCATCCGAAACGGGTCACTAAAAGTTAAAGCAATTTCAAGAATGGGAGAAAAATGTAGTCAAATTATTTATGTACCGGTAACTCGTAGTAGAAATATAGAAGATGACCTCAAGAAATATTATTTTGATCTGTTGTCGTTAACTCTAATTCAGTTGAATCCAACATAGTTTAACAATCTCTTGGACTGGACTGACCAAGTTAATGTACATCGGAGAGGCTATGTCGCGCTCGCCATGGCAAAATATATCCAGATGAGGATCCTGGATTTCTGACTTTAAAGATATTTAATAAAATAATATGTAGCTTAGAAGACTTACTTGAAGAATCCTTCACTCATAGCGTAGCAGAAGTTGCAGTCCAAGCTCTTGGATCTGCCGCCCACTCTAAAAAAAATTGTAATTTGAACACATTGAACTCGTGCGCTAATAGCCTGTAATTAATCATTTTAAAAGTTATGTATTAAATCTCATACGTAACTGAAGATGTATGAAGATATTTCAATATGCTAATAAAAATTAAGTGTGATAATAATTATTGTAAATTACTTTTAACGATATATCTACAATTATTAATGTTCATGTCAATTATATCTATTCTTTAATGATATTATATTATATCCGGTGGGTGAAAGTTGTAGTCTGTGTTAGTACAGGTCACAACCTATAAATGTTATTAATAATGTTTTATAAAAATGAAACAAAACCAAATATACAACATTTGCACTGCTCGGGTTTAGACCCACTACCTTAAATGGTGTGTAAATAGGATTGAGAATGTTTGATATATTGGGCATAATTTTTAATGTCAAAATAACTAATTGATCAAAGCAAATTACTTTTATTAAATTAAAACTAATAATATTAATTATACACTCAGCTGTAGATTTCGTTTTGATTAAATCAAGAATGTTTATTTTGTTTATCTCCAGTCTTTATTAAAAAAGAAATAATTGCACGGGTTTGGTTTTACATGCCGTTTTCAAACCTTTAATAACGACTAGAAGGCTATTATTATAGCGGCATTAGGAAAAACCGGTATTATGATTTAGATTGCTTACTTAATAATATTGATGTAGGCTACTATCCTCAAACAACCTCATGCAAAAAATAAAGTTTAAAAACTGTATAGTTACTTTTGAATAATTAAAACTATACATTCATCAAATTAAAACTTACTTGTCTAAAAGCAAGTTGCGAATTTGTATATTAAAAGCAATTTTATAATCACTCAGTAAAACATTTATTAACTAGATTTTATTATATAAAACAAATTGTATTGACTGGGTTCATCGAGTTGATCAATGATCAAATTGATATGACATATAACGAACATTTTATTACATAATCAAAATCTTGCTTTTTATGGTGTTCTGTATTTTTACTCTTCAAGTTGTATGCTGAAGTGTTAAGTGGTAAGTGAATGGTTTTGTTCAATTATCTTGGTTCCGTTGTCGTTTTTGTTATACAATTTAATATTTCGAAGCTACAGCCAATTTAAAGTTCAAATTAAACACAGAATTAGCTAAAATGCAATAATACGAACCGTTTCCACGTATAGGTTTAGACTACGTGAATGATTTCTGTAGAACATATAAGTAAATTCACTTGACTTTAACAAATTAAAAGTAAAGTCAATAAATTATAAAAAAAATTTAATTAACTTAAAAAGGTTATATTTGATAAATAATTTAGTCTTAGAACGTTCATTCCATTACAACCAGACAATGTATATGTGGTCTGTAATCTAATATCAATATTAAAAACAATAATAATCTAAAATAGAAAATATAGACAAAAGTTTATTTTTAATCTGTAATAATATTATTATTAAACTATGAGGTATAATATACACAGAAGTAATGTACGTTCACAATATTACATGAACGATGGACAATATACATTATAGGTAAGAAAATAAGTAAAATTTAATTTATAGACGATTAAAAGAAAATTTGTTTTCACATTATAAAAATACATCAGTTTTATAATTAAAATTACTCCATATTTTATTGATTAGTAATACAATTTCAGAAGAATTTTAGACTCTATTTTTTTAATGTCCGCTTAGAAGATCAACGTTTAAGAATTTGTTTTGTTTTTCTTTCAGTAGAATATGTTTACGATTCCAGTCAATTAAGATATAATATAGAAAATAAATCCGAAAAATATATTACATAAAATTATTACAGTGTTGTTCAAAAGTTATGACATCAAATTTTGTTATTTAAATAGGAAGCTGTACTTAAAAATAAAACATATAATATCTTCTAATTAGGCTTATTTACTAAACGAGGTGATATTTCTCTTTCAAAACTGTGAAGACAACTTTCCACTTTAATTTGGTCGTAGTTATTATATATATATATTTTTTATTTACGAAGTCGTGACACATATTTAAAAAAGCTGTTAAGAATAATTTTTGATGTTTAAATAGAAATAATTAAGTATATAGGTTGCTACTAAAAATCAATATCAAAGGGCCTATAGGTAAAGCATATTAAATAAAGGAAGACATCTTTATGTATTCTACAACTCCACGTCGTTTTTATGTAGCTAATGTCTTTGTTCTTCTAATATCTTTATATGTAGATAATTTTGAACACTCTCTATAGAAAATATATAACACTTAAATTTAGAGGGGTAATGAATAAAGATACACTTTCTGAATAAATCCCTTCCTAAAATACAAATATATCTATCTATTAATATTCGTTTATCCTTTTCTCAATTAAACATATGTTATCTAAAAATAACTCAATAGAAACCGTAAGAAATAAAACTAAAAAACGAAGCATTTCGAAGTCTTCTCATACAGTCTTTACACTTTTTAATAAATGGTAATTTTTACCTCTTACGTAACATACATGGAGATATAGCTTGAGCTCTGACTAGATACTACTTGCAAACATATCATAGCTTATGAACAGTAATGCAGTAACATTAATTTGTAGTAGAGAACACAACTGTAAGTCCTTAGTTTAATATCATCTGTAATTACATTACACCGATACTCCTAAATTCCATAAACCTTCATCATAAAACAAGGAAACTAATTGTATTGAGAACATCATTACAACAAGACAATAGATTCAATATTATTCCTCAGCTGAGCAGCAAGCAGGGTCAAGTTCTCTTTCTATTTCCGTTCATTACCTTTTAATTAAAATTAAACCAATAGTGTCGTTATACTGGAGAAATAGATTATTGTATAAAGTTTAGGCTATGTAGATATTGTACCTTATAGAATTGTCATTTTATCAAAAATACAACAGAGATAAGGTAACAGCGTTTGAGCTCAGTACCGTATAACAAAGTTCGTTTCTCGCCGAACAGACTATTCGTATTAAATTAGTTAAAGTGGGATAACCTTATAGGATAGTTATTATAATTGTGTACTTTCTTATTTTACATAATTTTAAAACAAACCGCGACTGTTGAAGATGATGGACTAATTATTTTGAATTTTATATCAAAACACTGACAACATCTAATATTACTTGGGATACTATGAACTGAATTTACAATATTAAAATGCGAAAGTGATATGTTATATATGCGAGAGACAAGAATACATCGAGATATAATAAAAAAAAATTAAAAAAGTAAGTGTAATAAATACATTTCCGAACATATTAATATTAAAAAATACCATTTCGAAAATGTGAAGATAGTATGTGGTAAACAAGAACTTATAGAAACAGTAAACCATACAAGTAATGAGCAATCCTAACAATACAAGTAAATTTAAAATTCGGTTTTTTTTCGTCCCAAAAATTTTAAAATACGAATTAAATCCCTTATTCTATAAAATAAAACAGATTTTGGTGTGGTTAATACACCACACTGACCAGATACTATTTCTAGTGGTAAGCTAAGCTAATGGGTCATGACGTCCCATTGTTATTGATCATGGCGTAATTTCCTTCAAGCATGATGTTTATAATCTCATGTGAATTCCTTTTTAAGTGAATTGTAGAATGTAGTAGCTTGATTCACATGTAGTATTACTTTTGAACTACTCGGGCCTAAACTTATAGCTCTGTGGAGCCTAGACAGTTCCCGGATGGTCTGTGCTTATAAATTTCGATTCTTTCTTTTTCTTAATTACAAGATGTAGTTGCTATGAAATGCTCTTATTCAAAGCTTATGTTTGTGTTTTAATTATAATATTCGCTTGATAATGAAAGATGACACCAATATTTAATCGTGCATTTTATTACAATTTTGTAAAGAAAATATTGTCAAATTTTTGAATACGAAAATTATATACGTTCCATAATGCAAAATATTAATAAGGCCTATTATATTTTTTAATTTATAGAGGACAGAAACTAAACGTAATAAATCAAAATAATTTCACAATATTTGTTTTAGTAAATGTGTTTTATTTCATTTGGAGATTGAATTTTCACATGTGTTATTTATTTCAAGGACGGTTTTAGGCTAGATTTTCTCAATTAGGAAAAATATTAATTTTTTTCCCTATAAAACAGTATTTATCCGTGCTTAAATGTTTCTTCTTTACTGTGTCTTACTCTCTTTCATAAATCATGAATAACTATGAACTGGAAGAATGGGAGAACTCAAAATAATCATTCAGTCTTAACAAAAATGACTTAAATCAAAAACTTAGCTCTTATTTTGTAACTTATATGAACTGCTATTGAAAATTTGCTAAGAAATAATTATTCTCTTTACTGTTCAAAGTGTCACACAAGGAAGAATATTTAATTTTTAAATATCTAATTTTTAATACAGTTAAACATTTAATTTACTTTAGAATTTTACTTTATACAACCTGGGAAACCTTTATTCATGTTCCTATTATGGTTTTTATCTAAGTTACATCACTAGTGGTTGGATGTTACAAATATCCTTGATACATTCTGCGTAAAAAAATCATTCTTATATTAACATCGAGAATTAGATAGAATATATTTAAAATGACAACGATAATGTGACAGAGATTAGGATGGAAGTATGTGTATTATGATAATGATAGAAATTTACGTTTGATATTTTATTTTGTCATTTGATTTTTTTAATTTAAAATTGATATTTGTTTTTATTCCTTTTGTTATATACTATAGATACCTTAATATTAAAATGTAAAAAATTACCATACCACGAAATTTGAACCTGTCTTAAGACATTAGAAAAATACAGGATCTATATAATAAAACTTTGCTTAAATGTATCTTTTAAGGTCCCGAACAATGTCATTATCCTAAAATTCTTACATTCAGTGCTACTAACATCGATAATATTTTAATAAAAATTTAAAGATACGAAGTGAATCGTTTTTATCAATTGGTTCTTTTATTGAAAATTGAGGTTTGACAGTAATTGTCAAATAATAAAATAATTTTTGACAGGTGAAAATGAGAATTTAATGATATATGGAAAACAATATATTTTATTTAACGTGTATAGTCTCTCTTAATAGGGATTAAACTGTACATATAAACGTTTGAGAAAGTTTGTACTCTGAAAGCAGAGATACATTACGGCAGTCAAGGTTAACGGCGGTGTTTGGAACAACTCTGTCGCGTGGTATTTATCTTGAGAGTAGACATGGCGTGAATCGGAGCTAGTACATCTTGTACGTTTAACATCTCGTATGTTATAACATACAATTGAAGCAGTGTTGTAACTTTAATACAAGCTGTAAATAAACTTCACACAAAAATGTACACTTAGCTTAAGGTAAGAAACAAAGTGTAAAATCGGTCTGCATCTGCGATAAGAAACAACGTCAATCGTTGTAAGGGCGTTGAGTTTCTGTTCACTCTAAGTTTCGAGTGTTCAAATGTTTTCTAAATATGTTAGGTAACATAATAAATAAATTAATGTTTAAAACATGGCCTTAATATTTTTTCTACGATTTTATTCTGATTGTTATTCAACTTCATGTTTACATTTAAAATAACAAAAATTGACTATCGAACTTCGCACCTATCCATGAAAACTTTATCTGAAAAAGTAAAGCTTAGTGATTGTTCTGCACATAGAAGATATATTAAAAACTATACTATAATGCGACGAATTTCCGTCTCGTAGGGAGTGGTGATATTTGAGCGTAGTTATTCCAACAAGACCATGGAACTTTTATTCACGTTCTGTTAAGTTTGGGTATTAATATTTTATGGAGATTATTGCACTCATCATAGTTTTACAGACGATAAAATTTGAAACCGTCATTATTTCAACCTACCAGCATAAATAGATAGAATAACTGTCAGAATTGTGAAAGTTTTTTTTTTTTTACTCCTCCATATCTTAAACAATCAGTTGAAATGCCGCTCATCTTGATCAAGATACGGATCTTATGAATAGAAATCTTTTGAAATTTAAGATAATTAAATTAATTAATTTTAATGAAGGTGGTTAAAGTGTTCACTTTATTATTCGATTCTTAAACCTTAAACCACATTAAATCTGAACAACGTTGTAGCTTTCAATTCTTTGTGTTATGGTTGCAACTCCAGATCTTTGGAATAATGAAAAACGATGTTGTGGTAAAAATTATAATGCCCTGCAATGAAAATATAACACTTGAAAATTATGACCCAAGGCTGAACAAACGACACTAGCGATTGCAGAGTTATTCTACTAAATCAAATATTGTTCGAGTTGGCGCCAATGATAGTTAAGTACTCTAATATTTCCAATCATAGAGATTTTATGATAAGCAACTTCAAATGCTGGTTTTTTGTTGATTTTTTTTACATATACCTTTTTCCATAAGTTTTGTCTAAACCTTTCTTATAAACATCGAAATTGAAATTACGTTGAATTAAATCGTAATTCTTTTAAGAATGTGAAGGTACTATTGTTAAAAAAAAACTATTTAATTATTATTACCATGCTTTCATGTGATCTGTTTATATTTTAATGTTATAGGTAAATATTTTACAAGCAATACTCTAGTTATAGTTCCTTAAGTGAAACAATTTATTTCAGATAAAATAAAAATGTATAACATAAATAATTACTTCTATTAACGAAACATAATTAAAAAATACTTAAAATAAAGTGGCAACCTTTACTTCAGTACAAGTACTGTGTTATGTGGTCATATCTAGTTAAGGCTGGGTTACTGCAATGTAATACTCAGGGGTATATTGACAACCTATGTTATTTGTTGCACTAACTAGATGGTTTCTCGTAGTTTTTATACAGCAAGATATATTCATTCAACCCTCTCCATTTAATAAACTATATAGTTTTGCGTAATAAACTATTTTTTAGTGTAATCAAATAGATAATAGTTATAAAAGTTCTATCCTTGATCATTGTTTTTATAAACAATTAAACTAACATTTTAAATTTCAAGGACAAGTTTTACCTAAGACAAAATATATTTTCTTTGAATTTAACCCTTATCTTGAACATTTTGCAAGTAAAATCTTGTCAAAAATAAAATAAATATGCCACATAAAGCCACTGATAGTTTATACCGCATCATCAACACTAATAAATTAATCATTAACTCATAATAGAAAACAGAAATATATGTTTTGAAAAACTTGTGGCAATGCATAAACAATGGCCGTGACTATATAAATATAAACAAAACTCTGACAATCATACAAAATTAAAACATGTTGTGATAATGAATAATTAAAAAAATAACTAATTTATAAACTATTTAAAACATTCCCTGATAATATACTTAATGAATTGAACAGTTCATTTTGCATAAAACTGTGACTGAATTAATGAAAACAAACATAAATACCAATTAGATCAACTGATAAGTAGGCTACCACCAGATGCCACTAATTGGTCAGTCTACTCCAGAGAAGTAGATTGCAGTATTCATAGTAAGCAAGAACAGAACACCCAACTGAACAGAAAAATGTGTTTAGTTTTTCACGCGATTAAAGTACTGATAATTCTGTACTTATGTGTTATTATGTTTATTGTGACTAATTGGTAGTGTTATGATTTGTTATATTATCTTAAGATGTTAAATCGTTCACAAAAAAAAATTGTGGAAATGATTGCAAAAATGAAATTAATAATTAAAATTCTGAAAATCTGACTGTTGTAATAAAAAAAATGTTTTAGAAAAATGTCATTGAAAGAAATTTTCTGTTACGTAGTTAAATCATGGAACAATTAAAAGCTACACTGTATAGGTTCCAGATTGTAAAATGAATACAATATTTGTAAGAGATTTTTTAGTTTGTGGTGGGGATACATACATTATTTCATATAAATAATTGACTTTAATTTAACATAATTTAAGATTTTAAATAATAACTTTTATCGCTTAGACTTAGAAGATGAAACATGTTAATAATTAATTATTTAATACATGACCAACGACTTAAAATTAGTAGTGAATAGGCTTGACGTAAGTACTAGTACAACGAGATTAAAACCCCTAAATAAATTGTCCACTGCAAAGGAAGCCAGTAAATTTACATTAATGCTGGAAACATTTAATACCCTGCTGAGAACGAATTCCAAATGAGTGGATTTGATAAACTCTAAATACAAAAATAATCCTCTTACAGTTCACAGATCAATAAACGGCGCTGGAACAATGAATCCCATTTAGTCTCTTTGTTCCTATTACCAAGTAAAGTAGCAACTCCAGGAAAACCATTCTTGGCGAGTGTAACAAGTCAAATAAATAAAAGCATTTAGATTACGTCATAAAAATCCAGTTTTGGTCTAGAAACTTATATACAATGAATAGTTTGTTCTTAGGGGTATGAGTCATTTACATTTACATTTCCTAAACAAAAAGATTATCAGAAATGAATGAAAACAACTTCCTTTCATTGACAAAAGTCAATTAAAAGGAGAGTCAATCTTAAGTACTGATAATATCAAGATTACAGAAATACCGATAAGTTTTATCAACTTATTGCATTTCTAGAAAAAAAAGCTATTGGAGTTCAATTTTTCCACAATTTTTTTAATAATTTAAAACAAAGAAAGGGAAGGCAATAAACTAATAACTATTATCGTTAAATACGAGCGAAAACACACAAGTTTTTAAAGCGATATACTATTTCAATAATCTTCTACTATGAGTTTATAAAAATAAATACTTTTTTATTTTCCCCTTTTTTACAATGTCATAGTAAAGAAAATATTAAAGTATTACAATTTTTACAATATCAAAAATAAAGTATTTTGCTTGATATAAATCATTAATTAACAACTATAAAAAATAAATAAATGAACTAAATAGTGTTACAAAAAAAGGTATCCTCAATAGAAAAACCACTTTTGAGTTTTAATAATTTAAAAAAAATAGATTTCAGTGACTAAATTAACAAGACATTTGTTTACTATAGAGGTATGCGTGGCTGACATAATTTTAATATTTTTTATAATTATTTAAGACAAAAGAAAACGCTTATCATCCAAAAACCAAATAAAACAAAATAATACTTGAGATTCATTAAATCGTGGATTTCCATACTGTAAAGACAAGACCATGGAAACAGTTTACACGATAACAGATTATATATGATTGAAATATTACATTAAATATACATATATATATATATATATATATATATATATATATATATATATATATATATATATATACTGTATCTCGTATATATTCACACATTCTTACAGACCTAAACTTACTCTCGCATTCTCTTTTTCAATTACAAACACACATATTATATACAAATACGTACACATACGTACATATACGCACATTCACAGGTACAGACACATATACATACATAACCAAGCCGGATGCAGATAAAATTTGGCATCAAAGTCAAGGTGTCTACTTCTGCTAGACTTAGTACCCACTCATACCAAGCGTATAGTTTTTTATTACAAATTGAGAAGGGAGAGTAGAAATAGTGATAAAATAAATCGCTTTTATTCTAAGTTAAAGATATGTTTATAAACTATTTTTCTAAAACAAATAATACTTTTAAATTCATTTTATTCAGCTTTTTTTCTCAAAATTTTATTAAATTCCTTTGTCTTGTTTGCATCAGAAAAAGGGAGTATTATAAACCACAAAGAAAAATTCCAGTCTACGTAAGTAAGCAAGGTTTGTTAACAAGTAAAAATTAACAAGCTTTGATGGGGCCTTAAGTTAGAGATAAAGTCACAAGCGGTATGATGCATAGCCAAAAAGTCTATATTGAAATTAAAGTTTATGAAGGTAAAGGAAACACCCAAGCAACGCAAAGTCGATATCGGCACCGTCAAACGCTTATCTCCTTTTTTAATGTAACAGCAGATATTTCTTGTTGACACTAAATATTCAAGGATTAAATAAAGCAATAAAGCTTAAAGTTTAAAAATATTTTAATAATATAAATAAGCTACAATTGTTTCGGCTTGCGGCATCATCGGACAATATTTATTTTATTTTCATTTATTACTTATTTTTTGGATTATTCTTGAATTTCTATTTTAATGATATTCCATTCAATCTATAACCTATCGTATTCGCAAATAATGTAAACGAATCTCATAAACTTTACACAAAATCACATCTATATTAAAAATCACGTAAATATAAAAATACCGCGACCCTTATATATATTTTGACAACACTAATCATCATTAGAGAGTAGAACACTACAGCACTGTTCCTACAACATGAAATAGCTCCATATCACTGATCTCATTTACCTATTTCCTCGTTAAATTTGTCTCGTTAAAGTCTGTCAAATAAAAATGACTTTCGTAAATGTAAAAAATGGATGTCGTTTAAAGTAATGTATATTAATCTACATTATTTAATAGTTAATACTTACTCCGTCTTGTGACTTATTTTGTAACATATGCACTCTTGAACCGTTGGTGTACACCTGGTTCGTATTTAAGTGTTATTTGTTTATTGTAGGTGATGTGTACGTTTTGTTGTGTTTTAATATTTCAACGATCCCTCAGGAGCGTGTCTGAAGATGGGACATACGTTCTGAAACGCCTAACACATGTTACAAAATAAGTCACAAGACGGAGTAAGTATTTAATAACTTAGATTAAAATCTGTGACTTGGATACGATTACTCAAAAATGAGTTTTAATAACTTTTAATCTATTTTAGTTGAAACTAAAAAATAGAACAATAAAAATAAACATAATTTTAACAAACCTAAAAGGAAATAAAATATAACCCCAAAAACTATAATTCCTTAGAAAAAATTAGTACAGCTATTTCAAATTGTTCGTGAGTTTCAAAATGGTGCAGTTTAAAATATTATATAGATTTATAATTTTTTTTCAAATAATAATTAAATTTATAATAAGACTACCCTTTTGACATACATGTTCCTTGCAATTTCGCTTATTTGTATAAATCGGCGGATGTATATTATATGATCTCAATTACTTTGATAACTAGCCACCTTTTACTAATGGGACGAACACTATGTTATACAAGAGTAAGATTATTAGAGGAAACTCCAATTTTAATTTTACCTCCCGTCAAAATGTATTTCATTTAAAAGAGAGAGGGGTTTCAAAAGTAGATAAATGATAAATCTAGCTTAATTTATTATGTCATTGTTTTTCAAAATTACTACTGAAATATATGTTACTTATTTAAAAATCATAGAACATAGTTTCCAATTTAAATACAGTATATGAATATATTTATATTGAATATACTATATATTCCAATATAGTAAATGAATCAATTTTTACAGTATTCTCAATTCGTTTTGTAAAAAAAAGAAATAAAAAAATAAAAAACCTTTTATTTATTGAAGTCTACATAAAACAACCCAAAAAATAACAATATGAATAATTGTCTCTTTTTGAATATTTTGACATGTGAAGGTATTATTCCAAAAGAATCATATAAATTGGTTTACGAGGGAACTGAAACCCCTGACTGAAACTGGGGGGAAACATGCTTTCGCTACCTTCATTCTTTCCTTTTCATTGTTCATTATTGTTAGTAAATCTATAGTAGCTTAGAAATCCCTTGAAGGATTTGACGTGACTTTTAGGGCGTTCAGAGCGAGAGGGAATGGGAGGGGTAAGTTAGGTTGCAACAAGGACGATGGTTTCCATTAAACCTGAGATTCAGTTACACTGTTGCTTATTATATTGTAACATTATTGTTATTGTAAGAAATATATTTTGCAGAATCTACCATTTTAATAATGACAACAAGAAAAGTTCTGCTGAAATAAATGTTTGAAAATATTTGTGTCTGGTACCATAGTTATAATTAAAACTTTTCACAAAAACTGAATTAAATATCTATCTTAATTATGGTATCACTACAAATAGACCTTGTTATAGAATTAAGTGATCCTATTTAGTACTAAATTTCGCAGTTATTCAAATGCGATTTTTTGGCAACAGCATAAAAAGTGATACAGATTGTGTAAGTATTGTTGAAAATGTTTAGAAGAATGACATTTTTGATTTTAACACAAGAAAAAGTCAGTTGTTATGAAGCTCTAAAACATATAGAATTTGTCTCCAAAACGACATTCATTCTGGTTTTAAAGTTATTTTATTTGTGTGATAGTTATTATTTATAATAAAAAAAAATTGTTAACCTCTTCATATTATTTATGTTTATAATCATTTGTGAATATAAAATAATACACGTCATTTCGAGAGTATAAATCAACTCCATTATCAAGTGATAAAACTACAACCATGGAAAAATAGTGAAAACGGCATCTTAGCCTGTTAGCCTAGGGGTATATTGGAAATTCAGATTTATTAAATAATGTGAGGCAGGAACCCAGACTTAAAGATTGGTTTGAAAAGTCAAAATAAATAAGACTAAACACACACGTGATCTGTAAAAAGCACAAATTATAGAAGTACACAAAACAATATTCTGTAAACAAATAATAAGGTAAGTAATAGGGGTTGTGTGCCAACGAAGTGATGACTTAACGGTTTCTTGTTATAAATAATCCATCTTCTCTCTTTTAAAAGTTTTTCATGTGACCTACTCACACTTCTAATAGAGATTTAAGCTAAAACAAATCAGTCTTATTTAAACTAAAGGAATTTGTATCAGATTTTCTTACATTTTTAATTACGGAAATCATAATGGTCTTCCTCACTGATTTTGCCAATAGAGTTGTCCGATAGTTTTATATATCAGACTTTATAAGTGTTTTGCCCAGTGTATTTTAGCTGATCTCAATTGAATTTATGATTTGCGAATGAAATAATATGTTCGGCTATTTTCGATTGTTTTAACTTTTATTGTTATTTTCCTTATACGTTTACAGGTATTTTTTTCTCTCCATATACTCTTATATTTTCACTTTTAATAATATAATTACTGTTTATTGTATCCTGAGTGCCTTTTTTGGTTTGGCTTGGTGTTGACAAATTTTACCGTACAGTGTTGTAATCATTGTAAGCGATACTATTTTGTATTTCTTAGCAACGTACCTGACATTTTTCGACAACCCTTCGACAAGTTGTTTATATTCCTTGTATAGTTTATTTCTGTGGCTTGTTTTCTTCCCTGATCAGGTTTGTTAGTTATTTAGACTCCTCAAGCCTAGCTTTAGTCCTCGATTCATTTTTATGATTAGTAATTTTATTTGTAGTATCCATTATGACTCTAGCCTACTAGGCTGTCGTAAAGTTTTTAATGTTTTTATGTATATATATAAGTGTTGACAAATTTGTGATTAAACAATTTCAGATCAATAATAATATGTAAAACTTATAATGCGTATTAATTGAATTCTACAAATGACACAATTCTACAAATTAAATAATACGCTACACTATTTAAGAAATGTATTTACTTTTTGCGATTATTTTTAAATGTACAAAAAATTCAAATTACGAAAACTTTACCTCTACGTGAGCCAAAACTGATCTTGCCAAATTAAAAATTTCTGCATTGAACGGATTAGCAACTGTCAAACAGATGAACGGACACTAAAGGAATACAAGGATTTTAATTGATAACTTACAATTTACATTATTATACACTATGGCACTAAAGTTTATCGAAATACGGAAAAAAAAGAAAAAAGAAGGTCAAATACAATCAAATAATTTACTACAAAACTATAGCTATTAAAGAATAAGGAATTCGAGTGGCAACAATATTATAATTTCGACTTGATTATTAAGTCTTGTCAGGTAAGTATTCCGATGTTTAATGATCCATACATACGTTGTGATGGCGAGGCAAGCCACTTGAGCTAAAGAGGTTACAGGGAAGTGTAGGGACGTCTCTGTAATTGTCAAGGGGCAGAAGTGTACTTCACTACAAGTGGTGCAGACTTCGTTTTGTCCAAATAACTACTTCATACTCTTAAAAAAAGGGAAAAATTCAGACTCCAGTAACACTCTTTTCCACGTACTTAGTTTTTAAGTTTCATTATGTGTTGAAGTGGGTGAATATTGTCTTGTCTATTCACCGACACCCTTTTTTAAAATCTCGATTCGGGAGAAATATAAGTGTTTATGAATAACCCGTCGTCGTGCCTCAACACAAGATTGCTTGAATGGATGTTTATTCAGGCGAAATCCTTAGAGATATTGACGGATAAAGTCTCAAATTACTAAGAATGCTTAGGTTAATTTTACAAATAATATGGATATGGAAAATTTATTAAATAAAAAAGTTTATAGTATATCGTAACAGATTTTAAGGTTAGAAAAACTAATATTTAAATTTTCGCGAAGGATCTTTAGTTTTAGTAACTTCTATAAAACATCAAATTCTACTGTGAGTGTGATTTCTTTTTATGTTTATGTATTTAAAAAAATAAAAAGTACCGATACTATTAAGAATTTTATATTTTACGTTTCTATAAAAACAATCTATTAAGCACCATGTGGAGTAACACTTTTGTGATAATTTTACAATTAATAATAATTCATTATTTCGAACAAATAATGGGAATGATATGGCAAAGTTACGTTATAGTAACATATCCATTGTCTATATTGGAAGCTCATTACGTTATATAGCACAATTATTAAAAAACTACAACATTCGATCATGATCAAATTCAGAAATTTTTATATCCCCTAGCATTGGTGAATTTCAAAAGAAATGTTAAAATTATGATTGCTAATTTTTTAACTTAAAAGAGCACAAGTGTCACTGTCGACAATTATTGTGATGGTTATTGGTCAAAATTTTCATATTTCAACGTTCTTACTCTTGGTTTTAATTGTTGAATTTATGCGTTTAACTTATTCTATATTATAATATATTGGCAACTCAGTGTAAAAAATAAAATTTAAAAAATCATAGATAAAATCAGATGTCAACATGTCCAATTCGTCACAGTTGTAAGATGCAATTCATATTTGTGAATGGATTGTGTTTGCTTTATTTTTGTAATAGTTATAAAATGAGTTACCGATATTACAATAGCGTGACGCAAGTTCAATCTAAATATATCATTTATATAATTTAGGAAAAAGTGAAACTAAGCGTTTACCTGTGCTCTAAGTCTGAAGTTACCGTTGTACACAATTTAGAGACATATTGCTGATTACTTTGTACAATAAACTCTAGATACTCTTCTTTAAATTGCATGTAATTTTAAAGAATTGCCAAGTTTTAAGAAGCGAATAAATAAAACCGAAATAAGTTATTATTCTCGTTATTATTATCTCTATTTAGACACAAACAGGAAAAAGTAACAATATTTGCAATAATAACTTTGAATGTAACTAACAATAGCGAGAACTTTATACAAATTATTAATAATTAAATTATAAATAGCTTGCTTTTATAAATATTATCATATTTATTTAGTAACTTGATAAACTAAAACTTGTGCCTATTATTATAACAATAAACAAAAATACTATAATATACAACATAAATCCTAGAGACAAAAGACTGATCATCACAAAAATACGTTGAAAATGCAAAGTAGAAATACATTAATAATATGATCCATACTCATTTTGCTTTATTCATTATTATTTTTAAAAATTGCTTAAGGAAAATCTCCTTGTAGGGGGGAGAGAGAGAGAGAGAGAGAGAGAGAGAGAGAGAGAGAGAGAGAGAGAGAGAGAGAGAGAGAGAGAGAGAGATAGGGTGAGAGAGAGAGAGAGAGAGAGAGAGAGAGAGAGAGAGAGAGAGAGGAGAGAGAGAGAGAGAGAGAGAGGAGAGAGAGAGAGAGAGAGAGAGAGAGAGAGAGAGAGAGAGAGAGAGAGAGAGAGAGAGAGAGAGAGAGAGAGAGAGAGAATATACTGAACTAACTGATAGTGGTCCAATATACAAAGGTATTGCAAATCTAACTCCTCTAACATGTTAGCTGTAAAGCTAACATTATAACATCTCTCTCTCTCTCTCTCTCTCTCTCTCTCTCTCTCTCTCTCTCTCTCTCTCTCTCTCTCTCTCTCTCTCTCTCTCTCTCACCCTATCTATTTACTGTATATCCCTCTCTGATCTAATTCTTCTATCGCGCTATATGATAAATCTTCAATAAATAAATACATACATTTTAAATCCAAATTACCTTCAATCTATTATGTAATTATCATTTTATATATAGGGTGATTCTTATTATTTGTCAAATAATTACCACATATGTCAAGCCTTAATGTATGCATATGTAAATATAAATTATTTTTTGAATAAAATTTCAAAACATCAATAATTAAATACAATAATTATTAATGGAATAAAGATTTTTTTTTTTTTAATCCAAGTTTTTTAAATTCATATTACAATATATTTTAAATATTAATACAGTATATCATTGCTGAAAAGAAAATTAACATATACACTTTTAACTAGGACACAAAATATAGGAATATATCCCTTCCTCCGCCGCTAGTTTTTTCCTCTCTCTTTTTCAAAATTACTTTCTTATCTCTGTCATTAATTATTAAAATATTTAAATTTAGCTTATTTGTAGCTTTATATTTACATATTAAAGCATTTATAAATATTCGTATGAATACATATTTGTGTAATGTCTCTGTACCTGTTGGTATAAGTAACTGTAGTTTTATAAGTATATTTTAGATTTATAAGATATTATTTTGACAATCGTATATTGGATTAAACTTCAGATATTGTTGACTCCCTTTCTTAGATACTGAGTTAAAGTTAAAGCACAGAATTGAGATATATTTCTTATGATACTAACAGAGGCTCATTAATTAAAGTAAGTCAATAAATCTACTTCAGGTAAGAGTCTTATTCTGTTCCATCATTCTTCTTCCCCTGCACTAGGGGATATGTTGAGAGGGGATATCTCTCAGGGTAAGAAAGTCCATCAGTCAATCTTTCAACACTCCAATTACGTCTTTCACACACGCAAACACACACCTAGATACATCCAAAAAACAACAGAAGTTGTGATAATTTCAAATATAATATTTTAAGTTTATGTGTATTTATATTATTCAAGGCGTTAAAATATTTAGACGCAGTTTAAATCAATAATATATGTTTCTTCTTTTTCGTTTAAATTTAAAAACTGGACCTATCAGTTTTAAAGGTGTCTATTTCATTTTAAAATACAAGGCTATAATATTTGTATTTTATTCTATATTATTTTCTTCCATAAATATCTCGGTTGTAATACAAGACAATACTTTACTTTAGTTATTACTAGTTTTAGTTCTGAATGTTCTTACTAAGATAATATTTGTTTTGAGAAACCAGACAACACGAAAAAAGTAAGTTTATCAATCCTATAGTGTAAAATAAAAAAAAATATCATCTTTTTTTATTAGGAAAGTATAGAGATTTGTGTTATGCTATCATTCTTATGTACCTTGTCAATATGTAATTTTAACTAAATTGTAAATATTTGACATAAAATCTCCACTGTCAAATTCAAATACAAACTTTGAAAAATTAAATTATAAAGAGGTACAGTGCACTGCCACATGAAGATGCTTTTGTAAGTATTGTACAAATTACAACTCTTTATCTTAGAAAAAAAAAACCCTGAGCACAGAAAAAACTCGATACACATAACTATTAGCTGAGCTTTAAAATCATTGATTCTAATTGTGTACAAAAATTGGAGGTAAATATATGTTTCAAAATATTTTAGGTCTGTATGACTGTTTGAATTGGATCAGAAACCCACTTCTCCATTTTACTATAGTACAGACACTATCGTACTTTAACTGTCGTAATTGAAACCCTATTATATGAGTTAAAAGAAATATATATATGTGTGTGTGTGTGTGTGTGTGTGTGTGTGTGTGTGTTTGCACCTATACACGGTGTTAGAAACATATCAAGAACACAACTATAATTATCTTCAACCTCCTATAAAGATATATTAGTTACTAATCAGTCAGTCTCTCCACTCTTAAAAGAATAAAACTATATGCTCTCAGTCCAATATGTAAATACGTTCTGAGCTTATTAAATGTACACCGATTATCAAAGAACAGAGTTTTTAACACCATCGACAGATCTGGGATCTGTGTAACCTTTTAACTGCAGCGAGATAAGCGTGTGTCACAGTCAACCTAACCACGCCACTCCCATGTCCCTGCCAGTAAACTAAAATTGGTAAAACTATATAGTTTTGTGATCTTTTTAATCAATTCATTGCCTGGGTTAAAACATCCAGTGTGTAAGGTAACTCAGTGTAATAGCGGGATGACTTACAGCCGTACAAAGTACAAACGTGATTAGCTGTATATATTACTCTATACGAAATTATATTTAAGGAAACAAAAATGTCTTTCTAGGAAATCTAACCTCAAAACTACGTATTTAATTTACCTTACCTAGATAAACATTAAAAAAAAAACTTCATTTCTTAGCAACTAATTTTGCACAGTGTAATAATAGCTGACAGTGATAGTAGCTGATTAAGTTTGTACTGAGAATTATACTTATTGTTAATGATGTATTTTTGATTCCGCCTACATCTTGAATACATAAAATTAGTCTCTATTAAGATCTAAAATTCTGTATTTATGTACAAAATCTTATTCAAATCGGTTGTGCAATTGCTGAGAAAATCGTCCATGACAAAATTAGATTTAAACCGTGAAAAGGAATCTTCATTCACGTTGCACTAAAATACTATTGAACAATAGCGGTTTGATAAAAAGTGATTAAAATTCCATATACTGATGGACGGAAAAATAACTTTTTTTCCTCTAAAATTATTTAAATGTTTTCCCAAACGGTAATTTCAAGATAATTTGTTTCCCACGAAATATTTAAGTAAATAATAGTAATTGTGAATAATAATTTTGGTAACAAAAATTATATTTAAAAAAGAGATCATTTATTACTCTTACCATCTTCTGTAGTTCTAAAGAAACACTATTAGTGAGTGCATTTCGGAATAACTGAGTCGTGACTGAATTTGCATTTGTTTCTATTCGATGTCTTCACTCAAGCAGACAGTTTGTTCACGGATGATTGATTTCATTCAGTTTCTAAAGCAATGCAAAATTAACTTAACTCATGTTTCCAAACCGTTATCTTAACCGAAGCTGTGGCTTCCTCTTGCTCCAGTCAAATGACTCAATATGTTTGATCGCAACCAGCATTATAATCGGATCATGTGAAATATAAATTTGAGAGCAAATGTTTTAGAAATAAATTACACACATCTTGATTAAATCAATTCATAATCATTGATAGAAACACATTTGCAATCTCTCTCTCCCTCCCTCTCTCTCTCTCTCTCTCTCTCTCTCTCTCTCTCTCTCTCTCTCTCTCTCTCTCTCTCTCTCTCTCTCTCTCTCTCTCTCTCTCTCTCTCTCTCTCTCTCTCTCTCTCTCTCTCTCTCTCTCTCTCTCTCTCTCTCTCTCTCTCTCTCTCTCTCTCTCTCTCTCTCTCTCTCTCGCGATATTATACACACTACAGTTTCATAACGAATTCATAGAAACTTTTGACTTGTAGAGTTTTTGTTGGGAGTAAAACTTTTTGCCGTTCCAATTAGACTATTCTTAATCAAATCCTTATATTCTTGCGATACTAGTCAATGAAATGCATGTAGTGTTGGCTAACAAATTACAAGGAGCACAGAATTATTGCTTACGCTTTATTTTTTATTTATAACGTGATCTCCACATACTCCTTATTATATATAACATTTAATATTTTTTAAATCAATTACTTACGTTCTTACCACATTTTCATTATGTTGGTTGCATTCTGTCCTACACACTGGATTGCCCAGCAAACCTAGTAAAATATTTTGTATATACTTCCTATATACCTGTAAGTGCAAGAAGCATTATGCTCGCCAGACCAGTACACTGGACCGTAACGTTATCCCCTTGCCGCTTGTAGAGTTCAATCCCGGAAACAATAAAGTTGGTTAACGGCAGTGGCCAGTTTTCAAAAATTTTAGTCTTACTTTATTGAGAAAATTGACGAACTTTCTTTGTTTTGAGATGTATAGACTGATTATAATATTTATATGAATGTTTACGGTTTGCGAGAAAGGTTTATAAAATTGAGATAAATGTTACTTGAGTATAATTAGGTTTATTTTGTTTTGTTCAAAATTTTTGATTGAAAAATTGAAAGATATGTACTTATTGTTATTTTTCATTAATTTAGTTTATCACATATTCATTTGATTTTTTCCCTTGTTTTGTTGTAATTTTGCCTACTTTAAAATTATGTAAAAATTGTATATATTGTATATTTTTGGATTAGATGGAAGAGAGTACTTAATAGCCCTAATCTCGTCCAAGAAATATAGGCAATAATTCATTCATTTTTTTAAATCCAGGCCTATTAATAATTTGATGAAGTGTACATAATTTATGAAAAAAATTATTTTTTAAACTTTTTTATTTAATAGACCATTTTAATTAGTTTAAAATACTTAACGTTTCTAAAACCATGCATTTAATTTTAAAAGTGCTACTTAAAATCTTTTATAATTTTAAAACCTTCGTTCATGCTATTATTCATCTTCAGGTTCTCTAATGAAAGTGCGGATTTATACTCATTTGGGGGGGGGGGGCTGTTTTTTTAAAAATATCAACACGTTTTGTTAACTGGGTTTTTTAAAAACATCTGGAAACTGTTGGCGGAGATAATTAGTTTACATTTCAACTCTTTGACCTTAACAAAACATACAAAATGATATTAAAATGAAAATTTAGGAAACAAATTGCCAATTTTATTATTATTTTGGTTTTTTACTGTTGATTTCCTGTCAATCAGTTATAATGGGTAGAATAATTGTTTTGGCAGTTTTGGTTCGGATATCGTAAATATTTTTCTAAAAGAGTGCTGTAAGAAAAAAAATTGTACGAACATTTATAATTTCAGAATAAAAGTATATTGAGCTTACAGATTCACATATATTATTGTCAATATGAAACACCTATATTCTGGGTCAAATTATTCAACCACGTTCTACAAATTGAACTCCTTTATATATGTAAACAAACGTATTAAAGAAAATCAACATAATCTTTCCGTATTACTTTAAGAACAATCTAATCTAGAATTTATAATAAAATATTTGATCTTGTAGGCCTTTATAATTAAGATACCATACTGATTTTAACAATGGACTGAATACTATATCAAATTCTTATATTTCTATAACTTAACTTATATTCCACTTGTACGATTTCGATTACTTTGCACTAAAATGGTAAAACTGTTATTATTTACAATACTTCTAATCTAACTATTAATCTGTTCACATTCTTTCTTTTGTGTTTCACATATTTTAAAATTAACTGGAAGAGATTTAATGAAACATCCAAAGTTCTTGAACTCTAGAGTAGGCGAAGGGAGACAAGATGCCACTTATATTGTGGTGTAATACAGCGAACAGTAAAGCAAAGAATTCAAAGAACTTGGAATTACAAACTTGTAGCTTACGGATCTACTTAGTGCGAAAGAATTTCAAAGTTGACTTCGATAATACCAAGCAAGTGCATTGATTATTCAAGAATGTAAATGAAAAACTTTCTAATTTATACCTTCAGTCTAATTTATATTATTTTATATATTGTATTTAGGTTTTTTAATGAAATTGTGTCTATATAAAATAAAGAAAATTAATTTAAATAATATAAATTTATGTAGTGTCAAAATACCTTGTTACCTAAGGTTTAACATTTTTGTTCAAATTTATTCAATGAAAGCCACACATTTATGCTCATCTATACTTTTATGTATCATAATATTTAAATGAGAATATTATTTTATATATTTAATTATATTTTAATAGCATTTTATAGCCAGTAGACCTAACAGATTACATTAAAAATTTTTTTTTTTAAATCACAGTGTTATGCAAATTGGGTTCTAAAGTTATATTATTGTTTCTTTATTAGTCTCAGAACGAGATAATGTTATTTTTATAGGAATGACAAACGAACTTTTTTATTTATAAATTATCACAATATTAACAATATTCACTGATTTTTGAAGTGTATGTAACAATCTTACATGTAAACGGAGATCGTCTGTAATTATGCTTGAGTGATTTTCTTTGGCAATTTTCTTATAATTGGATTTATGTATGCTTAAAACAAACAATTTTTAAATATATATATATATATATATAATTTTTAAGTTGTACAAAATATAGAAAATTAGCATCATACACAATCTACAAGCCATTATTTGTTTAAACCATGATATTTTTTATTCATTTAGTTTTTATCCCTTCCATGGCCTATGCATTTTATTAAATTTGAGCACGTAGAAGTACCGTTTTTATGACGATCATTTAATTACAGAACAAGTATTGAATCGCTTTTTACCTCCGGACTATTTTACCGATACGTTTTCCTCTCAGCAAAAAGAATTTGATTTATGATTGTTTTTATGGTTCAGTTTGTAAAACCTGTTTTGTTGAAGAAGCTGAAAAACATAGGAAGTTTGTCCAACAAGTATCATATATGAACACTATATTTTATACATTCGATTAATATTTGACAATGATACACATATTATATCAACCATAAATATTAAATATTTTTTAATGTACAATGTGTTTGTGTATTTGCTCACCCCATTAGCTTGTTTTTGGAGAAAAAAGTTGTATCGTTTAGCGAACTATTATTAATTTTTAATATAAAAGTAAAATTGTGAAAACAAGGATCTAAATTCTTGTTTAAAGAATTGGATCCGCGTGATATCCTGTGTTGCATATTTTAATTTCCTTTACTATTATAGGGAACATAAAATATCCAACTTATCCAATCTATTTGAGCATTGAAATGATTTACATTACATTTTTACGTTTTATTATTGATCATGCCTGTATTTGTAATAATCAGAAATAAGATTTGAATAATCGCTACATAAATAAATGCTGTAAAAGCAGTAAATAATGTATGCCTATGCCAATATGTCATAAAAATAAATCTATAATTAACAGTTATATTAAGGCAAAAATAAATTAAAACCCAATTCGCATAAAACAAACTTTATTTCTGACATTTGTTTTGCTGTCAGGGATTATAAAGCAATTAACTTCTGTTGTCTGAAAATGACTAACGTCGAAACGGCTGTCACAAATAAAGTTTGTTTTATGTGAAATTTTGTGATAAGTTATTTTTGTTAAAATGGAATTTCACCAAGTACCAACAGTGTTAAAACTCAATATATTTAGTTCAAATTTATGTAATAACAGAGTTGCACAATTAAAAAAAAAAAAAATACTCTTCCTCTTTTTAAATTTATGATTTGTAAACATATTAAATCAAAGAATTGTTATAATTAATTGGTGATGGTTTTTATAACAACAAAATCGGAATATTTCTGTCATCCAATCGAATCGTAAAAGATTGCGAGCAAGACACCTGTCACATTAAACAAAAATAAGAAAAGTACTCAACCCAGATCCATGCATTGTTGAAGTACATTATTATGGAGGTGCAAGGTAGTGCTATGGTATATCTAGGCCACGTTATTTGGTTAACTTTTCCAAGTCCATCGAAACTTTGCAAATCAATTCACATGCTAAAAATAAAATAAAATCAAACTTTGTTAATAAAATTTAGGAGTTCTATAGCACTACACTCGAGATACTCTAATTTAGTTTTTATTTAACTTTAACATTTGTAGTTTTGTAAACGAATATCAACTAATTAATGTCAATTTTAGGAATACGAATTTTGCTACTTTATTACTTATACTTCGATAAGAATTAAAAATTAGGATTAGGTGTAGACTACAAATATTTGTTGATTGTCTGTATAATTGTATTTCATTTTTTTTTAAGAACTATTTTTAGATATAATTAACATACACATTCGAAGAGTCTGTGGCGTGGGGGTGGGGGTTGAAAATTATAAACTTTAATAGGGGGAATAAATGGGGATTACTTCGTTGTCGGGTTGAAGTTCTATAAGAAATACGTGAGGTGATAATTAGAACATTCAACAAAATCTGTGATAATGTTCAGGTTAATATTACATAGATCAGCAAACTGAAAATTCGTGTCAATGAAAATTTACGAAATAACACAATTATAAATTTTCACCCCCTACGAAAATATAAAATGGTGAATAAAAAAGACTAACGTTTTCCATGATTAATAGATGTTAATGAAACTCCATTAAATGTATAATTTCTGTCTGGTTAAAATATACCGAAAATGAATTACTGCTGTTGTTGCCAAAATATTATGAAAACACTACATCCATATTGCTATAACCTTAATATGTTCTTTGGGAGGGGGGGATTTACATGCATAGATGATAGTGTGTTTGTCTTCATCATTATCTTCGTTCCATGTATTTGGTCAAGTGACCTGTCACAGCTTGGATTTCCTTTCTGTCTCTTCATTGGACATACTGATCTCGATTTGCCCGGTTGGAAGGAATAATTATTCCCATTGGCAGTTCTTAGGGTTACACTTTTTGAACTTTTCATTCACATTAACTTGATAGTTGTATATGTAATCCACGAGCATATGTTCATTTATAATATACATATTTTATGATTATTCAGTTTTACATAATTCCATACAGTTTAAATTTAATTATTTAATAAAACTATATGACAATAGTTGCTGTAGTCAAAAGTAATACATGTACATGTATAGATAAATATATAAAGTATGTAGCTTCATAAATAAATTTATACATATTCCACTTTTGACTACAACAAGGTTTGTAATATATTATGAGTTTTGTAAGTAGTGCGGGTTTAAAATATCCTTCAGTTTCTAATGAAGCATTTGAAAAATAACGTCAAGACCTTTCAGAGATACAAAACGTTAACCTAACAAGCTTAACGTTAAGTGTATTGACATCAGAGAAGAAGTTCATATTTAGAATTCAGATTTTACAAACTAATTTAGCTTTCACTGCTTTTAGCTAGAATTGTATCATTATAAAATATGACTGAACTTTGTTATACTCTGTTCAAATAGAAATAAACTAAAATGAAGAAAAGAGTGTTGAAGTTAATGAACTCTTGGTGTCACTAAATGTATATTTTACAATTTAAGTTTTTGTATATGTTTAATATTGATATCTAAATTGTAATATCTATATTTATTTCGAACTTATCTGGCAATAATAATTCTACTAATGAACTCAATAAGACCGTGCATTATCTATATTCAGTCATACCGACTGAAATTTCGGGAAGATGCCTGTCATCAGAGTAAAAAAAACGCACATAAACATACGTAAAACTTTAACCTACACGATGCATCATTCCGTGCGGATGTTGTTTAGTAAAACACAAATACATTCGACATAGGTCGGTATGGCAGAAGAAAAATTATGCTCAGTGTTATTTAGCGGTTTATTGTATCTTTAGATAAAATAGAAATTGATATTTCAATAATCCAGTGTCATTTACAGTGGATTTAACATTTATATTTGTTAAAAATGATTCATCTCTTTCAGTTAAATGCAAAATAAATACATGTACAAAATAAATTAAATTGTTAATAGAACATTCTGGGTATTTTATATTGAATAGACTATTCAATAAAGCAAAAGATCCACCTTTTTTAACAATCTTTAAAGAAGATTCATTGTTTTATACTTATAGTATCGCTTCAGATGTATGATAATTGAATACAAATAAACACTATTATTTAAATACACAATAATCATCATTTTCCTTAGTATGTAGGGTGCATTATGAATATATGATTTTTTTTTTTTTTGCTTTTACATAAACTTTGCGTACTGGCTTAGCTTTGAATAAAAAGTTTTTGTTTGGTAGTACGAAAGATATTTTACGAAGAGATATATTACTATTAAAATATTGGAATTTTATTTTATTTTGTCCTTGGTGTTTATTGACGAAATATCTATCGACATTCAAAGCCTTATTTTTAGTCAACGCCTTCTACACCAATAACAAGAATTCGACATTTTCAGTGCATATGGTGTATGGTGGTGTAAATATTAATTTGTCAGAAATTCAATATTCATCAAATGTAACAAAACTCCATTTATAACTTTAACATCAACAGTCGTACGAGACTGTTCATCTGGTGTACGCTGATGCAACACCTCATTTGTTGAATATTCAAGATTCTCCAAACATAACTAAAACTCAAATGTACAACAAATAACTTCAGCATCAACAATCGTACAAGACTGTTCGCATTCTAAGTTCATCTGGTGTACGCTGATCCAACTACTCATTAGTTCAATATTCAAGATTCTCCAAACATAACTAAAACTCAAATGTACAACAAATAACTTCAGCATCAACAATCGTACAAGACTGTTCGCCATTCTCGGTTCATCCGTTGTACGCTGGTGCCACTGATAATTATTCGAAAAATAAGACTCATCAACCAAGCTGAAACTCAACTTTTATAACAAATAACTTCAACATCAACAAACGTTTAAGATGTTCGTAATTCTCGGTTCATCCGTTGTACGCTGTTGCAACTAATAATTGCTTGAAAATCAAGACTCATCAACCATAATTGAAACTCAACTTTTACAACAAATAACTTCAACAACCGTTCAAGACTGTTTGCCACTCTCCGTGGTGTATGCTGGTGCAACTACTTACCAATCGGAAATTAAAGACTCAACAAACAACTATAACTCTTTTACAATAAATAACTTAAGCATCAACAACAATTTAAATTGTTCGCCATTCTCAGTTCCTCTAGTGTATGCTGATGCTACTACTAATTCATACACAATAACACACTCTACATAAAACACACCACCACAACAATGCAAGAACTAATTTTGAGGTTACAACAGCTGTTAAACAAACTTTTGGGTTATAGGCTATCAGCGATACCAATACAACACCACAAAATATCTCTACTGTCTTCGTATGAATTATGAAATCCCACCATTATTTTATGATAACCCTGTATTCTGGAATTATGTGTATAGTAAATGGTGCAGAAAAATAATAATTTAAAATAAACTAATCCTCGTGAGCTACAAAGCCCTCTTGAAAATTACAAAAAAAAATTGAAATGCTGGTAAAGAAACAAACCAGCAATATATACAATATTTGAGAGATTTTTCTGTCTGTAAATTAGTTTTAATTACAATATTGATTGATGGTGGTAAATTATAGCATATTGTAAATAAATGTATAAAAAATACCTGTAAAAACTGACAATTTAAAAATGAAATTGCGGAAAAATAGTTAATTGTAGGCCTATATACCTAATATTCAAACTAATAGGTTGAAACTTTTATTTTTATATAACTATCTATTCTCCAATATATAAAAACTAGAAGACGAACTTTTAAGCCTGTGTAAAAAGTTATACAAATATAATAAAGTAAGATATATGGAAGAAAATTAGTCTTTTATCAATAACGAAACGTCAAACTTTGCACGTTTTTCTTCATAACTCAGTATTATTGCCCTTGCTAGCGACTATTAAAAGCAAATAATCGAATTCAAAATTCTGTCGTAGTTTCGCAGCAGATATTAAAGAAGTTTTTGATGTTAGGAAAGTTTGTATGACAGATTTGCGAAGGCGGTACGACATCTGTTACTGCAGTGGAACCAAGACATATATTGACAATGGTTGCACAACTGACGCAAATATATAGTGGAAAGTAAACAATGACAGGTACACTTTGTAAAGTTATGAATATGTCACATTTAGTATGCATTGTAATTTTTTTTGTCTGGGTGTACATATAGATAGTCCACTAATTATCCCGCTCTGTTTTCTCTTCTATTTTAATTTGTTAATTCTTTAATTCAATTATTATATCGAGAATCGATTTGCATGAAAAGATTTTCTATATTCCATTATTAGCGATTTCAACGTGAATCTTGTAAATTTGTAAGATTTAGTACAAAGTCATAGTTCATTATTTTATCTCTCTAACACGCTTTAATTTCCACTTTCTCTCTTATAAAATTTAAAAACTCATTGCAAGTATATTTGGCTTTTTTTAAAAACATATGTAACTGTAAAAATCACAGGAAACCAGCAGTAAAATATATAGAACAAAATATATAATTATTTAATAGACATTAATTCCTTAATAATTTGGTTGCCTTTTCTATGCATGTCAAACTCCTTAAATCACACAAATAAAAAATAGGTCTATTACACCATCTTTATCGAAACAAGAGTAAAAATATAGAAAAGGAAAATATAGCAGTCGGAAGAGGTAGAATTTGCCACTTTTACTCATATTATTTATTTAAGTTCAACCGAAAATATGTATAAACACAAGTAAAGCATAGTATTGGCCGCCATTTTAAAATCACAACCGGCATCATAAAACTATAATTACACAAAAATGCTCGGCTTTGCAAGACCTTTCATTTTCTTTACAACTATACCTAATTTTTCATTTGATCATTTTTAGATTCGAGCATGTGAATTTTTTTAAGTTTTACGTGACATTTTATTGAACCAACTCCTAATATGGTACATAATTTTAAAGGTCAGTTAATTTATTTTCTAGCTAACCAAGGTTTAGATAAACGTAAAATGTAACATTTCAAATATTTTATACCGTCATTTTGAAATGGTGAGATAAAACAAAAATATACATGCCAAAATGTCTGGTTTTCTAAGGTCGTTAAAATAATATATAACTTTACTTATTTTTACACTTTAAAACCTCTATAAACATATCCCTGGCTTCTAATATAGGTAGCCAATTAACATTTTGAGCCATGAAATTCTAAAAAAATTGTGTAAATTCTTCACATGAAAATTAATAATGTGAAATTTTACTTCATGTTCCTATTTAAAAGCTTCTGCACATAGGACATTAGAGACGACTGTTCTGAATTACCCTGTATATATGTTTACTGTAGGTTGTCTACGCAGTGTTTACTGCAGGTTTTCTAGGAAGTGTTTATTGCAGGTTGTCTATGTAGTGTTTACTGTAGGTTCTCTAGGCAGTGGTTACTGCAGGTTGTCTAGGCAGTCTTTATTGCAGGTTGTCTAGGCAGTGTTTAATGTTTTTACCTGCAGTAAAAATTGCCTAGAGAACCCTCTAGGAAATTTTTACTGCAGGTTGTCTAGGCAGTGTTTATTGCAGGTTGTCAAGGCAGTGTTTATTACAGGTTGTTTAGGCAGTGTTTACTGAAGTTTGTCTGGGCAGTATTTACTGTAGGTTGTCAACGCAATGTTTACCGCAGGTTGTCTACGCAGTGTTTACTATAGGATTTCAACGCAGTGTTTAATGTAGGTTATCTACGCAGTATTTACTGTAGGATTTCTACGCAGTGTTTAATGTAGGTTATCTACGCAGTATTTACTGTAGGATTTCTACGCAGTGTTTATTGTAGGTTGTCTACGCAGTGTTTACTGTAGGTTGTATACGCAGTGTTTACTGTAGGATTTCTACGCAGTGTTTAATGTAGGTTGTCTAGGCAGTGTTTACTGTGTTATCTAAGCAGTGTTTACTGTAGGATTTCTACGCAGTGTTTAATGTACGTTGTCTACGCAGTGTTAATTGTAGGTTGTCTACGCAGTGTTTACTGTAGGTTGTGTACGCAGTGTTTACTGTAGGATTTCTACGCAGTGTTTAATGTAGGTTATCTACGCAGTATTTACTGTAGGATTTCTACGCAGTGTTTATTGTAGGTTGTCTACGCAGTGTTTACTGTAGGTTGTGTACGCAGTGTTTACTGTAGGTTGTCTAGGCAGTGTTTACTGTGTTATCTAAGCAGTGTTTACTGTAGGATTTCTACTCAGTGTTTAATGTAGAATGTCTACCCAGTGTTTACTGCAGGTTGTCTACGCAGTGTTTACTGTAGGTTGTCTATGCAGTGGTTACTGCAGGTTGTCTAGACAGGTTGTTAGGCAGTGTCTAATGAAGGTTGTCTACGCAGTGTTTACTGTAGGTTGTCTGGGCAGTGTTTACTGTAGGATTTCTACGCAGTGATTAATGTAGGTTGTCTACGCAGTGTTTAATGTACGTTGTCTACGCAGTGTTTTCTGTAGGATTTCTATGCAGTGTTTACTGCAAGTTGTCTAGGCAGTGTTTACCGTGTTATCTAGGCAGTGTTTACTGTAGGATTTTTAAAGGCAGTGTTTACGATATGTTATCTACTTTGTATTTTGGAAAGTTAACAAATTCTGTAACATCTTGTCCTTTTAAATTCACACTACCTAAACAATGGATGCCTACTTTGCGTTAGAATGTGGTCCTAAAATGTAAATTTCGATGAACATGGTTACTGGGGGAAAAAATAGGAATCAAATTTCGAATCGTGATTTCACTCCTAAATACAACCGCATATACATGCGTCGGACATGAGTGGAACATCTAGGGCGTAACGCAATGATGGGCCCATTTGCAAACAATAGGAAGGAAGAATCTATTATTGGAGTATAAAGGCCGAACCGGTCCATTCAGACTGAGTACAGTCACTATCTTCTTATAATGATGAATCTCGTAATACATTCAAGGTACATATATTCTGTGTAATTGACATGAATTACAGTAGTAAAGTGTTATTCAATTTTGAGTTATTGCTAAAGTCTAACATATGATGTTTTATATTTAACTTTATCTTTACTGGCTCTGTTCCAGATACATTAAATTTTGTGTATAATATTTTAGAAAGTGATGCGTATGATCATATTTATTGGCTCTGCATTATAATATGGTAAGTATAATGCAAATTTAGAAATTGTTACAGATAACATTATTTTCATAAAATGTTTTAACAAAAAGTTATGGTTATTGAAATTTGACAATTTTGGCTGTAAATTCTCTCCACCTTTTATCTCAAACCCAAATTCCAAGTTATTTTCAGAAACATAGGGGGGGGGGGGATAAGAAAAAGAAAAAAAAACTACATTAATCAGTTCAATAATTACCTTAGAATTTTAAAGCTGAGGCTGGGAAGGATGACAGGTATTTTTAAGATTCCGAAGTAGTTTATAAGCCTTCCTCACAAGAGTTGAGCACTAAAGCTCTTTTACACTTCAATAACTCGGTCTAATCTTTTGTCACGACCCTACTTTAAATTTTACGAAAGAAATTCCCTCCTATCGAAATTCTCTGAATATTTAAAATAGTTTTCCAACAAAATGACACCATTAATATATTTTTATATTAGGGTTTGCTTACCTATTAATCGTTAATAATTTATCAATATATTTTGAAATGTATTTAAATTGTAGAGTTCCATAAAAAAAAAAAAAACTATTTATGTAAGCGGAAAACATCCTTCTTTAGCAAGAAAGCTGTAAACATTGCTAATCATAAAATAAAACCAATTATACATTTAAAAATAGTCAAATGTAAATCTCATGTATTTATTATTAAATATAACAAACTCTGTAATGGTTATTTTGTATGAATATCGACACAGTCAAGAGACGATGGTTTCCGTATTGATTTACTAATGGATAATTGAACAGGTAGTGTGACGATTATCTAATAAAAACCAACAAAACACACAACATTAGTCTAAAATAAAAAATATTATGTTTAAATTTGCCAGAAAAAGAGTACTTTTATTATTCTAATGATTAAAAATCTAAACAATTTGAAATAGTTCAACTTCAGGAAATTCACTAAATGTTAACACGAATTAATATATAAATAATAAAGTTTAAATTTGAATAAACAATTTAGGAAATAGTATCAGTCTATGTTATAAATCTCTTTTTATTGTCGGTGATTAACTAACTTCTAATTATCAATTAGAACAAAGAGCTGCCGACCTAGTCTGTGGGTCATTACTCGCTACTGACCCCACCAAGCGCCGGATGTACATATATATATCTATAAGAATATGGAGCTCAACTAAAGCTCATTTTTAAAATAAAAAGTTTTTTAAACATGCAGGCCGATATTTGCCAGTCATGGATTAAACTAAATATTACAAAACGTTACAGTTGAAGTAATATATATGTACAAGACGATATGAAAATCTCTTGCTTATAATTAAGTTAAAAGCATCCATAGGATTTGGCTACCCTTCATAACACATTATTACACTAGCTTTAAAATGGGAAGGAAAAACATTATTAATTTGTGTGATAATTAAATCATAGTTTTATATAAATTCTTTAAAATCTACAATAAGAAGAATTATATTTTGCATCGTACAACATCTTCAATTAAATAACTACATAGGCTATGTTTTGTTAATTGTTAATATGGTTTAATCGGACGATTGTAATGATTTATGTGTATAAAAAACTGCCTAATGCCATGTTGGAAACTAAAAGTAGTATTCAAAGAAAGGAACTCAAGCACAAAGCTACTGGACTAAACAGTCAAAATAGTTGTTGATTTTGATCACAACAATGTACCTTCTATAGAAGTAAAAACAGCCTGTAGTTATAAAAATGCTTTTGCTGATTACTTCATTAGCAGAGGCCGTCACCATGGTAAACAAACTTCATGTGAAGCAGTTAACGAAATGTTCAATCACATTCAATCTAATCTTGTACCGTGGACTAAGTTGCTTTTTATGTATACATTTTTTATGAAATATAATGACCCCTAAAAGTTTGCTGCCTTCATAAATGGTCATATTTTCAGTTTATTTGTGTACATTTATGTATTGTAAAACATTACATGCAATTATAGTCAGATTTAATGTGTTATAATTTGTGTCCCATCCTATTTATAATTTATGTAAATAATTGTAATTATGAAATAAAATTTAATAAATTAATTCAATTTGCAGATGACACAATAATTCAAAGAACAAATTAAAAAATTGATTTAGAAATAAATTTGTTTCAGAAGTTGAACTAATGTATACAATTCTATTCTGAAAATAATTTAAAAGTAAACTAAATGAAATCAAATTTTGTTACGTTTTCCAGCCGTTTTACAACTGAATGTGGACGTACAATAATGTTGGTCGATGTATTTCTTGAAGAAGCTGAAGAACGTTAAGTCACCTCGATTAAATATTGACTTAGAATGAATAATATTTGTTGCACAACATTTATTTTCGAAGGTATCTACAAAATATTGTCCAATAAATGAATTCCTTATGGCAATTTATGGTTTATATTTCAATAAATGTCATATGTGATTAAAGTTTGTTGATAATGCTCTTATAAAAAATGTAATAGATTGTCCATCTTACATAAAAAGGTTTTGTACGTAGCACAACGGAGAATTATATAGAAATATTGCTACACTCCAATGCTTATACGGTACTATCCCACGGGCATGGCTTTTACCTGAATGCGGCTGTTATCATTTTAAAAACAAAATTTACAAAACCTGCACACTACAAATGATTACCAAACAAATACAGAGAATACCAGTTGCCATGTAAAGTCATGTAAAACTGCTCACTCGCAGTCGCCACGACTCTCGCTTCTGCGATGCACGCGAAGTGAATAAGACTAAATACGTCATAGTTTATCACCTGATAACGCCAGTTGATTTATACTCTCGAAACGTCGTATTGTTTTTGTATATACACAACTGATGTCAACCTTCTGATTAAACCACATCAATAATGTTAACAATCCATCATCATTAAATAACTTGAAAACCAAAACAACATTATGTTTTTCCTTTCTTATGATATTCTCTGCAATCAATATTTACTCCATTACTAAACTTGTTATCAACTGATAATCGATAATGCCCCGGTGTGAAATTATTCAATTGATTTAAAGATGTCAAAAAAGTAAATTTGAACTGACACCAAACCAGCTTGTAACATTGTAATATTCATTATTCTTTCATTTTATTTTCCCGTTACAGTGCGCAAATCTCATGAAGAAAAAACCTTCGTCAAAAATAACTCATTATGGCTTTACTGTATCTTCTAACTGCTGGTATTCTTCATAATTTTTTGTCTGTTTCTAGCAACATAAGTCTCATTCAGTTCAGCATTAGTCAAACTCTTACAATGTGTAATGTTAGTTATATTTAATTTTAATAATGAAGAAGATTCGAACAAACTTTTATCATATCTAGACTCGATGTGAAATATATATACCCATTCCATAACAATGTTATAATAAAAATATTACAATAACAGCAGTGTTGTCATATTTACTTACTAAACTATACAAGACAAAACTTAATTAATTCTTCCAGAATAAAGATGAATGAGTCAAACGTTCATTAACATTCCAGTTTTAATTACTTAGGATTGGAAAAAAAGTTGCCAACAGTTATAGTGAATACCAGCACTTCAATTTGCACATTTAAGTCTGTGATATTGTACTTCATGTAAACATCTTTCTTTTGTAATATCGTCGCTCTAAAGCATATGCTGTTCATAATGTTGATAAGTTGTATCAACACTGTTTTTGCTGTAAAGTAAAATTACTTAACTGATTGCTCAACTTTAATTTTAAACATGTTAACGTATTGAAACTGATTTAAAGTCGAGTTTATTTTTCCTAAAAGGTGTATGTAGTCTATTTTGTTTGACTGCAAATATAATCATCATAGGTAAATAAACATATACTTTAAAATTAAACGTTAGAAATTGTGTGTCTAAACAATAAGCTAGTTTTAGTAAATTGTCTAATGAGATGTAACATTTAATAACTTGTTTACATCTGGCACTCTCCTCCTTAGTAACAAAACACAGCACGAAACAACATTCTTTGTTATTTGATTCAATTCTAATGAAATAACGTTAAACAAACGCACGAGAATTTTAGGGATAGTCCCTTGTAACAATAGACCAGGATGGGTTCATTGGAAGGGGAGGGAGCCGCACTACAAAAGAAACAATGTGAACTTTTTAAAGGATAGATTACTCTCTCAGATAATATGTGAGAGAAGAGATAAAATCTTCTGTTGCTAGTTTATCTAAGAGAAGCAATTTGATTAGTAACAGGGTTGCTTTGTTCAAGGATTACTTTACTTTATACTATTTCATTTGGTCTTATTATTCATTAATTTAAGTTTTTAATAATTGGATTAATAACAAACACGAATAACATCTTAACAGGGAAAAGAATATTGTATAACAGATGTATTATATGAATGCATGTATTACACAACATTTGTTAATAATTATTTAAAAATCACAAAAAGAAATTATTTACTGGTTATACAATAAAAATAATGTTTTAATTTAATGAATTTTCATTGAGCGTTTTATATTCACTTGTTACTATTAGTTTCTATACTCAAATTTCTTTTGGTAATAAGAACAGCGCTAAAACATCAGCTAAAGTTTAGAAATGTTTTCTCCAATTTAGAAATATAATTATCGGTAAATGAACAACTAATGATAATGATAGGTTATAAAATATAAAACAATTTTTAATATAGATTCGTATACTTAAATAATATAACATGGTATATTTATGAAGTAAAAAATATCAAATTTCAATGGAAGTTCATTTTTAAATCTAAAATTAAGTCCTGATTTATAAATAATATATAAAATTAGGTGTGTGGAACAACGTGCTAACAGTTGAGTCGTTATAAAAAAGGATTACTTTTTGGAGTTGATCTTGCTATCGAGATGTTTGCTGACACGTTTAGTGTATTTGAAAACAGCTTCGGTGTGCCTATCTCAGCCCGGCATCCAACAGTCAACAAAAGAATTAATTGCACATAACAAATCAAGTCACATCTGATATCTGTGCTTTGAAACATTTCAAGAATACTTTTCACTCTAAGTGTGAATTCATTTAGATTGGATTTTGGGATTGGACATTCCAGAATTGAACAGTGCTCTGTGTTGTACTTAGCGATTTTAGCTCAAAGACAATGCGTTGAGAATTTGTTGAAAGCGTTGTTAAAATAAAAAAATAAAAAAGTGAACGTAAAGGAAGAAATTGTTACTATCGGTAATTTTATAAAATTTGAATTATATTTTACTACATGTACTTTCAGGTAACAGATATGATTACATTTTAATATTTAGGTGTTCATTAAAATAAATCTGTATTTTCTGTAAAGCTTATATATAATTATATAAACAAATCAGTTCTAGATTAAAATTTATTTTAAAACAAGTATTTTAATGATCATACCACACATTTTAATGATATCGAAACCCACCATATTTTACTTTATCGTCTTTCTAAATATTAGTTTGATATCCATATAATAATGAAACAATGATGAGAATTGAATTTTAGACTTAATGGATACAAAAGATGGATCTGACAGCGTTACCTGCAATTAATATGAAACCTTTCTGACAACTATAATTCTTTGACTCTAACAAAAATTAGAAATCATTAAATTAATCAGCTTATTTATAATCAATATTGCATTATGGAAGTAATCAAAGTAATTTTAGTATATGTGCATAACCTACTATATATTTCTTAAAAAAAAAAAAAAAAAAAAAAAAAGGATGTAGGTGCAAAAATTATCAAAAGTGCAAGATTATTGATTTTTTAAAATTTGTTTCAGGTCAGTGTCTTTTTATTGAGCTGTGGGAACAGTGTAAGTACAAACATTGTCTTTTTAACAGTTGACTAGAAAATAGTTCATTATGGATGTTTAAATAATATCAGTTTCATCTTATTGCCATAAAAACTAAATTTCAAATTTCTCCACGACATATAAAAGTTTTGGAAAAAAAAATTCTAACTAGAAATATTTGTCTGTACTCTAATAAATCTTACAGATTTTTGATTACTTGTGGTTGTTTTGCTGAATAAATAAACATGCTGGAAAATTGTATATGAAGAGAATGAAGTAAACACATGCAATGTTAAATTTCAGTAACTACTATTTTTCTCGCTTTTAATACGTCGAAGAAACGACTAAAATCTCCACAATCATGTGGACATTATTCAGCAATGTCTGCCGGAGTGTTTTTATTGCAGACGCATAACGGGATCGCTTGCCCCATCATGATGTATAAAAGGGGAAAACGTCTAGAGCACGCACCACTGATTCCACAGCCGCAAGACAAATTGGAGGTCTCTGTCAATAGCATTGCCTGAATATCAGCAGCTCGTTTTCCCTTTGAAGCATCGGTCCGTTGAAAATCATTCATGTAAACACGAAAACACTAATAGAAATAGATAACATTTTTTAATTTACAAAGACATAGCAGTTTAAATAGAGCAGATAAAATATTTAATTAGATTCTTTTAAACTTTTGATACGAATTCCAATGTATAAAATTTAAATTTATAACATCATTTAATGATTTCTAAATAGTTAATTAAATTTCTCTAATTTTTTTTTTCGTCTAACATTATATTGTTATATATTTATTTATATTTTAATACGTGTTTAAATTTCAGTAGCTTACTATAGAAGTTCATAAACAAAAATAAAAAATGGACGATGATTAAACGTTTAACATAAGTCTACAAATATATTCTAAAAATACCAATCATAATCAAAATACCAATTATAGTTGAATGATTCTCTGAGTAAATCCAGTCATTTAAATAGTACCGAACATATGATATTTATAGTCTGACAGAAATATCGGTCGTCTGTATGTTAGAAATATCTTGTCCATGAATTGACAAAATTTATATTTAAAAAAAAATTACAGTGTGATTTTTTGCTTTATACAAATAGCTTTGCTGGTATTTCTGTATATATTTAGAAATTTCCTTAAATGTTTCATCCTCAGAGATCTTTGATGCCTATATGTCTATCACCGAATTATCACTAAATTTTCCGTTAAGACGTTTAAAATAATCCTTTCTCCTATTTAACGTTTCGCTTTTAATTAACTATTTTTTAAATAACTCATTAATTAACTATTTTTTAAATTGAGTTCATTTATAAAGGTAGTATAATGTGAAAGATTACACGATACATTGATAGATTGAGTTTATTTATTTGGAGGAGTTTTTAGACGGCAGGCAACTTTACAGTTTGCATTTTCACCATAACCCATTTCGGCCATATCCTAGCTTCAGTACACATTTTCAATGCTAATATGCATGTTCATATAGACTTTTTACATTCACTAAATGTATTCATACTTACGGAATTAATTTAAATCATTTTATTTACTTCTGACTGGTAAGTCATATCATATCAGTTGAATGAAAGTATTTTTCTATGATATTTATCTGTGACTTTTTACTTTGCAATTACGATTTCGAAATTACATCCGCCGATACCTGAGTCAGCGGTGATAAAGATTACGGCGAATTGTCAGGAATAGGTGATCAGTATGATTTAAAAAATTTTACTTTCATGAGAGGGTAATTCCAAATTTACATAAATCCTATTAATGGTCACTTTGATTAAACCCAAAATTGTTATGTATTTTGGAACACTGAGTTTTATTTATTATCTATTTGTTTGCATTGGTTCGTGGATTTACCAAAATTTCATAAATTTTGATAATTGTTTACTGACTAATTAAAAAACTCTTAATTTGTATGTTTTAAAAGTTTTGAGTTGAAATTTTCCATTAATTTTTTCTACGCACATTTTTGTTCTTGGTTAAATCTTGGAAGAGGGTTAGATTTGTTTACACATTTTCGCTCTGTCTCCTGCAAAAACTAACGGTTTGCACGGTTAGTGACAATGTAAAATGTGACATAACCAAATCCTAACTTAAACCATGAATACTATACTATCCCATGGAAGTTTGACTGTATACACTAAATTATCAAAATCGGTACACTCGTTTCTATTGAAGTGCAGACGTAAAACATATTTTTGTGCTCAGATGACCACAAAGCTTATCTACGTTAAAAATATCGTTTTGTTACCAATCACAACTTTCTCTGTACTATGTACATCTGTGGATATATACATTTCAATCGTTGCAAAAAAGTTGTAATTTTTCACCAGTTGTAAAAAAAAATATGAAACTAATTTTTGATTCAATTACATTTAACAAACATTTAAATTTTTTGAATTGCCTATTTTTACTTTAGTATTTAATTAATTTTATTTATATTATAGTGTGGATAATCGGAATCACCAAAACACTTTTAAAGCAAACACAACATATTTAAGCAGTAGTTACTCTTATGGGAAGACCTTGAGTGTTTTATTTGAAACAATACATTTTTATGAATTTGGATTGTCACAATTTTCTGATTATTACCTTTATTGCAAATAAAGAATGATGTAATTGTTTTATGTTTGATTGTTTGTAGAAAGTCTTCCTTGTCTCGCTGAGTTATGTTTAAGGATATTTGAGTAAATACATCCAGTAAAAGACATCCTACTTTTTTGAATTAATTTTAAATAAATATTATTTTATATTCCCACTGTTTGTTTTCCATACTCTACTGTTCTTTATGGAATTACTATAATTTTAATAAGGCGAAAATAGTTTTTTTTGTCTTTATTGTTATATATAAGGAAATTATATTCACCTCACAAGAGCTGACATTGATATTCGTTACATTATTACAAGTTTTTAGAAATTTACGTTTTTAAAAATAAGCATGGAGAGTAAAACAACATCCATTAAGTCACTGAGATTCAGTTAGGTCGGATGAAATGTTTATAAACTATGTAAATATATATTGCACGTATTGCTTAGTAACACTATTTCTTAAAAGAATATTTTATAAACGCTTAAAGATTTTCCTACAAATTAAATTTTAGTCCTCCTAACAATATAAAATTTAAGATTTTCCCCTTACTAACATGTTCCCCAAATGTATTTAATTTGCTTTACGAATGTGTAATTAAACAGTTTGATTGTGGTAATATCAGTTTTCACTCAGTTTGAAAAAAGTAGTAAACTAATTATTAAAAATATGTTCTAATATTTTATTTATCTATTGGGCATTGATTACTTTTAATTCATGGACACTTATTGCGTTTGTTATTTTAGTTTTATGAAATTTAGATTGCTCACTGGTTTTGCGAGAAGGATAGAGTAATGAAAATAACTGCGATGATATTGTAGAATGTTTCAGTTAATAAGTGTACACAGTTTGTTTTTAATTTACACCATAAAGAATAAGTAAATTATATATTATCTGATATTCATTCTTAACGTTAATAATTACATTTTTTAGAATTTTACAATAATTAGAATTACCCTTCTAAAATATCGCTAAACGTATATTAAAAAATATTTAAACAATTCATAACTCTATAATCGTTAGCGCGTAATGGAAATGTGTTGGCCACGTGTCATACTCCATAATTTAACTTCCATTGAGATAATGTTGTGTAAGCGCGATAAACTTGACGCTTTGGGATTTGGAGAACGCAAACTAACTGCAGAGGCGCCCCGATGTGGTGCGGGAAGTTATCAGCATTCATAGTACGCCACAGCGCAGCCAATCTTCTCATGCGTCTGAATCAAATCGCCGGCCGCTGTCAGAGCTTCACCGGCTAGAAATATGTTTTAGCGACGTGCCCGGAAACTTGATTTCTCTTCACTGGACAGTTTAGCGTTCACTTCGCACTTTGCAGACAAATCTATTCAATCATCTGTCACTTTGCATTAGTTTTAACTTCTGCTCTTTATGATTTATTTCATGTAAAGTGTTTTGGAGTCACTGTAAACTAATGTTTCCCCAAATGCGTATTATAGGGTATAAATTATGCAACAACTTTTATTGGGTAGAAATATTGACTAGATGGTCCTAACCCCTACCGTAAAAAAGTAAAGGTGTAAGTTATTCATTTCTATTTAATTCATCATTCATTCCTACATTCATACAAAAACTACCATAAATGCAACATTTTACCTGTATATTTAATATAAAGCGTTATCAGATTATGACATAAAAATGAATCAATACATATCATAAAAGTACGTTTAAATCAATACACATATATGTATTTCTTTAAACTACTCTAAAATCGTATTAAAATCAATCAAATTTATAAAGTTTTTCTCATAGATTTTGACGTTCAAGAGTTTCAAATTTACCGAACAAATATTTAATTACTAAGAAATTGAACCTGTGACATCATCATTGGACCAAAAATCTAATTTATCAACATTGTATTTAATACTTCGTATGTATTTAAATGCATAGTCTACCAACAGTAAAACAAAAAATATTGACTTGTAGTCACCTCTATATGATGAAATAAACAGAAATACATTATTCAATTAATAACATTTGTTTCTATTCTCATAAAAACTCTCAAGTTTAAAAGGCAATTTATAGACCAGAAATAGTAAACACAACGACACAAGCAATGTAATCTAAAGTTGAAGCCATACAACACGCGAAAATTGTAAACAATTGACATCTCGCCGTCCAACTGATAAAGTCTACCCAATTAAAAATAATTCGGAATCAATTTACATTGTCTTAAATAAAAATATTCCAATTAAAAAGAAGATAGGATTACACAAAATTCTTCAGTGTGTTATGGAATATTTATATTAAATCTAGTTATGTGTTACACCAAAAGATGAACATACAAAATAAAATAAATTATATATAGACACTAGATAGTAAATATAAATAAACTTGTTTGTATATTTCGGCTCTTACCTTACAAGAAAAGAGAGAATGTAAATATATTAATTTGTATATATATATATCCATGTGAAAATTAAAAATACTGAAAAATGATCATTAATAAATACTTCAGATAATTAAGGGACATTTTCGAAAAAATACTAAAAAGTGTGTGTGTGTGTGTGTGTGTGTGTGTGTGTGTGTGTGCGCGCGCGTGTGTGTGTGTGTGTGTGTGTGCGTGTGTGTGTGTGTGTGTGTGTGTCTTTGAAATGCAGTTGTTATGGCTAAGGAATACAGATTTGAGTTTGGCCCGTCAAATTACAATTAGGAAACCTAGAATACAAAATGCTTGTGTTTTTTCGGTTATTGCATAACTTTGGGATTGAATTTTCAGGAAAAATGATTCTTGAGAAAATTATCAAGAGTAATATTTATACAACATACATATATTGAAAACACGATTTTTCACATATTTATCCGCCATGTTGTATAAAGGTTCTACTAAAGGTTTAATCGTAATAAGCATTACTACACAAACGCCACTCTCCTGGTGGACATTATACTTCTCTTAACATAGATTATACACCCTTCACAACAAATTTCATCCTCTTGTAATTTATAGTTACTGTGCATTAAAAAAGATTGACACAGTTTATAATAACTGTATTTTTTGAAATATGAAGTTTAAATGGGTAATGCAGTTTGTTATTAGTTTCTGTTGATTTCTACAATCGACAACAATTTAGGATTATTTTTTTATTTACTGATGCACTTTAGCACATTTTAACTATTTTTCATAATAATCCATTGTAATTTATTAATTCCAAATCATTATAACAGTTATTACATAATTTTCGATCGTTTTAAATATATATGTTATATTAGTTTATTTAAGTAATAATAATTACAAAAGTTATTTTATATTCTCTTTGGTATTAGAGGAACACACTCTATGGGGATGAGGGAAAGAATTGTTTTAAAAATTATTATTAACTTTTATTTACTTAATATTAAGTAAAACGTTTTACAAATTAATGTCAACATTGCGGATTAACAACATAAATAATCAATTTTTGCAATAATCGAAGGTTGTACAAATTTATTCTATATAACTTTAAAGAAGAATCATTTTTACATAAATTACTAACAAATAATTTGATGAAAACCTAAAATTAGCTTTAAATAGTTTAAAGTTTGTTTGTTAGTATGTACACTAGTAATTGCCCGGTCAGTATCGAATTATAATTCTACAAGTCACACACGTGTGGTATAAAGCTAGTGGTATTTTTTTTAAAAAAAATTACCTCCTCTTAGACTGAAAATTACTGTACTAAAAACAGTCTAGTTCATATAACTCTCTTTTATTGTCTACTTAAAAAGCTATACATTACATAGTAACTTTATACTATTCTGTTTTATTAATATTTTACTGAATAGAAGTAGATATTCTGACAAATATTATACCAGGTGTATAATATACGGGCATGCAATCTCTATAAGTTCTTCGTATAAAAAGAATTTAACTACCGAACGAGTTGGTTTATGAAGTTTTGAATTGTCGTTATGTGAACTAACCAATTTTATAAGTCCAGCTTGAAAGGATTTCTAGAGTCCAAAAATCGCAAGCACTTTATGTCATTAGATCCAAACAACTCTGAAGAGGATTTTGATTGGCAGAGGTTGCCCCTACTTTGCAGGGGTTCCTGCAGCCACCTGGTGTGGGCACAGGCGTCATAAAATCCAGTCGCACGAATTAATGGTGTTTAATTTTTCAAAGCCTTGTTAGTATCCTTTACGACTACCCCCAATGTAAAATGTTGGATTCGAAACGGGATGGTAATCAATTATGGAACTTGAAAGCTGGATGGCTATCTACTGCCATGAGAGTGAGTGTCGCATTTTTATAGATTTTTTTCATTCTCAGTATATCTACGTTGCTTCATATTATTTGTTTAAAGAAACTATGCAACAAACAAATTATATTTTGACTATTTAGAAGTTTGAAAGGGCAGAATATATTTGTGTGATTATTTTACGTGTAGCAAAATAACTGAAAGTAAAAGAAAGCATTGAACGTAAATTAATTGTATTGTAATGAATAAAGAAAATTGTTCACAGTTTTTATTAATATATATATATATATATATATATATATATATATATATATATATATATTAAACATTTATGATGCACTTCACTTGCTTTTATAAATTGGACGAAACCTTTACTATTTAACTATAAAATCTTCGACCACTTACATAAAATAATTATTCATGTTGGTCTGATTATATGATTGATTATTGAAAAACAAAAATTTGTTAACAAGTAGAATTTGCAAACAGTATTGAATAAATGAAACGTTATCATACGATATGAAAAGCAGAAAGTATCAGTACATCCTCTCACAGTGCGAGGTATTTAATGCAACTATCAAACACTTACATAATGAAAATTTGATACCCAGAACAGGATAGGTCCAGGCTCCCTGATTAACCTTAACCTAGATGAAAAAATATTCGGTGTATAAATACTTACTTGTAAATGTAGTATCTATAGTGAATTGTGTCATTTACAATGTTATTTTAGATTTTTAACAGATATTATAAGTTAGATAAATATCTTGTGGACATTTTTCTTTCTTAATACTTTCCTCATTTATGCACTTTGGTGTAACAAATTATTGTAATATATGATGTAACTGTCATTATATATAAATTGACCAAACGCTTAAGACTGTAATTAATTTATTTTATTGACTGACTGAGAAATTTCTTTTACACATGCTTAGATAATAACAGTTACTGGTTCACTCGTTTTTAATAGTTGTTAACGATTCGCTTTATAGTTGGCGTGCGGATTATTATTTGAACCCATCGTCCTTCACCCACTACTAATTCGTTGTTTTGTCACAAGAAATCACATTTAAACTACATTGAACGTGGCACAAATCTAAAAGTTGGACTTAATTACTTTCTTCATATTCTAACTTTGTTAAATCCACTATATGTGCATTTTCCAGAGTTTATTGCTTTACTAATCAGGACATCTTTCAACGAGTATATTAAGTTATTAATGTTTTAGAGAATCAAGTTTTAAAACGTTTATTTAAATATTGAATATTCCGTACGATACCTTGTCAGCATAGTTTTGCTTAATGGAGGAAACATTCACAACGAGATAAAAGTTATAATTAAAAGTGACTAAAAACACAGTATTTTTATTATTGTAAATAACCATTCAAACAAAACTTATGTTCATCTAAATTAATAAAACGATAAAAGTCATAATTATTGTTATTTTATTATCAAAAGTTTACGGTTCAAAATATTGATGGTTCCAAGTTATGGGGCGGTACACCAAATAAAAAAAGCACCATTTCTAAAATGTTAAATACAATGATGTAAAATATATTTTTAAAACTATGAGTGAAAAATAATTTTCTAAAACTTTCCCGGATTTCCTGATCAAAATTTTACTTTCACTACTAATTTTATATTATCTTGATATGAATTAAAAATTTGTGCGAGTTTAACTGGGTTACAAAAATATCAAACCAAATATTATTTACATAACAGTTATAAAGTTTTGTTTCCCGAGATTTCTATAGTTAGAATATGACTTGCATACAGTGTTAAGATAATTTACGCTTCCTTAATCGATTTAGGCGAACAAAACTACCGAACGCCAGTGGTGGGGTAAATGTTCATTTTGTAGTTAGGGCAGTTTTGCATACATTGATGGGCAGTAGCATAATATTTTCTACCACTGTTGCATACCACTGTGAATCAAATTGCAAGGTACTAACCACCCATAAAGCATTTAACATTTGTTATTTGTTTCCCTCTGCTAGTGTTGTTGTCTTCTGTGTAGCCTACAATATCTGTGGTGTTCTTTAGTCTTACTTGTTGCTATGATATTCAACTACTGTATGTTACTTTGATCGCTAAGGTTGATAGCCTAGTTGGGTTTATATACATTGATGAGCAGTAGCATTATATTTACTACGGTTGCTGCATACCACTGTAAGTCACATTTCAAGAAACTAATCCCATAAAGCATTTAACATTAGTTATATGTTCCCCTCTGCTAGTGGTGTTGTCTTCTGGGTAGCCTACAATATCTGTGGTGTTATTTACTCTTACTTGTTGCTATGATATTCAACTATGTTACTTTAATCGCTAAGCGTCAGCCTAATTGGGTTTACAAGAACGATTTAATAGCTTAATTAAATTTCCAAAGAACGAGTTCGACTGCTTACAGAACTACTAATATCCTCTAAATAATAAAATAGTTTCAATATTACACATGTATAAATATGAACATAACTGGTGATTTATTACTGGAAACACAGTGTATGAATAGTAATTAATTTGGAAAAAACCATTTACTCTTCGGATTTCAAATAGTTTTATAGATAAAGCTGTGACTAATTCCATAAATTTTCAACTATTGGGTTAGAATTTATCATTCATATCAGAGAATCAATGCAGAGTGAAGAGACTTGGTAGTTCTAATTTAGTTACTATACAATTGTAACTTCATTGAATATGCACTGCCAGAGCACAGAGAACTAGTATTAGTGTAAAAACTTCCGACTATTACTCTTGCTAACTATAATCGCACTGGATATGAATGATTTATATTTTGTTATGAAACGTGAACTTTTACAGACATTAGAAGCACATAATGGTTGATTTTTTCCACTATCAGTAATTTTTATACAATTTTGTTTATAGATTTTGGAGAAAGGAGTTTGATTTTATATTATTAATACTACAATACAATCTTTTTGAGCACTTTGTTGAATTCACAATAATGGTTTGAATATACCCCTAACCACAATCACTAGGAACAATACATAAAACACAATAACTGTACTTTATTTTGTTTATTCCTCTAAGAGGTTAGGGGTATATTCAAACCATTATTATACATAATACAGTTAAATATTTCTTGGCAGCTTAAATTCATCATTCTGAATTTGATTCCCACAATTAAAATGAAAATGTTTAGTATCACCTATATAGATAATCACGTAGAATTTCAAGATAATTATATCATTAGAAGTTTGTTTAGTATACGTTAATATTCTTTCATGCGTTAGACCACTACATTTTCTATTCAAAAAAATCCACTTTCGGCCCTACAATCTAAACATAATAATTTAAGGAAATTAAAAATATATCTATAGATAAATTGAATAAGTGCTGTTATGAATTTGAAAGATTTTTTTTTTCTTTTGTAAAATATTAGACTCTGGGTCTTTAAGGTAAAATTATCTCTTTCTTTGATTTATAATTTTATATGTTATACCAGCATTTTAAAAGAAATAATACTTTTTTTTTATAACTTTATATTTCGTTATAATTAATAATATATAGCTCTTTACAATTCACATTTTATCTTCAATATAAAAATCATAGTAATACAATTACGAAGAACAATAATAGTGATCGATTGTCTTTTGTAATACCAATTTTAATATAAATGCTCTAAAGTAAATTATCCGGTTCCACCACTACGGGGCATACTGGTTCGTTGCTTGTGATTTATTATCTGTCATAATTCAGTTTGTGCATATGCAACCCTATTAAATGTGTTTGACCAAACAAATCAAATAAACTGTGGGATGGCATAATACATTAATTGAATACACAATTCACTTTTGTTTTATCCTGCACTAGATAATCCAATTTCGTGGAACTAAACCAGATGCCATTTAAAATGTAACGCTTTGATATGTTGTCATATTGGGCGTATTTGAGTTCGTATCTGCTTATATATCTTATCTTTAGAATAAATAGGTAATAATATATAATATATTATGGGAGGTGGAAGGGATTTACTTTACAACATAGCAAAATATTATTAAGTCTATCTATGAGCCTTACTAATTACCTTAAAAAATGTATTTTTAATAAATTATTTCAGTATCAAATTAAATTGTCAGCTATTCTATATCATACATTTCCCCCCTACTTTCTGTTTATTTTCTTGAAGCATTAAGACTAAACAGCTTTTACCCTTCTCTCTGTTTTACCAAACTCTCTTTCACTCTTTTTCAATTTTTCTCTTTCGGTTGAAGATACGTCCTACGCCTAATGGCTTCTTCTCAAATAAAATTTTTATGTCTCTGTTTTTCTATAATTCTACGTGTCTATGATGTGTATCTAACTATTTAATTTAATCCAGATCACATATGGTTGGAAAATAAACCAGGTTAAGTAATTGGACAAATTTGTATAACCAAGCAACACATAGGATGTGAATATAAAATACATTCTTTATAGGAATTCCAACTGGAATAATTATTGAAACTCTGTTCCCTATTTCTTACTGTTGTAGTTGGGGAACAAAGCCTACAATATGAGACAGTAAAGGTGAAGTATATTAGTTATTACGATGAATGTCACTGTCATTGTAACTCTATCTAAACCTGCAAAAACAAAAGTACAGTTGCGCTCCGTTAAAATCCATGCCTTATTTCTTACTTCTCCTTATTGAATTCGTGATTTCATCGAATCATTAATCAAACCTGACAAGATAAACAGAACTATAATTTTATAGTCATCGCTTTTCAGGTTGGTCACGCGCATAACAGTCTCTGTTGTCATGGTTTCGTGAAGTCACATCTCTTCATGTCCATTACACTAACGAGACAACGCTTCTAAAGTCCAGCATTACAACTTTCATGGTTTTCTCATGACGTCCAAATTAATCGGTGAATGTTTAATTGACGATGATTGATTTAACGATGAATAAACCGGTTTCTTATATCTTACCCTCGTTTTTACAGAGAAGATGTTAACTTTGTTATACTTATTGTATCTCAAGAATAAGGTAAGATTACGAAAGTTTACTACAGAAAGTTTAAAGTAAAGCTAATTATAATCTTAGTAACCCAAACCATAATTCAGGTATGAAATAAAATCTCTTCCCTTGGCAACGTGATGCTATACTCGTTCTGTAATTCTGAAATAGGATAGAAATTATGTTTACCATACGTGATCGAACAAAACGAATACATTATTATAGAACATTTGGAATGTAGAAATTCTATCTATTACCAATGACTACATAAATACTATAAGACACGACATGGCCATGTTAAATTTAATATTCTACGCTTATTCTTGAGTTGACCAATACGCGCTAGGTCGCTCTGCTAGAGAATCTGAAGTTGATGTGACTGGCGCTAGGTGGCTCTACGGTCAAACAATGTTATATGCGGGTAAGAGAAAACGCACTGATGCCACATATGGGACCAGAGATGCGAGGGAAGGTCGAGAATCGCTTATCTCAGCGCACGAACTGACAACACTGACTATGCTGACGGAAGTAAGTGAGAAGGTTTGTGAGAGAGAGAGGTCAACAGTTGTACAGTCTCAACCAAGTGGGATGCTTACAGTCAAGCACCTGCTGCTAGCGCTTTCTGATAGCTGTGTGTCAAACTTGTGACGAACAGCACCCGTAAAGCGTAGACTATTTCCCTATCCTATGTCGTGTCTTATAGTATTTATGTAGTCATTGCTATTACAAACTACTTCACGGAAACGGAAATATATCTTTCACACCATATCTAAATGTATAATGTAAGTGTGCGCGTGCGTGTGTTATAAACATACCATGAGTGGAAACCTTAATATTATTTGCTTAAATTTAGTATTTGTTGTCAGGAAAAATGTGTTAACCAGAAATATCAGTAGATAAATTACAAAATAGTGGACGAATATCCAATTTCATCAAACAGTTTATTGAGAATCAATTTTCACCCGAACGTATTGTCCTCTTCAGTTCACATTGCTCATTCTGTCCATCTTCAAAATCTGTATACAATGACATAGAGACGTAGTTCCTAAAATAAAAAAAAAATTGATTTATTACTGAAAAAATTGTTATAAACATAATTTTTAAAAGAAAAAGCTCTAGTGATTGGAAATTTTAGTTGAATAGTTGAATTTTAATGACATTTAGCAAGAAAACAAAATTTAAGTCTTTGTGAAATATTTTTTCAAAAATTGAATAAAAATTTCAAAATAACTGCTGTTTACAATTTGGATTTTGGTAATTCATTCTTATCTAGGACTAATGTGAGTATCTAATAGTTTCATTTTGTGTAACTAGAAATGTCCAAATAGTAATACCTAGTAAAGTCGGCAATTGAGAGGATGTTCAAAAAACAAAAATGAAAGCATGCAAACAAAAGCAAAAGCATCTGCATTCTGAATATTTAAATCTTTTTCCGTAATTAAAACAATAATAAAAACTAACACTATATCATTTTATTTTAAACGACCAATAAACCCTTCAATTTATTTACTTTCACGAATATTTAGTGTTAAATTTTTGTCACTCAATTACCAATCAAATTAATGCAATATAATTAACATTATAGATTTTTTATTTTTTTTTATTTTTTACGACTCTGACAATCCTTATTAGTTTACTTATTGGTTGCATCAAGTAGGTTTCCTGCAAATAGTTCTCTAAATTTTTATTGTAAACCTGAAGTAAGCCTGTTTCTTTGAGTCAACTATCATGAGTTGAAGGATGTTTTGTCATTTATTTCAAAGGCTACAACTTTTCGTTAGATACTCTATTGCAGTTTACACATTGTTGGTAGAGTGTGCTTACACTAATTGCAGAAATTTGTTGATGGATTATTTATTTGAAATTATATTAATGTATAAAACCAAGTAGTTACTTCTTATATGTGATTAAACTTCTTAATATAATAGAAACTTATACTATATACTTATTATATATAATATTCTATTCATGTGCTTTTATTTAAATTGATTACATATGTTGTATAAGCGCAGATATGAACCACGTTCTAAAGTTAAAATTTGCACCTTTAGACGAAGGAGTTCTAAATTCTGTAACAAAGTAGAGCAATCATACAGTCACGGCACGTAGATACATTGTTGCTTCTAAACAGTAAGTATAGCTTAAGATCTCTTCCCTACCTAACGTCACTGTGTCATGAGATTTGTTTCTCACTACAATTTCCGAGACGGGAAACTCAAAGCTTGTGTTTGGATTGTTTTGTCCCATATATCTTCATGTATACTTCTTAGCAAAACGTGCTATCAAAGTTATTCACGGTAGAGTGCTCACGTTATTCTCTGAATCTTAGTCAAGAATAAGAAGTTTCAGTTTGAGATACGTTGATCAATTAAGAGTAGAATAAAAATTACAACATCTTCTTTAACTTGAACTGTTTACGCTAATAATGCTTTACGTATGAATTCAATTATTTACACAATAGATTTATTGTAGATATTAAACATTGAAAATTTACTTTTAATTTAATTTAAACATTAAATAGGTCACTTTATTAAAATTAAACGTAACGTCTCATTTTCTGTTTGTCTGTTTACTTGTAAACTGGACAATTATAATTCTGAGGTATATATCAAATTAAATTTAAAAAGCTTTGCATACGCTTTACTTATTTTTTTCTTTTTGGATAAAACACATTAATTTTTTTTCTATTCTTTCTTTAATGTGAATTTACATTTAGTGTTGTGAAGTCAACAACTAAATAGCTTCTATTTTTGAATGATGACTTATAGCTATTACAATTATTTTCATAAATGCAGATCGTTGAATTACCAAATTAAATCTAAAAATGACTCAAATAGTTCAATAATACTCCCCATAAAAGGTATTTAAAATTATTTATAAATTATGAAGTAGAATAATTCAATAGGATTGTATTCTGGGTACCTCATACACTTCAAAGAACATACAGATGCTGAAGTCCTGATTCTGGATGATGAAATCTGCTGGCGGAGTATTCTCTTGTGTAAGTTTGATGGCTGAACAGGTGGTTACCTGACCCCTTCTTGGACGTGGAGAGACGTCTTCTCTCCTCGGTGTTTGATAGAAAAAGTATCCTAATTTCTTAGGACAATTTGTGCTCTTCCTTTTTTGGGGGAATCATCACTACCTGGCCTAACTTGGTTTTCTTCGATTAATTTCTTTTTTGTGTTTACCTTATTTTGGTCAATGTAGTGGTTACTTTCGATCCATATTATCACTTGTGTCTTTATAATCCATCACCATTCAATTTTCTAACTTTTATAACTCTTTAATTAACTTCAAAACTAATTTTCTTGATTTGTTGTACCAGTCATGTTATTGTACATTCCTCTCCACTCTCACGACGTCACTCAGTGCCGCTGTGGAAATTTTTGATTATCTTGACGTATCCTTTAAATTCAATGTAACTAATATTTTTTTCTAATGTCCATATCTTCTGAAAGACTGGTCTGATTTTGATTTGGTTTTGAATTCCTCTTCTTCTCGTTTATATGGTCACGCCCAAACTTGAATTGTAGTCGTACAATGCTCGCTTTGGAAGTGATAGCTGTTTTAGGTAGTTACGATTTTTACGAAACTTATATTTGATGTGTTGTTGGTTTGGTTCCAAAACGAAACTATGTCTTCTTAGTTTCTTGCTCGTTCCTGAGATATTCGAGGTTGAAGATCGCTCCTTTTCTTTCATTCTTCTTTTGTACCCCCTCCCACATTTTATTAATTTATTAGTTTTGCTTTGGTCCCCTTACATATATTTTACACATTAGATTTTTATTTATCCCTTATATTTATTCTTCATTTAAATGTATCCTTTTCCCATCACTATTTTTTCATTACTCTTTACTTATTTACTTTTTTTTTAATGACACGTTATCATTTAGCGCGTGATTAACCCTTCTATCGTCAACCATTATTAGATCTATGAATTAAAATCATTTACAAAAACTACATTATTATATGGGAAAAAAACTTCTTTAAGGACGATTTTTAATTACTTTATTCACGGTGAACTCTTTTAATAATTATTTTCGTTACTTTATGTCTATCTAATATATCCTTGTTACTCTATCACATCCTTTATTATTTTTTAAATTTAGTTTTCAGTTTTTATGACTAGATTTTCCTTAATAACTTTTTAATTACTAGTTATATTTAATTTGTTTTTACGTATTCTTATTAAATCCCCTCTACCTGTTTTTATTTTTAAAAAAAGTTTTGTTTTGACAAAATAAGTTTGTCTTATTTTGGAACTTTCCTGTCCAGAACTGTTGGTTTAGGATTTTGCATGTCGCTAGCCTTGTATTGGAACATATTATGCTTGGTTTACCTTTAACATTAAATTCTTACATCTAGATTCTTACATTGGATTTTCATTATTTTTATATTATTTAAAAACTTGCCTAAATGGTGAATTTTTTCAGAGCGTTTCATTAGGTCCCCACGGGATTGCCAAGCCCGTACCCACTAGAGTGAGCTCCAGAGGGAATAAAGGATAAAACATTAATTTTTAATAGAATTTCATTAATGCGACCTGTACTTTATCAATCTACCTACAAAAATTAAAATCAATCGTCAATTCAAGAATACATTATCCTGAGTTTCACACACTATACAATGCAAATATGTATTCCAGGCAGCGAAGTTTAAATATAGTCGGATATACATACAAAGACCGATTTCAACAGGGGCAGAGACGAGAGCAAAGTGTAAAGATGATCAAGCTCAAACACTCTCTCGAGTAGACTGGCAAAGTCTTTGCGTATATAAATATACTACCAATGATGGTACGACTGAAGTTAACCAAAGTCGGACAGAAGAGTGAGACCTTTATTGTCTCACGTGAGGATTTGTCGCGACCCCAATGAGGCAGCGTTGGATTACAATCGTCGAATTTGTTCATACCATGTCATAAAAAGTATCACTTCAATATTTGAACTGCATTCATAAAATTAGCGATATTCGCATGCTTTATTTAGGTTATCATGTTAAAATTTATCAGGATTGCATTCCATGTTATGAAATCATGACTGTAGTAGTTCTTTTTTGTCCTTTCAAACAAATACTACATTTAAACTTAATAAACTTAAGTTTAACAATCGCCGTTGTCGAAGTTTCCGTGAAGGAGATGGCAATAACCAGATTGAGTATATTAGATATTCGTGATGAATTATGTTCCAGTAAATAGCGAACCAACGAACTGTATAAAGTTTCCTAAATACCTGTTTTACAAATCAGTTGAAATCATTGTCTTCAGTGCATTATGAAATTTTATTTGTTTTCAAAACACCATTACACCATACCAAACAATACAGATTTTTTTTTCCCTTCAATTTGTGTTATGTTGTAAATGATATTCGTATTATGTCTTCGTAACTAAGGAAAACTACTTTAAATGTAGATCAATATTGTTACAAATTATAACACGGGAAATCAATTGTATAGTGTGCGAGTGAGTGAGCTTACGTGTGAGGGTGTGCGTGTGTGTGTGCACGTGTATTATATATAGATCCAAATATGTTGAATTATTGACTTCTATCCCCTGTCGTAAAACAATTTAATTGCTTTTTTTGTTTCTCAAAGTTTATTGCAGTTTAAAACGACGCACATTTTATAGTATTCTCTAATTTACATTTACGTGTATATAATAATTTCGTCAACAACTTTCTATCCCAGTTTGTTAAGATAGTCTATTCCAGTCTAATTAAAAGTAGGCTATTTAAAACAGCTAAAGCGATTTAAACGTGATCAACGGTTCTGTTATTTTAGTTGAAATCTCGTCACAACGTTAACGACCACTTTGAACACGCAGATGCGATGTTATTTTAGGATCAATGGTTAAACACGTGTCTCTTTGATCAACCTTAACTATATCATGACATGGTGCATAACATAACCTTACATTATCTGTTGAAACGTCGAGTAAAGTGATTAATTAGATGTGAAGGGAAGGGGTGTTAATCAAGATCTCCGCCTTAATTATTAATGAAGAATGACTGTTGAACTTGTAAACCCTTATCTTATGATATTGTATCCACCCTTTGTAGAGTTCAATGGGTATAACAGTTTTCAAAAGACGTATAATACCATTTTAATACGGTAATTGAAATTGAAGTTTAAATAATAGGAATACGTTTTTCGATTACTCCTATTGCAACGATTTTTAACACTGAATATTCAGTTTGGGTATTTTTTAATAATTTTAGTATTTTTTAAAATGAGTCAAACCTATTCACCGTTAGTAAATTATATGCAAAATGTATATCTTGATTAAGTCCAAGTGAAAACCGTGATTTTTAGAACAGATCTTAAAAGTATTCAAATAAAGCTGTTTATTGTAATAAGTTATGGTTTAAATTATTAGTTACTAACTGTTGAAGGAGGCTACTTCCGACTACCTACATAATATAATAACACTTAGATAAAACCTATAAATCTTTAAATAGGTAACCATATGGAGATTATATTATTGTTAAACAATAGAACCAATTGTGCTACCGTGCATTTTTTATCACTGTGTTTTTTTTTTTTTAACTAAATTAACAAGCCAATTTGTTTCATAATAATATTTAAAATGTTTTTTGTTGTTGCTAATAGTTTTGCCATAAATAGTAATTTAATTTAGTTAGTCACTTTTAGTGGTTCCTTTTTATATTTGAGTATTCCCAAAAGTACCACGCTTTTGGGGGAAAGGTAAAAATCAGTTTACCGTTGAATGATTCTTTCAGGTTTGCCTAGCAAACACTTTAAAAAACTGTTTAGTGTTCTTAGTACACATGTTTAGCGATTTTATAATTAAAGACCTCAAATACATTTTGTGACGCCACGTTGGTTAGGTTCATTCAAAAAATATTACGTGAGCGCCATTAATTTTGTCTTTTAATGCCCTTTAATTTGTCACTCCGCAAGAAGCGAGTTTTCGTTTGAAAATTTTGAGTACCACCAAAATTGCTCCGTTTAGGGGAAGGTGCAAAATTCCAAACTATCATAAAAGAAAGTTTAGGTGACCTAGTTGAGAGTCCCAAAAGGGTTTGGTTCTATTAATTAAGGGTTTTTTGTTACAAAAGTTAAGGTGGGAGGGGGGAAAGGTCCTTTCCTAATACTGTATAGTACTAGAATACAACACCAGCTGTGGTGTAGCTTGAGGAATGTGACGGTTTTAGTATTTTTTTTCATCCGCTGTAGACCGCTGTAGAGTACTAGTCAACAGACAAAATAGGAATAGTTGTGGAACAAACGGTTTAATAATGGTGAAACACGCATAATGTTGTTTACGATGTGATAACAATTGTTTTAAATTGTTTATACTTATTCTACTACAATTGTGTACAGGTACACAGGGAGTGTATTGCAGGACTTACGTATTGGCTTACGTGCATCTAGTTAAAGCTGAAAATAGAGTTAATGGTAGGGTCAGTATCTAAATACAAACAAAATCCATTTTCTTAAAGGTCAATTCTGAAAATTAATTAGGCCTGGTTTATTAGATCTTTTCCTTATTCTTTGTGATGTCTGTAATTTATTTTAAACCTTATACAGGTATGGTTGATTGTTCTACCAAACAATGGGATTCATATGAACCTATTTTTTTTTTTTAGTAAGTTTCTTTTAATAAATACAAACGAAAATTGGTATAAAGTTTCAGATTATGTTATCCACACCACAAAAACGTTAAATACCTTTAACTTTATTAGTTTGTATTTTAGAAATCCCGTTTGAGGATTATTATAAAGTTTCACTAATATAAATAATATTTCTATTGATTACCTCCAAAAATCTTATTAATTATATTGAAATTAATTTAAAATTAATTAATTTAAACAATATAACTTACATATCATATGTTTCAAGCATTTATCTTCTAAAGAACTGTGTACATATTGTCCAGTTTTGATTTTTATGAAAATGTATTATATCTTTTATAACTGACGTTATATATTTTCTAGTTAAAAGCTAATATCATGAAAATCATAGGCTGAGTTAAGTCACGACTATTCTATAACTTCTTTGTATGAAAGAAAGCTTGTCTAACACTGTATTTTTCAAGAATATAATATAGGTTATATCGCGTAGGATATATAAATTCAATGAGATAAACTGTTTATATATCGTAAGTTACTGCGAAAATACCCGGAACAATATGAATTGTTACATGTGTAACAATACCCAAACGAGACGCATTCATTCATCTAGATCAAGATATTGTCTAGTTGACTAAACAACAACGCTTTCATCGCGGATTATTATTTGTAACGAACATTTTGCATTTCCGTAAGATATTTTATCTGATCGTGGCGACACAGAACTACACAGTTCTTCTCAGTTGTATTTGATTTTGCGAAAAGTATTATCTGAAACCATAAAAGAAAGTATCTTATAAATAATGAGATGAGAATCTTTTCCTGTAGACTGGTGAAGTGAATTGCAAATAAGAACTTTACTACAAATACTTCTCCTTATAAATGAAACTTTTCTTGTGAACTATATCAGCTGGATTAATAAAACTAAAATTAAGTATGTCATTCTATTAGTAATAAAATCAAAGAAATAAATTACTTTGTGTTTACAAAAACAAAAAAACAAAACAGACGTATAATTTGACCACCTCCAATTTTAGCTATTTAATATTTTAAATTAATAGTTTTTGTTTTATATATACTTATTATTTAATTTCTAATGTTTACTGTCATAGTATTAAATTTTTAGATTCTATTTGTTACAAGCATTTTGTTTTTAAAATATTTCCAATATAAAT